>OY731403.1:34904427-35518062 GCA_963425845.1 Sphenostylis stenocarpa
AATCAAACTAAAACAGAGTTATTACAATACAGAAATCATCAATCTTCAATCTTCAATACTCTAAGTCTTTAAGCTCTTGGATCATCATCAAAATCAACATTCTTCATGATCATTATTTGCAACATCAAGTCCTTGAATGTTCAACAAAAAAGGTTTTCAAAACTTTCTTTAATGAAAACACTCGGTTATTTCAATTTTATATCAGTTAAAACCTTGTTATAAAATTGTTAAGAACATTTTAGTTGATAAAGCTTATATGCTATTAGTTAAAAATAGTTAATCCAAAAGCTTTTATCAAAATACTTTGTTTTTAACTGTTTAAACATTTTTAGAGGCATTTTGCAAAATCTTTTAAGTGAAGAAACCTCATGCAGCAGAAAAGATAAAAATGATTATACCTAAGCAGAGCTGCAGACACACTAATCCCTCTACACTTTTATCTAAGTGACTTTTGACTGCCACAAAGTTGCCTTTGACTTCATTCTTGACTTCATCAAATCAACAAGATCTTTGTCAGAGTATTTCAATAAGATCTTCATCACTTTCAGTTTGTTTATTTTTACGCAATTGTTTGAAATACAAATTGTACACAAACCTTTGCACACAACAGTTCCCTATATACCTGGGGGCAAGTGAGAAGTCCATAGAGAGTGGGTGGTAGGTACGGTTCGTTGTAGTGATGGCCTTGTGCCCACCAGTGTGATCGGAAACCACCACTCAAGGTGATAACCTTCCTCTTTTGGCACAAAGACTAACTACGGCCTTAGTGCTAAGCATGGTCGGAAGGCTGGAGAGTGGGGACCCTATAATGGGGGCACCTTGGGGGCCATAGCCTTGGTGAGAAAAGTTAGAACATACCTTCGTCAATGCACTTTTCTGCAGGAAAACCCTACCTCGTGATTAAAACGACTTCTCGCCTGTTCGCGGATGATTGAATTGTATGCGCATTTGTTTGTTGCATAGCATAATCAAACAACAGAAAAATCACAAAAAACATTTTTCGCAATAAACACCCTTATCTCGGACAGTCTGCCTTTTAGCTAGCCTGGTTTCAAGTTCTTTGTAAGCTAAGTAGCCACGCAGTCCGACAGAAGAGATAAGGGACGCTAAATATTATTCTTTCACATAAAGCCATTTTTTATCTCAGACAGTCTGCCTTTTAGCTAGCCTGGTTCAAGGTTCTTTGTAAGCTAAGTAGTCACGCAGTCCGAGAGAAGAGATAAAAGGCTATAAAATAAAAATAATAAAAATCAAATAAAAATCCAATTCCAAAACAATAAATGGGACCTTGTTCATAAACGTTATACTCATAAATCATTCATATATGTAGTTTATTTTCTAAAAAAATAACGCAAATACCATACATCATGTAGAAATAAAACATGATAAATAGGAAAATAAACACTCACATTCATACCTACAATAAGCATAATATTCATAAAACATGCATTTTGGTTTTAGAAAATGGAGGGGACTAGTAGACAGTTGAAGGAAGTGGACATTCCCCGATACCATACTGAGAAGATAGAACGGATTTGCGCAACAATGCCACCAGAGGTTCGCTCCGACTTCGAAAAATCCTATGGACGGATTCTCGACCTGCTGAAGATCTATGTCGATCAAGTTTTCATCAGGGTACTAGTTCATTTCTGGAACTCTAGTCTGCGTTGTTTCAAATTTCCACAATTCAACATGGTGCCCACCTTTTGGAGGAGTACTAGATTATGCTAAAATGGCCCAAATCAGCCGGGGTCCATATCCGGCACGGGGCATATACTCCTGCAGAACAAGTCGCTGCCATCATCTGATTGCCATTCCGGCAGACTACCCTGATAGAAAAAGGGAACATCCAGGGTTGGAAAGTCTCAATGTTAGAAGACCATCTGTCCAATTTGGCTGAAAGGGCAGAATGGGTCGCCTTCAACAAAACCCTGACTCTGATTATATTTGGAACAATCTTGTTTCCCTTCCACATCGACACAGTGGATCAAGCCGTCATGGACGCCTTCTTTGCCTGGGACGTGAACTCGAAGAGTCCCTTGCCTGCAATTCTTGCCGACACCTTGATCTCGGTGGAATTTTGCCGCCAGAAGCAAGGAAAAATACTCCGTTGTTGCTCTTCACTACTTTTCGTGTGGGGCATCGCACATTTTTACGCCTCTAGTCACATGAGGATGTTCCCCGACCCTTTGTGGAGCTTCTCCAAAATCCCTCTCCAACGACGCTTAACTTCAGAATGGAAGGACGAGTTGGAACAATGGGACGCCAACCATTTATCCTGGGTCTGCCCTTGGTTCCGACCCGGTCCAGTCCTCATCAGATGTGGGGATTATCCGAACGTACCCTTGATAGGACTCAGGGGTTGCATAGCCTATTCACCTAGAGTAGCTATGAGACAACTCATGAGGACTCAAACTACAATTTCTCGAGGGGAACTCGGAGGACTGTGTTTCTTCGGAGACCCATGCACAATTGCTAACTCACTAGCTGTGAGAAGAGCATGGGAGAAGCCAGTCTTTATGGGAAGATAGAGAGCTAGGAAAAGCTCGAGTGGTTGTCTCCAGTGACTATGAGGTGTGGAGAGAAAGAAGAGGGATGTCTCAGCCATCCACCTCACTCATTACATGCGCCAATAGTGAAGAGCTACAAGCTCAAGTCGACGCCTTGACCCAGAGGATAGAAATCATGGGAGCCCAGATGAGGGCCCTTGAGGAAAGAGAACAAGAATCTATCCTCACCATTGATGGTCTATAGAGGCAGTGCAAGAAAAAGGATCATGAAATAAAGCGTCTCAAGGATCAGTGTGCTGATTCTAACGAGCAAGCTATCCGAGCATCCAAAGCTGCTAGAACCAGCTCGGATAGCCACGTTCAAGAAATAACTGCCAAATCAGCACGCCTTGAGGCCGAATCAGCAAAACAGGCTCAGACGATCAAGGACTTGTTGCAAGACCTCACCAGGACTCGGTCAGAAATACGCCAAGAGCGAGAGGCCAATCGGAGACTCAACAAAAGTCTCACTAAGCTACGCTGCAAAGAAAGGGACGGGCTAGCTCAGTACGGCCAAGTACTACAAGAAAAGGACCGAGCCTGCAAAACTCGATGAACTACAAGCCTTGGTCGTCCATCAAGAGGCGAAGATCAAAGAGGCTCAAAAGTACAGTGAAGATATGAGCCAGGCGGTCCAGAAGCAAAGCGAAGCACTCGCTTGTCACGTCCGGGAAGCCGAAAGGGAATTACATAGAGATCAAGACCCGCCTGTGGGTTTCTTTAGGCTTTTCCGTTTCTGTCAAAAGTTGCTTCGTAGTATGGAATAAGGGAATGTACGCCTTCTACGGATAAATGAAATTTTTCTTTATTCAACAATTGTCTATTTTGCATGCATATCATTCATTTGCATATTTAATTTCCCCTCATTCACTCTTAATAAAAAGGAAGGATTAACTGACACGTCTTCCAAATCAAAAGAATGGAGAGAAAATCACTCCTAATCAAGTTTTCCCCAACGGTTGACTCGCCACAAGAGGACAATAAGCCTCGACCGTTGGTCCTCAAAAATAAGGAAGAAGGGGCAAGGACACCAGTGCGACTATTTACGCCACGTCTTTTCCCCTACGAGTCAAATAAAGTTGTACCATGGAGATACGGGGAATCTTCACCAATAAAGGAGGACATCTCCAACATAGCCGGCATTGGGGGCATGAGTAGAAGTGGAAGAGTCTACTCCCCCAGGGACTTACAAGAAGATGTCCCCAAGAATAAAGGAAAAAAATAAAAAGACCGAAGAAAAAGAAAATAAAGAATCCAAGGAGGAGACAGAGGAATTACTCCAGTTTATAAGGCAAAGCGAGTATTCCATTATTGACCAGCTCAATCATACACCTGCGAAGATAACCTTGTTATCTCTAATGATGAGCTCGGAACCACACAGAAATGCCCTGATGAAGGTCTTGAGCGAAGCGCATGTACCTCACACCATATCCCAAGAAAAGGTTGAGAGGATCGTCGGTCACATTATGGCAAGCGATCACCTCACCTTCACAGAGGAAGAACTCCCCCTCGAGGGATCAAACCACAACAAGCCCTTGCACATTTCGATCAAGTGCAAGGAGTACCTCATTGCTAAAGTTCTTGTGGATAACGGGTCCTCCTTGAACGTGATGCCCAAGTGCACACTCGACAAGTTGACTATCCAAGGAACCCGCTTGCGCCCAAGCAGCACTATCGTTCGAGCCTTCGACGGATCTAAACGAGAATTAGTGCGAGAAGTTAATTTGTCAATCCAAGTGGGACCCACTATCTTCAACGTCGATTTCCATGTAATGGATATTACTCCGACATATAGTTGTCTCCTCGACAAGCCTTGGATTCATGACGCTAAGGCAATAACTTCAACGCTCCATCAAAAAGTCAAGTTTATAGTGGATGACAAACTGGTCACGGTCCAAGCAGAAGACGATATCCTGATCAGTGGACCGTCCACCCTACCTTATGTGGATGCGCCTGAAGAGGCCCTTGAAACATCTTTTCAAGCGCTCGAAATTGCCAGTGTAGAGAGACTTCCCACAAACACAAAGGTAGCCCGCATGATGATGAAGCATGGCTACCATCCTGGCCAAGGACTGGGGGCAGATTCCCAAGGCATGAGGGAACCCCCAGAATTCAAAGATAATCCTTTCAAGTGTGGCCTAGGATATGACCCTACAAAGGGCCGAGAAGAAGGAAGAAAAGGGAAGTCTCCCCTCCGCACACTCAAGCAAATATTCTGAAGTGGAGGGATGCAAGCGTCAAGAGCTACCCTAGTCATTAGGAGATCTTTTTCTTCACTTAAAGGATGTAAACCCAATGATTGTTAGAGATTATCCCCCGGGGCTAGCCCGACCCTCGGGCATGTTAGGGTACATATTCCCTTATTAATTAATAAAGAATACATTTCTTACTATCTACTTCTCTTCTTGCTACTTCATGACTAGACCTCACAATAACCCTGTCTAAGTAAACAAAAAGAAAAAGAAGAATAAAAAGCGCATCCAAATAATCGAAATTTTCCATTGCCAGTACAATCAAGCTAGTTGATTAGAAGTACAAAATAGGGCTCTACCTTACCATAAAGAAAGACATGCTTCGCCGATATTGTGAAAAAAAAATAATAACAAAAAAAGCCCATAGAAGCCAAAGGCCAAAAGAAAAAGGGCAAAATACCCGGTAGGAAACCCACTAAGGGGGCTACGCAAAAGATAGGGTCAACCCGGTAGGACACCGGAACAAAAATAAAGGGTAGCCTAGGCAAAAATTAGGGTTACAAAAAAAAAGGTTCGCTAGGATTCCCTAAACAAAAACAAAAAGAAGGAACCCAGACAAAAGATAAGGCCAAAACACAATATCCTAGTTCGAAAACCCAAAGGGCGATCTAGGGAAATCAACTAGCCATAAAAAGAAATGGAAACAAACTAAGGCGCAAGTACAAAAGAAAAAGGAAATGTTTGCTTAGACAAAAGCTTAAAACACCTAGGCCTAACCTTAGCCAACCATTCTTACAAAAACCTTTTTCTAAATAAAAATTAACCTTCTAAAATACAAGCCATTGAATTTGCCCTCTTACTTATTTTCTCTTAACCCTCACAACAATATTCTAAACAATTAATTTGGGAATATGGAGGCGTATAGTCAACAAGAGGATTGAAACCCCCCAAAGTGAAGAAAAAGGGACACTAACATGGCAAAGTGTGCTCTACAAAAAAGAAAAAAAAAAGAGCAAAAGAAAAAAAGAAAGAAAGAAAAATCAAATTATTCTTCGGTCACAAGAAGTCCGGAATGGTACAGCCAAAATACAAGAACGCAGATCAAAGGATACTTGTCGCTACAAGACACGTCAGTTAACTCCTTCTAAAAAACTAAATGAAATAGGCATTATAGGACATCAAACATGAAAACATTGCATGCATAAAATATTTTTGAACCAGGTCCTATTTTCTTCAAAAAAAAAAATAAACTCTCAGTATCGAGACGATCATCTCGACCAACGAGACTGTCGTCTCGACTTGACCAAAAACGAGACCGCATTCTCGCTTGGCAAGACGGCCGTCTCGCTGAAGGCCAAAGTCGAGACCGTCTTCTCGAGGTTCCAGACGGCCGTCCCGGATAGTGCGAAATCGAGACCGCCGTCTCAACTTCCTAAACGGCGGTCTCGAATCTGAAAAATTTTCTATAAATAGAGGGGCCTAGGGGGGGGGGGGTCTCCACACCTCCTCTTGCACTCCTACCCTCCATTCTCTCACTCTCAAGCACCCTACTGGCAAAATGCACCGTGGAGATCAGTCTAGAAAGAGAAGAGGCTCTGCCGGCCCTAGCAGCTCCTCAGCTCCCGCTCCGCAGGACCCCACACAACTTTCACCACTGCACCAGGCCCGCTTAGAGCACATCCGGGGGTGTAGACCCCAAATCTTTCCCAGCCTCATAATAAGGATCAAAAGACCTCCTTTTCGAAGATGGATGAAGCCTAAGAAGCCACTAGGAGAGACTATTAGGCCCCATACTAGGATAGGAGGGATTTTTGGTACAAAAATAAGAATTTTCGCCCTTTGGGGTCGAGACCGCCTTCTCAGATTCGAGACTGCCGTCTCGCCTTGCGCAAGTGGCGAGACTGCTGTCTCGTTTGGCGAGACGGTCGTCTCGCCACCTGCAAGGCGAGACCACCGTCTTGACCTTGTCAGACAAGACCGCCGTCTCGACCTAACAGGCACGAATTCCTATAAATAGGGCCTCCATTACCCTCATTTCACACAACTTTCTCACTCTCTCTCTAGTCACATCACTAGTTTCTCTCTCTAGAATCCCTCTAAAGCATTTCCGGAGTTTTTGAGCGTTTCTAAGAGTGTTTTTAGCGTTTCGAGAGGTTTCTGACGCTGTGTAGAGTGAAGGGCTGCCGCAAAGCACCCTAATTTCCAAAAGATTAATAGAAAGCTTGCTCCGGAGGTTTCTACTTTCTCCCTCTATCTTTTACTGCTTTATTTAAATTATGCAATAGATACTAGGGTCATGTAATCATAATTTTAAAATTTCACACATAAAAGGGTAAAAGCGTATTTTTTTCCGGTTTAATCATTTAATAGTTGGCCTATCATAGGGAACCCAAAAGGGGCGTCGTAAAGGAACTAACACTTCCTTTACACGTAACTAACTCCCTTACCCAACTCTGGTTCTAACGACCAAAGTTGGTTTTTCGAAAACCAACGCCTTTTAATTCCTTTTCCGATGTTTCTGGTAAAAACATCGGTGGCGACTCCAGAGAACCCTTCAAAAATAGCTCTTGGGTTAGCCCGGTTATTGGACAATCCAAGAGCACCCTTTCGAAAACCTCGCCCCTATGTTCAGCCCGGTTATCGGACAACCTAAAGGCGTTGTAACCACCAATAAAAAACGCAAAAAATGGAAAGTCGGAAACCATCGCGTCGCTCCGACCGCCTCGTTTTGACGGCGGCGACAGATGGCGACTCCACTGGGGAAGCCTAGAGAGTTGATCCCATTTAGTGATGGGCCAGCTTAAAAATAAATAAACCAAGAAAATAATGCTTTTTACCCTACCTTGTATTATAACATGTTTTATTGCATGGCTTTAATAATTGTTGCTTGTTTATACTTGCGCAATTGTTTGAAATACAAACTGTACACAAACCCTTGCACACTACAGTTCTGACGACACTCGAATGCAAGGGAAACAATTTAGGGTTAGGTTTTAAGAATTGATTTGATTAGAAATAGAAAACAGAAAAACATAAAAGATACCGTAGGCGCCACAAATAAGAATATTTGATAAGCCAAGAAGGATCGCCACAAGAATCGAATAATTCTTGATAAGATCAAGTGATGCAAGGAAGAACCCTAGCAGAGCAACAACTCACAAAGTAATCTGAATATTACGTACGTTCATTCTCAATTCCCAAATGTTTAATACAACTTAAGTTTATGAGTTTGTCTCATTGCAGGAAATAAAGATAAATTAAAATCCTAATATCCCAAGCAAAGTTAAGTTACCCAAATGGTTCAGTGAAGGCATTATAAGCTTTGGGTCTTGGGTTCAAATCCCCACTGTAGCAAATAAAATAGTAATAATAATAAAAACTAAATCTTTTAGTTGGGCCTCCTAGCTCTCCAAACATTCTATGCATGTGATAGGTCTAGCCTCCTCCATGTTTGAATCTTTTAATAGTTGGGCCTTTAGCAAATTGCTCACTTTGTATTGCAATGCCTCTTGTGCTTTTCTGAGCCTGCCTCTTGTCATAGGTCCACCTAAGTCTTGGATTGGATCTTGGTCTTGATCCTTCTCGTTATGGGCTTGGGCCTTTATGTGCACATCATTCCCTCCTTCTTGGGCAGCATTTGTCCTAAAATCTATGAATTCATCTCCTGCATCAAAAGGAGTCAAGTCAGCAACATTAAAAGAAGAACTTACATTATACTCTTCTGGTAGATCAATCTTATAAGCATTATCATTGATCTTCTCTAAGACTTGGAATGGCCCATCTCCTCTAGGTTGAAGTTTAGACTTTCTTTGTTCAGGAAACCTTTCCTTTCTCATGTGTACCCAAACCCAATCACCAGGTTGGAACACCACCTTTTTCCTACCCTTGTTAGCTTGCCTCGCGTAGCTCTCATTCTTCTTTTCAATTTGAGCTTTTACTTGCTCATGCAATTTCTTCACATATTCTGCTTTAGCCTGTGCTTCCTTATGTTTAAACATATAAATGTTAGGAAAAGGCAACAAATCCAGAGGAGTCAAAGGATTAAATCCATACACAATCTCAAATGGTGAACAATTAGTGGTGCTATGGATAACCCTATTATAAGCAAACTCAACATGCGGTAAACATGCTTCCCAAGTCTTAAGATTTTTCTTTAAAATAGTCCTAAGCAATGTGCCCAAAGTCCTGTTGACTACCTCAGTTTGACCATCAGTTTGTGGGTGACAAGTAGTAGAAAACAATAATTTAGTACCAATCTTACCCCACAAGGTCCTCCAAAAGTGACTAAGGAATTTTGAATCCCTATCACTCACAATGCTCTTCGGCAGCCCATGTAGCCTTACTACTTCCTTGAAAAACAAATCAGCCACATGACAAGCATCATCTACCTTCTTGCAAGGTATGAAATGTGCCATCTTAGAAAACCTATCAACAACAACAAACACAAAATCCTTTCCATTCTTTGTTTTAGGCAGCCCTAAAATAAAGTCCATAGAAATGTCAGTCCAAGGATATTCAGGAACAGGTAAAGGAGTATACAACCCATGAGGCTTAACCTTAGATTTAGCCTTTTTACACACAATACAGTGATCACAAAACTTATTCACATCACGTTTCATATGAGGCCAAAAGAAATGCTCTTGCAAAATTTCTAAAGTCTTTTGAACTCCAAAATGACCCATCAAACCCCCTTCATGTGATTCACTCACAAGCAACTCTCTAATGGAATGAAAGTGATCTTAGCAAAGATCTCATTGATTTGATGAAGTCAAAGGTGAAGTCAAAAGGCTACTTTGCAATGAAGTCAAAAATGAAGTCAAAGATGGAAGTCAACATTGCAACGGTCAACAAGTCACTCAGATAATAGAGTTAGAAGATTTAGTGTGTCTACAGAAGGCTTAGGTAAAACCACTTTATCTTTTCTGCTGCATGAAGTTTCTTCTCTTAAATGATTTTGCAAAAAGCCTCAAAAATCGTTTTAAACAAATTAAAAACAAAGCATTGTGACAAAAGCTTTCTTAATAATGTTTTTAACTGATATAGTTTTGAAAGAACCGATTAAAATCTCTTAGAATGTTCAAAGAAGTAATTTTACAGTATTTTAATCGATACAAATTACTTTTAATCGATTAAAACCCTTTAGAAACCATTATGACCGATCAGATTTTAAATATGAGCGATCAGAACTTAATTCAATCGATTAAAACACGTTACAATCGATTAAAATCACTTAAAGCGTCAAAATGATCGATCAGAATGCAGTTATGACCGATCAGAGTTGGTTATGATCGATCAGAATTGAATTATGACCGATCAGATCTGTTTCAATCGATTAAAACACATTTCAATCGATTAAAATAACTTGGAAAAATTTTGTACAGAGTTTCAATCGATTAAAACGCGTTTCAACCGATTAAAACAACTTGGAAAAATTTTGTATAGAGTTTTAATCCATTAAAACTTCTTTTTATCAGTTAAAATAACTTGAAAAGTTTTATAAGAAAGTTTTGCAGTATATCAATCGATTAAAACACGAAACAATCGATTGAATCAAACTTAGAAAAGTTTTATAAAGTGTTTTAATTGATATAACCTTTGCAGTATCAACTAAAACAATTCTGTTAAAGAATCAAGAACGCATTAATGGATTGAAAGGACTTTTAACAGATTGAAACGGCTATTTCAACAGATTAAAACAAACTTTCAACAGATTAATTAATGCAACAGTTTTTGAAATTACTCTTTAAAAATAGTTTTGCTTGAACTTTTTAAACAGACTTTGAATATCAGTTTTTACACATCTTTAAGCAATCATTCAAGAAAACCTTAGAACTTTTTCAAGAAATATTCGCAACAATTTTTTGAAGTTATTTTGAAAATCTTTCTTGAGGCAACTTGCATTCTTTTGAAGAAGAAACTCTCTGCAGATTTGGATAAACTGGTTTGAGCTTTCTAGTTTCTTCTTTGTAAATTCTTTTTCATTCTTTTGTATTGTGTTGTGCCTGGAATTTGGGCACAAGTTTCTCTGCAGCTGGAAGTTGGTTGCGGAGGTTATCAAGAACTGGAATTTGGTTCTTGGTGGAGAGGTTGAGTACAGGAACTGGAATTTGGTTCTTGTACTGTGTGGTGCCTGGAATTTGGGCACTGGTTTCTCTGCAGCTGGAATTTGGTTGTAGAGGTTATCAAGAACTGGAATTTGGTTCTTGGTGAAAGGTTTGGTGCCTGGAATTTGGGCACTGGTTTCTCTGCAACTGGAATTTGGTTGTAGAGGTTATCAAGAGCTGGAATTTGGTTCTTGGTGGAGAGGTTAAGTGCAGGAACTGGAATTTGGTTCTTGTGTTAGATTAGGTGTAAGATTGTTGAATCTGTAAAACATGTAATCTAGTGGAACCCAGCTGGAATTTGGCTGGAGACTGGATGTAGCCCTGGTATTGGGTGAACCAGTATAAAATATCGGTGATATCTTCCTTAACCTTTCTCTCATTTAAATTCAGTTGCTGCGCTTATTTTAATTGATTGCTTTGAGATTCAAGAATAGATTAGTAAACTTAATTTTCGAATTAGATAATCTGTGATTTGCGAAAAACTTTCAAAGATCAATTCATCCCCCCTCTTGATCTAAAACTACTTTTCTAACAATTGGCATCAGAGCGAGGTGCTTGAAAGTTATTCAAGTTCTTCGATCCATGGCTGGAAACAAATTTTCTGAGGGAGCTTGTATTGATAGACCTCCACTGTTTTGTGGAACAGATTATCTATTTTGGAAAATGAGGATGAAGATCTTTATTGAATCTGTTAGTATAAATGTTTGGAATGTCATTGAACAAGAAACTGATATGGTTAACAAAATCCAAGATGATTGTATTGCCAAAAATATCATCTCATCCGCTCTTAACAGAAATGATTTTTTTAGGATTGCACATTGTCAAACTGCTGCACAAATGTGGAAGATCCTTGAAAAGACCTATGAAGAAGCACTAGAGATATGCTTAATGGTCAACTCAGAATCACCAAATACCGGTGGCCATGTCAGGATGGAATGCCCGAGAAAATTCGATAATGTAAGTTCTAGTTCCTCTTCAAATTTAGTGAATTATGAGGCATTGCAAGAAGCATTTAATGAAATGCATGAAGAGGCTAAGAAACTTCAAAAAGAAAATGATAGGTTAAAAGGGCTAAATAATTGGCTAGTAAATAAAATTGATTCTCCGGAAAAAGAATTCTTGAAGATGAAAATGATTGTTTTTACTTGAAATTAATTCATGCTAATTCTGATTGTGCTTGTAATAAACCATGTAATAAGCTGTTCGAGAATTACAAAAGAAGATTGATTTTTTATCTCAAACTTGTTTCAAGATTCACACAAGGGCAAGCCAATCTTGATGTTTTACTTGGGTCTCAAAAATTGATTTTTGACAAATCTGGAATAGGATTTAAATCTAGATCCAGGAAAACAAACACAAATAGGAAATCATACTCTGTAATCAAATGTTTCTACTGCATGAAGAAAGGTCACTCGGTCAAATATTGTAGAATCAAAAAGTATGCTATTCCTAAAGGAAGAATGAAATGGGTTCCAAAAATTAATTCATTTCAAATAACCTGATCAGGACCCAGTAACTATAAAGGGTACCAGAAAAATTCTTAACTTGTTTTGCATGAACAAAATCTGGGAATCCCTTGAAGTTCAGAGCTGCGAATCAGGTTCTGTTTTTCCTAAACTGATTGTTTTAATTGATATAAACCAGTATTAATCGATTAAAATAACTTACAGAAGATATTAATAAATCTGTCCGTACAGTTTTAATCGATTGAAATGCGAATCAATCGATTAAAATGTTCTCAGGATTTGAGTTTAACTGTTTTAATCGATTAGAATGAATTTATATCAACTAAAATCACTAAGGTATCAAATTTAATCGATTCATTTTTGTTTTAATCCATTTTAATTCTGGTATCATCTTCTAAATCTCTTCCAGTACAGATACAACCGATTCTTTTAAGTATTAATCGATCATTTTACTTTGACATTTTCAAACCGAATATTAAGGATCAAATTAATAGGATAATTTGTTGTTTAATCAATTTGTTCCTGAAAATCATTTTCAAAACATCCAAATGAAATTTGGTCTGAAAAACAGAGTCAGAAACCCAAGGTTTTATGCTAATCAGAATCTGCATAATATGTTTAAAATATATTCCCAATAGCTGCAGTACCCACTATCCTGAATCATCAAACCAAGTTCTGAACTTATCATTTCTCAACTTATCATCTTTCTTCTGTTTTCATATTTTCAAAATCTTCTCTCAATTCTCTGCTGCAAACGTGATCAGAAGCAACACAGAAATCCATGGTTTCACTGTAATATTCATTAGAGAACTTAGTTTCTTTCAGCCTTAAATAACGGCAAGACAATCATGAATAATACCGAATTTTCTTTCAATGGCACAAATTTTTAATTGAAAAGCTAAGGCTGAACAAATTTTTGAATTGGAAACTCGACTAGGGACATAATGTGGGAAAGTTATTACTGCTATCCATGAATGGAAAAGTCTTTTATTTTGACAACAACATAGACATGATTCAAGCTTGTAGATGTCTACATTTCTCTTAAAAACTTTACATGAAATGTTGCGTGGTAATTAATATTTACTTCGATAATAAGTTGTTGATTACTAAGAAGTATGATCAAATAACTTGGACACACGTTTACATTAGATTTACGGAGATTACCTAGCAATATATTTGAAATAATTTTGGGCATGCATTAGTTCAAGACTCTTAGTGAAAATCATTGGAATTGTGCAACTTTGATAATTCGTTTTGATCATCAAAATCACGTGGTGTGACTGTAAGGAAACCAATCTGTGTCGGCAATTCAAGAATTGAATGAAAAGCTAAAAGTGCCACAGGGAATGTGTGTTTTATGGTCGAGTATAGGGATCAAGTTTATACTTGGTGATCTGGCTTCCTTAACAACAACCCAACAAGAGGATCTTTTAGTGAATTTCGGATGTTTGGAACCAACATAAGCTGTCTTCCATCAATGAAGGCAAATTTCGTGACGAATTCGATGCTTTTTGATGCCCATGATAATAGTGATGTATGAAATATGTAAGGATATGGTTATTGACCGGGAGTCCTGGATTGCGAGTCATCACTAGTTCTATTTTGTATGCATGTGTTCCGAGTACATGATACCACTTGGAAACAACAAAGTTGAAGAAAATTCATTCCTCAGAGATGATGATGACTGATCCATTTGAAGGGAAGAATAACACGCTATCATTTTCCTTCATACTTCATTGAGAATGTAGTTATTTGCTTGGATGATGATAAGCTGCAGGGGTTCATAATAGGAAAAACAGTTGTTGGTGTCTCAATGATTGATAAAGCAAAATGGTTTCAGCAAAAAGTGAAGCCTTTGGCCTTTTAAAGTTGGTAAGGATCAAATGACTTGGGTCATGAATTTTGATACCGAGACACAAATAATCGGGGAAGTATGGATAAAAAGGGTCCCTTCTTACCTTACCTCTTATATCTCATTGTTTTTTTTGCTTATTTTTCTGGGTCTGTAATATTACTTGGTTATATACCAGGCACATTTACGTTAACTTTGACTGATATAATATAGGTTTTAATTTGGATAAAACTAACATAGATAAAATTAGATCATAGATCCCTGAGAATTGTAATTCTGATATTGTTGGATCTATTAGTGAAAAGATAATCAATATAGTTGATATGGTTGCTAAACACCTTTCTAGATAATCAGTTCACAACATATCTACTAAATTAGATATAAGAAATTCGCATAAGATATGTCATAGTTTTCAAATCTGAATGTTTTAATCAATACAAAATCCTTTAAATCGATTAAAAGAATTTATTCCACAGTTTTCATTACTGTTCTAATCGACTAAAATTCGAAATAATCGATTAATTGCACTAAAGTTTCATGTTTTCAAATTTTTAAATGTTTTAATCGATTAAACCCTTCTTTCAATCGATTCAAATCATTTATCAAAAACATTTTAATCGATTATGTTCTGTTTTTAATCGATTTTTATTCTGGAAAGAAAGATTAAAGGCTTTAGTTAATGGTTGTTCCTGTAACATGCTACTAAAGCGTGATTCCCTTATCTTTACACGTGTTAATTGTATTCATTACAAACGTGTTAATGGAGATAAGCTTGAATCAACTTTAATTGATTCTTTTCATGAGTAAAATATTGATTTCCTTTTTATTTTCAAAAACTTGAGCACATTTCAAATCTTACATTTTTTATTATTTCTCTTCTATTCCCTATTTTTGATGAAGTCAAAAGGGGGAGAAATAGTTGCTTTACTTGAGGATAAATTTAGAAAAATAACTCTTACATTAAGAGAGCAACATTTTAGGGGGAGAAATAAGTTTTAGGGGGAGAAATAGAACATTAATACAATTTTATATTTCTCACTAAACTGTATTATCAAGTGACTTCTTTTGCAGAGTTTGTTTTTTCAAAATGGTGTTTGTCTTCATCAAATAGGGGGAGACTGAAAGTGATCTTAGCAAAGATCTCATTGATTTGATGAAGTCAAAGGTGAAGTCAAAAGGCTACTTTGCAATGAAGTCAAAGATGAAGTCAAAGATGGAAGTCAACATTGCAACGGTCAACAAGTCACTCAGATAATAGAGTTAGAAGATTTAGTGTGTCTACAGAAGGCTTAGGTAAAACCACTTTATCTTTTCTGCTGCATGAAGTTTCTTCTCTTAAATGATTTTGCAAAAAGCCTCAAAAATCTTTTTAAACAAATTAAAAACAAAGCATTGTGACAAAAGCTTTTAATCGATACAAATTACTTTTAATCGATTAAAACCCTTTAGAAACCATTATGACCGATCAGATTTTAAATATGAGCGATCAGAACTTAATTCAATCGATTAAAACACGTTACAATCGATTAAAATCACTTAAAGCGTCAAAATGATCGATCAGAATGCAGTTATGACCGATCAGAGTTGGTTATGATCGATCAGAATTGAATTATGACCGATCAGATCTATTTCAATCGATTAAAACACATTTCAATCGATTAAAATAACTTGGAAAAATTTTGTACAGAGTTTCAATCGATTAAAACGCGTTTCAACCGATTAAAACAACTTGGAAAAATTTTGTACAGAGTTTTAATCGATTAAAACTTCTTTTTATCAGTTAAAATAACTTGAAAAGTTTTATAAGAAAGTTTTGCAGTATATCAATCGATTAAAACACGAAACAATCGATTGAATCAAACTTAGAAAAGTTTTATAAAGTGTTTTAATTGATATAACCTTTGCAGTATCAACTAAAACAATTCTGTTAAAGAATCAAGAACGCATTAATGGATTGAAAGGACTTTTAACAGATTGAAACGGCTATTTCAACAGATTAAAACAAACTTTCAACAGATTAATTAATGCAGCAGTTTTTGAAATTACTCTTTAAAAATAGTTTTGCTTGAACTTTTTAAACAGACTTTGAATATCAGTTTTTACACATCTTTAAGCAATCATTCAAGCAAACCTTAGAACTTTTTCAAGAAATATTCGCAACAATTTTTTGAAGTTATTTTGAAAATCTTTCTTGAGGCAACTTGCATTCTTTTGAAGAAGAAACTCTCTGCAGATTTGGATAAAGCTGGTTTGAGCTTTCTAGTTTCTTCTTTGTAAATTCTTTTTCATTCTTTTGTATTGTGTTGTGCCTGCAATTTGGGCACAAGTTTCTCTGCTAGTTGGAAGTTGGTTGCGGAGGTTATCAAGAAGCTGGAATTGGGTTCTTGGTGGAGAGGTTGAGTACGAGGACTGGAATTTGGTTCTTATGCTTGTGTGGTGCACTGGAATTTGGGCCTTGGTTTCTCTGCAGACTAGAATTTGGTTGTAGAGGTTATCAAGAAGCTGGAATTTGGTTCTTGGTGAAAGGTTTGGTGCCTAGAATTTGGGCACTTGGTTTCTCTGCAACTGGAATTTGGTTGTAGAGGTTATCAAGAGCTGGAATTTGGTTCTTGGTGGAGAGGTTAAGTGCAGGAACTGGAATTTGGTTCTTGTGTTAGATTAGGTGTAAGATTGTTGAATCTGTAAAACATTTAATCTAGTGGAACCCAGCTGGAATTTTGCTGGAGACTGGACATAGCCCTGGTATTGGGTGAACCAGTATAAAATATCGGTGATATCTTCCTTAACCTTTCTCTCATTTAAATTCAGTTGCTGCGCTTATTTTAATTGATTGCTTTGAGATTCAAGAATAGATTAGTAAACTTAATTTTCGAATTAGATAATCTGTGATTTGCGAAAAACTTTCAAAGATCAATTCACCCCCCCTCTTGATCTAAAACTACTTTTCTAACATGGAACACTTAGGCACACACAATTTATTTGCTTTAAACAAGAATCCATTATGCCTAAAGTAACCATTTTTAGAAAACCTTTCACATGCAGCAAAAGTTTCAACAAAATCCACATCATTCACATACATGTCTTTCAAAGATTCAAGACCAAATAATTTAGTCTCAAGCATAGAAAGTAATGCATATCTCCTAGAAAGTGCATCAGCTACTACATTCCCTTTTCCCTTTTTATGCTTGATGACATATGGAAATTGCTCCAAGAACTCAACCCATTTGACATGCCTCTTGTTTAACTTACCTTGTCCCTTTAAGTATTTCAAAGATTCATGATTGTCGCCGCCGTAAAAAATGAGGCAGTCGGAGCGACGCGATGGTTTTATCGACCCTCTTGTTTTCGCGTTTTTATTGGTGGTTACAACGTCCTTAGGTTGTCCGATAACCGGGCTAACCTAAAGACGAGGTTTTCGAAAGGTGTCCTTGAGTTGTCCGACAACCGGGCTAACCCAAGGATTTATTTATTTTGGGTTCTATGGAGTCGCCACCGATATTTTTACCATAAACATCGGAAAAGGGGTTTTAAAAAGGCGTTGGTTTTCGAAAACCAACTTTGGTCATTAGAACCAGAGTTGGGTAAGGGAGTTGGTTACGTGCAAAGGGAGTATTAGTCCCTTTGCGACGCCCCTTTCGGGTTCCCTATGATAGGCCGACTTATTTTTATTGATAAACTAGAAAAACGCACTTTTGCCCTTTTTATTCTGCGGAATTTAAAAGTATGACTACATGGCCCTAATGTCTACTGCATAATTTAAGATAAAAGCGGTAAAGGTGGAAAGAGAGAATTTGAACCTCCGAAGCACGCTTTTTATATTAATTTTCTGGAAAAATAGGGTGCTTTATGGCAGCCCTTCACTCTACAAGACGTCGGAAACCTCTCGAACGCCGAAAATCACTCTTGAAAACACTCAGAAACTCCGGAAATGCGTCGGAGGGATTCTAGAGAGAAGTTTTAGAGAGAAGGGAGAGCTATGCAGCTGTGGTGTGTGGAAATGAGGGGGGGAGAGCCCCTATTTATAGGTTTCCGCGCTGTCAGGTGGCGAGACCGCCGGTCTCGTCTGACAGCAACGAGACCGCCGTCTCGCACAACGAGACCGCCGTCTCGTTTAACATAAGCAACGAGACCGCCGTCTCGTTTAACATAAAAAACGAGACCGCCGTCTCGTACAACGAGACCGCCGTCTCATTTTCGCTGGTAACGAGACCCCGGTCTGGGTGAACGAGACCCTGGTCTCGTTTTCGTAGTCAACGAGACCCCGGTCTCGTTGGAGCATCCGTCGCTCAAGCGAGTATACCAGTCGCTTGAGCGAGACTTGACCCGGGAGTCCCCTTCAACGCGAGAAACTTTATTTTGGGCCAAAAAACCCTCCTATCTTGGTATGGGAGCCTAATAGTCTCTCCTAGTGGCTTGTTAGGCTCCGGCCGTCTTCGAATAGGGGACCTTCTGACTTTATTTGGAGGCCGGGCAAGATTTGGGGTCTACAGCTGCCCCCCCTTTACCCATCCAGTCGACTGCTGGCCTTCTGTTGTCAGGATGATCGACTGGGGGGTAAAGGAGTTGACCCTCTTGCCTGGTTGCCTTTCGGATGTCCCGTCTTGTGGCGGATGATCCTCTGGGGAAATGTTGTGGTCGCGTGCCTTCGAGATACTACTTCTGACGTAGCCGATCCCTTTGGTGAACACGTGGTAGAACCTCCGGATACAACTTCTGACGTAGCCGATCCTTCGGTTGATGAGTATAAACCCCCCATCAGGCTGGTAGTTGCAGTCCGTTGTGTGGGACCGGATGGGTATGAACCCCCCATCAGGCTGGTAATGGCGGCTTACTGCTCAGGTCGCTCATGCGCCGTCTCTCTGGGGAATGATTTTTGTGCTCGTGCACTTCCAGGATACTACTTCTGACGTAGCCGATCCCTTCGATGGACACGTGGTGGAACCTCCGGATACTACTCCTGACGTAGCCGATCCTTCGGTTGATGAGTATAAACCCCCCATCAGGCTGGTAGTTGCAGTCCGTTGTGCGGGACTGGATGGGTACGAGCCCCCCATCAGGGTGGTACAGTCCGTTGTGCGGGACCGGATGGGTATGAACCCCCCCATCAGGGTGGTACGGTCCGTTGTATGGGACCGGATGGGTATGAGTCCCCCATCAGGGTGGTACGGTCCGTTGTATGGGACCGGATGGGTATGAGCCCCCCATCAGGGTGGTACGGTCCGTTGTATGGGACCGGATGGGTATGAGCCCCCCATCAGGGTGGTAATGCGACTTACTGATCTGGCTCGGGCGCAGATCAAGCGCAGCTCTCTGGAGAGTGCTGCTTGTGTAGATTTGACTGCTTTTCTGATTTCTTGAATAGTCATCCGGGCCATGCCGGGGATTTTGTTGGTGATCAATCGGCCTTTGCTGATTGCCGGGGGTCCTTTGTTTTTGTTCTTTTGGTAGTGATCTTCCAATCCCGGCTGGTTGGTTGGATGGATCTTGGTTTTGTTTGGCTTTTGCTCGGTGGTTGAAACTTTATTGGTTGGTGCGATGGCTTAATCCTGCCTTTTTCTCGCGGTTTTGGATTTTGGCTTTTTACTGAGCGCATGCCTTTTTCCTTTTTAAGCTTCTTTTGTTGCGCCGGCTTTTGTAATGGAGGCAAAAAGGTCGGCGAAATCATATTGGGATACCTTTGGTTTTTTCATGGATGCAAGCATGAGGCTAAATGCTTTCTATAGTATTTTTGTTTGTTTTACTCTTGACAAAGTCGTTTTTTGGTGACTACTTGTGTGTGGATGCCCTAAATGCAGTTCCATTTGAGGACATTTAGAAAGTGACCGGTGCTTTCCTTCTTTTTGTTTTCTCGTGATTATTCTTTTTGCACTTTTTGTTTTAACCCTATCTTTTGCCTAGACCGCCCTTTGCGGGTTTTCGATCTAGCGGGTTTTAATTCTTTCCGTGAGGCATTTTGATGAGCTTTTTCCTTTTTATAAAAGCCTTATCTTTTGCCTAGACCGCCCTTTGCGGGTTTTCGATCTAGCAGGCTACCCTGTGCTTTTTACTTGGGACGACCCTGGTTGGTGATGTGCGTCTTTTGTTTTTATGCTTTCTCCAATTGCTTATTTTATGCATGCTCATATTTCGTTAATACAGAGGCATTTACGCAAGTAGGTAAGGAGAAGAAAAGACAATTTTATTGATATAACGATATGGTTTATTTTTACATGGAGGTTTACAAGAGAATTTGTAAGCATGGCTGGCCGGGGTTGGCTAAACTGTATGAGGGTACCACAATCATGTCTGTGATTTTTGCTTCCCCATTCTTCCTGGTCACTTCAGTTGAGATGCCTGAGCCCGGAGTGAAGACTATGCGAAGTTTGCTTGCTGTTGCAGAAGTATAACCTTAGTCGCCTTTGCGGTTTTCGGCTAAGGTAACCATTGCTCTCTTTTTTTTCTTTTTTTTTTTTTTTCGTGTTTGCGTGTGTGCCTCTGCTTTTTGCCTAGGACGTATCCTAGTGAGGTATATAGGCCCTATCTTTTGCCCAGGACGCTCTTTGCGAGTTTTCATCCTGACGGGTCATGAGCAATGCTTTTTTTAAGCGTAATATTTTTTCACCGCATCTGAGTTGATAGGATATCGGAGCTCTTCTCCGTCCATATTGGTGAGGATAAGGGCTCCCCCTGAGAAGGCTCGCTTGACCACAAAGGGTCCTTCATAGTTGGCTGCCCATTTCCCGATTTTGTCTTTCTGTGCTGGGAGTAGTTTCTTAACCACTAAATCTCCCTCTTGGAAGGTACGGGGATTAACTTTCTTGTCGTAGGCTTTCTTGATCTTTCTTTGGTAAGCTTGCCCCCGGCATATGGCGTCTAGTCTTTTTTCTTCAATTAGGTTCAACTGATCATACCGGTTCTGGGCCCATTCAGCTTCTGTTAATTTGGCTTCCATGACAATCCGCAGAGAGGGTATTTCGACTTCTATTGGTAGCACGGCCTCCATTCCGTATACGAGGGAAAACGGGGTAGCCCCTGTGGAGGTTCTAACCGATGTTCTGTAGCCGTGTAGGGCAAAGGGAAGCATCTCATGCCAATCCTTATAAGTGACCACCATTTTCTGGATAATTTTCTTGATATTTTTGTTGGCTGCCTCTACTGCACCGTTCATCTTTGGTCGGTACGGAGAGGAATTGTGGTGTTGGATTTTGAAGTCTTGGCATAATTCCTCCATCATTTTATTGTTGAGGTTGGTCCCATTATCAGTAATGAGCTTATGAGGAATGCCGTACCGACATATAATGTTTTTCTTGATGAAGGTGGTCACCACTTTCCGGGTTACGTGTGCATATGATGCTGCTTCAACCCACTTGGTGAAATAGTCGATTGCCACCAATATGAAGCGATGGCCATTAGATGCTTTGGGTTTGATGGGTCCGATGACATCCATGCCCCACATAGAAAATGGCCATGGTGTAGTCAGGTTACTGAGAGGTGCGGGCGGCACATGAATGTTATCGGCGTAAACTTGGCACTTATAACATTTCTTGGCGTATTGGTGACAATCAGCTTCCATCGTGGACCAATAGTACCCTGCCCTGAGGATTTTCTTTGCCATGACATGCCCGGGTGCGTGGGTTCCAAAAGTCCCCTTGTGGATTTCTTTTATCAGTGTTTGGGCTTCTTCTTGGTCCACACACCTTAATAGAGTGGAATCGAGGCTCTTTTTGTAAAGGGTTCCTTCAATCAATGTGAACCCTATGGCCCTTTTGCGAATGGTTCGCTTATCATTGTCACTGATTCCCTCGGGGTATTCTCCCTTCATGAGGTACCGCTTAATGTCATGGTACCAGGGGTTTTGATCGCGCTCGTCATTTACTGCCATACAGAAAGCTTGCTTATCGTGCAGTTTGACTTGAATGATTGGCATCTCATGTTCCTGGTCCAGGGCAAACATGGATGATAGTGTGGCGAGGGCGTCGGCAACCTGATTATCCTCCCTAGGGATGTACTGGAAGGTGACACTTTCCATTCTTGCGACCAGCTCGTGGATGTACTCTAGATATGGGATCAATTTGGCGTTTCGGGTTTCCCATTCACCCTTAAGTTGATAGATAACGAGGGATGAATCGCCGAATATTTTGAGCTTAGTGACCCCATGATCTAAAGCTGCTTGGATTCCCAATGCACATGCTTCGTATTCGGCCATGTTATTGGTGCAATCAAAATTAAGCCTGGCCGTTACAGGAATGTGTTTCTTTTCAGGGGATATCAAGATAGCGCCTATCCCGTGTCCAAGCATGTTGGAAGCCCCATCAAAGAACATGGTCCATATCTCTTCTTTGGTCTCTTCGTGTTCGATGTGCATAATGTGCTCATCGGGGAAGTCATCTTGTAGAGATTGGTATTCATTTGCGGATCCATGGGCTAGATAATCCGCTAGGGGACTTCCTTTAATAGCTTTCTGGGTGACATGGATAATGTCAAATTCTGAAAGGAGAACTTGCCACCTAGCTATTCTTCCGGTCAAGATGGGCTTCTCGAAGAGATACTTGATTGGGTCCATTTTAGAGACCAACCATGTTGTATGTCGAGCCATGTACTGTCTGAGACGCTGAGTGACCCACACCAATGCGCAACATGTTTTCTCGAATGGTGTATAACGGGTTTCATAGTCTGAGAATTTTTTACTGAGATAGTAGATGGCTCGTTCCTTTTTCCCGGTTTCATCATGTTGGCCGAGCACACATCCCATGGATTCTTCGAGAACTGCCAAATATAGGATCAGAGGTCTCCCTTCGACAGGTGGTACCAATACTGGTGGATTGGTTAAACAAGCTTTGATTTTATCAAACGCCTGTTGGCATTCTTCGTTCCACACCGTTGGCTGATTCTTGCGCAACAGTTTAAAGATAGGGATACATTTATCCGTTAACTGTGCGATGAAACGGGCAATGTAGTTTATCCGGCCCAGAAAACCTCTGACCTCCTTTTCTGTGCTTGGTGGGGGCATTTCCAAAATTGCCTTTGTTTTGTCGGGATCCACCTCGATTCCTCTTTCACTGACAATGAACCCCAGAAGTTTTCCTGACCGCACTCCGAAAGTACATTTTGCCGGGTTTAGCTTAAGTTGATACTTCCGGAGTCGATCAAAGAGTTTCCGGAGATATTGGATGTGGTCCGTTTCATTTCTGGACTTGGTTATCATGTCGTCCACATATACTTCTATTTCCTTGTGGATCATGTCGTGGAATAATGTAACCATAGCCCTTTGATAGGTTGCCCCCGCATTCTTGAGTCCGAAAGGCATTACGCGATAACAAAAAGTCCCCCATGGTGTAATGAAGGAGGTTTTTTCTCTATCTTCCACGGCCAGTTTGATTTGGTTGTACCCTGCGTACCCATCCATGAAGGAATACAACGTATTAGTAGCGGTATGGTCTACTAGCGTGTCTATATGTGGTAGGGGAAAGTCGTCCTTTGGACTTGCTTGATTAAGGTCCCTATAATCCACGCAGACCCTGACCTTCCCGGTCTTTTTGATGACGGGTACTATGTTGGCCAACCATTCTGGGTATTTGGAGACTACTAGGAAATTGGCATCCAATTGCCTTTGCACCTCCTCTTTTATCATTAAGGACCAGTCAGGTTTAATTCTCCTGAGCTTTTGCTTTACAGGTCGGAACCCCTCTTTTAGTGGCAATCTGTGCTCCACTATGCTAGTGTCAAGCCCTGGCATGTCATGGTATGACCAGGCGAATACATCCATATATTCTTTTAGGAGTAGTATTAACCCTTTTTTGGTGGTATTTTCCATTTGGGTGCCTATGTTCACCTTTTTATCCTCATCCTCTTTTCCCAAATTGACAGTTTCCATTTCTTCCTGATGCGGTTGTATGATGCGTGTTTCTCTTTCCAGCATCCTTTGCATGTCCGGAGAAATGGTCTCCTGCTCACTGTCGGACTCAGTCCATTCGCCTTTCGTTTCCGGAGTCCATGGGGGTTCATCAATCACAGACATGATGCGTTTTAGGTTCTGTTTTAGTCATAGATTTTATTATTCAATTTATTTCTGAAAGAATAATAAATGTAAGAGAGAAAAGAATGAATGGAATGAATGTTGACGAAAAATGCCTCGTATATTAAAGAAAATGATGTTATTTACAAGCCCTTTTGATCAAAATTCCTGCGGCCACGGGCGGGGACCGCAGGAGATATAAAAAAAACCCTAGGGCCGGTCCTCCCAGTCCTCCCTCTTCGCTACTCTGGCTTCGACAGCGGTTTGTCATCGGTGCTAGAAGCAGAGGTGTCAAAAGTAATCCACCCGGCATCGATTAACTCTTGAACCCGATACTTAAGGGTCAAGCAGTTCTCTGTAGAGTGACCGGGTGCGCCCGAATGGTAAGCGCATTTTTCGTTCGGCTTATACCATTCGGGGTAGGGAGGCTCCAATTGCTTCTTGGGAGGAGCGCAGGTCAGGAGCTTAGCCTCCAACAGCTGAGGCAGCAGCAGCCCGTAGGAAGTGGTGATAGGAGTGAACTTCCTCTCTTTCTTGCGGGGCTGCTTGGGCGTTTGTGGGGTAGAAGAAGGAGTGGCAAAGTTGATTGCGTGCACAGACTCGTCCTTCTTCTTGCTGGCGGGCTTCCTGAAGGAGACACCAGCTTGGGAAGACTGTGCGATCTTCCCGCTCCTTAATCCTTGCTCCACCCTCTCGCCTACAGTGACTATATCCGAGAAAAGGTTGGAGGTACTGGCTATTGCCTTGTCGTAGTACGCTCCAGTCAGTGAGTCGATGAACATAGCCACTGTCTCCTTGTCCGTCAAAGGAGGCTCTATCTGGGCTGCCATTTCCCTCCACCTTTGGGCATACGCTTTAAAGGGCTCGTCGCTCCTTTTGCTCAGAGTCCTGAGATCTGACCTATCAGGGGTCAGATCAATGTTGTATCGGTAGCGACGGAGAAAAGCGTCAGCCAACTGTTTCCAGTTCTGGACCTGCCCCCTCTCCAACTGCATGTACCAGTTGAGAGCCGAGTCCGCCAGACTCTCCTGAAAGCAATGGATCAGGAGTTTCTCATTGTCAGCATGGGCGGCCATCTTACGGCAATACATCGTAAGATGGTTTTTGGGGCAGGTCAGCCCGGCGTACTTAGGGAAGTCCGGGACCTTGAATTTGGGAGGGAAGCGGATGTCTTTCACGAGGCACATATCGGCCACCTCCTTGACGTCGAAGTTATGTCCTTCGACCGCCTTCGAGCCTCTCCTCCAAGGCCGAGAGTTGTTGTTTGGATACTTCTGGGGTAAGGATGCGTGCAGTCTTGGCATCCTTCCCGCCGAAGAAGTATTCTTCTTCTTCTTCCTCTTCGTGATGGGAAGGGGCATTTTCAGCTTGGCCCTCGGCGCCCTTGCTCTGGCCTTGGCGTATAACCTCCATTAGTTGAGCTACCTGCTCTCGGAGGGTATTAACTTCTGCAGTGAGCTTTCAGTTTTGCTCCTCTAGATTTTCCATTGCCTTAGCCTTTTGTGCGCGAGTACGGGTAGGAAAAGGACCAGCCACTTTCTAGAATGTCCGAAAAAGTTTTATTAATGCATGTTGAGTGCTTAAACTAACATGGGATATGCTTATGCATGAGGGTTTTTTATTTAAATGATGCTGAATGCGCTCCCATTTTTATTTTCTCTCCTTGGTTTTTCTTTACTCATGATATGATGTAGTATGGATGCTTTGACTTTGTCAAGAGTTGTTTCGTTTATTTTTTGGATTTTTATTTTTTATTTTGAATTTTTATTTTATAGCCTTTTATCTCTTCTGTCGGAACTGCGTGGCTACTTAGCTTACAAAGAACCTGAAACCAGGCTAGCTAAAAGGCAGACTGTCCGAGATAAAAATATGGCTTTATGAAAGAATATTTATCGTCCCTTATCTCTTCTGTCGGAACTGCGTGGCTACTTAGCTTGCAAAGAACCTGAAACCAGGCTAGCTAAAAGGCAGACTGTCCGAGATAAGGGTGTTTATTTGAAAAATATTTTTTTTTTTTTTTTTTTGTTTTGTTGCTTGTTTGTGCTATGCAACATACAAATGCGACAAACATATGCACACACAATTCGATCATCCCCGAACAGGCGAGATTTCGTTTTTATCACGAGGTAGGGTTTTCCTGCAGAAAAGTGCATTGGTTTAGGGTAGGTTCTAACTGTTCTCACCAGGCTAAGGCCCCCAAGGTGCCCCCATTATAGGGTCCCCACTCTCCAGCCGTCCGACCATGCTCAACACTAAGGCCAGAGTCGGTCTTGTTGCCAAAAGAGGAAGGTTATCACCTTGAGTGGTGGTTTCCGATCACACTGGTGGGCACACGGCCCTAACTGCAGCGAACAGTACCTGCCACCCACTCCCTATGGTTATCTCACTTGCCCCCGGGTATAGGAGGAACTGTAGTGTGCAAGGGTTTGTGTGCAATTTATATTTCAATCAATTGCGTAAGTATAAACAAACAACAGTTTATTGAAAGCCAAACAATAAAACATGTTATAAATACAAGTTAAGGGCAAAAGTGTATTTTCTTGGTTTATCTATTGTTTAAGCCGGCCCATCACTAAATGGGATTAACTCTCTAGGCTTCCCCAGTGAAGTCGCCATCTGTCGCCGCCATCAAAAACGAGGCGGTCGGAGCGACGCGATGGTTTTATCGACCCTCTTGTTTTCGCGTTTTTATTGGTGGTTACAACGTCCTTAGGTTGTCCGATAACCGGGCTAACCTAAAGACGAGGTTTTCGAAAGGTGTCCTTGAGTTGTCCGACAACCGGGCTAACCCAAGGATTTATTTATTTTGGGTTCTATGGAGTCGCCACCGATATTTTTACCATAAACATCGGAAAAGGGGTTTTAAAAAGGCGTTGGTTTTCGAAAACCAACTTTGGTCATTAGAACCAGAGTTGGGTAAGGGAGTTGGTTACGTGCAAAGGGAGTATTAGTCCCTTTGCGACGCCCCTTTCGGGTTCCCTATGATAGGCCGGCTTATTTTTATTGATAAACTAGAAAAACGCACTTTTGCCCTTTTTATTCTGCGGAATTTAAAAGTATGACTACATGGCCCTAATGTCTACTGCATAATTTAAGATAAAAGCGGTAAAGGTGGAAAGAGAGAATTTGAACCTCCGAAGCACGCTTTTTATATTAATTTTCTGGAAAAATAGGGTGCTTTATGGCAGCCCTTCACTCTACAAGAAGTCGGAAACCTCTCGAACGCCGAAAATCACTCTTGAAAACACTCAGAAACTCCGGAAATGCGTCGGAGGGATTCTAGAGAGAAGTTTTAGAGAGAAGGGAGAGCTATGCAGCTGTGGTGTGTGGAAATGAGGGGGGGAGAGCCCCTATTTATAGGTTTTCGCGCTGTCAGGTGGCGAGACCGTCGGTCTCGTCTGACAGCAACGAGACCGCCGTCTCGCACAACGAGACCGCCATCTCGTTTAACATAAGCAACGAGACCGCCGTCTCGTACAACGAGACCGCCGTCTTGTTTAACATAAAAAACGAGACCGCCGTCTCATTTTCGCTGGTAACGAGACCCCGGTCTGGGTGAACGAGACCCCGGTCTCGTTTTCGTAGTCAACGAGACCCCGGTCTCGTTGGAGCATCCGTCGCTCAAGCGAGTATACTAGTCGCTTGAGCGAGACTTGACCCGGGAGTCCCCTTTGTTTGCGGCACCTGTCGCTCAAGCGACGGACGTACTCGCTTGAGCGAGACTTGACCCGGGAGTCCCCTTCAACGCGAGAAACTTTATTTTGGGCCAAAAAACCCTCCTATCTTGGTATGGGAGCCTAATAGTCTCTCCTAGTGGCTTGTTAGGCTCCGGCCGTCTTCGAATAGGGGACCTTCTGACTTTATTTGGAGGCCGGGCAAGATTTGGGGTCTACAATGATCACTATGAATTAAAAACTCTTTTGGTAAAAGGTAATGCTGCCAAGTTTGTAAAGCACGCACTAAGGCATACAATTCCTTATCATAGGTGGGATAGTTTAGGGCACCCCCATTCAACTTCTCACTAAAATAAGCAATTGGATGACCTTCTTGTAGCAAAACAGCCCCAATACCCACATTAGATGCATCACATTCAATTTCAAAAGATTTTGCAAAATTTGGTAATGCAAGGATGGGGGCATTAGATAGTTTGTGCTTAAGTTCAGAAAATGCCTTTTCTTGCTTTTCACCCCATTTAAACCCAACATGCTTTTTGACTATTTCATTAAGAGGTGCAGCCAAAGTACTAAAATCTTTAACAAACCTCCTATAGAATCTAGCTAACCCATGAAAGCTTCTCACTTCACTCACATTCTTAGGGGTAGGCCACTCTTGGATGACTCTAATCTTTTCCTCATCAACTTGTACCCCTTTAGAACTCACAACAAATCCCAAGAACACAACATGATCAGTGCAAAAGGTACATTTTTCAAGATTAGCAAATAATTTTTCCTTCCTAAGTACATTCATGACAGCACGCAAATGTTCAACATGCAAATCAAAGTTAGTGCTATATATCAGAATATCATCAAAATACACCACTACACATTTGACTAAAAACTCTTTCAAGACATGGTTCATCAATCTCATAAAAGTGCTTGGAGCATTAGTTAACCCAAAGGGCATAACTAGCCACTCATACAACCCATATTTAGTTTTAAAAGTTGTTTTCCACTCATCTCCTTCTCTAATTCTGATTTGATGATATCCACTTTTCAAGTCAATTTTAGAGAAGATACAAGCACCATATAATTCATCCAACAAGTCATCTAACCTAGGAATGGGATGTCTATACTTTACCGTGATGTTATTGATAGCTCTACAATCTGTGCACATCCTCCAAGTTCCATCTTTCTTAGGGACTAGAATGACTGGGACTGCACATGGACTCAAGCTTTCTTTAACCCACCCCTTTTGCATTAAGTCTTCAACTTGCTTTTGAATCTCCTTGGTTTCTTGGGGATTGCTTCGATAGGCTGGTCTATTAGGCAATGAAGCTCCTGGAATAAGGTCAATTTGATGCTCAATACCCCTAAGAGGGGGTAGACCTATAGGCACTTCTTTGGGAAAAACATCTTCAAAATCCTGCAACAAAGAAGAAACCTCTTTTGGAAGAGAGTTAGTAAAACATGGACTGTTTGATTTACTTTCTTTACTCAAAAGTAAAAGTATTGGCTTTCTCAATTGCATAGCTCTTTTGACTTCTTTTTCTTTTATAAAAAGACTTGATTTTTTTCTCTCTTTCTCTTTTTCTTCCTCTTTTTCCTTTTTCTTTTCACTCTCTTTTTCTTTTCTCTTTTCTCTCTCTTTTTCTTTTCTTTCTTCTTTTCTTTTCTTTCTCATTTTCAGTTGATCCTCACTAACTTCTCTTGGAACCAAAGGTGCAAGAGTAGTTTTGCGGTCTTTATGCATAAAAGAGAACTTATTAGTGAAACCATCATGCATAACTCTCCTATCATACTGCCATGGTCTCCCAAGAAGTAAATGACAAGCCTCCATAGGCACCACATCACACAAAACAGAATCTTCATATTTTCCTATGGAAAAACCCACTTCAACTTGCCTATTCACGGTCATCTCACCATCTTCACTAACCATTGAAGTTTGTAAGGTCGCGGGTGTGGCTTAGTCTCCAAATTCATTTTTGAAACCAACCGTGCACTAGCCACGTTAGTGCAACTCCCACCATCAATGATCAAAGAGCACAACTTCCCTTGAATGAGGCACCTTGCGTGAAAAATATTTTCTCTTTGACAATCATCCAATTCAACTGATTGACTACCCAACATCCTTCTAATCATGAACAAATCTCCTTCTAACTCTCTTTCATCTTCATGCTCATTTTCATCACTAGATGAAGAATCTGAAGAAGATTCACTAATTATTTCTCCATCCTCCTTAAGTAACATAGTCTTCTTAGTAGGACATTGAGAAGCTATGTGACCTCTTCCCAAACATTTGAAGCACTTAATCTCACTACTCCTTGTTTTCTTAAGTGCCTCATTAGACTTATTTTGATTTCTATGAGCTATAACATTGGAATTGCTTGTTGATGATCCACCCTCCTTCTTATTTTTGTCCTTCCAACTAGGAGAGTGAAAATTAGATGAACTCCTCCTCATGGCACTCTTTCTCTTCAATTGTTGTTCCACCTTGGAAGCTTGATGTACTAAATCCTCCAACTCAACATAATTTTGCAGCTCCACAACATCCCTTATATCACTATTTAGCCCATGTAGGAATCGGGCCATAGTAGCCTCCCGTGCCTCCATAACATTAGCCCTAATCATGGAAACCTCCATCTCTTTGTAATATTCATCAACACCTCTACTACCTTGTATGAGTCTTTGGAGCTTGTTATGAAGATCTCTTTGATAATGAGAAGGAACAAATCTTCTTCTCATCAACCTCTTCATTTCTTCCCAACTTTCCACCAAGGGTTCTTCATATCTCACCCTTTCCCTTTGTAATTGGTTCCACCAAATGAGAGCATAATCAGTGAATTCCATGGCTGCCACCCTCATCTTTTTATCTTCTGTGTAATTATGGCATGCAAATAGTTGCTCAATTTTTATTTCCCACTCCAAATATGCTTCTGGATCACTCTTTCCTTGAAAAGAGGGTATGTTCAGCTTTACTCCTTCAATTCTGTTATCTCTAACATCACCTTCATTATTTCTCCTTCTCCTCCTTCTACCTCCACCATCATCATCATTTCCTTGATTTTCTAGTTGTTCAATTCTCCCATACAACTCCTCAGTATGTTCTGTCAACATTCTTTGCATTTGGGCTGTAATGGCATCAATCAATAATCTATTGTCACCCCCTAGAGGAGGGGTACCACCACCTGCACCTGCCATCTTTCAAGTAAAAAAAGAAGAAAGGACCAAACAAATGAAGTAATAGGACCTCACCACTCTTCTCACGTGTTTGCACTCAAAGATGTACCACTCGTGTTTACTCTCAATTTGGCTTTTGTATAATATGCACTCTTGCCTTTTTCCACTCGTTCTCTGACTTATGGTTCTTACAAGAATCAAACAATCTATAGTTCAAGAATCACTTTCAACTGTAGCAATCACAAGGAATAAAACAGAATTGTAGTACCAACAAAGGACAAGTAGCAAAGAACAATTTTACTACTAATAACAAGCAAGACAAATTTAAACTGTATGGGAAAACAAAGATTAGACAAAGACGCGTGACACTTAGGAATTTTATCAAACAGCTAATGTGCACTGAAATTTAAAGAAAGAACAACTGCCACATATATATATATATAATTTTTTTTTCTTTTCGATTCTTTTCTTCTTTTGATTCATTTTTTTTTATTCTTTTCTTTTTTTTTATTTGTTCTTTTCTCGAGAAAACTAATTTCAAACACAACTTTGATATATATATATATATATATATATATATATATATATAAATGAAATTCAATATCAAAATTGCATAAACAACAATTTTTTTTTAACAGGTATACGGAACAGTGATGAACAGTACACGTGAACAGTATAATGAACAGTACGTGAACAGTGATAATGACCAGTAGTGAACAGTGATAATGAACAGTACCCCCCCGTGAACAGTAATAATGAATAGTACGTGAACAGTGACAATGAACTGTACCGTGAATAGTGCTGGTGAATAGTGCAATGAACAGTACCGCTTTTGAACCCTGCTCTGAATACCAAATGACGACACTCGAATGGAAGGGAAACAATTTAGGGTTAGGTTTTAAGAATTGATTTGATTAGAAATAGAAAACAGAAAAACATAAAAGATACCGTAGGTGCCACAAATAAGAATATTTGATAAGCCAAGAAGGATAGCCACAAGAATCGAATAATTCTTGATAAGATCAAGTGATGCAAGGAAGAACCCTAGCAGAGCAACAACTCACAAAGTAATCTGAATATTACGTACGTTCATTCTCAATTCCCAAATGTTTAATACAACTTAAGTTTATGAGTTTGTCTCATTGCAAGAAATAAAGATAAATTAAAATCCTAATATCCCAAGCAAAGTTAAGTTACCCAAATGGTTCAGTGAAGGCATTATAAGCTTTGGGTCTTGGGTTCAAATCCCCACTGTAGAAAATAAAATAGTAATAATAATAAAAACTAAATCTTTTAGTTGGGCCTCCTAGCTCTCCAAACATTCTATGCATGTGATAGGTCTAGCCTCCTCCATGTTTGGATCTTTTAATAGTTGGGCCTTTAGCAAATTGCTCACTTTGTATTGCAATGCCTCTTGTGCTTTTCTGAGCCTGCCTTTTGTCATAGGTCCACCTAAGTCTTGGATTGGATCTTGGTCTTGATCCTTCTCGTTATGGGCTTGGGCCTTTATGTGCACATCAAGTTCCCTCTATACCTGGGGGCAAGTGAGAAATCCATAGGGAGTGGGTGGCAGGTACGGTTCGCTGTAGTGATGGCCTTGTGCCCACCAGTGTGATCGGAAACCACCACTCAAGGTGATAACCTTCCTCTTTTGGCACAAAGACTGACTATGGCCTTAGTGCTAAGCATGGTCGGAAGGCTGGAGAGTGGGGACCCTATAATGGGGGCACCTTGGGGGCCTTAGCCTTGGTGAGAACAGTTAGAACTTACCTTCGTCAACTCACTTTTCTGCAGGAAAACCCTACCTCGTGATTGAAAACGAATTCTCGCCTGTTCGTGGATGATCGAATTGTGTGTGCATATGTTTGTTGCATTTGTCTATTGCATAGCATAACCAAACAACAGAAAGAAAAATCAAAAAAAATATTTTCGCAATAAACACCCTTATCTCGGACAATCTGCCTTTTAGCTAGCCTGGTTTCAGGTTCTTTGTAAGCTAAGTAGCCACGCAGTTCCGACAGAAGAGATAAGGGACGCTAATTATTTTTCGCATAGAGCCATTTTTTTATCTCGGACAGTCTGCCTTTTAGTTAGCCTGGTTTCAGGTTCTTTGTAAGCTAAGTAGCCACGCAGTCCGACAGAAGAGATAAAAGGTTATGAATAAACCAAATAAAATAATAATAATAATGAATAAAAGAATTTTGACAAAGTCGTATCACTCATATCGCATCATGTCATAAGTGGAAAAACCAAGAGAGAAAATAAATGCATGAGGAAAGTATGCATACGCATCGTTTTAATAAACCCCTAAAAAGTGGGTCTTAGAGGCATTTTTTGGGAAAATTATTGGGCCAAATCCCCTTTTGGATTTGCAACTTGATTCCTCACCTCTTTCTCTTCGTTTTGATATGTTGTGCGTCCAAATCAGACATCTCAGTCAAAAGTTATCGCACTTTGAACATCTACCGCCCTTTTGTACTAGTGCATGCATAAATACATTCATTCTAGGGAGCACTAGATATCCCTAAGACAATGGCGAAAGAGGCCCCGAGCACATTTGTGACCTTCGTGACAAGGAAGGGACAAGTGTACTAAGGTGTGATGGTGACCCCCATTATACCTTGTCAAGTCTGTGATGGGAAAGGAACCATTACACCAAGGTGGGTATGATACCCCAGAAAGTGTAAGCTTTAAAGAGGATACCTAAGCCATTGTCTTAAGGAATATCCATCTTATGAATCATTTTAAACAATAAAAATCTTTTTGTATTCTAGAAAGCGGCTGGTATTCTTCATGCCCTCATCCGCATACAAAAAAACACATGCAAAATCCCAAACACTATCATACATCATATTAGAAAATAAAACATGATAATGTTTAGGAAAAAACAAACACTTGCATACATGCATCTACCAAGCTTCATCCTCATAACATGCATCTAACAATAGACAGTTGAAGAAAGTGAACATTCCTCAATACCGGGTAAAGAGGATAGAGCATTTATACGGGAAGTAAAAAAAAAAAATGCATAACCCGCTTATGGTTTCCTTTAGGCTTTCCGCTTTCAAAAAAATGTACTTCGAAATATTGCATTGAGTAATGTACACTGTCTGGATGAAATAAATACAATTGTTTGTTTTCATCATCTCTTCAAACGTCTATCGCACTCATAAATTGCATTCATTCATTCTCACTTTAATAATAATAAGATAATAAAAAGAAAGGATTAGTCGATGTGCTTTCCACGAATCGAAGTAGGATAAAGAGAAAACCTTTCATCGTCAAGTTCTCTCCAACGGTTGATCCGCCTAAGGAGGATAATAAGCCTCAACCGTTGGTCATCTGAGTAAATAAGGAAGAGGGGGCAAGGATGCCATTACATTTTGTTCATGCCTCGAATTGAATAAAATCGTACCATGGAGATACGTAAAAACATCGCCCTTCAATGAGGATATCTCTAGCATAGCTGGCATTGGGGGAAAAATTAGAAATGAAAGAATATATTCCCCCAAGGAGCTGTAAGATGATGCTCCTAAGAATAAAGAAAATAAAAAGACCGAAGAAAAGCATAATCCAATCCAAAGAGGAAATTGAGTAGACTTTGGATTCACGACGCTAAGGCAGTTCTCTCAATGCTTCGCCAAAGAGACAAACTCAGGGTTGGCGACAAGCTAGTCACAGTTTGAGCTAGAGATGACATTCAGATCAGCAAATCGTCTGCCCTACCTTGAATGGATACGGCTGAAGAGGACCTTTGAAATATCTTTTGCAAATATGAAAAGACTTCCCCAACAATATGAAGGTGACCCACATGATGAGAAAATATGGATGTGGCCCAAACCAAAGGCTCATTAGAAACTCTCAAGGAATAAGGGAGCCACCGGGTTTTAAAGACAATCCTTTGAAGCATAATCCTACAAAGGAACAAGCTGCATAGAGAAAAGGGGAGTCTCCCCTCCATACCTTGAATCAGATTTTCCCAAATAGAGGGGTTCAAGCGTCAAAAGCGACTTTAGTCATTAGGTGTTCTCCTTCTAATTCTTAGGGTTTGTAAATCCAATGACTATTAGAGATTACTCCTCGGGGCCAGCCCGACCCTCGAGCATTGTAGGGCACACATATCTCCCTATTAAATACAAAGAATGTCATTCTTACTATCTTCTTCTCTTCTTGTTATTCATGTCTAAACCTCATTAATAACCATGTTTAAGCAAACGTTTTCAAAAGTGCGTCAAAGTAATCAAAATGTGCCATTGACCAAAATAAAAGTCAAATCCATCACCACTGACTGACTAGAAGCACAAAATAAAGTTTTACCTCGTCGTAAATAAAGTCGTGTTTCGCCAATGTTGTGCAAAAAGAAAACAAAAATCAAAGGAAGCCCATAGAAGCTAAAGGCCAAAAAAAAAAAAAAAAGGGCAAGGTACCCGGTAGGAAACCCATTAAGGGGGCTACGCAAAAGTTAGGGTAAACCCGCTAGGAAACCCGAACAACCATAAAGGGTAGCCTAGGCAAAAGTTAGGGGTACAAAATAAAGTCTGTTAGGTTTCCCAAAGCAAGAAAAATGAAACCTAGACAAAAGTTAGGACATAGCACAACATCCTAGGCTGAAAACCCAAAGGGTAGACTAGGGAAGTCAATCAGTCATAGCAAGTGCCATACAATAAGACGCCACTCCATAAACAAAACGTTGTTTAAACTAGCCTAAACACTCTAACCAACCTTGGCTAGCTGTGCTTACAAAAACCATTTTTTGTCAAAATAAAACAATTCTAAAACACAAGCCTTTGAATTAAATATCCTCTTCTTTCTCTTCTCTTGACCCTTACCACTACGACATTCTAGTAAGTAGTAGGGAAATGTGGAGATAGTAGTCAATAGGAGGATTGACAAGGAAACAGAGGGGCGCACTGACATGGCAAGTCGCTCTACAATTAACATAATCATTCTTCGGTCATATCGAGACGGCAAAATTGGTACAACCTATCATGTCGACAAAGCACAAAATGTCAGAAGCTCATCAGAAGTAAAAACACATTGGTTAATCCTTGTGAAAAATTAATTGAAATAGTATTATAGGATGCATATCACAAACATTGCATAGGGTCCTTTCTCTCAAAAAGAAAAGAGAAAAAAGAAAAAGAAAAAACGAAAATAAAAAGAATAATGCCTGCTAGGAGATTCTTAGGCAAAAGTTAGGGTAGCCCGCTAGATCGAAAACCTGCAAAGGGCGGTCTAGGCAAAAGTTAGGGCATTCATAAAAAAGAAAAAAAACCCGCTAAGATGTCCTAGGCAAAAATTAAGGCAGTCCGCTAGACCGAAAACCCCAAAAAGGGCGGTCTAGGCAAAAGATAGGGCTAAACCACAAAATGAATAAAAGAGAGGGGTCCTTCATCATAATCATGAAGGTCCAGCAGGAGAATGCCAGTCACTTTTCCAGATGCATCAATCAAAAAGAATAGATTGCATTTAGGGCATCCACATACAAGTAGTCGCACAGAACGACTTTGTTAATTGTCAAAAATGAAAGAAATAAAAATTACTTCAGACAAATAACAAAAAACGAAAAGCATTCATGCATATAAGGAGACTAGCTCCATGTTTGTGATTGAAAACAGGATCACTGAGACTGAGTCTCCAAATAATGCCCTCAAGAAAACGGAGCAAGTCATCAATCAAGCGACTCAGCAAAATAAGAGCTTCTGAAAATCAAGAGTTCCAGCTATCATCCTTCTACCCAGAAAAGAAGGCACAAGAAAGTAATAAGTATCCAAACATTGCTCTCCCTCAAGAAAGAAGAGTGGGTTGTCATACGAAGCTTCCAGAAGCCAAAGCTCCAATCATCACCCAATAAAAGAGGGCACAATCATCAGACATCATAAAAGAAAACCCGATGGAAAGGCTTAGTCATCCCCAAGAGGATCCCTTCCTACTCCGAAGGCAAAACAAAAATACTCCTCACGGCTCAGCATTACCACCACATGAGTCATCGAGCACACTCACCCAAAGTCTCCTCCACACTCCCCAATGGAGAATAAAGGCTTCAAGAGCCCATCGTCATCAACAGTCAAAAGAGTCCAAACCATCAAGGGCTCAACAAAAAAAGAAAAGAAGAGAAAAGAAAACCCTTGCATCCCCAGCGGATGTCCAAAAAGACCATGACAAAGAGGGCCGAATAAAAAATCCTCAAGTGGATCTCCAAAAAATTCTACGAAAAGGAATCAGAAGTTCCCATCCCCTAGTGGAACAAGAGCTTCACAAGTATAGCTCGCATCAACATCAATCAAGGAGCCAATACTCCATTCCTAGAAAAGAAAAATCAGATCCCTAGGAAGTCAACTAATTCCCTGATGGATCACCAAAGAAAGAAAACTTCATCCCTAGTGGACCCACCAAAAAGAAGGAAAAAGCCAGTGTAATAAAAAGAGACTAAAAAGTAAAAAGGCTTACGCATTATCCCGAAAAAGCCAAATTTCAAGTCGCGAAAACAAAAGATAAATCGTGGAAAAGGCGAAATTAAATAAAAATCCTAGAAAAAGGAAAAACCCACGAAAAAGAAGGAATAAAAATCCCAATGAAACAAGAGTATCGGCAAAGCCAGCTCATACCAACAACATCCAACAAGGAGTCAAAACTCCATTCCCTCAGGGGGCAAATCAAAATTAGATCCTCGGGAAGGCAATCAATTCCCCGGTGGATCACCAAAAAGAGAAAGATCATCCCAGTGAGCCTACTGCAAAGGCAAAACTTCAGATTCATCCTCAGAATGTCATTTGCCTACGCATAGGCAAGACCTGGCAAGCAAGAGCCAGCATCCCCATAAGGGAATATCAGCCTAGTCAGAGGCAAAACTAAATGCATCCAAAAGTCTTCACTTCCGATGAAGCATCTGCCTACTCAGAGGCATTACAAGAAACTCAATAGGATATCCACCTACTCAAGAGGCATCACCCAGAGGATTCCTGCCTACCTAAGAGGCACTCATAAGAAATCCCCGACAACCAGCAAAGTCGGATGACCACTACCAAAAGATCAAAATCAAAGAATCCCCAGCAATCAACAAAGCTCGATGAACACCAACAAAATCCCCGGTGCAGACCGGACGATCATTCCCAGAAGAAGACCAACCAAAAAACAAAGAAAGCGCATCTCAACGCTCGGCGCATGAGCTAGAGCAGTAAGCCGCCACCACAGCCAAAGGGTCAACTACCACAAGATGGAGCATCCGGAGGCTAAACAACAGATGGGGGTGTATACTCATCAGGCCTTACAAAAGGGGGCTTACCGGACGGGGGTTCATACTCGTCAAAACACCAGATGGGGGTGTATACTCATCAGGCCTTACAAAAGGGGGCTTACCGGGCGAGGGTTCATACTCGTCAAACCAGATGAGGGTTTGTACTCATTAGCTGAAGGGATCGACTAACGTCAGAAGGAGTATCCCGGAAGTGCACAAACACAAGTTTTCCCCAGAAGATCAACCGTTGCAAGACGGAACATCCGAAGGGTAACCGGGAAAAAGGGTCAACTCCTTTACCTTCCTGTCGATCTGTCTGGCACAACAAACTGATAGCCGACTAGTCAGGTAAAGGGGGGACAGCTGTAGACCCCAAATCTTGCCCGACTTCATAATAAAGATCAGAAGACCTCCTTTTCGAAGATGGATGAAGCCTAAGAAGCCACTAGGAGAGACTATTAGGCCCCATACTAGGATAGGAGGGATTTTTGGCACAACAATAAGAATTTTCGCCTTTTGGGGTCGAGACCGCCTTCTCCGATTCGAGACTGTCGTCTCGCCTTGCGCAAGTGGCGAGACGGCCGTCTCGCCACCTGCAAATGACGAGACCGCCGTCTCGCCATTCCTGCAAGGTGAGACCGTCGTCTCGACTGGCGAGACCATCGTCTCGACTGGCAAGACCGCCGTCTCGACCTTGTCAGACGAGACCGCCGTCTCGACCTGACAGGCGCGAATTCCTATAAATAGGGCCTCCATTTCCCTCATTTCACACAGCTTTCTCACTCTCTCTCTAGTCACATCACTAGTTTCTCTCTCTAGAATCCCTCCGAAGCATTTCCGGAGTTTCTGAGCGTTTCTAAGAGTGTTTTTAGCGTTTCGAGAGGTTTCCGACGCTATGTAGAGTGAAGGACTGCCGCAAAGCACCCTAATTTCCAAAAGATTAATAGAAAGCTTGCTCCGAAGGTTTCTACTTTCTCCCTCTATCTTTTACTGCTTTATTTAAATTATGCAATAGATACTAGGGTCATGTAATCGTAATTTAAAAATTCTGCAAATAAAAGGGTCAAAGCGTATTTTTTTCCGGTTTAATCATTTAATAGCTGGCCTATCATAGGGAACCCGAAAGGGGCATCGTAAAGGAACTAATACTTCCTTTACACGTAACTAACTCCCTTACCCAACTCTGGTTCTAACGACCAAAGTTGGTTTTTCGAAAACCAACGCCTTTTAATTCCTTTTCCGATGTTTCTGGTAAAAACATCGGTGGTGACTCCAGAGAACCCTTCAAAACTAGCTCTTGGGTTAGCCCGGTTATCGGACAATCCAAGAGCACCCTTTCGAAAACCTCGCCCCTAGGTTCAGCCCCGTTATCGGACAACCTAAAGGCGATGTAACCACCAATAAAAAACGCGAAAAATGGAAAGTCGGAAACCATCGCGTCACTCCGATGCCTCGTTTTGACGGCGGCGACAGGGGGTATACATGGCACCCCATGCTAATATTAGACTTCGGCATCCTCACCGAATTCGGGTGGGAAGACGATGTCCGCACCCACATCGACAACATTGGGTGGCGCTTCCTCCTCCAGCCTCCACCTAGCCACGTCTACCCTCAGGTGGTGTTAGAGTTCCTCACCTCCATCTCCTACGCCGAGACCCCCTCCATGGTACCGGGTCTGTCACCGACAAAAATGGTGACGTACTTCATGGGTGGGATGTACTGGACCACCACCCTGGACGAATTCAACGTGTCCATTGGATTCATCTAGCCTGAGGACATGCTGACTCGGGACTACCAGGATGTCATCTGCGCACGCCCCACCAACCTCACTGCCGACGAAATGTGGGAGGAGCTGACAGGGGTGCACACCCTGCCAACACTGATGAAGGGCTCCGCACTTCCCCCCGCCCTCCGCATCTGCCACAAGCTGCTGGCTGGGAATGTCCACGGGCGGAAAGAGAGTCAGGGTAAACTTACCCTTCCCAGACCTCTTCGTCCTCTACTGCATGAGCCAGAGGCGCCGGTGCAACCCTGGCTATTTCTTCCTGAAGGCCCTCAAGGACTTTGGGAGACGGCCCGTGGGAGCTGTCCTCATGGCTCCCCTCATTACCCCCCTGGCAGAAAAATGGGGGTGCAGTGGCAGGGAGGAACTGGCCTCCAGCCTCCGACCCGAGACTATCAACGGGTCGGTCCTAGTCAGCATGGGGATGCTGCTACGCCAAGGGACCCAGTTGATCCTCCACCCCTCACTGGACATAACTTTGGATCTCCGGGATCTCGTAGCAATGCACGATCTCCCGACACCTCCCGAGTTCCAACAACAATAGCAGCAGCAACAACAACAGCAGCAGTACACGGATGACTTTGCTGGCATCAACCACAACATCTACGATTTGCCCCAGCAATTCGACCAGATGTCTATGAGACAAGAGCAAATGTCTCTAAGACAGGATGTCTTCGACACGAGATTGGAGACATTAAACCAATACCAAGAGGGAATAAGGCAGGACCTGGTGGCATTCTGGCAAGAGAACCGTGACGAAGCTCGGGATCTGGCAGAATTTCGAAGACATCTGTACCGACAATTCCCCTCTTCTGGATCGTCTCCAGACTCGAGTCCACCACCTTAGGGTTAACGCTTAGAAAATAAACTGCTGTAATATATTTTTACCATAAATAAAATTTCATTTCATGCATTTTTCCCTCCTTTTCAAAAAGTCAACGTAACAAAAAGAAGCCAAGAGTAAAAAGACTTACGCTCAAGAATAAAAAAAGCCAAAATCCAAAATCGCGAGAAAAAAGAGATAAAACCGCGGAAAAAGGAAGGATTAAAACAAGTCAACCACCTTGACCAATAGTCTTCTGTTAGAAAAGTAGTTTTAGATCAAGAGGGGGGGGGGTGAATTGATCTTTGAAAGTTTTTCGCAATTAACAAATTATCTATTTGTAAAAATAAGATTTCAGATTTGTTCTTAAATCACAAAGCAATCAATCAATATAAATGCAGTGACATAATTAAAATAGAGAAAGGTTAAGAAAGATATCACCAGTGTTTTATACTGGTTCACCCAATACCAGGGCTACGTCCAGTCTCCAGCCAAATTCCAGCTGGGTTCCACTAGATCAAATGTTTTACAGATTTACAATCTTACACTTAATCTACCACAAGAACCAAATTCCAGTTCCTGCACTTAACCTCTCACCAAGAATCAAATTCCAGTTCTTGATAACCTCTACAACCAAATTCCAGCTGCAGAGAACCCGAGTGCCCAAATTCCAGGCACCAAACAATACCTTTTACCAAGAACCAAATTCCAGTTCTTGACAACCTCTACAACCAAATTCCAGCTGCGAGAGAAACCGAGTGCCCAAATTCCAGGCACCAAACAATACAAAAAGAATGTAAAGAAATGAAAAAGAAGAAACTAGAATGCTCAAACCAGTTTATGCAATTCTGCATGTAAGTGTTTCTTCTTCAAAAGAAATCAAGTTTCCTCAAGAAAGATTTTCAAAGAACTTCTCAAAAATTGACGCGAATCTTTCTTGAAAAGAGTGCTAAAGTTTGCTTGATTGATTGCTCAAGGATGTATAAAAATTGATGTTCAATGTATGTTTAAAAAGTTCAAGCAACTCTGTTTTTATAGAAGATTTTCAAAACAGCTGTATTAATTAATTTGTTAAAAGATTATTTTAATCTATTAAAAGTGCAGTTTTAATTTGTTAAAACTTCTTTTAATCCATTAATACGTTCTTGATTCTTTAACAGATTTGTTTTAAGCGATACTGACAACGTTTGTATCAATTAAAACACTTTACAAAAAATCTTCTAAGTTGATTTAATCGATTGTTTCGCGATTCAATCGATTGAAATACTTGCAAAACTTTCTTGTAAAACTTTTCAAGTTATTTTAAGCTGATAAAAATAAGTTTTAATCGATTAAAACGCTGTGTAGAAATTTTCTAAGTTGTTTTAATCGATTGAAACGAGATTTAATCGATTAAAAGAGTTTTGATCGGTCATAACTAAATTTTGATCGATCATAACTGATTCTGATCGGTCATAATTCAATTCTGATCGATCATATCTGATTCTGATCGGTCATAATTATATTCTGATCGATCATGTGTGATTCTGATAGGTCATAATTGTATTCTGATCGATCATCCTGAACTCCAAGTGGTTTTAACCGATTAAAATCAAGTTGTATCGATTAAAATACTGTAAAAACACTTCTCTGAACATTCTAAGTAATTTTAATCGGTTCTATCAAAGTTGTATCAGTTAAAAACTTGTTTAAGAAAGCTTTTGTCAAAATACTTTGTTTTTAATTGTTAAAAACATTTTTAGAGGCATTTTGCAAAATCTTTTAAGTGAAGAAACCTCATGCAGCAGAAAAGATAAAATGATTATACCTAAGCATAGCTGAAGACACACTAATTCTTCTACTCTTTTATCTTAGTGACTTTTGTCCACTGCAAAGTTGCTTTTGACTTCATCTTTGACTTCATCAAATCAATGAGATCTTTGCCAAAGTATTTCAATGAGATCTTCATCACTTTCAGTCTCCCCCTATTTGATGAAGACAAACACCACTTTTGAAAACAAAACTCTGCAAAAGAAGTCACTTGATAATACAAATTAGTGAGTAATCAAAAATGAATTATCTTCCTATTTCTCCCCCTAAATTGTTGCTCCCCCTAAATTAAGAGTTATTTCTCCCTTTAAATTGATCAAAAGTAAAAGCAACTATTTCTCCCCCTTTTGACTTCATCAAAAAATAGGGAACAGAAGAGAAACAATGCATAGGTATGTATTGAAAAGATTTTGAAAATAGAAAAAAATGAAAAATACGATACTTTACTCATGTAAAGATCAATCAAAGTTGATTCAAACTTATCTTCATTAACACGTTTGTAATGAATACAATTAACACGTGTAAAGATAAGGGAATCACGCTTTAGTAGCATGTTACAAGAACAGCCATTAACTAAAGCCTTTAATTTTTATTTCCAGAATAAAAATCGATTAAAAACAGGATAAAATTGATTAAAAAGTTCATGTTTAATGATTTTAATCGATTGAAATAATGGTTTAATCGATTAAAACAGTGAAGGACTTTGAAATATAAAACATAAGTGCATTTAATCGATTATTTTGACATTTAATCGATTAAAATAGTAAGGAAAAATGTTGTATAAATTCTTTTAATCGATTTAAAAGATTTTTTTTTATTGAATAAAACACTCAGTTTTGAAAACTAAGAAAGATTTGATGCGAATTTATCACGCCTAATCTTAGTGGATATTTTGTAAAACTAATCAGTTAGAAGAATGTTTAACAATAATATCAACTATATCGATTAAATTTTAACTAATAGATCCATGAAAATCAGAATAAAATCTTATTTAGCTATTTTAACTGATGTAAGCTAGTTTATAAAGATTTTAATCGATTGATACGAAGTTTTAATCTATTATTTTGTTATGAAAAGTGTTTCCTTTAATCAATTTAATCGATTAATTCCATTTTGTATCAGCTAAAACTCTCAGGGATCTATGTTGAAATCTATCTATGCTAGTTTGATTCGAATTAAACCTACATTATATTAATTCAAAGCTAGAGAGATTGTGCACGGTATATAACCGAGTAATATTACGAGACCCGAAATTTAAAATAAGCATCAAAAGAAATAAGCAATAAAAGATAAGATAAGAATGGACCCTTTTAATCCATAAATTCAATCATCCCAGTTGCCATGGTTCCATAATAACATCCGAAACTCCTTTAGAATCACTTGAAAGATCCTCTTGTTGGTTTGTTGCTAAGGATGCCGGATCACCGGTATAAAATTGATCCCTGTCTTGCCAAACATACCCTGTGCCAATTTTAGCTTTCCATTCAATCTTTGGATTTCTGACTCAGATTTGTCTCCTTACAGTATCACCTTGTGATCTTTGATGATTAAAACGAATTATCAAAGTTGCACAATTCCAATGAATTTCACCAAGAGTCTTGAACCAATGCATGCCTAAAATTATTCCAAATGTATTGCTAGGTAATACCAAGAAATTTAATGTAAACATGTGTCCATTGAATCTCCAAGTTATCTGTTCACACTTCCTAGTAATCAACAACTTATTATCGGGAGCAACCATCATTTGAAAAATTCATGATAAGCTATGTTTTCAGTACCAATAACTTGACCCTTTTGTCACTAATGAAATTATGTGTACTCCTAGTGTCCATAAGAAAAAGGACAGTCTACTTCTTGATAATTCCTTTGATTTGCAATGTATTACCACCCGACATTCCATGTAAGTATGTAGACATCTGCAGCTAGAATTATGTCTATGTTGATCTAATTTGTCACCACATAACCTTTCGAATCGGTAATTGCTTGAAACAAACACCTAAAGCTTCAAGCTGGTTGTAGAATGGCCGGAGTTGACCATTACGAATTGGACTCTTGTTTGCGGCAAAGTCTTGCAAGATGCATACCTTCTTGCGAGAGGCGTGGTTTATGAATTCTCACAGATTTTTTCAGTTTAGTTTTCATACCAAATATTCTCCCAAATCTTCCTCTTGTTACAATCTTACTAATTCAACAATATCCTCAAAAGCACGATCATCAAATTGAAATGACATATCTTGTGAAATTTGTTCCCAAGATTTATTCTTGAAGCTGGGTTGATGTATGCAATGTCGTTGTCATGAAAGAGCCTTTCCATCCATGAATATGTTTGCGGCGAGAGATTTGAGAGGAGATTTTGAAAATATGAAAACAGAAGAAAGATGATAAGTTGAGAAATGATAAGTTCGAACCTGGTTTGGTGAAGAAACTGATTTCAAGTTTTTGAAATTCAAAGAGACAAAGCTGCAATGCTTCGACTTTAGCTGCAATTGTCCCCTTTACCAAAGACAGAGGCACAAATTTACGGACGTTGGGCACATCATCTATTTTGTTCTTGGAAAGATGTTTGACTTGGTCAAAGAATATTTAAAAGAATTATGTAGATTTTGATTACCATGAAAACTTGGGATTTTGAATTTGGTTTGCTTACCAATCTTTAATTGGATGCTATAAAACTAATTTTCGAAACAAATCAATCGATTAACCAAGCTGATTAACCTATTAATTTGATCTTTTAATATTAGGTTTGAAGCGTTACAGTGAAGTAATCGATTATTTCATAAAGGAATCGATTGTTTCTTGTATAGGATGAAATTAATAAAATGATAACGAGAATTTAAATCGATTAAAACGAAAAGGAATCGATTAAATTTTACATCTTAGTATTTTTAGTTGATATAAATTCATTTCAATCGATTAAAACAGCTAAACTCAAAACACGAGAACGTTTCAATCGATTAATTCGACATTTCAATCGATTAAAATGGTACGGACATAATTTTTGATATCCTCTGTAAGTTATTTTAATCGATTAATATTGTTTTATATCAATTAAAACAATTAGTTTATGAAATCGAACCTGATTCATCTGCTTTGAACTCCAAGGGATTCCCAGATTTTGTTCTGCAAAACAAATTTAGCATGTTTACGGTACCCTTTATAGTTCCTGGGTCCAATTAGGTTATTTGAAATGACTTTAACTTTGGAATCCATTTCATTCTTCCTTTAGGAATAGCATACTTTTTAATTCTACGAGTATTTTACTTGAATGACCTCTTTTCATGCAGTAAAAACATTTAATCACGAGTATGATTTCCTATTTACATTTGTTTTTCTGAATTTCATCCTAGATTTAAATCCTATTCCAGATTTGTCAAAAATTAGTTTTTGTGACCCAAGTAAAACGTCAAGATTAGCTTGACCTTGTGTAAATCTTGAAGCGGTTTGTGATAAAAAATCAATTTTCTTTTGTAATTACGAACAATTATTACGGGGTTTATTACATGCACAATCAGAATTATCATGAATTAATTTTAAGAAATCACAATCAGTTTCATCTTCAAGAATTCTCTTTTCAAGAGAGTCTACTTTATTTACTAGCCAATTATTCAATCCTTTTAGCCTATTATTTTCTTTTTGTAGTTTCTTAGCCTCTTCATGCATTTCATTAAATGCTTCTTGTAATGAATTATGATCCACTAAGTTTGAAGAAGAATTAGAACTTACACTGCTGGATTGAAGATTTTGATTTGCCATTAGACACAGGTTGGCTTCTCCATTATCAGAATTGTCTGTTGACTAAGTGTCATTGTCATCCCATGCTACATAGTCTCTTTTTACATCTGATGTCCCTTCATGAGTAACCTCAAGAACATCCCACATCTCCTTGGCAGATTTGCATTGGGATACCCTGAAAAACTCATCCATGTTAAGTGTAGAAGTAATAATATTTTTAGCAGTGCAATCATTTTGAACTTTTTTCTTTTCCTCATCATTTAGACTGGACCATTCTTTTTCTGTAATTAAAGGGCCATTAGAAATTACATCCCACACATTTCTATCAATGGATTCAATAAAGATCTTCATCCTAATTTTCCAAAAAGGATAATCTGTTCCACAAAACAGTGGAGGTCCGTTAATAGAAGCTCCTCGGAAAACGGTAATCTGTTTTCGACCATGGATCGAAGAACTTGAATAACTTTCAAGCACCTCACTACGATGCCAATTGTTAGAAAAGTAGTTTTAGATCAAGAGGGGGGTGAATTGATCTTTGAAAGTTTTTCGCAATTAACAGATTATCTATTTGTAAAAATAAGATTTCAGATTTGTTCTTAAATCACAAAGCAATCAATCAATATAAATGCGACGACGAGAATTAAAATAGAGAAAGGTTAAGAAAGATATCACTAGGTGTTTTATACTTGGTTCACCCAATACCAGGGCTACGTCCAGTCTCGAGCCAAATTCTAGTTGGGTTCCACTAGATCAAATGTTTCATGATTTACAATCTTACACTTAATCTACCACAAGAACCAAATTCCAGTTCCTGCACTTAACCTCTCACCAAGAACCAAATTCCAGTTCTTGATAACCTCTACAACCAAATTCCAGCTGTAGAGAACCCGAGTGCCCAAATTCCAGGCACCAAACAATACCTTTTACCAAGAACCAAATTCCAGTTCTTGACAACCTCTACAACCAAATTCCAGCTGCAGAGAAACCGAGTGCCCAAATTCCAGGCACCAAACAATACAAAAAGAATGTAAAGAAATGAAAAAGAAGAAACTAGAATGCTCAAACCAGTTTATGCAATTCTGCTGTAAGTGTTTCTTCTTCAAAAGAAATCAAGTTGCCTCAAGAAAGATTTTCAAAGAACTTCTCAAAAATTGACGTGAATCTTTCTTGAAAAGAGTGCTAAAGTTTGCTTGATTGATTGCTCAAGGATGTATAAAAACTGATGTTCAATGTATGTTTAAAAAGTTCAAGCAACTCTGTTTTTATAGAAGATTTTCAAAACAGCTGTATTAATTAATCTGTTAAAAGATTCTTTTAATCTGTTAAAAGTGCAGTTTTAATCTGTTAAAACTTCTTTTAATCCATTAATACGTTCTTGATTCTTTAACAGATTTGTTTTAAGCTGATACGACAACGTTTGTATCAATTAAAACACTTTACAAAAAATCTTCTAAGTTGATTTAATCGATTGTTTCGCGATTCAATCGATTGAAATCTTGCAAAACTTTCTTGTAAAACTTTTCAAGTTATTCTAAGCTGATAAAAATAAGTTTTAATCGATTAAAACGCTTGTGTAGAAATTTTCTAAGTTGTTTTAATCGATTGAAACGAGATTTAATCGATTAAAAGAGTTCGATCGGTCATAACTAAATTCTGATCGATCATAACTGATTCTGATCGGTCATGATTATATTCTGATCGATCATGTCTGATTCTGATAGGTCATAATTGTATTCTGATCGATCATCCTGAACTCCAAGTGGTTTTAACCGATTAAAATCAAGTTGTATCGATTAAAATACTGTAAAAACACTTCTCTAAACATTCTAAGTAATTTTAATTGGTTCTATCAAAGCTGTATCAGTTAAAAACTTGTTTAAGAAAGCTTTTGTCAAAATACTTTGTTTTTAATTGTTAAAAACATTTTTAGAGGCATTTTGCAAAATCTTTTAAGTGAAGAAACCTCATGCAGCAGAAAAGATAAAATGATTATACCTAAGCATAGCTGAAGACACACTAATTCTTCTACTCTTTTATCTTAGTGACTTTTGTCCACTGCAAAGTTGCTTTTAACTTCATCTTTGACTTCATCAAATCAATGAGATCTTTGCCAAAGTATTTCAATGAGATCTTCATCACTTTCATCTTCGACAACCAAGCAAGAGTCGAATAACAAAAGACTACCCGACAACCAGTAAAGTCGGATGACCACCACCAAAAGAACAAAATCAAAGAATCCCCAGCAACCAACAAGCTGGATGAACACCAACAGAATCCCCGGCACAAACCGGATGACCATTCCCAGAAAAGACAAGAGAACGCATCTCAGTGCTCGGCACATGAGCCACCCGAGCAGTAAGCCGCCACCACCACCAGTCCTATGTGCACGCGGTGCGCCTGATCTGCGCTCGAGTCGGATCAGTAAGTCGCAACTACCAGCCTGATGGGGGGTTCATACTCATCCAGTCCGACGCACAGCGGACTGCAACTATCAGCCTGATGGGGGGTTCATACTCATCAACTCCGACGCACAGCGGATTGCAACTACCAGCCTGATGGGGGGTTTATACCCATCATCAACCGAAGGATCGGCTACCGTCAGAAGGAGTATCCTGAGGTTCTACCATGTGTCAACCGAAAGGATCGGCTACCGTTAGAAGGAGTATCCTGGAGGTGCACAACACAATTTTCCCAAGAAGATCAACCGCCACACGACGGGATGTCCAAAGGGTAACCGAGCGAGAGGGTCAACTCCTTTACCCTCCAGTCGATCTTCTTGGCATGACAGGCCAACAGTCGACTGGTCAGGTAAAGGGGGGGGCAGCTGTAGACCCCAAATCTTGCTCAGCCTCATAATAAAGACCAGAAGACCTCCTATTCGAAGGTGGACGAAGCCTAAGAAGCCACTAGGAGAGACTATTAGGCCCCATACTAGGATAGGAAGGATTTTCTGCATTAAAATAAGGATTTTTGCCTTCAGGGATCGAGACCGCCGTCTCGCCATTCTTGCAAGTCGAGACCGCCGTCTCGCCATTCCTGCAAGTCGAGACCATCGTCTCATTTGGCGAGAAGGTCGTCTTGCCACCTATGAATGGCGAGACCCCCTTCTCGTTTGGCGAGACGGCCGTCCCGAATGGCGAGACAGCCGTCCCGAATGGCGAGACAGCCGTCTCGACCTTGTCAGACGAGACAGTCGTCTCGGCCTAACAGGCGCGAATCCCTATAAATAGTGAGCGCTCCCCCCTCATTTCACACAGTTCTTCCACTTTCCCTCTTGCAACTTCTTCAAATTCTCTTCCTAGAAACCCTCCAAAGCATTTCCGGAGTTTCTGAGAGTTTCTTAGAGATTTTTGTAGCATTTCCGAGAGATTTCCGGCGTTGTAAAGAGCGAAGGGCTGCCAAAACGCACCCTAATTTTCAAGAGTATTAATAGAAAGCTTGCCTCGGAGGTTTCTTTATTCTCCCTCTCTCTCTTATTTTTTTATTTCTATGATTAAATTGCATGATAGACATTAGGGCCATGTAGTCGTTATTTTAATTCCGTTAATAAAAGGGTAAAAGCGTCTTTTCAAAAAGTTTATTTATAAAAAAACTGGCCTATCATAGAGAACCTGAAAGGGGCGTCGTAAGGGAACTAACACTTCCCTTACACGTAACTAACTCCCTTACCTAACTCTTGTTTTAACGACCAAAGTTGGTTTTCGAAAACCAACACCTTTTTACTTCTTTTTCGATGTTTCCGGTAAAAACATCAGTGGCGACTCCATAAGAACCTTTCAAAATTAGTTGTTGGGTTAACCCGGTTATCGGACAATCCAAGAACACTTTTCCGAAAACCTCGCCCCTAGGTTCAGCCCGGTTGTTGGACAACCTAAAGGCGTTATAACCACACCCATAAAAACACGAAAATTGGAAAGTCGGAACTATCGCGTCGCTCCGACCGCCTCGTTTTGATGGCGGCGACAGGAGTCCTAGGTGCAGAAAAATTATGCAAAATACCATTTTCCTCACAATAATTTTCAAACCATTCATTTTGAAACTCTCCACCATGGTCACTTCTTAACACCTTAATTCTTAAGTCTTTCTCATTTTGGATTTTCTTGGCAAACTTCCTAAAGACCTTAAAAACTTCACTTTTTAATGTTAAGAAAAATGTCCAAGTATATCTAGAAAAATCATCAACAATTACAAGAGCATAGTAATTTCCACCAAAACTTTTTATCCTACATGGACCAAATAAATCTAAGTGTAATAGTTCTAAAGGTTTTGATGTGGAAATAACATTCTTAGATTTAAAGGATGATTTCACTTGTTTACCTTTTGGACATGCATCACATAGTCTATCTTTTTCAAATTTTAACTTAGGCAAACCAACAACTATGTCCTTTGATATTAGTTTGTTTAATTGATGCATGTTTATATGAGCCACTCTCTTATGCCATAACCATGGGTTTTCTTCCTTAGCAACTAAACAAGTTATACTAGTGTTATGTACACAATCCAAATCAATCAAATAGATATTATTATGCCTAATGCCTTTCAATGCTATATTTTCGGAATCCTTTAAATGTATGGTACAAAACTTACGTTCAAAGATTACCTTGAATTTTTTGTCACAAAGTTGACTTATACTTAGAAGATTATGCTTTAGCCCATCAACAAGAAGCACATCCTTTATCTCCAAAGTATTTGCACCACCAATGTTTCCTATTCCAAGTATTCTTCCTTTGTTATTGTCCCCATAGGTTACATATCCTTCTTCTTTAGCTTTGAAACTCACAAATTTTGTTTTGTCTCCGGTCATATGTTTTGAACATCCACTGTCAAGATACCACATAGACTTCTTGGATTTGGAAGTTTCCTACAAAACAAGAACATAGTAATCTTAGGTCCCCATAACTTTTGGGTCCTTGGGGCTGGAGACAATAAAATCATTTAACTATAGGAACCCAAACATATTTTCCTTTAGGAACACCAAAATGCTTAATTCTACACCTATTTGAAGTATGACCATGTTTCATACAATAAAAGCATGCATTAGATGTAATCTTTGAATATGATACATTTCTAACTTTTGAAGTTTTAGTTCCTTTTTCAACCCATACTCTTCTATTTTTAATTTTAGGCTTTTTCAATGGAACATGACAATTTTCTCTATTTTGAACAATAGTCTTATCCTTATAACTATCACTTATTTCCTTCTTAGCTTTATCAAGCAAATGGCTAAGTATATCATTATCCTATTCATACTCTTTACATGATGCACATGCTATATTTTTATTATATTTTTCCTCTAAACATACAATTTTCGTTTTTAAGGATTCCACCTCTTTTTCGGATTTATTCAAACACTTTTCCACAGATTTATATTCATTTTTCAAGTCCTTAAAAGCAATAAACAATTTTCCATATGCATTTTGTAAAGCATCAAAATCATTTTCATCATCACTTGAGGAAGAGTCGGAATCACTAACCTCAAAGTCGGAAGAGATGTTGTCATTTGCCATCAAGCAAATGTTTGTTTCAATTTCCGAATCACTTGACTCCGAACTTGAGTCACTATCATCCCAAGTGATGTATGCTTTCTTCTTGAAGAATTTCTTGCCTTTATGATCTTCATTTTTCTTATTTGGACAATCGGTTTTTACATGTCCTGTTTCACCACAACCATAACATTTAATATTTAAAGAAGTACTTTCTCTTACCTTTCCCTTACCTTTGAAGGGTTGCTTCCCTTTGGCTTTCATGAACTTCGTAAATTTCTTTATCATGAGACTCAAATTTTCATCATCTTCAATCTCTGAGTCTTCTTCCTCCTTCTTGTTCTTACTCTTGGAAATTTCAGTTTTGAAGGCAAGGTTCCTCTTTTGGTATTGGCATTCTTCATCGTTTAGCCTTCCGAGTTCAAGTTCATGCTCTCTTAACTTTCCAAAGAGAGCCGCCATAGACATGGTAGCAAGATTTTGAGACTCCGTGAAGGTCGTCACCTTAGGTTGTCATTTCCTATCCAAAGATTTAAGAATTTTTACATTTAACTCATCAATATCAAAAATCTTACCTAACCCGGTGAGATGGTTCACAATATGTGTGAAACACTTTTGAACATAAAAAATCGTTTCCCCTTATTGCATATGGAAGATCTCATACTCTTGAATTAATGAGTTCTTTCTTGCTTTTTTAATGTTATTGGTACCTTCGTGGGTTACTCTTAGCATTTCCCACATTTCTTGAGCACTCTTACAAACCGATATCCTATAAAACTCATCAAGGGTTAAAGTAGATGAAATTACATTTCTAGACCTAACATCATATTGGGCTTTTCTATTTTCTTCAGCCGACCATCTAGAAAATGTTTTTGGTACCTCTTCTCCGTTTTCAGTAATTTTAGGAATAAAAGGTCCGTTTAAAATTGCGTCCTAAACAACTCTATCAACAGACTCCAAAAATATTTGCATTCTAACTTTCCAAAAAGGATAATTTTGCCCCACAAAGAGTGGGGGTCTATTGATAGAAGCACCCTCGGCAAAAGTTTGATTTTGTCTGGCCATTTTTGAAAATTGAATGACTATCAAAGCAAGCTCTGATACCACTTGTTAGAATTGCGCAGCGGAATATTTGTGTTTACGGACAAAACCAAGAGGGGGGTGAATTGGTTTCTTAAACAAAAATTAGGGTTTTAAGATTTTCCCCAAATTTCACCAATTAAAATATTGTGTAAGGTAAATAGATAAGGGATAGAAGAATACACAGTTGATTTATACTGGTTCGGATCAAAAGACCCCACGTCCAGTTGCTAATCACTCAAACAGAGGATTAACGCTATCACTATAATCACAGTTTACAAACATATTACAAATGAAAAGATAAGGTAAAGAAAACACCTCTCTTGAGTCACACAAGAGATGAACACCTCCTTTGAATCCACAAAGGATGAAGAACAGCTTTTCCTAGAGATGGCACTGCACACAATCCACCAAGAAACCCACTCAGTGATTCTTATCGCTTCTAGCCCACACTAGGTTTTCAAAAGCCCCTTTTTCTTCCCTACAAACAGTTATCTAGCAGTCACAACTCTTAACTTTTGTATGAAAAAGGTTTATTCAATTTGTAGAGAGCCTTAGAGAACCTTAAGTAGAGAGAATAAGGTTTACGAATTGGGGATTTTCGAAACTTGATGAATTGGGAATAGGGTTTTCGAAACTTGGTCCAATTTTGAATTTCAAAACACATAACACACCCAAATAATCGATTATCTTAAACGTTAATCGATTATTCCAGAGCCATTCTCACAAAAAAGCAAGACAGGGCCAGATAATTGATTAACAACCCATTTAATCGATTATCTTCCCCAGATAATCGATTAACAATCCATTTAATCGATTAATCCAGTGAGCATATACTCAAAATGGTTTTCTTTCTGTAATAATCGATTATCTTGTGGTTTAATCAATTATTCTAGTAACTTTTTGATAAAAATGAGTTTTTAGAGCTTTTAAATAGTGGTCTATGTGATGGCTATCTTGGACTCTAATATTACAGACTAAAAAAATATAAAATAAGAGTTATTACATAAGATTACAAGTCTTCAAATCTCTAAGTCCTTTATTCTTGAATCATCATCAAAATCTACAAGCTTCATATCCTTGTATGTTCAACATTCATATCCTTGTATGTTCAACAATTAAGGGGCAGCCAATAAGAACATTAAGACGATCATCTGAAACATGGTCTAAACCTACATGGATCGTTACCCTCTGCCCTTCATAAGATATCTAACATTTGTACGAATTGACAAAAGCTTAGTGGGTCCAAAGCCGATGCAACCACTCAAACCTAATCGAAGAAGAACGGTTAGATGCCATGTGTCGAGGACAAGCCCACCAAAAGAATATCAAAGGGCTTACGACAAAACAACGTCAACCCCCATATTTACCATGAGGGGGAATTTAATGGTAAACAAATTGCTTCTGGCCCAAAAAGGAAAAATAGGAAAACGGGCGGCAAATTGCGATTAAACGAGTTTTCTCAGGAAGAACTCTTACCCTCACTAACATGGATAAAAAAGAACTTCGACACCCGGTCAATTCTGATACGGTGAAGAAGTATTATGCTTGAAGGGCATTGCTCATGACCCGCCAGGATGAAAACCCGCAAAGGGCATCCTGGGCAAAAGTTAGGGTCCACTCGCCTCGCTAGGATACGTCCTAGGCAGAATTTAGAGGCTTTAAAAAAAAAAGGAGAGAAGAAAGAAAAGAGCAATGGTTGCCTTAGTCGAAAACCGAAAGGCGGCTAAGACAACATCCTTCCAGAAGCAGACAACCTTGCATAGTCTTCACTCCGGGCTCAAACATCTCAACTGAAGCAACTACGAGAACCAAGGGGGCAGATATCATAGACATGATTGTTGTAACCCATACAGTTTAGCCAACATTGGCCTGTCATTCTTCTAAATTCCATTTGTAATGCTTCTACAAAAATAATAAACCTTTTGTTTATACATGTTAATAAAACTCTCTTTCATTTCCTTTCTCTTGACCAAGTTGTGGAAATGCCTCTTTATTGATAATCATAAATATCTGCAAAGTCTTTTGTCAAGATCATATCATGCATCATAAACAAGGAAGTATTTAAAAAGAAAAAATGAAAATAAAAAGAATAATGCCTACTAGGAGGTTCTTAGGCAAAAGATAGGGCAGCCTGCTAGATCGAAAACCCGCAAAGGGCAGTTAGGAAAAAGTTAAGGCACTCATAAAAAGGAAAAAATCCGCTAAGATATCTTAGGCAAAATTAAGACAACTTGCTAGATTAAAAACCCCAAAAGGGCGGTTTAGGCAAAAGATAGGGCTTAATAAAAAAATGAATAAAAGAAGAGCCCATCAGCATAATCATGAAAGTCCAACAAGAGAATTCCAGTCACTTTTCTAGATGCATCAAATAAAAATAGATTGCATTTAAGGCATCCACACAAGTAGTCGCACAAAACGACTTTGTCAAAATCGAAAAAACAAAACAATAAAAATTGCCTCAGATAAATAACAAAAAATGAAAAGCATTCATGCATTTAAGGATACTAGCTCCATGTTTGTGTTTGAAAACAGGAAGCACTCAAAACAAGCCTCCAAATAAAGCTCCCCTCAAGAAAACGAAGCAAGTCATCAATAATCAAGCGTCTCAAGCAGAACAAGAGCTTTCAAAGCCAAAAGCTCCAACCATCTTCCTTCTACCCAATAAAAAGAAGGCACATCAGAAAATAAAAGCCGACGAAAAGGCTCAATTATCCCCAAGCGGATCCCTGCTTACTCCAAAGGCAGAAAACTAAAAATATTACCACAAGGCTCAATATCGCCACCACATGAGTCATCAAGCGTACTCAACCAAATCTCTGTCACATTACCCAATGGAAGAATAAAGGTGTCACATCTGAATCATCAAACAATCAAGGAATCCAAACCTTCACAGGGTTCCCACAAAAAAGAAAAAAGAAGAAAAACCCTTCATCTCCAACAGATGTCCAAAGGAAAGGGTCGCAAAATAGTAGGCCAAATAAAAATCCCCAAGTGGATCTCCCCAGAAAAATCAACGAAAAAAGGAATCTTAAATTCCAATAGAATAAGAGCATCACAAAAACCAGTTTGCACCCATATCAATTAAGGAGCCGAGACCCCATTCCCCCAAAGGGCTATCAAAATCTGATCCCTGGGAAGTCAACCAATCCCCTAATGGATCGATAAAAAAGAAAGATCATCCCCAGTGAGCCTACCACAAAGGCAATCTACAAATTCACATCCTTTGAGAGTCGCTTGCCTGCGCATAGGCAAGACTTGACGGGCAAAGAGCCAACAACCCCAAGTGGAATATCAGCCTATTAAGAGGTAAAATAGTGCAAACACTAAAGTCTTCACTTCAAATGAAGCATCTTCCTACTCAAGAGGTATCGTCAGAATTAACAAATCCCTAGTGGATTCCTGCCTACCTAAGAGGCATTCATCAAAGAACCCCCGACAACCAACAAAGCAAGATGGCTACGGAAAAGCCAAAAACAAAAAACCCCAGCAATCAATAAGCTGGATGGTTATTGTAAAAGCCAAAAATCAAAGAATCCTCGGTGCACTGGATGACTACAACAAAATTCAACATAACAATCTTCAAACAAAAATTATTCCCCATGGTGCCAACGCATGACCGAGAACAGCAAGTCGCTAACACACAATTTAGTCCATGAAAAAGGACTATAACCAGATGGGGGTTCATACTCATCACCACAAGGTCGAAGAGAACACCCTGTGGATATCTACATCCATCATCGGTGCATGACCAGAAGCAGTAAGACGCCAGCACAATTTTAGGTCCAAAACAAAGGACTCAGAACCAGATGAGGGTTCATACTCATCAGTTTTAGGATTAATTACCAGAAAAAGTATCCTGTAGTCTCAAGATTATCAATAGCGAGAGCCTTACAAAAGGGGGTTCGAAACCAGATCAAGTCTTACAAAAGGGGACTGATCAAGAGGGTCTTATAAAAGGGGATTCCTTAAACCAGCAGAGTCTTACAAAAGGGGGGCTCGTCGGCTTACAACCTGGTGGGGGTTCAAACTCACAAGAACCTTACAAAAGGGGGTTCAAAACCAAATTAAGTCTTACAAAAGGGGAGTGATCAAGAGGGTCTTACAAAAGGGGATTCCTCAAACCGGCAGAGTCTTACAAAAGGGGGCTCGTCGGCTTACAAACCGGATAGGGGTTTATACTCATCGAGTCTTACAGAAGGGGACTCCGACCAAGTCTTTCAGAAGAGGACTTCAAATCGAATGGGGGTTTATACTCATTGAGTCTTATAGAAGGGGACTTCGACCAAGTCTTTCAGAAGAGGACTTCAAACCAGATGGGGGTTTATACTCATCAAGTCTTAGGGGACTTCAACCAAGTCTTTTAGAAGAGGACTTCAAACCGGATGGGGATTCATACCCATTAACCACACATCTATCATCTAAAGGGTCAGCTTCTGCAACATGGAAGTGTCCTGAAGTAAAAAACTCTACATTCACTTACATCAGCCAAAGGGTCAGCTACCGTGTCAAATGAGCATCCTGAAGCTACACCCGTATCGTCCAAAGGGTCAGCCTCCACAGCAAGGAAGCATCCTGAAGACAACACCAGACTACACTCATGGTCCTGAGGGTCAGCTACCATGACAAGAGGAGCATCCAAAGAACAACTAGGCAAGAGGGTCAACTCCTTCACCCTCCATCCGATCTTTTAGGCATATTGAGCCAATAGTCGGCTAGTCAGGTGAAGGGGGGCAAGCTGTAGACCCCAAATCTTGACCAACCTCAAAATAAAGAGTAGAAGACTTCTATTCGAAGATGGACAAGGCCTTAAAGGTCCCTAGGACTGATCAATAGGTTCTATATTAGAATAGGAAGGCTTTTTGTACACAAAAAATAAAAAAATTTCACCTAAAAGGTCGAGACCACCGTCTCATTTGGCAAGACCGTCGTCTTGCCATTAGCTAAAGGCGAGACCGCCGTCTCACCACTTGCCAAAGGTGAGATGGTAGTCCCGAAAGTCAAGACGACGGTCCCGATCTAACAGGTACGAATTTATATAAAAGGGGGTGTCGCCGCCATCAAAAGAGGCAGTTAGAGCGACGTGATGGTTTCGTTCAACTCACGTTTTTAAAAGTATGGTGCAACGCCTTTTAGGTTGTTTGACAAGCGGGCTGGACCTAAAAGCGAGGTTTTCGAAAGGTTCGAGGAGTCGCCACCAATGTTTTTACCAGAAACATTGGAAAAGGAAAAAGAAGGTAGTGGTTTTTTAAAGAAAAACCAACTTTGGTCATTACAACCAGAGTTAGGTAAGAAAGTTAGTTACGTGTAGGGAAGGCATTAGCTTTCCTACGATGCCTCTTTCGGGTTCCCTATGATGGATTGTTTTTATGAAGAAATAATAACTCTAAAATTGCGCTTCTACCCTTATTTATTCATGACAAAAATTAAGTTATTGACTACATGGCCCTAAATGACTAATGCACAACAATATTATCTAAAAAGAGATAAAATAGAGAAGGGAGTGTATAGGAACCTTTGAAACAAGCTTTTATAGTATGTTCTTGAAAGAGGGTGTTTTTTGGCAATCCCCACGCTCTACAATGATAATCGCTCTTTCTTGCAACACTATAGAACGCATTCTAAGAACTCTAAAAAACTCTGGAAATGCTTCAGAGGGGGTCCTAGGAGAGTAATTTGAAGATATTATAGAAGGGAAAGTGGTAGAATGGTGTGAAAAGAGTGAGGAAGTTCTCCCCCTTTTATAGGAATTCGCACCTGCCAGGTCAGGACCGCCGTCTCGCCAAATGGGACGGCAGTCTCGCCTTCGACAAGTGGTGAGACGGTCATCTAGCCAAACGAGATGGTGGTCTCGACCCTTTAAGTGGAATTTCTTATTTTTCGTATACAAAAATCCTTCCTATTCTAATATGGGGCCTATTGATCAATCCTAGGGACCTTTTAGGCCTTGCCCATCTTCGAACGAAAGTTTTCTGCACTTTATTTTGAGGTCGGGCAAGATTTGGGGTCTACAGGGGGCCTTCTCCTCGTTTTCTACAACTTCTCCAATTGGATATACCTTAAAATACTCTTCTAGAATCCCTCTGAAGCATTTCTAGAGTCTTAGAGTTCTTAAAAAGCATTCCAGAAGTTCTTTGAGAGAAGAGTAAGCAACATTGTAGAGCGTGGGGTTTGCCAAAAAGCGTCCTTTACAAGAGCATTTATAAAAAAGCTTGCTTCAAAGGTTCCTTTTATATCCCTTACTTTGTTTTATCACTTTTATTAGTTACCATCTTTGTGCATTAGTTATTAGGGCCATGTAGTCAATAATTTAAATTTTGCAATGAATAAATAAGGGTAAAAGCGTAATTTTAATGTTCTTATTTCTTTACAAAAACATTCCATCATAGGGAACCCGAAAGGGGCGTTGTGGGGAAGTTACACGTAACTAACTCCCTTACCTAACTCTAGTTGTAATGACCAAAGTTGGTTTTTCTTAAAAACCATTGCCTTCTTTTCCTTTTCCAATGTTTTTGGTAAAAATATTGGTGGCGACTCCAGAACCCATTTATGAAAACCTCATCTTTAGGATAGTTCGGTTATCGGACATCTTAAGGGTGATGACCACACTTTAAAAAATGCAAGTTGAATCAAAAGACCATCGCGTCGCTCCGACCACCTCTTTTGACGGTGGCGACACCATCGCGTCGCTCCGACCACTTTTTTGTGGCAGCGACAATCATTCTATTAAAGTCTCTCATGCATAAATGCATTCATTCTAGGGGGCATTAGATATCCTTAAGACAAAGGCAAAAGAGACCCCGAGCACATTTGTAACCTTCCACAAGGAAGGGACAAATGTTCTAAGGTGCAATAACCTTCGTAATACTTGTCAAATCTATGATGGCGAAGGAACCATTACACCAAAGTAGGTATGGTACTCCGCGAAGCATAAGCCTTAAGGATGATACCAAAACCATTATCTTAAGGCTATCTATCCCACACTAATCATTCATTTCACAAAATAAAAAATAATAAAAACCCTAATGCATTTTTCATTCTAGAAAGTGGTTGGTCTTCTTCCTATCCTCACTCGCGTGCAAAAGGCTAAGAGGATGGAACAGTTCGAAGAGCATAATCGCAAGCTCACCGTTGAGCTTAACTCCATGAAAGAAAAAATGACACAGTTAATAGAGTTAATGCGTCAGCAGAACTTACACAAGGAGAACCCTCACAGTGACCACGCCTCACATCATGAATAGGAGGGCTCCGACCATGAGCTTGAGCAGGGAGCTCACGTACAGCCCGAAATGAGGGCAGTAATCATCCAACCTCCTAAAGTTTTCAAGCAACAGATTTCTGCCCTCGAAAAGAGGTTAGGGGCTATGGAGGGACATAATTTTGATGTTAAAGAGGCGATCGACATGTGCCTCGTTAAGAATATCCGATTTCCCCCCAAGTTCAAGGTTCCAGATTTCCCAAAGTACATGGGAATGACTTGTCCCAAGATCCATCTTACAATGTACTATCGTAAGATGGCTCCATATGCCAATAACGAGGAACTCCTGATCCACTATTTTCAGCAAAGCTTGGCCAATTTGGCCTTGAACTGGTATATGCAACTAGAGGGGGGACAAGTCCAAACCTGGAAATAGCTGGCAGACGCTTTCCTTTGTCATTACAAGCACAACATCGATATGACTCCGGATAGGTCAGATCTACAAGCTCTAAGTAAGAGAAACGATGAACCCTTCAAGGCATATGTGAAAGTGATGAAGATCTTGTTAATTTGATGAAGTAAAAAATGAAGTCAAAGGCTACTATGTTGCAGTCAAAGGTCACTTAGATAAAAGGGTAGAGTGATTAGTGAATCTGCATCTTTACTTAGGTATAATCATTCTTATCTCTCTGCTACATGAGGTTTCTTCATTTAAAAGATTTTTCAAAAGCCTCTAAAACATGATTAATCTGTTAAAAACAAAGTATTTTGTTAAATGGTTTTTGAAGTAACTATTTTAACTAATAGTATATGAGCTTTATCAGCTAAAATGTTCTTAACGCTTTTGTAACAGGTTTTTAACTGATATGTTTTCGAAATAATTGATTGTTTTCATTAGAAGGAATTTTGAAAACCTTCTGCTAGTATTTTAACTGATATAGAATTGATATCATCAATTAAAATGACTTAGAATATTTTGAAAAGTGTTCTGGTAGTATTTTAATCGATACAAACTCGAAATAATCGATTAAAATAACTTGAAGTGTTTTGAAAGTTGTTCTGTCAGTATTTTAATCGATACAAATGCGAAATAATCGATTAAAACAACTAAGAGATTTTTCCAGAATGTTTTAGTCAATTAAAACAAGAATGTTATCAGTTAAAATAACTTAGAAAGTTTTATGAAATCTTTTGGCAGAATTCTAATCGATTAAAATGCGATTCAATCGATTAAAATAACTAAGTGAACTTTTTACAAAGTATTTTAATCGATTAAAACAGATTGATATCAGTTAAAATCACTTAGAAAGTTTTATGAAAACCTTTAGCAGTATTTTAATCGATTAAAAGACGAAACAATCTATTAAAACAAATTGAAGGATTTTTTACAAAGAGTTGTAATTGATATAAACATTGTCGTATCAGTTAAAACAAATATGCAAAATGATTAAGAACATTTTAACAGATTAAAAGAAGTTTTAACAGATTAAAACAAGACTTTTAACAGATTAAAAGATTATTTTAACAGATTAAATAAACCAGCAGTTTGGAAAATCTTCTATATAAACAAAATTGCTTGAACATTTTAAACGAATCTTTTGGCAATCAATCAAGCAATCTTAAGTGCTACTTTCAAGAGAGAATCGTGCAAGTTTTGTGAAGTTCTTAGAAGTTATTTCTTGAGGCAATTTTTGCATTCTTTTGGTGAAGAAACTCATTCTGAAGAGTTGCGTAAAACTGGTTTGAGTGTTCTAGTTTCTTCTCTTTGTTTCTTTACTTTTCTTTTCTGTATTGTGGGTGCCAAGAAGTGTGGGCACTGGTTTCTGTGGCTGGAATTTGGCTGCAGGGTTGTTCAAGAACTGGAAATTTGTTCTTGGTGAAGGTTTAGGTGCAAGGACTGGAATTTTGGTTCTTGTGGTAGATTGAAGTTGTAATCTGTAAAACGTTCAATCTAGTGGAACCCAGCTGGAATTTGGCTGGAAACTGGACGTAGCCCTGGGATTGGGCGAACCAGTATAAATCTTGGTTGTATCTTTCTAAACCTTTCTCTCTTTAATTTTGTCACTGCCTTTACTTTGATTGTGTTACTGTGTTTAATTCAAGAATTGGTCAAAACTCTTAATCTTTGAAATAGATAATTTGTAAATTGCGAAAATATTTCAAAGATCAATTCACCCCCCCCCCCCCGTCTTGATCTCAGCCTACTTTTCTAACAATTTGTATCAAGAGGAAGGTTCTTGAGAATTATTCAAGTCTTTCGATCCAAATGGCTGGAAATAATTTTTTTGAGGGTTCTTGTATTGATAGACCTCCACTGTTTTGTGGTACAAATTACTCATTTTGGAAGATAAGAATGAAGATCTTTATTGAATCTGTTGGTATAAATGTTTGGAATATTATTGAACAGGGAACTTATGTTTTTAACAAAGAATGGTCTAGTTTAAATGATTGTGAAAAGAAACTAATCCAAGATGATTGTACTGCTAAGAATATTATCACATCTGCACTTAACAAAAATGATTTTTTCAGGAGAGCACATTGTCAAACTGCTGCATAGATGTGGAAAACTCTTGAAATGGCTTATGAAGAAACAACAGAGATATGCTTGATGGTCAATTCGGATTCTCCCATGACCAGTGTAAGTTTTGACTGAACAACTACTATGAATTATAGTTCATTACAAGATGCTTTTTGTGAAATGCATGCAGTAGCTAAGAAATTAGAAATTGAAAACAAAAGATTAAAAAGCATGAATAGTTTATTAGAAAACAAGATCACTCTTCTTGAAAAGAAAATTGGTGATGAAGAAACTAAGAATGAAAATCTAGAAATAGGTAATAATTCTGATTGCATGTGTAATGATAAAGATTGTAAAAATTGTCCTGAGTTACAAAAGAAATTAACATATTTAATAAAAACTGCATCTAAACTTGCACAAGGAAAAACTAGTCTTGATATGATACTTGATTCTCAAAAATTGGTTATTGATCGTGGTGGTATTGGTTTTACACCTCTTGTTGGAAAGAAAACTAGAGCATTTAAAAACTATTTTGCATATAGTAAATCTGTTTCGTCTCCATTTATTAAATGCTTTTACTGCATGAAAAAAGGTCATTCTGTGAAATTTTGTAGAATCAAGAAATATGTTATTCCTAGAGGTAGAATGAATTGGATTCCCAAAAATTCATTTCAAATAACATGATTGGACCCAGTGATTATAAAAAGGGTACCAGAAATATGCTAAATCTGTTTTGCAGGAACAAAATCTGGAAGTCCCTTGGTATCAAATCAGCAAATTTTGTTTCTGGATTCATGGACTATGCATTTTAATTGATATAAAACTATTTTAATCGATTAAATTCACTTACAGAGAATACCAGAAAAGTTCTTCAGTACAGCTTTAATCGATTAAAATACTAATTAATCGATTAAAATGTTCTCGTGAATTTAGTTTAGCTGCTTTTAATCGATTAAAAAGGATTTATATCAATTAAAATCATTAAAAGGACAAATTTAATCGATTATTTCTCGATTCAATCGATCATTATTCTCGATATATTTCTTCCAGAACTTGATTAATCGATTGAATACCAAATTAATCAATTAATATTCTACTTCCAAGCAGTAATTAATTGATTATTTCGATTCTCAGATCGCTTTGTACCGCAACTATACTAATTTCTCTTTCAGTGCAAAGCAAATCGAAGATCTCTCGGTACCTTGACAACTGGCTGATCTAAACACATGACAGGTGATATTACAAAGTTTTACAATTTAAAACTAAAGAATGGTGGGACTGTTGTCTATGGGGATAATAACAAAGGAAGAATCCTTGGAATAGGTGACATCAAACGCACAAAATCAAGTATTATTAACAATGTATTATATGTTGAGGGTTTAAAATATAATTTGATTAGTATTAGCCAGCTTTGTGATAAAGGACACAAAGTTTCCTTTGGTCAAAATCAATGTCAAATAATCAAATCAGATCTCGTAACAGTGCATCGACTATCGGTAAAAGGATCAACAATATTTACATGTTAGATACTAATTCTGCTAAAAATTGTTGTTTAATCTCTAAAGAGAATGATTCCTGGTTGTGGCATAGGAGGTTAGCTCATATTCATATGAATCACCTTAATAAATTTATTTCTAAAGATCTTGTAATTGGCTTACCTAAACTTAAGTTTGTGAAAGACAAAGTATGTGATACATGTCAAAAGGGCAAACAAGTAAGGAATTCCTTTTCACAGAAAAATATTGTTTCAACATCAAGACCTCTTGAACTTTTGCACATGGATCTCTTTGGTCCTTCTAGAACTATGAGTTTAGGAGGAAATCTATATGCACTGGTTATAGTAGATGATTACTCAAGATTTACCTGGACAATATTTTTAAAATTAAAATCTGATACTTTCCATATGTTTAAGAAATTTGCGAAACAAATTCAAAATGAAAAAGGCTATTTCATCTCTTGTATTCAAAGTGATCATGGGGGAGAGTTTTCAAACGAAAATTTCAATAAATTTTGTGATAAACATGATATTAAGCATAATTTTTCTGCTCCTAGAACTCCTCAACAGAATGGTGTATTTGAAAGGAAAAATTGTTCTCTTGAAGAGTTAGCTAGGACAATGCTTAATGAGAAAGCATTACCAAAATATTTTTGGGTTGATGCCGTTAGTACTGCTTGCCATGTATTAAACCGTGTTTTAATCATATCTTTTCTTAAAAAAACTCCCTATGAATTATACAAAGGTAAAAAGCCTAACATAAACTATTTTAGAGTATTTGAAAGTAAGGTTTTTGTCTTAAACAATGGAAAGGAAAATCTTGGAAAGTTTGATTCCAAATCAGATGAAGGTATCTTTTTGGGATATTCATTGAATAGTCATGCTTATAGAATATTTAACAAAAGGCTAAATACTGTAGAAGAATCTGTTCATGTTGTATTTGATGAGACTAACCCAAGTATGCAGAATAATTCTGAGTATAGTACAAAAGATGATGTTTTAACTGATAAAATGTATCAGTTAAAACTGCCAGAATCAATAGTTTTTCAAAAACAGGTAGAAGATATTGAAGAATCTGAAGAGCAGTTGCCTAAAGAATGGAAGACTCCAAGAAATCTTTCAATAGACAACATCATTGGTGAAATAAATCAGGGAGTTTTCACTAGAACATCTTTAAATAAATTCTGCAATCACATGGCATTTGTATCACAAATTGAACCAAAAAACATATTTGATGCATTAAAGAATAATAAATGGATTAATGATATGCATGATGAATTAAATAATTTACAAGAAATGAAGTATGGGAATTAAATTCCAAAACCAGATAATGCTAATATTGTAGGAACAAAATGGGTTTTTAGAAATAAAATGGATGAAAATGGTGTAATTACTAGAAACAAGGCTAGATTAGTTGCTAAAGGGTATAATCAGCAAGAAGGAGTTGATTTTGATGAAACATATGCTCCTGTTGCTAGATTAGAGGCTGTTAGACTTTTACTTGCTTATGCTTTGATAAAAAGTTTCAGGTTATTTCAAATGGATGTCAAAAGTGCTTTCTTAAATGGTTACTTGAATGAAGAAGTTTTTGTTACACAACCACCTGGTTTTGAAGATCATATTCATCCAGAATATGTTTATAGATTAAAGAAAGCTTTGTATGGTCTCAAACAAGCCCCAAGACAATGGTATGAAAGGTTAAGTAATTTTCTCATATCAAAGGGCTATCAAAGAGGTTTGGTTGATAAGACTTTATTCTTAAAAAAATTAAATAATGATGTAATTCTAGTTCAAGTATACGTTGATGACATCATATTTGGAGCCACTAATGAGTCTTTATGTAAAGATTTTACAAAAAGATATGCAGGGAGAATTTGAGATGTCTATGATGGGGAACTCAACTACTTTCTTGGATTACAAGTTAAACAACTTCAAGGAGGAAGTTTTCTTCATCAATCAAAATACTGGCACAGAGCTTTTAAAGAAATTTGAGATGCAACATTGCAAAGAAGCATCAACACCAATGTCCACCAATTGTTATCTTGATTCTAATCAAAAAGGAAAACCAGTTGATGAAACTAAATATAGAGGACTTATTGGTTCTTTATTATATCTAACAGCAAGTAGACCTGACATTATGTTTAGTGTTTGTATGTGTGCCAGGTTTCAATCTGGACCAAAAGAATCTCATCTTACTGCTGCAAAAAAGATCCTCAAATATCTCAAAGGAACTTTAAATGTTGGGTTATGGTATCTTGGTGAGTCCAAACTAAATTTAATTGGATACTCTGACTCAAATTTTGCAGGATGTAAGCTTGATAGGAAAAGCACCAGTGGCACTTGTCATCTTCTTGGAAGCAGTCTAATCTCATGGCATAGTAAAAAAACAATCATGTGTTGCCCTTTCTACAGCTGAAGCCGAGTACATTGCAGCTGGAAGTTGTTATGCTCAATCCCTTTGGCTCAAACAATAGCTTGAGGATTATGGTTTAATTCTCAGAAAAATTCCTCTTTTATGTGATAATACTAGTGCCATTATATTAACTAAAAATCCAATTCAACATTCTAGGACAAAACATATAGAAATTAGACATCATTTCATTAGAGATCATGTTTTGAAAGGTGATTGTGAAATTTTCTTTATAGAAACTGAAAAACAACTAGCAGATATTTTTACAAAACCTCTTGCTCATGATTGATTTTACAAAATCCGCACTGAATTAGGCATTTTAGATGCATCCAACAATACTTAATTTTCAAAATCTGGTTGTTTTAATCAATAAAAACAAACTTTAATCTATTAAAAGCACTTATACAACATTTTCATATTGTTTTAATCGATTAAAAGTTGATTCAATCGATTAAATGAACTTATGTTTCTAGATTTCTAATTTCATCACTGTTTTAATCGATTAAAATAATTTTTTAATCGATTAAAACCAGTAACAAGAACATTTTAATCGATTTTGTCCTGTTTTTAATCGATTATTACTCTGGAAAGAAAAATTAATGGCTTTAGTTAATGGTTGTTCTTGTAACATGCTACTAAGGCATGATTCTCTTATCTTTACACGTGTCTATTGTATTCATTACAAACGTGTTAATGAAGATAAGTTTGAATCAACTTTGATTGAACTATGAGTGATGTATCTTGTTTAATTTTTTTTACTGTTTTCAAAAACAATTTTTTTATACATTCCATGCATATTGCTTGTTTTTTTCCTCTCTTTCCTATTTTTGATGAAGTCAAAAGGGGGAGAAATAATTTCTTTGCTTTTGATAATGATTTTCCTTATTTTAGGGGGAGTAGTAATATAGGGGGAGAAATGGGAAAATTGATCAATTTTTTGAATACTCACTAATCTATATATTCAAGTGACTTCTTCTGCAGAGATATTATTCAAAGAGGTGTTTGTCTTCATCAAATAGGGGGAGACTGAAAGTGATGAAGATCTTATTGAATCACTTAAATAAAGATCTTGTTAATTTGATGAAGTCAAAATGAAGTCAAAGGCTACTATGTTGCAGTCAAAGGTCACTTAGATAAAAGGGTAGAGTGATTAGTGAATCTGCATCTTTACTTAGGTATAATCATTCTTATCTCTCTGCTGCATGAGGTTTCTTCATTTAAAAGCTTTTGTAAAAGCCTCTAAAACATGATTAATCTGTTAAAAACAAAGTATTTTGTTAAATGGTTTTTGAAGTAACTATTTTAACTAACAGTATATGAGCTTTATCAGCTAAAATGTTCTTAACACTTTTGTAACAGGTATTTAACTAATATGTTTTCGAAATAATCGATTGTTTTCATTAGAAGGAATTTTGAAAACCTTATGCCAGTATTTTAACTCATATAGATTTGATATAATCGATTAAAATGACTTAGAATATTTTGAAAAGTGTTCTAGCAGTATTTTAATCGATACAAACTCAAAATAATCGATTAAAATAACTTGAAGTGTTTTTAAAGTTGTTCTGTCAGTATTTTAATCGATACAAATGTGAAATAATCGATTAAAACAACTAAGAGATTTTTCCAGAATGTTTAAATCGATTAAAACAAGTATGTTATCAGTTAAAATAACTTAGAAAGTTTTATGAAATCTTTTGGCAGAATTCTAATCGATTAAAATGCGATTCAATTGATTAAAATAACTAAGTGAACTTTTTCCAAAGTATTTTAATCGATTAAAACAGATTGATATTAGTTAAAATCACTTAGAAAGTTTTATGAAAACCTTTAGAAGTATTTTAATCGATTAAAAGACGAAACAATCTATTAAAACAAATTGAAGGATTTTTTACAAAGAGTTTTAATTGATATAAACGTTGTCGTATCAGTTAAAACAAATCTGCAAAATGATTAAGAACATTTTAACAGATTAAAAGAAGTTTTAATAGATTAAAAGATTATTTTAACAGATTAAATAAACCAGCAGTTTGGAAAATCTTCTATATAAAAGGAATTGCTTGAACATTTTAAACACATCTTTTGGAAATCAATCAAGCAATCTTAAGTGCTACTTTCAAGAGAGAATCGCGCAAGTTTTGTGAAGTTCTTTCTTGAGGCAATTTTTGCATTCTTTTGGTGAAGAAACTCATTCTACAGAGCTGCATAAAATTGGTTTGAGTGTTCTAATTTCTTCTATTTGTTTCTTTACTTTTCTTTTCTGTATTGTGGGTGCCAAGAAGTGTGGGCACTGGTTTCTGTGGCTGGAATTTGGCTGCAGGGTTGTTCAAGAACTGGAAATTTGTTCTTGGTGAAGGTTTAGGTGCAAGGACTGGAATTTTGGTTCTTGTGGTAGATTGAAGTTGTAATCTGTAAAACGTTCAATCTAGTGGAACCCAGCTACAATTTGGCTGGAAACTGGACGTAGCCCTAGGATTGGGTGAACCAGTATAAATCTTGGTTGTATCTTTCTAAACCTTTCTCTCTTTAATTCTGTCACTGCCTTTACTTTGATTGTTTACTGTGTTTAATTCAAGAATTGGTCAGAACTCTTAATCTTTGAAATAGATAATCTGTAAATTGAGAAAATCTTTCAAAGATCAATTCACCCCCCCTCTTGATCTCAGCCTAGTTTTCTAATAATATGCCCAGCATTGGAGGAATTGGCCGCCCAAGTAGAGCCTCCGCTATCGGACAAGGAAATGGTGTCCATGTTTATTAACTCGTTGATGGGTCCCTATTATGATAAGATGATAGGGAACACATCAACCCTTTTTGCGGACGTGGTGACTATCGGTGAAAGGGTGGAGCAAGGGTTGAAGAGCGGAAGAATTGCGTAACCTTCCTCGTACAACACATCATTTAACAAGTCCTTTTGGCCAGAAGAAGGAGGGAAGCATAAACGCCATCAACCTTTCTACTCCTTCTTCCTCTTCGCCACCAGCTGGGCAGTCACACAGACAAGAGAAGAAATTCACTCCCATTCCAACCTCCTACAAGCTCAACGAAAAATGTGATTACCAATCAGGTGCTCCTGGGCATTCTGTGGAGAATTGCGTGAACCTAAAATATAGGGTTCAAGAATTGTTGAATGTCGAGTGGATCACCTTCGACGCTCCCGCTCCTAACATGGATACCAATCCTCTATCACAACTAGAATAGTGAGGTTGGGTAAAGAGGGCCAACTGATTAGAGCTCCATATGTTTTAGGCTTCCTGCATATCTCTCGCGGTCCCCGCTAGTGGCTGCAAGATCTTTGACTAAAAGGGCTTTGTAAATATTTCTTTTTTATCAATACAATGAGACATTCTCATAAGCATTCGTATTATTTTTCATTCTTTTATCTCTTAATATTCTTTCAAAATAATTGGCAATAAAATCTAAGTCTAAACAAAACCATAAGAACAATCATGTTTATGATGGATGACTCCCTGCAGGATCCGAAAGCCGAAGGCGAATGGATTGGGTCAGACAGGGAGAAGGGGACCATCTCCCCGGACATGCAACGGCTGCTAATAAAGTAAGCTCAATACATATAGCCCTACGAAGAAGAAATCAAGGCCATTGATCTGGAGACAAGGAAATAGAAAAGAAGGAAATAAGCATAGATACCCAAATCAATGATAAAATGTCAGGGAAGGTTTGGTATAACTGCTAAGAGAGCATGAAGACGCATGTGCATGGTCTTACCATGACATGTTAAGATTTCAGATTTTAACATCATAAGTCTTCTCCCTACTGGCCAACAATGAATGGTCCAACAGAGGCGGCCAATAAGAACATCAAGATGATCATCCGAAAGATGGTCAAAACCCACAAGGATTGGCATAAAATGTTGCCCTTTTCCCTTCAAGGTTATCAAACTTTTGTAGAAACCTCCACAGGAGCTACACTATTCTCCCTTATTTATGGAATGGAGGTCGTACTTCCAAAAAAAAATGAAGAAAAGGTCGAAATACTTTCCCTAAAATTTATCATAGAAGCAAAATTGACAAAAAGTTGTGTAGACCCCAAATCTTGCCTGGCTCCCCAATAAACAGAGATAACCCTTTTCGAAGATGGTCAAGACTTTGTTAAGTCCCTAGTAGCTTTTTCTAGGTTCCATTTAAGATAGGAAGGGTTTTCAAAGGCAATAAAAATCAAAAATTTCGTCAGAAACAGCAGATGGTCGTCCAGGACAGTCAGACGCCCGTCCACTTAGCCCAGACGGCCGTCCACTTTTTCCTGCGCACGATTCCCTATAAATAGGAGCCCTATACCTCGAATTTTACACACCTCTCCACTCCTACACTCTCTAGGAAGCCTTTTGACACTTTAGAGTGACACTGAGCATTATTCTAGAGTTCGAGTGAGTTTTCCGATTTCTGTTTAAGGTAGAAATCGGTTAAGGAAGTCTCCTTTTGAGACGTTCGGCCCTCGGTAGGGTGGTACTCTTATTTTTTGTTCGAGGTAGGAGTGACTCTGTAGAGTGTGGGGACTGCCAAAAAGCGTCCTCAAGTTCAAGAATTATAAAACTTTGCTTCGGAGGTTCTCCTTCATATCTCTTCTCTTTTACTGCTTTCCTTGTATGCATTAGATATTAGGGCCATGTAGACATTTAAATTCTGCAAGTAGATAAAATAATAGGGTAAAAGCATAATTTCTTTAAGTATTTATTTTCTAAACTAGTCCATCATAGGGAACCCGAAATGGGTGTTGTGGGGTGCTAACATCTTCCCCACACGTAACTAACTCCCTTACCTGACTCTAGTTATAATGGCCAAAGTTGGTTTTTTCTAAAACCACTGCCTTTTTACCTTTTTCAGTGTTTAAGGTTAAAACACTGATGGCGACTCCATAGAACCCTTTACGAAAACCTCGCTTTTAGGTCTAGCTCGGTTATCGGACAACCTAAAAGCGTTGACCACTTCTATAGAAAACACGAGTCATTCAAAATCATCGTGTTGCTCTGACCGCCTCTTCTGACAGCAGCGACAAGCTGAATGGACCTAAAACCGATGCGACCAATTGAACTTAGTCAAAGAAAAACGGTTGGACGTCATATGTCGTGGACAAGCCTACCAAAAGAAGATAAAAAAGGCTTACAAACAAAAAGGTCAACCCCCATATTTACCATAAGGGGGATTTAATGGTAAAGAAATTGCTTCCGGCCCAAAAGGACAAAATAGGAAAATGGGCGGCAAATGATGAAGAACCCTTCGTGGTCAAGCAAGCTTTCTCAAGAGGAGCTCTTATCCTCACCGACATGAACAAAGAAGAACTTCAACACCTAATCAATTCCGATGCGGTGAAGAAGTATTATGCTTGAAGGCATTGCTCATGACCCGCCAGGATGAAAACCCGCAAAGGGCATTCTGGGCAAAAATTAGGGTCCACTCACCTCGCTAGGATACGTCCTAGGCAAAATTTAGAGGCTTCAAAAAAAAAAGGAAAAGCAAGGAAGGAAAAAGAAAATATCTCCTAAGAGCAATGGTTGCCTTAGTCAAAAATGAAAGGCGGTTAAGGTAACATCCTTCCAGAAGCAGGCAGCTTTGCATAGTCTTCACTCCAAACTCGAGCATCTCAACGGAAGCAACTAGGAGAACCAGGGGGACAGACATTGTAGACATGATTGTTGTAGCTTAGATAGTTTAGCCAACCAGGGCTAGCCATTCTTATAAATTCCCTTGTAATCCTTCTATAAAATAAAGAAGAAGAAATAAACCTTTTGCTCATACATATCAATAAAGTTCCCTTTCATTTCTTTTCTCTTGACCAGTTTATGAAATTGCCTTTTTATTGATAAATCATAAATATGCGCAAAATCATTTTGTCAAGATCAAATCATGCATCATAAACAAGGAAGCATTGAAAAACAAAAAAAAAATAATAATGTCTGCTGGGAATTTTTTAGGCAAAAGTTAGGGAAGCCTGCTAGATCGAAATCCCATAAAGGGCGGTCTAGGCAAAAGTTAAAACACTCCTAAAAAGGAAAAAGCCCGCTAAGATATCCTAGGCAAAAATTAAGGCAGCCCACTAGATCGAAAACCCCAAAAGGGCGGTCTAGGCAAAAGATAGGGCGAAATATAAAAAAAAGAGGAGCCCATCAGTATGATAAAAAGTCCAGCAAGAGAATGTCAGTCACTTTTCTAGATGCATCTCATAAAATAGATTGCATTTAGGCCATTCACACAAGTAGTCGCACAAAACGACTTTGTCAAAATCAAAAAAATAAAAATCTCTGTAAGCAAATAAACAGAAAATAAGAATCATGCATAAGGAGACTAGATCCATGTTTGTGATTGAAAAATAGGAAGCACCCAGATCAAGTCTCCAAATAAAGCTCCCCTCAAAGAAAACGAAGCAAGTCATCAATAATCAAGTGGTTCAAAGCAAAATAAGAGTCTTAGAAGCCAAAGCTTCAACCGCCATCCTTCTACCCAATAAAGAAGGCACAATCATCAGAATAGGAAAAGCTGACGGAAAGGCTTAGTCATCCCTAAGTGGATCCTTGGCTACTCTAAGGGCAAAACAAAAATATTACCCTAAGGCTCAACACCATCGCCACATGAGTCATTAAGCATACTCATTCAAGTCTCCACCACATTTCCCAACGGAGAATAAAGGGTTCATAAAGGCCCACCATCAAACAACAAGGGAGTCAAGCCTCCATACCTCAAGAGTTAAAAAAAAAGAGAAAGAGAGATAAAATTTCAAAACCGTGAGAAAGAGAGATAAAATTGTGAAAAAGGCGAAATTGAATAAAAATCCTAACTTTTAGGTAATCAAATCAATCCCCAAGTGGGTCACCTTAGAATAAAGCATCCAAACTAAGGAATCAGAAATTTCATTCCCCCGGCAGAATAATAGCTTCGCAAAGCCAGCTCTCACCAACCTCAATCAAGGAGCCAAGACTCCATTCTCCCAGAGGGCTACCAAAATCAGATCCCTAGGGAAACAAATAATTTCCCGGTGGATCACCAAAAATAGAAATACATCCCCAGTGAGCCTATTGCAAAGGCAACCTTCCAAATTCACATCCTCAGAAGATTCGCTTGCCTGCACATAGGCAAAACCTGGCAAGTGAGAGTCAACATCCTCTGAATGGGTTATCAGCATATTCAGAGGCAAAATAGTGCAAACACTAAAGTTTTCACTTCAGATGAAACATCCGCCTACTCAGAGCCACCATCAAAATCAACAAATCCCCAACCGATTCTTGCCTAATTCAGAGCCATTCACCAAAAATCCCCAGCAACTAATGAGCTGGATGACTATTGGAAAAAGCCAAAAAAGAAAAATCCCCGGCACACCGGATGACTACTTCGGAAAGTAAAAAAACAATCCTCAAAACACTAAAACTACTCCCCATGGAGCCGGCACATGAGCAAGGGCAGTAAGCCGCCACCACTTTCTCTGTTGAAAGGATCCACCACCACAACAAAAGGGGCATCTAGAAGACAGAGTTCCATACATTGTTCGAAGGATCAGCTTCATTGCAAAGGAGTATCCAAAAGACACACTCTGCCGTCACTGCTCTAAGGATCAGCTCCGTTGCAAAGGAGTATCTTGAAGGCAGGATTTACACACATCCTCCGAAGGATCATCCTCGTTGCAAAGGGGTATCCAGAAGACACAACCCATCTTTACCATCCAAAGGGTCAGCTTCCGTAGCATGGGAGCATCCTGAAGACAAAAGTCCACTATGAATTCACCACCTAAAGGGTCAGCTGCCGCATCGAAGGAGCATCCCAAGGGAAAAACTTTCTTCATCAGCCGAAGGGTCAGCTACCGCATCAAAGGAGCATCCTGAAGCTTCACACATATCGTCTGAAGGGTCAGCCTCCACAGCAAGGAAGCATCCTGAAGACAACGTCAGACTACATTCATCGTCCCAAGGGTCGGCTACCACGTGAAGAGGAGCATCTGAAGGACAACCGGGTAAGAGGATTAACTCCTTCACCCGCCAATCAATTTCATGACACATTAGCCCATAGCCAATTGGTCAGGTGAAGGGGGGGCAACTATAGACCCCAAATCTCTCCCGGCTTCTCAATAAAGACCAGAAAACCTTCTTTCAAAGATGGACAAGGCTTCTTTAGGCCCCTAGGCATGTTCACTAGGCTCCATATAAGGATAGGAGGGCTTTCTGTACACAAAAAATAAGAAAAAATAGGAAAATCTGACAAGAGGCTCGAGACGGTCGTCCCGTTTGGCCAGACGACCATCTCACTTTCCCTGAAGGTCGAGACGGCCATCTCGTTTGGCCAGACGACCGTCTCACGTTCCCTGAAGGTCGAGACAGCCGTCTTGTTTGGCCAAACGGTCATCCTACCTATCTCTGAGCCTGAGACGGTCGTCTCGATATCCCAGATGGTCGTCTATCCTGTCAGAAGTCCAGACGTTCGTCCCGGCCTACCTAGTTCAAATTCCTATAAATAGGAGTCTCTCCCCCTCATTTCACACATCTTACACACATCTTGCACTTCTACTACTCTCTTTGAAGTCTTTTGACACTTGAGAGTGACTCTGAGCATTATTCCAAAGTTTAAGTGAGCTTTCTGATTTCCATTAAAGTAGAAATCGGTTAAGGAGGTCTCTTCTTGAGACATCCGGCGCTCGATAGAGTGATCTTTTTCTTTGTTGTGGGTGAGGAGTGTGCTTGTAGAGGGAGGGGATTACCAAAAAACGTCCTCAAGTTTTGAAGAGTCAATAGAAAGCTCGCTTTGGAGGTTCCTTCTCTATTCTCTCTCTTTTACTGCTTTCTTTACTGTTTTCCTTGTATGCATTAGATATTAGGACCATGTAGATATTTAAATTCCGCCAGTAGATAAATAAATAGGGTAAAAGCATAGTTTCTTTCAGTCTTTATTTTATGAACTAGTCCATCATAGGGAACCCGAAAGGGGCATTGTGGGGTGCTAACACCTTCCCCACACGTAACTAACTCACTTACCAAACTCTAATTGTAACGGCCAATGTTGGATTTTCTAAAACCAACGTCTTTACTTCCTTTTTCGATGTTTATGGTAAAAACATCGGTGGCGACTCCATAGAACCTTTTTTCGAAAACTTCATTCTTAGGATCAGTTCGGTTATCGGACATCTTAAGAATGTCGACCACCTTTATAAAAAATGCGAGTCGTATAAAACCATCACATCCCTCCGACCGCCTCTTTTGACGGCGACGACAATTTGCTTTATAACCCCTTATCTCTTCTGTAAGTCAACGTGGCTACTTAGCTTACAAAGAATCTGAAACCAGGCTAGCTTAAATGAAGACTGTCTCAGATAAGGTTGTTTATTAAGGAAATTTTATTATTGTTTTATTGTAAGATTATTTTATGCAATTGCAACAAACATACGCACAAACAATTCACTCATCCACAAACAAAGCGACTACTTTTTAATCACGAGGTAGGGGTATCCTGCAGAAAAGTGCATAGTAAGGGTAGGTTCTAACTATCCTCACTAAGGTCCAGGTCTCCAAGGTGCCCCCATTATAGGGTTCCCACGGTCTCTCAGCCCTCAAACCTTGTGTGGCGCCTAGCCGTGTCGATGTCCTCCAGGCTGAGAGAGGAGGGTTATCACCTTGAGTGGTGACTTCTGATAACGACCTGTTGGCACTAAGGCCATTACCACGGTCAGCCATAAACACCACTCGCTCCCTATGTGTATTCGTTTTTGCCCCCGGGTATAGAGGGACTGTTGTGCCCAAAGGTTTGTGTACAGTTTGTATTTCAAACAATTGCAGAAAATAAACAGACAACAATTATTAAAGCCATAGAAATAAAGCATGTTATACAAACAAAGAAAAGGTAGAGACATAATTTCAAATCTACTATTCTTTTGGAATATTCCATCACTAAATGGGATCAACTCTCATGACTTCCCTAATGGAGTCGCCATCTATCGGTGTCGTCCCTTCCCCAGAAAAATGGGGAGGGGAAACCAAAGTGAAGAGGTCGGTTGTGAAGCAATGGTTAATTGACTCGCGTTTTTTATAAAAAATGTGGGCATCGCTCTTAGGGTGTTTGATAACTGAACTACACTTAAGAGCGAGGTTTTCGTAAAGGGTTCTGGAGTCGCCACCAATGTTTTTGTTAGAATCGCACAGCGGAATGATCGCGTGGTCGGACAAAAACCAAGGGGGGGGGGTGAATTGGTTTCTTAATAAAAATTAGGTTTTCAAAATTTTCCCCAAATTTTACCGATTAAAAACTGTGTAAATGTAAATAGAGAAGAGAAGAGAATCTTACACAGGAGATTTATACTGGTTCGGATCAAAAGACCCTACGTCCAGTTGCTAATCACTCAAACAGAGGATTAACGTTGTCACTATAATCAAGTTGTTACAAACAAACTACAATTGAAAAGATAAAGATAAGAAAACACCTCTCTTGAAATCCACAAGAGATGATGAACAGCTTTCCCTAGAGACGGCACAACACACAATCCACTAAGAACTCCACTTAGTGATTCTTATCGCTTCTAGCCCACACCAGGTTCCAAAAGCCCCTTTTTCTTGCAACAAACAGTTCTCTGGCACTCACAACACTTAACTTTTGTATGAAAAAGGTTGTTCTACTTTTCTGAGTGCCATAGAGAAGCTTAAGTAGAGAAATTAGGGTTTGGGAATTGGGAATTTCGGAATTAGGGTTCTTGGGAAAAGGGTTTTCGAAAATAGGGTTGATTTGAAGTTAAAAATCAAAATCTGACTGAAATAATCGATTAAATGAAGTATTAATCGATTATTACAGAGCCAAAATCAACAGAACCCCAAAACTCTCTGTTTTAATCGATTAACAGGTGGTTTAATCGATTAAACCAGTGAGCAGATACAGAAAATGGTTTTTCTTACTTGTTTTAATCGATTATTTCCCTATTTAATCGATTAAAGCCGAGCCTGGATGATAAATTTGAGCTTTTTGAAGCTTCTAAGGTGCAGACTATGTACCGGCTATCTTAAACTCTAATATTACAGACTCAATCTAATTGAAACAGAGTTATTACAATACAAAACAAGTCTTCAACACTCTAAGTCTTTGTGTTCTTGAATCATCATCAAAATCAACAATCTTCATGTCCATCAAGTGCAACATCAAGTCCTTGAATGTTCAACAATCTCCCCCTTTTTTATGATGATCAAAATTATCTTTTAAAGCCTTGTAATAACCTATTTTATCTGTCATACTAACAAACACATTAAACATACCAGATAATATTTAAAAACAATCATATTAGGCTTTAAATATTTTCTCCCCCTATTTTGATTAGAATAAAAAATAATTCATCTATTACAAACATAAGAGCTCCCCCTCAAAATATGCATAACTTAGAGAAAACTGCCCCTCAAGCAATAACAGAACATCACATTTTATTTCAGAGATAAGCATTCATTACAATATAAGAAGAAGAAAAATAACAACAAATTTAAAATTCTTCACTATCATCACTATGAAAGTGTGCATCAAATCTATTTTCTAAGCGGCACACTTTATCATCTACATCAGATATACGACGAATTATTTCCTCATGCTGTACTCCAGAAAGAGTGAAGAATGACTGCATCCTCTGATTCATGTCAGATAACATGTCTTCCATGGATTGTCGGGTTTCATGATGAGTAGAGAAAGTTCCAACACTTTGGATTTGATCAGAGGGAAACTCAGCAGCAAGAGGCATATCTTCATCAGAATCTTCATTGTCACCACCTTGATTCGGAACGTCATCCTTGTGAACATAAATGTCGTTGACACGCACCATTTGTAGTTGGATCAAAGTGCTGTCAAGCATGCGATTCAAGTTATTTGTTCTTATTGTTTGTTCACCTTCGACATTTACTCCTTTGTATTCAAGAATTCGAGAGACAAGGAGAGCATATGGAATTTTGAAGGTGGGATGGCGTTTGGCTTTTAACATAGTCATGGTGACAAGAACGCCCCAATCTAAAGGCTCATTATTCATTATGGCATGAATAACCCTAAGATCAATTGAAGAACATTGAGCATGATTTGTAGCCCGAGGACATAGGATCCAGACAATTAGATGTAGAATCATGCGTTCCTCCTTCTTTAAAGGTCCAGCAAGAAGGAGACGCCCAATCTCCATGGAGGGATTTCGCAGAAAAGAACGGTAAGCTAAGAACCTGTCAAAATCATCTAGCTCACCATAAATGTTAATAGCATCTTCTCTAATTGGAAAGTGGGCAACGTTCTCCCAAATATCATCGTCAAGAATAATTGTGATGCCTTTTACTCTAGAGGTAGCAATTTGATCTCTAAATTTAAATCTAGAGTAAAATGCCCTAACAAGGTCAGGATAATACGTACCTTGCATTTGGATGAAGGGAACAACTCCTTGAATTTCAAGAAGGTTGGGAAAATTGAATCCCCTATTGATGAACTGCTCACCAATAAGGAACTTTGGAGAAATAATGGCACGTTCCTTCCAATAGGTCAGAAATTCTTGTTGGCCATCTGTATCAGAAATCCATCCTTCTACAGAATTAGGACAGGGACGAGATGAGGGTGCAGATCTTCTTCTAGTAGGGATCTTAGCACGAGAAGATGAGGCCATTGAAAGATTGGAGGAATAACAAGAAGATTTTAGAAAGCTAAATGTATTGAGAAGAGGGCAAGATTGATAGAATAAGGCAAGAAAGCTTGATTTCAAGAGATAGAAGTGAGTAGAAGTGAAATGGAGGCCCCTATTTATAATTAAGCATGTCCAACGGTCATATGGAAGAGAATATAGGTCAAGAGATCTGTTGGCAACGGCTAGGAAGCCAAACTTGCCAGGTTTAATCGATTACAACTCATATTAATCGATTAAACCAGTGCCAGAACCATTTAATCGATTAAATTGTGCAGTTAATCGATTAATTGATGTATTTAATCGATTATTTTTCGAATTAATCGATTAATCCAGAGAGGAATGCCCTGTTTTGAGTGTTTTGGATGCAAATAATCGATTATAACTCCAATTAATCGATTATTCCAGAGAGTACATCAAATTTTTGAGGTTTTAACACATGATAAACTATTAACATCCTGTATAATGAATTTTAACATCACAATCATCCAAAAACTGTCTCAATAAGCAGAATTTAAGCTATTTCTAATATCCCTAAGTCTCTTCTAAGATCATAAAATCTATCCTTGGGTAGAGGCTTAGTAAAAATATCTGCTAATTGATGCTTTGTATCAACATACTCTATTTTACATTTTCCTTTGCTGATATGATCTCTCAAAAAGTGATGTCTAATTTCTATGTGTTTAGTCCTAGAGTGCATTACTGGATTCTTAGTAAGATTAATTGCACTCGTATTATCACACATCAAAGGTATGTCATTTAAAAATATACTATAATCTTCTAACTGTTGCTTCATCCACAGAATTTGAGCACAACAACTACCAGCTGCAATATATTCAGTTTCAGTGGTAGATAAAGCAACACAAGCTTGTTTCTTAGAATGCCAAGATACTAAGGATGAACCTAACAAATGACATGTCCCACTAGTACTTTTCCTATCAATTTTGCATCCACCATAATCAGCATCAGAATATCCTATTAAACTAGTACAAGCATCAGAAGGATACCATAAACCAAAACCAGTAGTTCCTTTTAAATATTTTAAAATGTGTTTTACTGCAATTAGGTGAGATTCTTTTGGACAAGCCTGAAATCTAGCACACACACACACATAATGCATAATATCAGGTCTACTTGCAGTTAAGTATAACAGTGAACCTATCATACCTCTATACATAGATTGATTAACTTCCAAACCTAATTCATCCTTGTCTAGATAGCATGAAGTTCCCATGGGTGTGTTAGCTTTCTTTGAGGTGTCCATTCCAAACTTTTTAAGGATCTCTTTGCAGTATTTGGTTTGAGAGATGAAAATTCCATTTTTAAGTTGCTTGATTTGTAGTCCAAGGAAGAATGTCAGTTCTCCCATCATAGACATTTCAAACTCTCCCTGCATTATCTTAGCAAATTCTACACATAACGAATTATCAGTTGATCCAAAAATAATATCATCAACATATACCTGGACCAATAAGATATGTTCTTTTACTTTCTTTATAAACAGCGTAGAATCAATTTTTCCTCTAGAAAAATCATTTGAAGTTAGGAAACTACTTAGCCTTTCATACCAAGATCTAGGAGCTTGTTTCAACCCATATAATGCTTTCTTTAATTTAAAAATATGATTAGGATATTTAAAATCTTCAAATCCAGGGGGTTGTTCCACATAAACTTCTTCTTTAATAAAACCATTCAAAAATGCACTCTTAACATCCATTTGATATAACTTAAATTTCATCAAAGATGCATAAGCAAGAAGTAGGCGTATAGCCTCTAACCTGGCAACAGGAGCATAAGTTTCATCATAGTCTATACCTTCCTTCTAACAATAGCCTTTGGCAACAAGTCTGGCTTTATTCTTTGTTATGTTTCCATCTTCATCAAGTTTATTTCTAAACACCCATTTGGTTCCAATAACTTGATGTGATTCTTCCCTTGGGATTAATTCCCAGACTTGATTCCTTTCAAATTGGTTAAGTTCTTCTTGCATGGTTATGCACCATTGTTCATCTTTAAGCTTCCTCAACGTTTTTGGGTTCTATCTGTGACACAAAAGCTACAGACATACAAAAATTAGTCATATTTCTAATTCTTACCCCTGTTGAGATGTCACCTATGATATTGTCCATTAAGAGTCCTCTAGGTGATTGCCATTCTTTTGCTAATTCAGGCGTTTGAGAAGGCTCATTTTCTTCCAAATATAATTCATCAAGAGCCTCTCTTATATATCCATCATCACCTGCAAGTTCTTTATTTGACTCAAGAGGATTTCCCCCAAGGTCTACAATCTCATCAAAAGTAACATGAATAGATTCTTCTATATTCAAAGTTCTTCTATTAAATACCCTGTAAGTCTTGTTAGTTAATGAATAACCTAAGAAAATGCACTCATCGGCTTTAGAGTCAAATTTTCCTAAGTTGTCCTTTCCATTATTCAACACAAAGCACTTACATCCAAAAATTTTCAAATGAGCAACATTAGGTTTTCTACCATTAAACAATTCATAAGGAGTAGATTTAATAATTGACCTAATGAGCATTCTATTTAAAACATAACATGCAGTACTAACCACATCAGCACAAAAATACTTAGGAACATTAGATTCATTTAACATAGTTCTAGCAAGTTCCTCTAATGACCTATTTTTCCTTTCAACTATACCATTTTGTTGGGGAGTCCTAGGAGCAGAAAAGTTATGTAATATTCCATTTTCTTTACAATAATTTTCAAACTTTTCATTTTGAAACTCAGCACCATGGTCACTTCTTAAAACTTTAATTCTTAAGTCTTTTTCATTTTGAATTTGTTTTGCAAATTTTCTAAAGACCTTAAAAGCTTCACTTTTCGTAGTTAGGAAAAATGTCCATGTATATCTAGAGTAATCATCAACAATCACAAGACCATAATAATTTCCACCAAAGCTTTTTATCCTAGAAGGTCCAAATAAATCTAAATGTAATAATTCTAGGGGTTTTGAAGTGGAAATAACATTCTTAGATTTAAGTGATGATTTTACTTGTTTACCCTTTTGGCATGCATCACATAATCTATCTTTTTCAAATTTTAACTTAGGCAAACCAATAACTAAGTCTTTTGAAATCAATTTGTTCAAATGATGCATATTTATATGAGCCGCTCTCTTATGCCATAACCAAGGGTTCTCTTCCTTAGCAACTAAACATGTTATGCTAGAATCATGTAAACAATCCAAATCAATCAAATATATGTTGTTATGCCTAATACCTTTTAATTCTACATTTTCGGAATTTATCAAGTGAATGGTGCAAAATTGACTTTCAAATATTACCTTAAATCCTTTGTCACATAGTTGACTTATGCTAAGGAGATTATGCTTTAGTCCATCAACAAGAAGCACATCCTTAATCTCCAAAGTGTTTGCACCACCTATGTTTCCAATTCCAAGGATCTTCCCTTTGTTGTTGTTCCCATAAGTTACATATCCTTGTTCCTTAGCTTTGAAACTCACAAATTTAGATTTATCTCCGGTCATATGTTTTGAGCATCCACTATCAAGATACCACATAGACTTCTTTGATTTGGAAGTTTCCTACAAAACAAGAATATAGTAAACTTAGGTCCCCACAACTTTTGGGTCCTTGGGGTTAGAGACATAACAAATTATTTAACTATAGGAACCCAAATGTATTTACCTTTAGGTACACCAAAATGTTTAATTTTACATCTATTTGACGTGTGACCTTGTTTCATGCAATAAAAACATGCTTTCGATGTAGCATTTGAAAATGATGCATTTCTAATCATAGATGCTCTAGTTCCTTTTTCTACCCATACTCTTTTCTTTTTAGTTTTAGGCTTTTTCAAAGGAACTTGATGATTTACACTATTTTGAGCAAACACCATTTCATGCTTCTTAAGATCATCTATTTCCTTTTCGGCTTTGTCTAGCAAATGGTTAAGAATATCTATGTCATATTCATGCTCTTTACAATTTGCACATGCTAGGTTCTTATCATTATCCTCTTCTAAACATACAATTTTCGTTTCTAAGGACTCCTTTTCTTCTAAACATGTGATTTTCATTTTTAAAGAGACTATTTCCTTTTCGGATCTACTTAGATTCTTCTTTACAACTTTATATTCATTCTTCAAATTCTTGAAAGCACTAAACAATTCATTATAAGCATTTTGTAGTTCATCATAGTCATTATCATCATCACTAGAAGATGTGTCGGAATCACTTACCTCAAAATCGGAAGATATGTTGTCATTTGCCATTAAGCAAATATTTGCTTCTACTTCCGAGTCTCTTGATTCCGAACTTGAATCACTGTTGTCCCAAGCAATATAGGCTTTCTTCTTGAAGACCTTTTTGCCTTTGAATTCATCATTCTTCTTATTTGGACATTCGGTCTTTACATGTCCTGCTTCACCACAACCATAGCATTTTATATTAACGGAAGTACTTTCTCTTACCTTTCCTTTACCTTTGAATGGATGCCTTCATTTAGCTTTCATGAATTTGGTGAACTTCTTTATCATAAGACTCAACTCTTCTTCTTCATCGTTTGAGTCTTCTTCTTCCCTTTTATTTTTACCTTTGGAGATTTTGGTTTTGAAGGCTAAATTCTTCTTTTGAAATTGTCCTTCTTCATCATTTAGCCTACCAAGCTCAAGCTCATGCTCTCTTAGCTTTCCGAATAGCGCCACCATTGACATTGTGGCAAGGTTTTGTGACTCCGAGATGGCCGTCACCTTAGGTTGCCATTTCCTATCCAAAGATTTTAAAATTTTAACATTTAATTCATCAACGTCAAATACTTTACCTAATTCGGTGAGATGATTCACAATATGAGTGAAACGCTTTTGAATGTCGAACATCGTTTCTCCTTGTTGCATCCGGCACATCTCGTATTCTTGGATTAGGGAGTTTTTACGTGCTCTTTTAATGTCGTCGGTACCTTCGTGGGTCACTCTAAGCATTTCCCACATTTCCTGAGCACTTTTACAAACAGAAATCCTGTAAAACTCGTCAAGGGTTAGAGCAGATGAAATTATATTTCTAGCCCTAACGTCAAATTGTGCTTTTCTGTTTTCTTCTGCAGTCCATCTAGAAAAAGGTTTAAGAACGTCAACATCGTTCTCTGTAACTTTAGGAACATATGGACCATTTAAAATAGCGTCCCAAAGGCCTCTATCAACAGACTCTAAAAAGATTTGCATTTGTACCTTCCAAAAAGGATAATTTTGACCCGCAAAAAGTGGGGGTCTGTTGATAGACGCGCCTTCGGCAAAAGTTTGATTTTGTCCGGCCATTTTCGAAAATTTGAATGACTATCAAAGCAAGCTCTGGTACCACTTGTTAGAATCGCGCAGCGGAATGATCGCGTGGTCAGACAAAAACCAAGAAGGGGGTGAATTGGTTTCTTAATAAAAATTAGGTTTTCAAAATTTTCCCCAAATTTTACCGATTAAAAACTGTGTAAATGTAAATAGAGAAGAGAAGAGAATCTTACACAGAAGATTTATACTGGTTCAGATCAAAAGACCCTACGTCCAGTTGCTAATCACTCAAACAGAGGATTAACGTTGTCACTATAATCAAGTTGTTACAAACAAACTACAATTGAAAAGATAAAGATAAGAAAACACCTCTCTTGAAATCCACAAGAGATGATAAACAACTTTCCCTAGAGACGGCACAACACACAATCCACTAAGAACTCCACTTAGTGATTCTTATCGCTTCTAGCCCACACCAGGTTCCAAAAGCCCCTTTTTCTTGCAACAAACAGTTCTCTGGCACTCACAACACTTAACTTTTGTATGAAAAAGGTTGTTCTACTTTTCTGAGTGCCATAGAGAAGCTTAAGTAAAGAAATTAGGGTTTGGGAATTGGGAATTTTGGAATTAGGGTTCTTGGGAAAGGGGTTTTCGAAAATAGGGTTGATTTGAAGTTAAAAATCAAAATCTGACTAAAATACTCGATTAAATGAAGTATTAATCGATTATTACAGAGCCAAAATCAACAGAACCCCAAAACTCTTTGTTTTAATCGATTAAAAGGGCTGTTAATCGATTAACAGGTGGTTTAATCGATTAAACCAGTGAGCAAATACAGAAAATGGTTTTTCTCACTGTTTTAATCGATTATTTCCCTATTTAATCGATTAAAACTGAGCCTGGATGATAAATTTGAGCTTTTTGAAGCTTCTAAGGTGCAGACTATGTACCGGCTATCTTAAACTCTAATATTACAGACTCAATCTAATTGAAACAGAGTTATTACAATACAAAACAAGTCTTCAACACTCTAAGTCTTTGTGTTCTTGAATCATCATCAAAATCAACAATCTTCATGTCCATCAAGTGCAACATCAAGTCCTTGAATGTTTAACAGTTTTTACCATAAACATTGGAAATGGAAAATAAAAAGGCATTGGTTTTAAGAAAACCAACTTTGGCCATTGCAACCAGAGTTGGGTAAGGGAGTTAGTTATGTGTGGGGAAGGTGTTAGCACCCCACAACGCCCCTTTTGGGTTCCCTAGGATGTAATAATCTTAAAATATAAACATAAAAATTATGTTTCTATCCTATTTATTTATCTACTTGCAGTAATTAAATATCTACATGGCCCTAATTTCTAATCCACATAGAAGAAAGCGATAAAGGAAAGCAGTAAAAGAGAAGGAATAGAAAAAGGAACCTCTGAAGCGAACTTTTATATATCTCTTGAAAACGTGAAGACGCTTTTTGGCAGTCTTCTCCCTCTACAAGAACACTCCTCCCACGAACAGTAAAAATATTACACTACCACGCGCCGGATGTCTCAAAAGGAGACTTCCTTAAACGATTAATCCAAAAAGGATAACCAGAAAGACTACTCGGACTCTAAAACAAAGCAAAAAATGCTCGAAAAATGTTTCAGAGTAGGAGAGAGAAAAGAGCTCTCAATCCAAGGTGCAGAAGTGTGTGAAAATGGGGGAGAATGAGCTCCTATTTATAAGCTCGCGAATCTAGGAGGTCGGGACGGCCATCCCAGATTTTTTCAAGTGGGACGGCCCGTCTGGAATTTTGGGACGGTCGTCCCGGGCTACAAAAGGAGTGAGACGGTCGTCTGGATCTGGGACGACCGTCCCAGGCCCCCAAGGGGGTTGAGACGGTTGTCTGGATCTGGGATGGTCGTTCCAGCCCTCTGACAAAAACCCTTATTTTTATTTTTCTAAGAAAACCCTCCTTTTCTTAAATGGAGCCTAGAAAATACTACTAGGGGCCTAATGAAACTTTGACCATCTTCAAAACAGAGGATTTCTAAACTTATTGTGAGGTCGGGCAAGATTTGGGGTTTACAAGCTTATATACACTTTATTTACTAATCCTCTTGTGTAACAGAATTTTATATCTTATATATTGTTCTTGTTAAATCAGATGAGGTGTTTTGCATATTTTTCGCTTTTGAAGGTCTAAATGCCAAAAAACTTCAAAATAAAAGAAATCCTCGCAAGGTAAAATGGACCTAGCGACAACTTAGCGAGGAGTGATCTTCAATATGTAGATTTTCTTAATAATTAGGACTTAACCAGGTGTGATCTTCATTTTACCTTTGCATCATTGCGAACAAACTAGATTCTATGCCCAGGGTATATGGTTGAAGAGTAAAACCAGCACTTCTCCAATTTCACTAAAGCCTGAGAATAGAGCAACACTTCACTAGAAAAAAAGGTCCAGCAGAAAACAATGATAAGATATAAAATACCACCGTAAGACATGTTGAGATATATATTGTAATCTCCTACTAATATCACAAAAAGTGTCACAAGTAGAAATTTTATCAGTTAAATACCCTGGGAGAAAGAGTCAATAAAATATCAAAAAATGCAACATAATCAACATATATTAAATCACTACCATATGCAATAAACATATTAACCGGTAAACAAACAACATCAAATAAAACTAATCCCATGTGATGAAGATGATGAAATATTAGATATCTTGAAGATTTGATGAAGTCAAAGGAATCATGAGATAGGAGACATAATGTGGTAGTCTTTAGTGAGTTTGCATCAATATTGAGTAGGTATAATCATCTATCCAGTCTTATAGTATGAGCCTCTATCATTTGAAAAGAACAAAAATGCCTCAAATCATTTTAATTTGTTAAAAATCCTTTTAATCGGTTAATTTTCTCTTAATGCTTGGATTTAACTGATACACATACGAATTAATTGATTAAAATCACTTAAAGGAACTTGAAAACACTTATGTAGCATTTTTTACTAATACATTTTCGAAATAATCGATCAAAACAACTTAAACCAAGTAAAAACACTTTTTGTCACAGTTTTAATTGATATGTCTTCAAATTGATCGATTAATTTCACTTAAGAAGTTTTGGAAAACCTGGCAATCAGTATTTTAATTGATATATTTTCGAAATAATTGATTAAAACAAGTGAAAACATTTTCTGTCACAGCTTTCATCGATACATCTTCAAATTAATCGATTATTTTTATTTAAGAAGTTTTGAAAAATCTTGTTAGTATTTTAACCGATATATCTTGGAATTAATCGATTAAAAACACTTACAAAGTTTTAGAAAACTTATTGCCGGAATTTTAATCGATATAACTTCGAATTAATTGATTAAAAACACTTCAAGCAATTTGTGTATCACCGTTTTAATTGATTAAAACTCATTTTTATCAGCTTAAAATGCCTCTAGAAATATTTTAATCGATTAAACCGCGTTTTTATCAATTAAAACGCCTTGGGAAAAATTTGTAAAACATTTTAATCGATTAAATTATATTTTTATCAATTAAAATCGTTCAAGTCAAGTTATTTTAATCGATTAAAGAGTGAATTAATCGATTAATTAGATCAATTAGTTAGAAAATTTTCTATACAAATAGATTTGCTTCAACGTTTTGAAACACACTTTTTAGAAATCAATCAATCAATCTTTAAAGATCTTTTCAAGAGAGAAGTGTGCTCTTTTCAGGGGAATTTTTAGAATTCTTTCTTGAGGTATTTTTTGTTTTTGCTTGTGAAGAAACTCATTCTGTAGTTAAAATTATGCATTTGCATAACCGGTTTGATTGTTTTAGTTTCTTCTATTCTTTTTTATTACTGTGTACTCTTGCTTTTTGGAAGATTGGACACTGGTTCTGCAAATGAAATTTAATTGTGAATACAGTTCAAGAACTGAAATTTGGTTCTTGGTACAAATTAAGTATTTTGTAATCAAACATATTCAATCTAGTGAAACTCAATTAGAAATTGGTTGAGAACCTGGACGTAGTCGATGATTTGGGTGAACCAAGTATAAATCTTGGTATATTTTTTCTTTTTTATCTTTTTCCTTAATTTTGTTTGATTTTTCTTGGATCCATACTTAATCTGATTTCTCATTCTCTAAAAATCTTAATATGAATATGAAAGTTGCAAAACTATTTTGTAAAGATCCATTCACCCATTTCTCTTGGTCTTAGCCTATAATTCTAATACATGAACTACCAAAATCACACTATTCCTTAGAAGAACCGTAAAAAGCACAGTTGCGGGGGACATGTTAAAGTAAAATGACCCAAATGATAACTTGTTTATGATAACACCATTTTTAAGCCCAATACATAACAAGCCCAAAGTAAATATGCTCCATATTCATTCTCTCCTATGACGTGTCCCAATTGAGTAAATAATTAGATCTTTAGTAAGTGTAGGTCGATTATGTTAATTTTAATGTATAAAAAATATATCTCTATCTGGTAATTTAATTTAAGTTTAAATATTTATAAATAATAATATTATAAAAACATATATTGGTTTTACTTTTAGCACTTTATGATACTTTTGTAAAAATGTTGAAAAACTCACGTTTCCCAACTAAACCTGTTAAAATCATTAAAAAAAATAACAGAATAGTGCGTGTAATCTAATTAAACTTTTTTAAGAGATATTAATGATTAATTTTAAGATATTGGTTAAAAAATAAAAGAAAAAAATGTAGGATTTATTTTATTTTATTTTATTTTTAAACCAGTTTTGAGATAATATTAGAAATTTGTTTTTCAAAAATGTTATAATTATTTAAAATATATTTAGTTTAAAAATTGTGTTAGATGAAAATATATAAAATTGATGATGATGAAAAATTATGAAAATTGAAAAATAATTTTAATAAGAATAAAAAAATATTTTTTATTTTAGTTTTTAAAAAACTAAAAAAGTAAAAAAAATTAAAATTTTTTTCAACGAAATAAAAATCAAATAATTTTTTTACAATGAAAATCTGAAAAAACAAAATAGTATTTAATTTTTTTGGTATGTGAACGTACTTTATAATACAAAATTTATAGTTAGTATCTTAAAATTATTATGAGCAGCCCAACAGGGAGAAGCAGCCCAATCTCACAACATCAAGCCTAAAACACTTTATGACTATGAGTGCATTTTCAAAGACAGGAAAGTAAATGTTTAAAATCTAATTAGGGTTACGTGTAGAGTAGTATTTTCTCTAGTTAAAATATCTCTCAAATTTGTTTTTATGTTTAATCATGTGTCTATATGTATGATAATCTCTCCATGAAATAAGAAAAGAGAATTATCTAACACCTCTTATCTTTGTTTTTTCCTGTTGGATGAAGCCTAACCTATAATATAGGCATTCCATTCTGTGCTTTCATTAAGGCACCTGCACCAAAAAGCGATTTAAAAAATGGATTCTATTCTGTTAGGAATCAAAGTAATTACATAAGAACTCACAACTAAAATAAAAGAGGAGAAAAGAGAAATAAAACCAAGAATAGATAATAATAGAATTTTACTAGCGAGATGAAATTACAATACCCTCTTTAAATTTAAAGAGAAAACAATAATAATATTTTCTCTTAGAAATAAGAGAACTAACTACTATGTAATATAATAGTAGAAAGGAGAAGGAAATGATTGGGGGTGATTTACAAAGTAGACATGGTACTCCTTTTGTAATAGGAAAAGTAAACACCAATATATAATTTTTCTGATGTGGGACTTATCTTCTCACATCCTCATAACCTCTAACTTGAAGACTTTGATTAAATTAATCAAATATTTACAATACATTATTATTGTCTTCCATGTTGTTATTGCAATAGACTTTTAGTATGATCGCTTTTATGTAAACTTGTCATTTTTATCTGACTATCATAACATTTGCTAGTTTCTTCTTGCTTTATCCTAAAATATGAAACAAGATTCTTTGTAATGTGAAAGACACTCTGATTGTCACAATACACAATAATTTGTTGTTGCTTGTGCCCGAGTTCCTCCATTATTCTCTTAATCCAAAAAGCTTCCTTACTTGCCTGGATGGCTGCCATATACTCAGTTTCTTTGACAAACAGAGCTCCAACATTCTATAACTTGGATAACAAGATAACCAGTTATTATCTCTCCAACAAAGATAAACTCATCAAGATCATGTGTAAAACCTGAACAAACATAACATTTGACAACTAGTTTTGATCCTTTGAAACATAATACAACATCCAAGATTCCTTTGATAAGAATTCTCTTGATCATAGTTTGGACTTAGTTTGTTGCAATCAAGACTAATCATGAAGAATCAAATCTCTTGTACAACACATTGACACCCTGTCGCTGCCATCAAAAGAGGCGGTCGGAGCGACGCGATGGTATTCCGACTTCCGTTTTCATGTTTTTTAATATGACGTTATAACGCCTTTAGGTTGTCCGATAACTGGGCTGGACCTAAGAGCGAGATTTTCGAAAAGGGGCTTTTAGGTTGTCCAATAACCGGGCTGGACCTAAGAGCCAAGTTTTTGAAAAGGGTTCTTATGGAGTCGCCACCGATGTTTTTACCGAAAACATCGGAAAAGGAAAAAAAGAAGGCAATGGTTTTAAAAAACCAACTTTGGTCGTTATAACCAGAGTCAGGTAAGGGAGTTAGTTACGTGTGGGGAAGTTATTAACACCCCCCACAATGTGAAAGTGATCCTAGCAAAGATCTCATTGATTTGATGAAGTCAAAGATAAAGTCAAGGGTCAACTCTGCAGCAGTCAAACAAGTCACTCAGAACAAAGGAGCTGAAGACTTAGTGTGTCTAAACAGAAAGCTTAGGTAAAACCACTTTACCTTTTCCACTGCATAAAGCTTCTTCACTCAATTTGCAAAATGCCTCAAAAATAGTTTTAAACAAATAAAAAACAAAAGCATTTTGGCAAAGAATTTTCTTAAACAAGTTATTAACTGATAAAGGTTTGAAAGAATCAATTTAAAACACTTAGAATGTTTTAAAAAGTGTTTTTACAATATTTTAATCGATACAAACTTCTTTTAATCGATTAAAACTCTTTATGACCGATTAGAATTCGAATGTAATAGGTCAGAATGCAATATAATCGATCAGATCTTAAATATGAGCGATTAGAATTATTTTAATCGATTAAAACACGTTTCAATCGATTAAAATCACTTTGGATGTCAGTATGATCGATCAGAATGAGATTATGACCGATCAGAGTTTGATATGATCGATCAGAATTGAATTATGACCGATCAGATCTGTTTCAATCGATTAAAACGTATTTCAATCGATTAAAATAACTTAGAAAATCTTTTAAATCGATTATAACGTATTTCAACCGATTAGAACAACTTAGAAAAATTCTGTGCAGGTTTTCAATCGATTAAAACGACTTTATATCAGCTAAAATAACTTGGAAAGTTTTATAAAGAGGTTTTTAAACAAATCAATCGATTAATACGTGATTCAATCGATTGTTTTATACTTAGAAAATGTTTGTAAAACGTTTTAACTGATAAAAACGTGGTCGTATCAACTAAAACATTTTCTGTTAAAGATCATGAACGCATTAATGGGTTGAAAGGACTTTTAACAGATTGTAACGGCTATTTCAACAGATTAAAACAAACTTTCAACAGATTAATTAATGCAGCAGATTTGAAAATACTCTTTTATAAACAGATTTGCTTGAAACTTTGAGATAGAGATCACATATCAGTTTTTACACAATTCAAGCAATCAATACAAGCAACTATTAGCATTTTTCAAGAAAGATACACAACTGTTTTTGTGAACTTCTTTTGAAATCTTTCTTGAGGCACTTTGCATTTCTTTGAAGAAGAAACTGACTGTGGATTGGTGTAATCCGGTTTGAGCTTTCTTTGTTTCTTCTTTTCAATTTCTATTCATTCATTTGTACTGTTTTGTACCTGGAATTTGGGTACAAGTTTTCTGCAGCTGTTGCTAGAAAGTTGCCAAGAACTGGAATTTGGTTCTTGGTGGAAAGGTTAAAGCAAGAGCTGGAATTTGGTTCTTGTGTGTGGTGCCTGGAATTTGGGCATCGGTTTCTCTTGCAGCTGGAATTTGGTTGCAGAGGTTTCCAAGAGCTGGAATTTGGTTCTTGGTGGAGAGTTAGAATAGGTGTAAGAGGGTGAGTCTCGTAAAACATCTATTCTAGTGGAACCCAAGCTGGAATTTGGCTGGAGTCTGGACGTAGCCCTGGTATTGGGTGAACCAGTATAAAATTACCGGTGAAATCTTTCCTAACCTTTCTCTCTTTAATTTCAGTTGCTGCGCTTATATTGTTTGATTGCTTGGTAATTCAAAAAGATTTTTAGAAACTTAATTTTCGAATTAGATAATCTGAGATTTGCGAAAAACTTTCAAAAAATCAATTCACCCCCCCTCTTGATTTAAAACTACTTTTCTAACAATTGGCATCAGAGCAAGGTGCTTGAAAGTTATTCAAGTCTCTTGATCCATGGCTGAGAACAGATTACCGTTTTCTGAGGGGGCATCTATTAACAGACCTCCACTATTCTGTGGAACAGATTATCCTTTCTGGAAAATTAGGATGAAAATCTTCATTGAATCCATTGACAGAAATGCTTGGGATGTTATTACTAATGGTCCTTTAATTCCAGATAAAGGATGGTCAAGCTTGAATGAAGAAGAAAAGAAGAAAGTTCAAAGTGACTGTAATGCAAAAAATATAATTACTTCTGCTCTTAACATGGATGAATTTTTCAGGGTGTCCCAGATGCAATTCTCGCCAAGGAGATGTGGGATGTTCTTGAGGTCACTCATGAAGGGACTCGCAGATGTTAAAAGAGCCAGAAAACACACTTTGATAAGAGAGTATGAGCTGTTTAAAATGCAGAATGGTGAAAGCATCGCAGATGTGCAGAAACGCTTCACGCACATCATCAACCATTTAATGGGCCTAGGTAAGACCTTTGATAAGGAAGAATTAAATATTAAAGTATTGAAATGTCTTGACAGGTCCTGGCAGCCAAAAGTCACTGCAATATCAGAATCAAAAGATCTGTCCACCATGACAACAGCCTCACTGTTTGGAAAACTCAGAGAACATGAAATGGAAATCACAAGATTCAATGAGCAAGAAGTCTCTGAGAAGAAGAACAGAAGCATTGCACTTAAAGTTGAAGAAAATCAAGAATCAGAAGAAGATAATGAGAACCTTGGACTGCTTGTTAGGAAATTCAACAAATTCCTCAAGAAAAAGATCCAAGACAAGGAAAGACACAAAAGGTATGAGAAAAGAACTGATTCTTCTAACTTTAAATGTTATGGTTGTGGCAAACAGGGCCATGTTAAAATGGAATGTCCAGAAAGAAATAAACAAAGTGAAAAGAAAGAGGAAAAATCAAAAAGAAGAGCCTACATAGCCTGGGATGATAATGATACGTCATCAACAGATAACTCTGAAAATGAAGAAGCCAATCTTTGCTTAATGGCGAGTCAAAATCCACAAACCAGCCAGGTAAGTTCTAGCTCCTCTTCAAATATAGTTAACTATGATGCATTACAAGAAGCATTTAATGAAATGCATGAGGAGGCTAAGAAACTTCAAAAAGAAAATAATAGGCTGAAAGGGCTAAATAACTGGCTAGTTAACAAGGTTGATTCTCTGGAAAAACAGATTAGTGAAAATGAAACTGATAATGAATTCTTGAAACTGATTCATGCTAACTCTGATTGTGAATGCAATAAACCATGCAATAACTGTCCTGAATTGCAAAAGAAAATTGAATTCTTATCTCAAACTGTTTCAAAGTTCACTCAGGGGCAAGCTAATCTTGATATATTACTTGGATCTCAAAAATTAATGTTTGACAAAACTGGAATAGGCTTTAAATCTAGATCCAGTAAAACAAAAACAAATAGGAATTCATACTCTACAATCAAATGTTTCTACTGCATGAAGAAAGGGCATTCATTAAAATACTGCAGAATTAAAAAGTATGCTATTCCTAAAGGGAGAATGAAATGGGTTCCAAAGATTAATTCTTTTCAAATAACATGATCAGGACCCAATAATTATAAAGGGTACCAGAAAAATACTTAATTGTTTTGCAGGAACAAGTCTGGGAATCCCTTGAAGATCAAGTCCGAAACCAGGTTCTGTGTATTTAAATTAATTGTTTTAATTGATATAAATCAATATTAATCGATTAAAATAACTTACCTGATATCTGTCCATACCATTTTAATCGATTGAAATATCGAAATAATCGATTGAACTGATCTCAGGATTTTGGTTTAATTGTTTTAATCGATTGTAATATCTCGTATATCAACTAAAAACACTTAGGTATCAAAATTATCGATTCATTTACGTTTTAATCGATTTAAATACTGGTGATATTTTTTTATTACATTCTGTACCATACAAATCGATTCTTTCATAAAACAAATCGATTAATTCATCGTAGATGTTTACATTTCTCTTAATACTTTACATGGAATGATGCATGGTAATACACTGAAAATCAAAGAAATTATCAAAGAATGGACTGTAACTTTTCTTATAGACACTAGTTACAAACGGTCAAACTGTTAGGACTGAAAACATAGTTTATCATAGATTTTTTCAGTGATAGTTGATTCTGGTAATAAATTGTTGATTACTAGGAAGTTCAATGAACAAATGTTTACATTAGATTTCTTGATATTACCTAGCAATATTTCGAAATAATCTTGAGCATGCATTGGTTCAAAACTCTTGGTGAAATTCATTGGAACTGTGCAACTTTGAATATTTGCTTTAATCATCAATGTCACGAGGTGACACTATAAGGGAACCAATCTGGAACGACGAATTCAAAAATTGAATAACGTGGTACAGGGAATGTATGTTTTATGGTCAAGTACAGGGATAAATTTTATATTGTTTTAGAATTTCGGATTGATTGTCATCACCTGTCCTCATTACTAATCATTGCCCACTCTACCGAATAACATTCCTCAAAAGATAATGATGACTCGGTTCACTATAAGTGAGAATAACACCCATCATACTACATTAATAAGAATGCAGTTATTTGCTTGGATAATGACAACTGTAGGGTTCAAAATGGGTTGGCTATTATGAAAGAAAATTCCTATCTCGAGTACATCATTAACCTGTGATTCATGCAATTTATGGTATCATGCATTCTGTGTGGGATTTGGTCAGTACATGATTATGCCTCTCGATGTGTAGTAGAAATTCCAGTGTGGTGTCAACCATGGACTGTAATGCATCACAATAACAAGAAACTGCTAAAAGATTTCTTTTCAGGAAAAGTTTCGTGTGCTCTGTTGCTGATACAGAGTGACAAGCAGTTGTTGACTCAAATAGTTGATAGAGCAAAATTAGTTCCAAGCAAAAGGAAAGCCTATTATCTTTTGATATTGGTGGGGATCAAATGAATGATCACCAAGCTGGTGGATAAGCAGCTTCAATCAGGGAAATTGGGATGACTAGTTCCCCTCATCATCTTTATCTTCTGCTTATTTCTATCTTTATATTTTTTGCATGGACTGTAATATTAACTCGGTGTTATACCAGGGACTCTTGATCTAGCTTTGGTTAAATATGATTTAGGATCTAAATCTAGATTGAACTGGCTTAGATAGAAGTAGATGATAGATCCCTGAATCTCTTTTAAAACTGGGCATTGATCGATTAAAACCTTTTAAAACTGTCTTATAACAGTAAAATTAGCCAAACTTAAAATTAAATCTGATAGTGGTAGATTATCAGTGAAAAATAGTTGATATTGATCTAGACAATCAGTTCACTACATATCCAATAGATTAGATACGAGATATTCACATCAGATATATCATGATTTTCAAAATCTGGTTGTTTTAGTTAATAAAAACACTTTTTAATCGGTTAAATAAACTTAAACAAGTAAATTTCAACATGTTTTAATCGATTCAAAATCGAAATAATCGATTATTTTTACTAAAGTTTCATGTTTTCAAAATCTTAAATGTTTTAATCGATTAAACTTTTCTTTCAATCGATTAAAATCATTTACCAAGAACATTTTAACCGATTATACTCTGTTTTTAATCGATTTTTATTCGGGAAGAAAGATTAAAGGCTTTAGTTAATGGTCGTTCCTGTAACATGCTACTAAAGCGTGATTCCCTTATCTTTACACGTGTTAATTGTATTCATTACAAACGTGTTAATGGAGATAAGTTTGAATCAACTTTAATTGATTATTTTCATGAGTGAAATATTGATTCACTTTGTATTTTCAAAAACTTGAGCATATTTTTCGAAACCTTACATTCTTCTCTCTTCTATTCCCTATTTTTGATGAAGTCAAAAGGGGGAGAAATAGTTGCATCACTTTAAGATAAATTTAAGAACAACATTTTAGGGGGAGAAATAAGTTTTAGGGGAGAAACAAAACTTTATTACATTCTTATATTTCTCACCTAACTGCATTATCAAGTGACTTATTTTGCGAGAGATTGTTTTTTCAAAATGGTGTTTGTCTTCATCAAATAGGGGGAGACTGAAAGTGATCCTAGCAAAGATCTCATTGATTTGATGAAGTCAAAGATAAAGTCAAGGGTCAACTCTCGTAGCAGTCAAACAAGTCACTCGGAACAAAGGAGCTGAAGACTTAGTGTGTCTAAACAGAAAGCTTAGGTAAAACCACTTTACCTTTTCCACTCGCATAAAGCTTCTTCACTCAATTTGCAAAATGCCTCAAAAATAGTTTTAAACAAATAAAAAACAAAAGCATTTTGGCAAAGAATTTTCTTAAACAAGTTATTAACTCGATAAAGGTTTGAAAGAATCAATTTAAAACACTTAGAATGTTTTAAAAAGTGTTTTTACAATATTTTAATCGATACAAACTTCTTTTAATCGATTAAAACTCTTTATGACCGATTAGAATTCGAATGTAATAGGTCGAATGCAATATAATCGATCAGATCTTAAATATGAGCGATTAGAATTATTTTAATCGATTAAAACACGTTTCAATCGATTAAAATCACTTTGGATGTCAAGTATGATCGATCAGAATGAGATTATGACCGATCGAAGTTTGATATGATCGATCAGAATTGAATTATGACCGATCAGATCTGTTTCAATCGATTAAAACGTATTTCAATCGATTAAAATAACTTAGAAAATCTTTTAAATCGATTATAACGTATTTCAACCGATTAGAACAACTTAGAAAAATTCTGTGCAGGTTTTCAATCGATTAAAACGACTTTATATCAGCTAAAATAACTTGGAAAGTTTTATAAAGAGGTTTTTAAACAAATCAATCGATTAATACGTGATTCAATCGATTGTTTTATACTTAGAAAATGTTTGTAAAACGTTTTAACTGATAAAAACGTGGTCGTATCAACTAAAACATTTTTCGTTAAAGATCATGAACGCATTAATGGGTTGAAAGGACTTTTAACAGATTGTAACGGCTATTTCAACAGATTAAAACAAACTTTCAACAGATTAATTAATGCAGCTAGATTTGAAAATACTCTTTTATAAACAGATTTGCTTGAAACTTTGAGATAGAGATCACATATCAGCTTTTACACAATTCAAGCAATCAATACAAGCAACTATTAGCATTTTTCAAGAAAGATACACAACCTGTTTTTGTGAACTTCTTTTGAAATCTTTCTTGAGGCACTTTGCATTTCTTTGAAGAAGAAACTGACCGTGGATTGGTGTAATCCGGTTTGAGCTTTCTTTGTTTCTTCTTTTCAATTTCTATTCATTCATTTGTACTTGTTTTGTACCTGGAATTTGGGTACAAGTTTTCTGCAGTTGTTGTAGAAAGTTGCCAAGAACTGGAATTTGGTTCTTGGTGGAAAGGTTAAAGCAAGAGCTGGAATTTGGTTCTTGTGTGTGGTGCCTGGAATTTGGGCACTTGGTTTCTCTCGCGGCTGGAATTTGGTTGCGAGAGGTTTCCAAGAGCTGGAATTTGGTTCTTGGTGGAGAGTTAGAATAGGTGTAAGAGGGTGAGTCTCGTAAAACATCTATTCTAGTGGAACCCACTGGAATTTGGCTGGAGTCCGGACGTAGCCCTGGTATTGGGTGAACCAAGTATAAAATTACCGGTGAAATCTTTCCTAACCTTTCTCTCTTTAATTTCAGTTGCTGCGCTTATATTGTTTGATTGCTTGGTAATTCAAAAAGATTTTTAGAAACTTAATTTTCGAATTAGATAATCTGAGATTTGCGAAAAACTTTCAAAAAATCAATTCACCCCCCCTCTTGATTTAAAACTACTTTTCTAACACAATGCCCCTTTTGAGTTCCCTATGATGGGACGTTTATCTCATAAATAAACTTCAAAATGATGCTTTTACCCTTTTTATTTGCGGAATTTAAAAATAGTGACTACATGGCCCTAACTGCTAATATACAGATAAATGCAAGTAATAAAGCGGTAAAAGAGAGGGAGAAAGTGAAGAAACATCCGGAGCAGGCTTTCTTGATTAATTCTCTTAAAATATGACGCTTTTTGGCAGTCCTTCCCTCTACAATGTCGGTCGCTCTTTCGCAACGTTAAAAAAAACTCTCTAAGAACACTCAGAAAACTCCGGAAATGATTCGGAGGGGCTTTAGGAGAAGAATTTGAAGAAATAATAGAAAGGAAAGTTGAAGAACTGTGTTAAATGAAGGGGAGAGTGCCCTCCTTTTATAGGGATTCACACCTGTCAGGTTGAGACCGCCGTCTCGTTAAACGGGAGGCGGTCTTGCCTTTGGCAAATGCGAGACGACTGTCTCGCCAATCGAGACGGCGATATCGATTTGTCAAATGGTGAGAAGGTCGTCTCGCCAAACGGGAAGGCGGTCTTACCATGGCAAGTGGTGAGACAACCGTCTCGCCAAACGAGACGGCAATCTCACCCTTTGCTGATGGTGAGACGGCAGTCTCGCTAAGTGAGACGGCAGTCTCGCTAAGTGAGACGGCGGTCTCGACCTTTCAGGTGGAAATCCTTATTTTTTTCTGTAAAAAAAATCTTCCTACTATAATATGGGGCCTATTAGTCTATCCTAGGGACTTTTTAGGACTTGCCCATCTTCGAATTGGAGGTCTTTCGCTCTTTATTTTGAGATCGGACAAGATTTGGGGTCTACAACTGCCCCCCCTTTACTCGACTGTAGGCCTCAAATCTTGCCCCGCCTCAAAATAAGAACAAAAGACCTCCTATTCGAAGATGGACAAAGCCTAAAAAGTCACTAGGAGAAACTATTAGGCCCCATATTAGAGTAGGAATGCTTTTTTGTACAAAAAATAAGGATTTCCACCTCAGGGGTCGAGACCGCCGTCTCGCTTTTCGGGACCGCCATCTCGACCAAAGGCAAGTCGAGACTGCCGTCTCGTTTGGTGAGACCCCCTTCCCGTTTTGCGAGACGGCCCTCTCGCCACTTATCAAAGTCGAGACCGCCGTCCCGAATGGCGAGACCGCCGTCTCGACCTTGCCAGGCGAGACGGTGGTCTCGACCTGACAGGCACAAATCCCTATAAATAGGGAGCGCTCTCCCCTTCATTTCACACAGTTCTTCCAATCTTCTTTCTACACTTTCTTAGAATTTCTCCTTTAGAGCCCCTCCGAAGCATTTGCGGAGTTTTTGAGTGTTTGAGAGAGTTTTTATAGCGTTTTCAAGAGAGAATTCGACGTTGTAAGAGCGAAGGGCTGCCAAAACGCACCCTATTTTTTACGAGAATTAATCAAAGCTTGCTCCGGAGGTTTATTCACTCTCTCTCCCTCTCTTTTATTGTCTTTTTTACTTATATTAAATTGTGCAATAGCTACTAGGGCCATGTAGTCATTATTTTAATTCCGCAAATAAAATGGTAAAAGCGTCATTTCAAAGGTTCATTTATAAAATAACTGGCCCATCATAGGGAACTCGAAAGGGGCGTCATAAGGGAGCTGATACCTCCCTTACACGTAACTAACTCTCTTACCCAACTCTGGTTTTAATGACCAAAGTTGGTTTTTTTTCTAAGAAACCAACGCCTTTTTCTTCCCTTTTTCGATGTTTCTGGTAAAAACATTGGTGGCGACTCCATAAGAACCCTTTCACATTTGTTCTTAGGTCAGCCCGGTTATCGGATGATCTAAGAACATCCTTTCGAAAACCTCACCCTTAGGTTCAGCCCGGTTATCAGACAACCTAAAGGCATTGTAACCTCACCCATAATTAAACGCGAAAAATGGAAAGTCGGAACCATCGCGTCGCTCTGACCGCCTCTTTTGACAGCGACGATAGATGGCGACTCCACTGGGGAAGCCTAGAGAGTTGATCCCATTTAGTGATGGGCCAGTTTAATAAATAAACATAGAAATTTCATTTTTACCCTACCTTGTATTATAACATGCTTAAATTGCTTGGCTTTAATAACTGTTGTTTGTTTATTTTACGCAATTGTTTGAAATACAAACTGTACACAAACCTTTTCACACAACAGTTCCCTCTATACCCGGGGGCAAGTGAGAAATCCATAGGGAGTGGGTGGCAGGTACGGTTTGCCGTAGTGAGGGCCATGTGCCCACCGGTATGATCGGAAACCACAACTCAAGGTGATAACCTTCCTCTTTTGGCACAAAGACTGACTATGACCTTAGTGCTAAGCATGGTCGGAAGGTTGGAGAGTGGAGACCCTATAATGGGGGCACCTTGGGGGCCTAAGCCTTGGTGAGAACAGTTAGAACCTACCCTTGCCAATGCACTCTTCTGCAGGAAAATCCTACCTCGTGATTAAAATGACTTCTCGCTTGATCGCGGATGAGTGAATTGTGTGTACATTTGTTTGTTGCATTTGATTGCATAGCATAACCAAACAATAGAAAAATCACAAAAAAGAAAAATCTTTTATAGTAAACTCTCTTATCTCGGACAGTCTGCCTTTTAGCTAGCCTGGTTTCAGGTTCTTTGCAAGCTAAGTAGCCATGCAGTCCGACAGAAGAGATAAGGGACACTAATTCTTTTGCAATAAACCATTTTATCTCAGACAGTCTGCCTTTTAGCTAGCCTAGTTTTAGGTTCTTTGTAAGCTAAGTAGTCACGCAGTCCAACAGAAGAGATAAAAAAACAAAATAAAGTCAAATAAATCTCAATTGAATAAAATGATTTTTGACAAAGTCAAAACATTCATGTCGCATCATACCATGAGTGGAGAAAACCAAGAGAGAAAATAAAAGGAAAGAACGCATTAGCATCATCTAAACAGAATCTCTCATACATAAAATACATCCATGCTAAGGGGCATTAAATATCTCTAAGACAAAGATGAAAGAGGCCCCAAGCACATTTATAACCATCCATAAGGAAGGGACAAATGTACTAAGGTATATGGTGATCTTCGTCATACTTGTCAAAAACCATGACAAGGAAGGAACCATTACACCGAAGTGGGTAGGGTACTCCACAAAGCGTAAGCTTAAAGGATGGTACCTAAGTCATTGTCTTGAAAGATACTAGTCCCACACTCAACATTCATTAATAAACTTCTTTTGGGGCATTCTAGAAAGAGGCTGGTCCTCTCCCCATCCGAATCGGTGCGCAAAAAGCAAGGCCATGGAAAATCTAGAAGAACAAAACCGCAAGCTCACGGTAGAGGTTAACACCCTCCGGGAGCAAATGGCGCAACTGATGGAGGCTATGCGCCAAGGTCATGTCGCTACCGTCAAAACGAGAGGCGGTCGAAGCGACGCGATGGTTCCGACTTTCCAATTTTCGCGTTTCTTGTTGGTGGTTACAACGCCTTTAGGTTGTCTGATAACCGGGTTGAACCTAGGGGCGAGGTTTTCGAAAAGGTGCTCTTGGATTGTCCGATAACCGGGCTAATCCAAAAGCTAGTTTTGAAAGGGTTCTATGGAGTCGCCACCGATGTTTTTACCAAAAACATCGGAAAATGGATTAAAAGGCGTTGGTTTTCAAAAAACCAACTTTGGTCGTTAGAACCAGAGTTGGGTAAGGGAGTTAGTTACGTGTAAAGGAAGTATTAGTTCCTTTACGACGCCCCTTTCGGGTTCCCTATGATAGGCCAGCTTTATGTAAATGATTAAACCAGAAAAATACGCTTTTACCCTTTTATTCTGCGGAATTTATAATTACGACTACATGACCCTAGTATCTATTGCATAATTTAAATTTAAAGCGATAAAAGTAGAGAGGGAGAATATGAACCTCCGAAGCACGCTTTTGTATTAATTCTTATAAAAAGAGGGTGCTTTGTGACAACCCTTCACTCTACAGTGCCGGAAAACCTCTCGGAATGCTCGAAAAACACTCTAAAGACACTTAGAAGCTCCGGAAATGCGTCGGAGGGATTCTAGAGAGAGAAACTAGTGATTTTCTAGAGAGAAGGAGGAGAAAGCTCTGTGTGGTGTGTGGAAATGAGGGAAGGGAGCCCCCTATTTATAGTTTTTCCCGCCTGACAGGTCGAGACCGCCGTCTCGTCTGACAGGGTCGAGACCACCGTCTCGTCAAACGAGACCGTCGTCTCGCCATGTCAAAGTGGCGAGACCACCGTCTCGCCCAACGAGACCGCCATCTCGCCCTTCGCAGGTGGCGAGACCGCCGTCCCGGGAAGCGAGACCGCCGTCTCGCCATTTGCAGGTGGCAAGACGGCGGTCTCGATTTTGAGACGGCGGTCTCATCCCCAAAAAGGCGAGAAACCTTATTTTTGTGCCGAAAATCCCTCCTATCCTAGTATGGGGCCTAATAGTCTCTCCTAGTGGCTTGTTAGGCTTCGTCCATCTTCGAATAGGAGGTCTTCTACTCTTTATTTGGAGGTCGGGCAAGATTTGGGGTCTACCGCTGCCCCCCCTTTACCTGACTAGTCGGTTGTTGGCCTGTTGTGCCAGACAGATTGACAGGAAGGTAAAGGAGTTGACCCACTTGCCCGGTCACCCTTCAGATGCTCCGTCTTGCGGCGGTTGATCTTCTGGGGAAAATGTTGCGTTGTGCACCTCTAGGATACGACTTCTGACATAGTCGATCCCTTTGGTTAACATGTGGTAGAACCTCAGGATACTCCTTCTGACGGTAGCCGATCCTTCGGTTAATGGGTATAAACCCCCCATCAGGCTGGTAGTTGCAGTCCGTTGTGTGAGACTGGATGGGTATGAACCCCCCCATCAGGGTGGTAGTTGCAGTCCGTTGTGCGGGACTGGATGGGTATGAACCCCCCATCAGGCTGGTAGTTACAGTCCGTTGTGTGGGACTGGATGGGTATGAACCCCCCATCAGGCTGGTAGTGCGACTTATTGATCTGGCTCGAGCGCAGATCAGGCGCAGCGCGTGCGCAGGTTGATAGGTATGAACCCCCTATCAGGCTGGTACAGTCCACTGCTTAGGACTGGTGGTGGTGGCGGCTTACTGCTCGGGTGGCTCATGCGCCGAGCGTTGAGATGTACTTTTTTGTTTGTCTTTTTCTGGGAATGGTCGTCCGGTCTGTGCCGGGGTTTTTGTTGGTGTTCATCCAGCTTGTTGGTTGCCGGGGATTCTTTGTTTTGATCCTTTTGATATTGGTCATCCGACTTTGCTGGTTGTCATGGATTTTTGATGAGTGCCTCTTAGGTAGGCAGGAATCCTCCGGGGATTTGTTGATCTTGGTGACGTCTCTTGAGTAGGCGGATATCCATTGAGTTTCTGGTAACGCCTCTGAGTAGGCAGATGCTTCATCGGAAGTGAAGACTTTTGGTTTCATTTGTTTTGCCCTTGACTAGGCTGATATTCCCTTATGGGGATGCTGGCTCTTGCTTGCCAGGTCTTGCCTATGCATAGGCAAATGACATTCTGAGGATGAATATGAAGTTTTGCCTTTGCAGTAGGCTCACTGGGGATGATCTTTCTTTTTTATTGATCCACTGGGAAATTGGTTGCCTACCCGGGGATCTAATTTTGACTTCCCCCCCTCCTAAGGGAATGGAGTTTTGACTCCTTGTTGGATGTTGTTGGTATGAGATGGCTTTGCCGGTACTCTTGTTTTTGTTGGAGGAATGGAATTTCCGATTCCTTCTTTTTTGGTTGATTTTTCTTTTTTCTGAGGTGATCCACTTAGGGAGTAAGGATTTTTATTTGATTTCACCTTTTTTTGCGATTTATTTCTTTTTTATCGCGATTTTGAAATCTGGCTTTTTTATAATGCGTGCGCCTTTTTACTTTTTAGTTTCTTTTATACACGCAGGCTTTTTCCCTTCTTTTTGGGAGGTCCACTAGTGAGGAAGTTTTATTTCTTTAGTGATCCACTAGGGAATTAGTTGACTTCCTGGGGATCTGGTTTTTCTTTTCTAGGGATGGAGTCTTCGCTCCTTGATTGATGTTGATGCGAGCTAAACTTGTGAAGCTCTTATTCCACTAGAGAATGGGAATTTCTGATTCCTTTTTGTAGAATTTTTTGGCGATCCACTTGAGGATTTTTATTCGGCCCTCTCTGTCATGGCCTTTTCGGACATCCGCTGGGGATGCAAGGGTTTTTTCTTTTCTTTTCTCTTCTTTCTTTTTGTTGAGCCCTTGATGGTTTGGACTCTTTTGATTGTTGATGATGATGGGCTCTTGAAGCCTTTATTCTCCATTGGGGAGTGTGGAGGAGACTTTGGGTGAGTGTGCTCGATGACTCATGTGGTGGTAATGTTGAGCTGTGAGGAGTGTTTTTGTTTTGCCTTCGGAGTAGGAAGGGATCCTCTTGGGGATGACTAAGCCTTTCCGTCGGCTTTTCTTTTATGATGTCTGATGATTGTGCCCTCTTTTATTGGGTGATGATTGGAGCTTTGACTTCTGGAAGCTTCTTTTGACAACTCGCTCTTCTTTCTTGAGGGAGAGCAATGTTTGGAGACTTATTACTTTCTTGTGCCTTCTTTTCTGGGTAGAAGGATGGTAGCTGAAGCTCTTAATTTTCAGAAGCTCTTATTATGCTGAATCGCTTGATTGATGACTTGCTCCATTTTCTTGAGGGCATTATTTGGAGACTCAGTCTTAGTGATCCTGTTTTCAATCACAAACATGGAGCTAGTCTCCTTATATGCATGAATGCTTTTCATTTTTTTGTTATTTGTCTGAAGTAATTTTTATTTCTTTCATTTTTGACATTGACAAAGTCGTTTTGTGCGACTGCTTGTGTGTGGATGCCCTAAATGCAATCTATTCTTTTTTATTGATGCATCTGGAAAAGTGACTGGCATTCTCCTGCTGGACTTTCATGATTATGATGAAGGACCCCTCTCTTTTATTCATTTTTTGGTTTAGCCCTATTTTTTGCCTAGACCGCCCTTTTTGGGGTTTTCGGTCTAGCGGGCTGCCTTAATTTTTGCCTAGGATATCTTAGTGGGCTTTTTCCTTTTTTATGAATGCCCCAACTTTTGCCTAGACCGCCCTTTGCGGGTTTTCGATCTAGCGGGCTACCCTAACTTTTGTCTAAGAATCTCCTAGCAGGCATTATTCTTTTTATTGTCATTTTTTCTTTCTCTTCTCTTTTTTGAGAGATAGGAGCCTATCATATGCATGCAATTTTTGCGATATGCATCCTATAATACTATTTCAATTAATTTTTCAAAAGGATTAACCAATGTGCTTTTACTTTTGATGAGCTTCTGACGTTATGTGCTTTCGTCGACAAGGATAGGCTATACCGATTTTGCCGTCTCGATTTTTTCATGACCGAAGAATGATTGTGTTAATTGTAGAGCGACTTGCCATGTCAGTGCGCCCATCCCTTTCCTTGGGGATGTCAATCCTCCTATTAATTACTATCTCCACATTTCCCTACTAATTACTAGAATGTTGTAGTGGTAAGGGTCAAGAGAAAATAAGGAAAATGATATTTAATTCGAAGGCTTGTGTTTTAGAATTGTTTTATTTTGACAAAAATGGTTTTTGTAAGCACGGCTAGCCAAGGTTGGTTAGAGTGTTTAGGCTAGTTTAAGCAAACATTTCGTTTATGGAATGGCGTCTTATTGTATGGCGCTTGCTATGACTGGTTGACTTCCTAGTCCGTTCTTTGGATTTTCAGTCTAGGATGTTGTGTTTTGTTTTGTCCTAACTTTTGTCTAGGTTTCTTTTTTTCTTGCTTTGGAAACCTAGCGGACTTTATTTTGTAACCCTAACTTTTGCCTAGGCTACCCTTTATGGTTGTTCGGGTTTCCTAGCGGGTTTACCCTAACTTTTGTGTAGCCCCCTTTGGTGGGTTTCCTACCGGGTATCTTACCTTTTCTTTTTGGCCTTTGGCTTCAATGGGCTTCTTTTGATTTTTTCTTTTTGCACAACATTGGCGAAACACGACTTTATTTATGATGAGGTAAAACTTTATTTTGTGTTTCTAGTCAATCAATGGTAATGAATTTGACTTTTATTTTGGTCAATGGCGCAATTTGATTACTTTGACGTGTTTTGAAAACGTTTGCTTAAACATGGTTATTAATGAGGTTAAGATATGAATAGCAAGAAGAGAAGCAGATAGTAAGAATGACATTCTTTGTAATTAATAGGGAAATGTGTGCCCTACAATGCTCGGGGGTCGGGCTAGCCCCGAGGAGTAATCTCTAATAGTCATTGGATTTACAAACCCTAAGAATCAGAAGGAGAACACCTAATGACTAAAGTCGCTTTTGACGCTTGAGCCCCTCTATTTGGGAAAAATCTGATTTGAGGTGCAGAGGGGAGACTTCCCTTTTCTCCGTGCAGCTTGATCCTTTGTAGGGTAATGCTTTAAAGGATTGTCTTTAAAATTTGGTGGCTCCCTTATTCCTTGAGAGTTTCTAATGAGCCCTTGGTTTGGGCGGCATCCATATTTCCTCACCATGTGGGTCACCTTCATATCGTTTGGGAAGTCTTTTCATATTGGCAAAAGGTATTTCAAAGGTCCTCTTTAGCCGCTTTCATTCAAAGTAGGGCAGACGACTTGCTGATCCGAATGTCGTCTTTGTGACCAGCTTATTGCCTACAGTGAGTTTGTCTCTTTGGCGGAGCATTGAGAGAACTGCCTTAGCGTCGTGAATCCAAAGACTACTTAGTTTCCTCTTTGGATTATGCTTTTCTTCGTTCTTTTTATTTTTTCTTTATTTGTAGGAGCGTCATCTTACAACTCCTTGGGGGAATAGATTCTTCCATTTCTAATTTTGCCCCCAATGCCAGCTATGCTAGAGATATCCTTGTTAGGGCGGTGTTTTTGCGTATCTCCATGGTGCAACCTTATTTGATGTATGGGGTGAACAAATGTAACGACATCCTTGCCCCTTCTTCCTTATTAACTCGGATACCCAACGGTTGAGGCTTATTATCCTCTTTAGGCGGATAAACCGTTGGAGAGAACTTGACGACAAAAGGTTTGCTCTTCATCTTATTCCAATTCATGGAAAGCACATCAATTAATCCTTTCTTTTTATTATCTTATTATTATTAAAGTGAGAATGAATGCAATTTATGAATGCAATTTATAAATACAATAGACACTTGAAGAGATGATGAAAACAAACAATTTTATTTATTTCATCCAGACAGTGTACATTCCTCAATGCAATGTTTTGAAGTATATTTTTTTTAAAGTGGAGAAGCCTAAATGAACCCATAGGCAGGTTAGAATTTCTATTTATTTTCTTTTTGACTTCCCGTGCATGACATCGAATGCCCTAATCCTCTTTTCATGGTATTGAGGAATGTCCACTTCTTCAATTGTCTATTATTAGATGCATGTTATGAGGATGAAGTTTGGTGAATGCATGTATGCAAGTGTTTGTTTTTTCCTAAACATTATCATGTTTTATTTTCTAACATGATGTATGATAGTGTTTGGGATTTTGTGTTTTTTTTTTGTATGCGGATGAGGGCATGAAGAATACCAACCGCTTTCTAGAAGGCAAAAAGATTTTTATTGTTTAAAACAAATGATTTATGAGATGGATATTCCTTAAGACAATGGTTTAGGTATCCTCCTTACGCTCTGTGGGGTATCCTACCCACCTTGGTGTAATGGTTCCTTCCCTATTACAGACTTGACAAGTATAATGGGGGTCACCATCACACCTTAGTACACTTGTTCCTTCCTTGTCGCGAAGGTTACAAATGTGCTCGGGGCCTCTTTCGCCATTGTCTTAGGGATATCTAATGCTCCCTAGAATGAATGTATTTATGCATGATCCAGTACAAAAGGGCGATAGATGTTCAAAGTGACATAACTTTTGACTGAGATGTCCGATTTGGACGCACAACATATCAAAACGAAGAGAAAAAGGTGAGGAATCAGGTGGTGAAACACCTGAAAGGGATTTGGCCCAGTAATTTTCCCAAAAAAACGCCTCTAAGACCCATTTTTTAGGGGTTTATTAAAATGATGTGCATGCATGCTTTCCTTATGCATTTATTTTTTTCTCTTGGTTTTTCCACTTATGACATGATGCAATATGAATGATACGACTTTTGTCAAAATTATTTTTATAAATGTTTTGATTTTTTTTTTATTATTTTATTTGTTTTGGATTTTATTTTTATTTTATAGTCTTTTATCTCTTCTGTCGGACTGCGTGGCTACTTAGCTTACAAAGAACCTGAAACTAGGCTAGCTAAAAGGCAGACTGTCCGAGATAAAATGTGGCTTTATGCGAAAGAATAGTTAGCGTCCCTTATCTCTTCTGTCGGACTGCGTGGCTACTTAGCTTACAGAGAACCTGAAACCAGGCTAGCTAAAAGGCAGGCTGTCCGAGATAAGGGTGTTTATTGCGAAAATATTTTTTGTAATTTTTCTTTCTGTTGTTTGGTTATACTATGCAACAGACAAATGCAACAAACATATGCACACACAATTCGATCATCCACGAACAGGCGAGAAGTCGTTTTTAATCACGAGGTAGGGTTTTCCTGCAGAAAAGTGCATTGGCGAAGGTAGGTTTTAACTGTTCTCACCAAGGCTAAGGCCCCCAAGGTGCCCCCATTATAGGGTCCCCACTCTCCAGCCTTCCGACCATGCTTAGCACTAAGGCCATAGTCAGTCTTGTTGCCAAAAGAGGAAGGTTATCACCTTGAGTGGTGGTTTCCGATCACACCGGTGGGCACAAGGCCATCACTACAGCGAACCGTACCTGCCACCCACTCCCTATGGATTTCTCACTTGCCTCCGGGTATAGAGGGAACTGTTGTGTGCAAGGGTTTGTGTACAGTTTGTATTTCAAACAATTGCGTAAGTATAAACAAACAACAGTTACTTAAAGTCAAACCGTAAAACATGTTATAATACAAGGTAAGGGAAAAAACGTTATTTTCTTGGTTTATTTATTTTTTTAAGCCGGCCCATCACTAAATGGGATCAACTCTTGGGGCTTCCCCAGTGAAGTTGCCATCTGTCGCCGCTGTCAAAACGAGAGGCGGTCGGAGCGGCGCGATGGTTCCGACTTTCCAATTTTCGCGTTTTTTGTTGGTGGTTACAACGACTTTAGGTTGTCCGATAATCGGGCTGAACCTAGGGGCGAGGTTTTTGAAAAGGCGCTCTTGGATTGTCCGATAACCGGGTTAATCCAAAAGCTAGTTTTGAAAGGGTTCTGTGGAGTCGCCACCGATGTTTTTACCGGAAACATCGGAAAAGGGATTAAAAGGCGTTGGTTTTCGAAAAACCAAATTTGGTCGTTAGAACCAGAGTTGGGTAAGGGAGTTAGTTACGTGTAAAGTAAGTATTAGTTCCTTTACGACGCCCCTTTCGGGTTCCCTATGATAGGCCAGCTTTATGTAAATGATTAAACCAGATAAATACGCTTTTACCCTTTTATTCTGCGGAATTTATAATTACGGCTACATGGACCTAGTATCTATTGCATAATTTAAAATTAAAGCGATAAAAGTAGAGAGGGAGAATATGAACCTCCGAAGCACGTTTTTGTATTAATTCTTATAAAAAGAGGGTGCTTTGTGGCAACCCTTCACTCTACAGCGCCGGAAAACCTCTCGGAACGCTCGAAAAACACTCTAAAGACACTCAAAAGCTCCGGAAATGCGTCGGAGGGATTCTAGAGAGAGAAACTAGTGATTTTCTAGAGAGAAGGAGGAGAAAGCTCTGTGTGGTGTGTGGAAATGAGGGAAGGGAGCCCCCTATTTATAGTTTTTCGCGCCTGACAGGTCGAGACCGCCGTCTCGCCCAACGAGACCGCTGTCTCGCCCTTCGCAGGTGGTGAGACCGCCGTCCCGGGAAGCGAGACCGCCGTCTCGCCATTTGCAGGTGGCGCGACGGTGGTCTCGATTTTGAGTCGGCGGTCTCGTCCCCAAAAAGGCGAGAAACCTTTTTTTCGTGCCGAAAATCCCTCCTATCCTAGTATGGGGCCTAATAGTCTCTCCTAGTGGCTTGTTAGGCTTCGTCAATCTTCGAATAGGAGGTCTTCTACTCTTTATTTGGAGGTCGGGCAAGATTTGGGGTCTACCGGTCAAAATAAAGGCGAGACCCAAGCCGAGCACGCCCCCCATGAAGAGGAAGAGGAAGAGGAGTTCCTCTTCGATCAAAAGGCGCCTCTCCAATCCGACGCTCAGGCCATGCACATCCACACCCCAGAAGTGTGCAAACAGCGAATCTATGCCCTAGAGGAGAGACTGAAGGCGGTAGAGGGGCACAATTTTGACGTCAAAGAGGTGGTGGATATGTGCCTAGTAAAGAATATATATTTCCCTCCAAAATTCAAGGTCCCGGACTTCCCGAAGTATGTCGGGCTAACCTGCCCTATGAACCATCTTACAATGTACTGTCGTAAGATGGTTGCGCATGCTGAGAATGAAAAACTCTTGATTCACTGTTTCCAGGAGAGATTAGCCGACACGGCTCTCAACTGGTATATGGAATTGGAAAGAGGGCAGGTTCAAAACTAGAAACAGTTGGCTGATGCCTTTCTTCGTCGTTACTGCTACAATATCGATCTGACCCCTGATAGGTCAGATCTTAGAACCTTAAGCAAAAAGACCGACAAACCTTTCAAGGCATGTGCCCAATGTTGGAGGGAATTGGCTGCCCAGATAGAGCCCCCGCTAACAGATAAAGAGACGGTGGTCATGTTCATTGACTCACTAACTGGATCTTACTATGACAAAGCAATAGCAAGTACGTCCAACCTCTTTTCAGACGTGGTCACCATCGGGGAAAGGGTGGAGCAAGGGCTAAGAAGTGGGAAGATAGCACGACCTTCCTCTTCCAGCGTCTCATTCAAGAAACCCTTTAAGAAGAAGGAGGAGGTTGTACATGCCATTAATTTCGTGACTCCTTCCTCCACCCCGCAAACAAATCGGCAGCCACGAAGGAAGGAGAGGAAATTCACCCCTATCTCAACCTCATATGGGAAGCTGTTACCCCAATTGTTGGAGGCCAACCTTTTGGCACGTGTTCCTCCTAAGAAAATGGAGCCTCCCTACCCCGAGTGGTACAAGCCCAACGAGAAATGTAGTTACCACTCGGATGCGCCTGGGCATTCAACGGATAATTGCTTGACCTTGAAATATAAGGTCCAAGAGCTAATTGACGCAGGGTGGATAACCTTTGAAGCTTCCGCCTCCGACGTGGATGCTAAACCTCTGTCAAAACTAGAGTAGCAGAGAGGGAGGACTGGGAGGATCAGCCCCTAGGGTTCTTTTTTCAAAGCTTTCTCTTGTATCTCCCACGGTCCCCACCCGTGGCTGAGGGAATTTTGACTAAAAGGGCTTGTAAATACACTTTCATTTTTAATACATGAGGCATTTTCCTGTCATATTCATTCTTTTCCTTCTTCTATTTATTATTCTTACAAAAATAACTGAATAATAAAATATATGGCTAAAATAGAACCTAAAACACATCATGTCTGTGATTGATGAATCTCTGTGGACCCCGGAAGCCGAAGGCGAATGGATCGAGTCCGACAGTGAGCAGGGGACCATTTCCCCGGACATGCAAAGAATGTTGGAAAAAGAAGCACGCATTATACAACCGCATCAAGAAGAAACGGAAACCATCAACTTGGGAGAAAGGAATGATGAGAAAAAGATAAATATCGGCACCCAAATAGATAGTAGCATAAGGGAAAGATTGACGCAACTTTTAAAGGAATATATGGATGTGTTCACTTGGTCCTATCATGACATGCCCAGGCTCGATACAAGTATAGTAGAGCATCGACTGCCATTAAAAGAAGGATTTTGACCCGTGAAACAAAAACTCAGAAAAATTAAACTAGATTGGTCCTTGATGATTAAAGAAGAGGTGCAAAGACAATTGGACGCCAATTTCCTAGTGGTGTCCAAATACCCCGACTGGTTGGCCAACATAGTGCCTGTCATCAAAAAGAATGGTAAGGTCAGGGTATGCGTGGATTATAGGGACCTCAATCGAGCAAGTCCAAAGGATGACTTTCCCCTGCCACATATAGACACACTAGTAGATCATACCGCTACCAACACGTTTTATTCCTTCATGGACGGGTATGCGGGGTACAATCAAATTAAATTGGCCATCAAGGACAAAGAAAAAACCTCTTTCATCACACCATGGGGTACTTTCTGCTATCGAGTAATGCCTTTCGGACTCAAGAATGCAGGAGCTACCTATCAAAGGGTCATGGTCACACTATTCCACGACATGATCCACAAGGAAATAGAAGTATACGTGGATGACATGATCGCCAAGTCCAAAAACGAGGTGGACCACATTCAATATCTCAAGAAGCTATTCGATCGGCTTTGAAAGTATCAACTCAAACTGAACCCGGCAAAATGTACTTTCAAAGTATGCTCAGGCAAACTCTTGGGGTTCATCGTCAGCAAAAAAGGAATTGAGGTGGACCCTGACAAAACCAAGGTGATTTTGGAAATGCCCCCACCAAGCACGAAAAAGGAGGTCAGAGGATTTCTGGGCCGAATCAACTATATTGCCCGTTTCATTTTACAGTAAACAGATAAATGCTTACCCATCTTTAAACTGTTGCATAAAAATCAACCAACGGTGTGGAATGAAGAATGCCAACAAGCGTTCGATAAAATCAAAATATGTTTAACCAATCCACCAGTATTGGTACCACCCGTTGAAGGAAGACCTCTGATCCTATATCTGTCAATACTCGAAGAATCCTTGGGATGTGTGCTCGGTCAACAAGATGAAACCGGGAAGAAGGAGCAAGCCATTTATTATCTCAGCAAAAAATTCCTAGATTATGAGACCCGTTATACACCATTTGAAAAAACCTGTTGTGCATTGGTGTGGGTCACTCAGCGTCTCCAACAATACATGGCTCGGCACACAACGTGGTTGATCTCCAAAATGGACCCGATCAAGTACCTCTTCGAAAAGCCCATTCTGATCGGAAGAATAGCTAGGTGGCAAGTACTCCTCTCAGAGTTTGACATCATTCATGTCACCCAGAAAGCTATTAAAGGTATCCCCCTAGCAGACTATCTAGCCCATGGAACAATAAACGAGTATCAATCTCTACAGGATGACTTTCCCAATGAACATATCATGCACATTGAACACGAAGAGACCAAAGAAGAGGCATGGACCATGTTCTTCGACGGAGCCTCAAACATGCTTGGACACGGGATAGGAGCTATTTTGATATCCCCAGAAAAGAAGTATATCCCCGTAACGGCCAAGTTGAATTTTGAATGCACTAATAACATGGCCGAATACGAAGCGTGCGCACTAGGAATCCAAGCATCTTTAGATCATGGGGTTACCAAACTCAAAGTTTTCGGCGATTCATCCCTTGTCATCTATCAACTTAAGGGTGAATGGGAAACCCGACACTCTAAATTAATCCAATATCTAGAGCACATCCGCGATTTAGTGTTGAGGCTGGGAAGCGTCACTTTCACGTATATTCCTCGGGAGGACAATCAATTTGCAGACACCCTCGCTACTCTATCATCCATGTTCTCCTTAGAGCAAGAGCATGAGATGCCAACCATCCAAATCAAACTGCATGACAAACAAGCTTTTTGCATGACAGTAAACAGCGAGTGCGATCAAAACCCCTGGTATCATGACATCAAGCGATACCTCATGAAGGGCGAGTACCCCGAAGGAATTAACGACAATGATAAAAGGACCATTCGTAAGAGGGTTGTAGGGTTCACGTTGCTTGGAGAAACCCTTTACAGAAAGAGCTTCGATTCCACTCTCTTAGGGTGTGTGGACCATGAAGAAGCCCAAACCTTGATAAGAGAAATTCACAAAGGAGCTTTTGGGACCCACGCACCTGGGCATGCCATGACAAAGAAAATCTTAAGGGAAGTGTATTTCTGGTCCACAATGGAGGCCAATTGTCACCAATATGCTAAAAAATGTCACAAGTGCCAGATTTATGCCGATAATATTCACGTTTCACCCGTGCCTCTCAGCACCTTGACTACACAATGGCCCTTCTCTATGTGGGGCATGGACGTCATCGGACCCATCGAGCCCAAAGCGTCTAATGGTCACCGTTTTATCTTGGTGGCCATTGACTACTTCACCAAATGGGTTGAGGCAGCATCATACACACACGTGACCAAAAAAGTGGTGACCACCTTCATCCAAAAGAATATACTATGTTGGTATGGTATCCCTCATCGGCTCATTACTTATAATGGGACCAACCTCAATAATAAGATGATGGGGGAATTATGTCAAGATTTCAAAATTCAGCACCACAATTCCTCTCCATATCGACCTAAGATGAACGGTGCAGTAGAGGCAGCTAAGAAGAAAATCAAGAAAGCCTACGACAAGGAAATTAATCCCCGCACTTTCCAAGAAGGGGATCTGGTAATAAAGAAATTGCTTCTAGCCCAGAAAGATAAAATTGAAAAATGGGCAGTAAACTATGAAGGACCCTTTGTGGTCAAGCGAGCCTTCTCAGGAGGAGCCCTTATCCTCACCAACATGGACGGAGAAGAGCTTCGACATCTAGTCAACTCAGATGCAGTAAAGAAATACTACGCCTAAAGACATTTCTCACGACCCATCAAGATGAAAACTCGTAAAGAGCATCCTGGGCAAAAGATAGGGTTCATATTCCTCGCTAGGATACGTCCTAAGAAAAAACTAGAGGTTCAAAAAAAAGAGAGAAGAGAGTAATGATTACCTTAGCCAAAAACCGCAAGGCGACTAAGGTAATACCTTCCCAGAAGTAGACAAACTTTGCATGGTTTTCACTCTGAACTCGAGCATCTCAACTGAAGCAATCCTGACAAGCTCTTCTTCTAAATCCCTTTTGTAAATCCTTCTGTAAAAATAAAACTAATTGTTTATATCAATAAAAAATTGTCTCCTTTTCTCTTGACCAATTCATAAAAATGCCTCTGTATTAATAAAACACAAGCATGCATAAAGAGTCAATACAAGAAAGCATAAGAAAGAAAAAAGGAAAAGGTAAAGAAAGATGCCTGCTAGGACATTCTTAGGCAAAAATTAGGGCAGCCCGCTAGATTGAAAACCCGCAAAGGGCAGTCTAGGCAAAAGTTAAGGCCTTCATAAAAAGGAAAAAGTCTGCTAAGATATCCTAGGCAAAAATTAAGGCAGCCTGCTGGATCAAAACCCGCAAAGGGAGGTCTAGGCAAAAGATAGGGCTAAAACCAAAATAAAAACCCATCAGAGTAATCGCCAGAAAAACAAGAATATCATTCGCTTTCTAGGTGCCCCAACTAAAAATAGATTGCTTTTAGAGCATCCACGCACAAATAGTCGCACAAAAATGACTTTGTCAAAATTGAAACAAGCAAAAAATTCTTCAAGCAAATAAAAACGAAAGAGCATTCATGTAAGAAAATTAGCTTTGTGCTTGTATTCGAAAAAAGGAAACACCCAAAGGCATCCCGATAAGACTTCACCGACTCTACCAAAAACATGTATCAACCACATTAATCAATAATCCTCGATGACCACCGAAAGAGTCGAAATAATCCCCGGCAACACCGGATAACTACTCCAGAAAAGTAAAAAACAAATATCAAAAAGCAAGAGAACGCATCTCAGCAACGGCGCATGATCAGAATCAGTAAGCCGCCACCACGTCCAAAGGGTCAGCTACCGTATCGAAGGAGCATCCTGAGGCACCTAACCAGATGGGGGTTCGTATTCATCAACCAAGGGGTCAGCTACCACATCAAAGGGGCATCCTAAGGTTTCTCACTCAGCGCATGAGCTAGAGCAGTAAGCCGCCACCACCACCAGTCCTACAAAGTGGACTCAACACCAGATGGGGGTGTATACTCATCAGGCCTTACAAAAGGGGACTTACCAGACGAGGGTTCATACTCGTCAAACACCAGATGGGGATGTGTACTTGTTGCCACCGTCAAAACGAGGCGATCGGAGCAACGCGATGGTTTCCGACTTTCCATTTTCGTGTTTTTATTGGTGTAGTTACAACGCCTGTAGGTCGTCCGATAACCGGGCTGAACCTAAAGGTGAGGTTTTCGAAAAGGCATCCTTGGGTTGTCCGATAACCAGGCTAACCCAAGGACTAGTTTTGAATGGTTCTGTGGAGTCGCCACCGATGTTTTTACCGGAAACATCGGAAAAGGGTTTAAAAAGGCATTGGTTTTCGAAAAACCAACTTTGGTCGTTAGAACCAGAGTTGGGTAAGGGAGTTAGTTACGTGTAAAGGAAGTGTTAGTTCCTTTACAATGCCCCTTTCGAGTTCCCTATGATAGGCCAACTATTTAAATGATTAAACCGGAAAAATATGCTTTTACCCTTTTATTTGCGGAATTTAAACTATGACTACATGGCCCTAATGTCTATTGTGTAATTTAAAAATAAAGCGGTAAAAGATAGAGGGAGAAAGTAGAAACCTCCAGAGCAAGCTTTCTATTAATTCTTTCTGAAAATAGGGTGCTTTGCGGCAGCCCTTCACTCTACACAGCGTCGGAAACCTCTCAAAACGCTAAAAAAACTCTTAGAAACGCTCAAAAACTCCGGAAATGCTTCGGAGGGGGTCTAGAGAGAGAATTTGATGAAAAGTCTAGAGAGAGAAGTGAAGAACTGTGTGGAATGAGGGGAATGGAGCCTCTATTTATAGGGATTCGTGTCTGTCAGGTCGAGACGGGCCGTCTCGTCTGACAAGGTTGAGACGACTGTCTCGCCAATCGAGACGGTCGTCTCGCCTTGCAGGAATGGCGAGACGACCGTCTCGCCAAACGAGACGGTGGTCTCACCACTTGTGCAAGGCGAGACGGCGGTCTCGACCCTAAAAGGCAAAAATCCTTATTTTTGTGCCGAAAATCCCTCCTATCCTACTATGGGGCCTAATAGTCTCTCCTAGTGGCTTTTTAGGCTTCATCCATCTTTGAATAAGAGGTCTTCTAGTCTTTATTATGAGGCCGGACAAGATTTGGGGTCTACAGCTGCCCCCCCTTTACCTGACTAGTCGGTTGTTGGCCTGTTGTGCCAGACAGATCAACAGGAAGGTAAAGGAGTTGACCCTCTTGCCCGGTGACCCTTCGGATGTTCCGTCTTGCGGCAGTTGATCTTCTAGGGAAAACTTGTGGTGTGCACCTCCAGGATACTCCTTCTGACAGTAGCCAATCCCTTCGGTTGGCACAAGGTAGAACCTCAGGATACTCCTTCTGACGGTAGCCAATCCTTCGGTTGATGGGTATAAACCCCCCATCAGGCTAGTAGTTGCAGTCCGCTGTGTGTTGGACTGGATGAGTATGAACCCCTCATCAAGCTGGTAATTGCGACATACTGATCCGGCTTGAGCGCAGATCAGGCGCACTTGCGTGCGCGGGTTGATAGGTATGAACCCCCTATCAGGCTGTTACAGTCCACTGCGTAGGACTGGTGGTGGCGGCAGCTTACTTCTCGGGTGGCTCATGCGCCTAGCGAGATGTTCTTTCTTTGCCTTTGTTTTTCTTTTTCTAGGAATGGTCATCCGATCTGCGCCGAGGATTTTGGTGGTGTTCATCCAGCTTGTTGGTTGCTGGGGATTCTTTGTTTTTTATTTTTTGGTATTTGTCATCTGACTTTACTGGTTGTCGGGGATTTTTATGAGTGCCTCTTAGGTAGGCAGGAATCCTCTAGGGATTTGTTAATCTTGGGGACGCCTCTTAAGTAGGCGAATATCCATTGAAATTTTGCTGATTTTGATGGTGCCTATGGGCAGGCAGGTACTCCATTAAGTTTTTGGTAATGCCTCTGAGTAGGCTCTATCGGTAGTGAAGACTTTTGGCTGCATTTGTTTTGCCTCTGACTAGGCTGATATTCCCCTATGGGGATGTTGGCTCTTGCTTGCCAGGTCTTGCCTATGTGTAGGCAAATGACATTCTGAGGATGAATTTGAAGTTTTTCCTTTGCAGTGATCCATCGGGGAATTGATTGCCTTCCCGGGGATCTAATTTTGGTTTGCCCCTTGGAGTTTCGACTCCTTGTTAGGTACTAGTGTGAGCTGGTTCTGCAATGCTCTTATTTCATTGGGGAATGGGTATTTTGTTTACCTAAAAGTTAGGATTTTAATTTCGCCTTTTTTCGCGATTCATCTCTTTTTTTATCGCGGTTTTGAAATCTGGCTTTTTTATAATGCATGTGCCTTTTTACTTTTTAGTTTCTTTTATACACGCAGACTTTTTCTTCTTTTTTGGGGGGTCCATTAGTGATGAAGTTTTCTTTCTTTGGTGATCCATCAGGGAATTTGTTGACTTCCTGGGGACCTGATTTTTCTTTTCTAGGGATGGAGTCTTGGCTCCTTGATTGATGTTGATGTGAGCTAAACTTGTGAACTCTTTTTCCATTGGGGGATGGGAATTTCTGATTCCTTTTTGTAGACTTTTAAGTGATCCACTTGAGGATTTTTATTCGACCTTCTTTGTCATGGTCTTTTTGTCATCTGCTAGAGATGAAGGGTTTCCTTTTCTCTCCTTTCTTTTTGTTGAACCCTTGATGGTTTGGACTCTTTTGACTATTGATGATGATGGGCTCTTGAAGCCTTTATTCTCCATTGGGGAGTGTGGAGGAGGCTTTGGGTGAGTGTGCTCGATGACTCATGTGCTCTTGATGACTCTGTTTTCTTGAGGGCATTATTTGGAGACTCGGTCTTGGTGATCCTGTTTTCAATCACAAACATGGAGCTAGCCTCTTTATATGCATGAATGTTTTTCGGTTTTTTGTTTTTTATCTGAAGTAATTTTTTTTCTTTCATTTTTTATCTTGACAAAGTCGTTTTGTGCGACTACTTGTGTGTGGATGCCCTAAATGCAATCTATCCTTTTTTATCGATGCATCTGGAAATGTGACTGTCATTCTCTTACTGGACTTTCATGATTATGATGAAAGACCCCTCTCTTTTATTCATTTTTTGGTTTAGCCCTATCTTTTGCCTAGACCACCCTTTTGGGGTTTTCGGTCTAGCGGGCTGCCTTAATTTTTGCCTAGGATATCTTAGCGGGCTTTTTCCTTTTTTATGAATGCCCTAACTTTTGCCTAGACCGCCCTTTGCGGGTTTTTGATCTAGCAGGCTACCCTAACTTTTGCCTAAGAATCTCCTAACATGCATTATTCTTTTTATTGTCATTTTTTCTTTCTCTTCTTTTTTTGAGAGATAGGAGCCTATCATATGCATGCAATGTTTGCGATATTCATCATATAATACTATTTCAATTAATTTTTCAAAAGGATTAACCAATGTGCTTTTACTTCTGATGAGCTTCTGACGTTATGTGTTTTCGTTGACAGAATAGGCTGCACCGATTTCGCCGTCTTGACTTTATCGTGACCGACGAATGATTGTGTTTATTGTAGAGCGACTTGCCATGGCAGTGTGCCCCTCCCTTTTCTTGGGGGTGTCAATCCTCCTATTGATCACTATCTCCACATTTCCCTACTAATTACTAGAATGTCGTAGTGGTAAGGGTCAAGAGAAAAGAAGGAAAATGATATTTAATTCAAAGGCTTGTGTTTTAGAATTGTTTTATTTTGACAAAAATGGTTTTTGGAAGCACGGCTAGCCAAGGTTGGTTAGAGTGTTTAGGCAAACATTTCCTTTATGGAATGGCATCTTATTGTATGACGCTTGCTATGACTGATTGACTTCCCTAGTCTACCCTTTGGGTTTTCAGCCTAGGACGTTGTGTTATGTCCTAACTTTTGTCTAGGTTTCATTTTTCTTGCTTTGGGAAACCTAGCGGACTTTATTTTGTGTTAGAATCGCGCAGCGGAATGTTCGCGTGGTCAGACAAAAAACCAAGAGGGGGGTGAATTGGTTTCTTAATAAAAATCAGGTTTTCAAAATTTTCCCCAAATTTTACCGATTAAAAACTGTGTAAATGTAAATAGAGAAGAGAAGAAATCTTACACAGGAGATTTATACTGGTTCGGATCAAAAGACCCTACGTCCAGTTGCTAATCACTCAAACAGAGGATTAACGTTGTCACTATAATCAAGTTGTTACAAACAAATTACAATAGAAAAGATAAAGTAAAGAAAACACCTCTCTTGAAATCCACAAGAGATGAAGAACAGTTTTTCCTAGAGACGGCACAACACACAATCCACTAAGAACTCCACTTAGTGATTCTTATCGCTTCTAGCCCACACCAGGTTCCAAAAGCCCATTTTTCTTGCAACAGACAGTTCTCTGGCACTCACAACACTTAACTTTTGTATGAAAAAGGTTGTTCTTCTTTTCTGAGTGCCATAGAGAAGCTTAAGTAGAGAAATTAGGGTTTAGGAATTGGGAATTTCGAAACTAGGGTTCTTGGAAATAGGGTTTTCGAAAATAGGGTTGATTTGAAGTTAAAATCAAAATTTGACTGAAATAATCGATTAAATGAAGTGTTAATCGATTATTACAGAGCCAAAATCAACAGAACCCCAAAACTCTCCGTTTTAATCGATTAAAAGACCTGTTAATCGATTAACAGGCTTGTTAATCGATTAACAGGGGTGTTAATCGATTAAAATAGTGAACAGATTAGAAAATGGTTTTTCTCACTGTTTTTATCGATTATTTCACCAATTAATCGATTAAAGTCGAGCCTCTTTGATAAATTTGAGCTTTTTGAAGCTTCTAAGGTGCAGACTATGTACCGGCTATCTCAAACTCTAATATTACAGACTCAATCTACTCAAAACAGAGTTATTACACTATAAAACAAGTCTTCAACTCTCTAAGTATTGTGTTCTTGAATCATCATCAAAATCAACAAGCTTCATGTTCATCAAGTTCAACATCAAGTCCTTGAATGTTCAACAATCTCCCCCTTTTTGATGATGATCAAAATTATCTTTTAAAGCCTTGTAATAACCTGTTTTATCTGTCATACTAACAAACATATTAAACATACCAGATAATATTTAAAAACAATCATATTAGGCTTTAAATATTTCTCCCCTATTTTGATTATAATCAAAAATAATTCTTCTATTACAAACATAAGAGCTTCCCCTCAAAATATGCATAACTTAGAGAAAACTCCCCCTCAAACAAAGCAATAACAGAACACCACATTTTATTTCAAAGATAAGCATTCATTACAAGATAAGAAAAAATAATTACAAATTTAAAATTCTTCACTATCATCACTATGAAAGTGTGCATCAAATCTATTTTCTAAACGGCACACCTTATCATCTACATCAGATATACGGCGAATTATTTCCTCATGCCATACTCCAGAAAGAGTGAAGAATTACTGCATTCTCTTATTCATGTCAGATAACATGTCTTCCATGGATTGTCGGGTTTCATGATGAGTAGAGGAAGTTCCAATACTTTGGATTTGATCAGAGGGAAACTCAACAGTAGGAGGCATTTCTTCATCAGAATCTTCATTGTCATCACCTTGGTTTGGAACGTCATCCTTGTGAACATAAATATCGTTGACACGCACCATCTGGAGTTGGATTAATGTACTGTCCAACATGCGATTTAAGTTATTCGTGCGTACTGTTTGTTCACCTTCGACATTTACTCCCTTATATTCAAGAATGCGAGAGACAAGGAGGGCATATGGAATTTTGAAGGTCGGATGATGTTTGGCTTTTAACATAGTCATGGTGACAAGAACACCCCAATCTAAAGGCTCATTATTCATTATGGCATGAATAATACGAAGATCAATTGAAGAACATTGAGCATGATCCGTAGCCCGAGGACATAGGATCCAGACAAGTAGATGTAAAATCATGCGTTCCTCCTTCTTCAAAGGTCCAGCAAGAAGGAGACGCCCAATCTCCATGGAGGGATTACGCAGAAAAGAACAGTAAGCTAAGAACCTGTCAAAATCATCTAACTCACCATACACATTAATAACATCTTCTCTAATAGGAAAATGGGCAACGTTCTCCCAAATATCATCGTCAAGAATAATTGTGACACCCTTTACTCTAGAAGTAGCAATTTGATCTCTAAATTTGAATCTAGAGTAAAATACCCTAACTAAGTCAGGATAATACGTACCTTGCATTTGGATGAAAGGGAGAACTCCTGGAATTTCAAAGAGGTTGGGAAAGTTGAATCCCCTATAGATGAATTGCTCACCAATAAGGAACTTAGGAGAAATAATAGCACGTTCCTTCCAATAGGACAGAAATTCTTGTCGACCATCTGCATTAGAAATCCATCCTTCTACAGAATTAGGACGGGGTTGAGATGAGGGTGCAGATCTTCTTCTAGTGGGGATTTTTGCACGAGAAGATGAGGCCATTGAAGGATTAGAAGAGTAACAAGAAGATTTTAAAAAGCTAAGTGTAGTTAGAAGAAGGAAAGATTGCTAGAATAAGGCAAGAAAGCTTGATTTCAAGAGATAGAAGTGAGTAGAAGTGAAATGGAGGTCCCTATTTATAACCAAGCATGTCTAACGGTCATATGGAAGTGATTAAGGGTCAAGAGAGCCGTTAGCAACGGCTAGGAATCCAAACTTGCCAGGTTTAATCGATTAAAACTCAGATTAATCGATTAAACCACTTCCAGACCCATTTAATCGATTAATTTGAGTTGTTAATCGATTAACACTGGTTTTAATCGATTAATGGACGAATTAATCGATTATTCCAGAGAGGAATGTCCTGTTTTGGATGTTTTGGATGCAAATAATCGATTATAACTCCAATTAATTGATTATTCCAGAGAGTACATCAAATTTTTGAGGTTTTAACACATGATAAACTATTAACATCCTGTATAATGAATTATATCCTTACAGTCATCCAAAAACTGTCTGATTAAGCAGAATTTAAGCTATTTCTAGTATCCCTAAGTCTCTTCTAAGATCATAGAATCTATCCTTGGGTAGAGGCTTAGTAAAAATATCTGCTAATTGATGCTTTGTATCAACGTACTCTATTTTACAGTTTCCTTTGCTGATATGATCTCTCAAAAAGTGATGTCTTATTTCTATGTGCTTAGTCCTCGAGTGCATTACTGGATTCTTAGTAAGATTGATTGCACTCGTATTATCACACATCAAAGGTATGTCGTTTAAAAATATACTATAATCTTCTAACTGTTGTTTCATCCACAGAATTTGAGCACAACAATTACCAGCTGCAATATATTCAGCTTCAGTGGTAGATAAAGCAACACATGCCTATTTCTTAGAATGCCAAGATACTAAGGATGAACCTAACAAATGATATGTCCCACCAGTACTTTTCCTATCAATTTTGCATCCACCATAATCAACATCAGAATATCCTATTAAACTAGTACAAGCATCAGATGGATACCATAAACCAAAACCAGTAGTTCCTTTTAAATATTTTAAAATATGTTTTACTGTTATTAGGTGAGATTCTTTTGGACAAGCCTGAAATCTAGCACACACACAGACAGAATGCATAATATCAGGTCTACTTGCAGTTAAGTATAACAGTGAACCTATCATACCTCTATACATAGATTGATTAACTTCCAAATCTGATTCATCCTTGTCTAAATAGCATGAAGTTCCCATGGGTGTGTTAGCTTCCTTTGAGGTGTCCATTCCAAACTTTTTAAGGATCTCTTTGCAGTATTTGGTTTGAGAGATGAAAATGCCATCTTTAAGTTGCTTGATTTGAAGTCCAAGGAAGAATGTCAATTCTCCCATCATAGACATTTCAAACTCTCCCTGCATTATCTTAGCAAATTCTACACACAAGGAATTATCAGTTGATCCAAAAATAATATCATCAACATATACCTAGACCAATAAGATATGTTCTTTTACTTTCTTTATAAACAGTGTAGAATCAATTTTTCCTCTAGAAAAATCATTTGAAGTTAGGAAACTACTTAGCCTTTCATACCAAGATCTATGAGCTTGTTTCAACCCATATAATGCTTTCTTTAATTTAAAAATATGATTAGGATAACTAAAATCTTCAAATACAGGGGGTTGCTCCACATAAACTTCTTCTTTAATAAAACCATTCAAAAATGAACTCTTAACATCCATTTGATATAATTTAAATTTCATCAAAGATGCATAAGCAAGAAGTAGGCGTATAGCCTCTAACCTGGCAATAGGAGCATAAGTTTCATCATAATCTATACCTTCCTCCTAACAATAGCTTTTGGCAACAAGTCTGGCTTTATTCTTTGTTATGTTTCCATCTTCATCAAGTTTATTCCTAAATACCCATTTAGTTCCAATTACTTGATGTGATTCTTCTCTTGGGATTAATTCCCAGACTTGATTCCTTTCAAATTGGTTAAATTCTTCTTGCATGGCTATGCACCATTGGTCATCTTTAAGTGCTTCCTCAATATTTTTGGGTTCTATTTGTGACAAAAAAGCTACAAACATATAGAAATTGGTCATATTTCTAGTTCTTACCCCTTTTGAGATGTCATCTATGATATTGTCCATTGAGAGTCCTCTAGGTGATTGCCATTCTTTTGCTAATTCATGCATTTGAGAAGGCTCATTTTCTTCCAAATATAATTCATCAAGAGCTTCTCTTATATATTCATCATCACCTACAAGTTCTTTATTTGACTCAAGAGGATTTCCCCCAAGGTCTACAATATCATAAAAAGTAACATGAATAGATTCTTCAATATTTAAAGTTCTTTTATTAAACACCATGTAAGCCTTGCTAGTTAATGAATAACCTAAGAAAATGCCCTCATCAGCTTTTGAGTCAAATTTTCCTAAGTTGTCCTTTCCATTATTTAATACAAAGCACTTACATCCAAATATCTTTAAGTGAGCAACATTAGGTTTTATTCCATTAAACAATTCATAGGGAGTAGATTTAATAATTGACCTAATGAACATTCTATTTAAAACATAACATGCAGTACTAACCGCATCAGCCCAAAAATATTTAGGAACATTAGATTCATTTAACATAGTTCTAGCAAGTTCCTCTAATGACCTATTTTTCCTTTCAACTACACCATTTTGTTGGGGAGTCCTAGGAGCAGAAAAGTTATGTAATATTCCATTTTATTCACAATAATTTTCAAACTTTTCATTTTGAAACTCACCACCATGGTCACTTCTTAACACTTTAATTTTTAAGTCTTTCTCATTTTGAATTTGTTTTGCAAATTTTCTAAAGACCTTAAATGCTTCACTTTTCATAGTTAGGAAAAATGTCCAAGTATATCTAGAGTAATCATCAACAATCACAAGGCCATAATAATTTCCACCAAAGCTTTTTATCCTAGAAGGTCCAAATAAGTCTAAATGTAGTAATTCTAGGGGTTTTGAAGTGGAAATAACATTCTTTGATTTAAATGATGATTTTACATGTTTACCTTTTTGACATGCATCACACAATCTGTCTTTTTCAAATTTTAACTTAGGCAAACCAATAACTAAGTCTTTTGAAATCAATTTGTTCAAATGATGCATATTTATATGAGTCGCTCTCTTATGCCATAACCAAGGGTTCTCTTCGTTAGCAACTAAACATGTTATGCTAGAATCATGTAAACAATCCAAATCAATCAAATATATGTTGTTATGCCTAATGCCTTTTAATTCTACATTTTTGGAATCTATCAAATGTATGGTGCAAAATTTACTCTCAAAGATTACCTTAAAACCTTTGTCACATAGTTGACTTATGCTAAGGAGATTATGCTTAAGTCCATCAACAAGAAGCACATCCTTAATCTCCAAAGTGTTTGCACCACCTATGTTTCCAATTCCAAGAATCTTCCCTTTGTTGTTATCCTCATAAGTTACATATCCTTGTTCCTTAGCTTTGAAACTCACAAATTTAGATTTATCACCGGTCATATGCTTTGAGCATCCACTATCAAGATACCACATAGACTTCTTTGATTTGGACGTTTCCTACAAAACAAGAACATAGTAAACATAGGTCCCCACAACTTTTGGGTCCTTGGGGTTAGAGACATAATAAATTATTTAACAATAGGAACCCAAATGTATTTACCTTTAGGAACACCAAAATGTTTAATTTTACATTTATTTGAAGTGTGACCTTGTTTCATGCAATAAAAACATGCTTTTGATGTAGCTTTAGAATAAGATGCATTACTTACAAAACATGCTCTAGTTCCTTTTTCAACCCATACTCTTTTATTTTTCCTTTTAGACTTTTTCAAAGGAACTTGATGATTTACATTATTTTGAGCAAATACCATTTCATGCTTCTTAAGATCATCTATTTCCTTTTCGGCTTTGTCTAGCAAATGGTTAAGAATATCTATGTCATATTCATGCTCTTTACAAGTTGCACATGCTAAGTTCTTATCATTATCCTTATCTAAACATACAATTTTCGTTTCTAATAATTCCTTTTCTTCTAAACATGTGATTTTCATTTTTAAAGAGTCAATTTCCTTTTCGGATCTACTTATATTCTTCTTTACAACTTTATATTCATTTTTCAAATTCTTAAAGGCACTAACAATTCATTATAAGCATTTTGCAGTTCATCATAGTTATTATCATCATCACTAGAAGATGAGTCAGAATCACTTACCTCAAAATCAGAAGATATGTTGTCATTTGCCATTAAGCAAATATTTGCTTCTACTTCCGAGTCACTTGATTCTGAACTTGAATCACTGTTATCCCAAGCAATATAGGATTTCTTCTTGAGAACCTTTTTGGCTTTGATTTCATCGTTTTTCTTGTTTGGACATTCAGTCTTTACATGTCCTGCTTCACCACAACCATAACATTTTATATTTACGGAAGTACTTTCTCTTACCTTTGAATGAATGCCTTCCTTTTGCTTTCATCAATTTGGTGAACTTCTTTATCATAAGACTCAACTCTTCTTCTTCGTTCTCCGAGTCTTCTTCTTCCTTTTTATTTTTACCTTTGGAAATTTCGGTTTTGAAGGCTAAGTTCTTCTTTTGATATTGTCCTTCTTCATCGTTTAGCCTTCCAACTCAAGCTCATGCTCTCTTAGCTTTCCAAATAGCGCCGCCATTGACATTGTGGCAAGGTTTTATGACTCCGAGATGGTCGTCACCTTAGGTTGTCATTTCCTATCCAAAGATTTTAAAATTTTAACATTCAATTCATCAACGTCAAAAATTTTACCTAATCCAGTGAGATGGTTCACAATATGAGTGAAACGCTTTTGAACGTCGAATATCGTTTCTCCTTGTTGCATCTGGAACATCTCGCATTCTTGGATTAAGGAGTTTTTACGTGCTCTCTTAACGTCGTCGGTACCTTCGTGGGTCACTCTTAGCATTTCCCACATCTCCTGAGCACTTTTACAAACATAAATCCTGTAAAATTCGTCAAGGGTTAAAGCAGATGAAATTATATTTCTAGCCCTAACGTCAAATTGAGCTTTTCTGTTTTCCTCTGCAGTCCATCTAGAAAAAGGTTTGGGAACGTCAACACCGTTCTCAGTAACTTTAGGAATATATGGACCGTTTAAAATAGCGTCCCAGACGCCTCTATCAACAGACTCTAAAAAGATTTGCATTCTTACCTTCCAGAAAGGATAATTTTGACCCACAAAAAGTGGGGGTCTGTTGATAGACGTACCTTCGGCAAAAGTTTGATTTTATCCGGCCATTATCGAAAAGTTTGAATGACTATCAAAGCAAGCTCTGATACCACTTGTTAGAATCGCGCAACGGAATGTTCGCGTGGTCGGACAAAAAACTAAGAGGGGGGGTGAATTGGTTTCTTAATAAAAATCAGGTTTTCAAAATTTTCCCCAAATTTTACCGATTAAAAACTGTGTAAATGTAAATAGAGAAGAGAAGAAATCTTACAAAGGAGATTTATACTGGTTCGGATCAAAAGACCCTACGTCCAGTTGCTAATCACTCAAACAGAGGATTAACGCTGTCACTATAATCAAGTTGTTACAAACAAATTACAATAGAAAAGATAAAGTAAAGAAAACACCTCTCTTGAAATCCACAAGAGATGAAGAACAACTTTCCCTAGAGACAGCACAGCACACAATCCACTAAGAACTCCACTTAGTGATTCTTATCGCTTCTAGCCCACACCAGGTTCCAAAAGCCCCTTTTTCTTGCAACAAACAGTTCTCTGGCACTCACAACACTTAACTTTTGTATGAAAAAGGTTGTTCTTCTTTTCTGAGTGCCATAGAGAAGCTTAAGTAGAGAAATTAGGGTTTGGGAATTGGGAATTTCGAAACTAGGGTTCTTGGAAATAAGGTTTTCGAAAATAGGGTTGATTTGAAGTTAAAATCAAAATCTGACTGAAATAATCGATTAAATGAAGTGTTAATCGATTATTACAGAGCCAAAATCAACAGAACCACAAAACTCTCTGTTTTAATCGATTAAAAGACCTGTTAATCGATTAACAGGCCTATTAACCGATTAACAGGGGTGTTAATCGATTAAAATAGTGAACAGATACAGAAAATGGTTTTTCTCACTGTTTTAATCGATTATTGCACCAATTAATCGATTAAAGCCGAGCCTCTTTGATAAATTTGAGCTTTTTGAAGCTTCTAAGGTGCAGACTATGTACCGGCTATCTCAAACTCTAATATTACAGACTCAATCTACTCAAAACAGAGTTATTGCACTATAAAACAAGTCTTCAACTCTCTAAGTCTTGTGTTCTTGAATCATCATCAAAATCAACAAGCTTCATGTCCATCAAGTTCAACATCAAGTCCTTGAATGTTCAACATTTTGTAACCCTAACTTTTGCTTAGGCTACCCTTTATGGTTGTTTGGGTTTCCTAGCGAGTTTACCCTAACTTTTGCGTAGCCCCCTTAATGGGTTTCCTACCGGGTACCTTCCCCCCTTTTTTTTTTGGCCTTTAGCTTCTATGGGCTTCCTTTGAATTTTGTTTTCTTTTTGCCCAACATTGGCGATACATGACTTTACTTATGACGAGGTAAAACTTTATTTTGTGCTTCTAGTCGATCAGTGGTGATGGATTTGACTTTTATTTTGGTCAATGGCGCATTTTGATTACTTTGACGCATTTTTGAAAACGTTTGCTTAAACATGGTTATTAATGAGGTTTAGACATTAATAGCAAGAAGAGAAGCAAATAGTAAGAATGACATTCTTTGTAATTAATAGGGAAATATGTGCCCTACAATGCTCGATGATCGGGCTAGCCCTGAGGAGAAATCTCCAATAGTCATTGGATTTACAAACCCTAAGATTGGGAAGAGAACACCTAATGGCTAAAGTTTCTCTCGACGCTTTGACCCCTTTGTTTGGGAAAATCTGATTCAAGGTGCGAAGGGGAGACTTCCCTTTTCTCCGTGCAGCTTGATCCTTTGTAGGGTAATACTTCAAAGGATTGTCTTTAAAATCTAGTGGCTCCCTTATTCCTTGAGAGTTTCTAATGAGCCTTTGGTTTGGGCGGCATCCATATTTCCTCATCATGTGGGTCACCTTCATATTGTTGGGAAAGTCTTTTCATATTGGCAAAAGATATTTCTAAGGTCTTCTTCAGCCGCATCCATTTAAGGTAGGGCAGACGGCTTGCTTATCCGAATGTTATCTTTAGCTCGAACCGTGAGCATCTTGTCGCCTACCGTGAGTTTGTCTCTTTGGCGGAGTGTTTGAAAGAACTGTCTCAGCATCGTGAATCCAAAGTCTACTCAATTTCCCCTCTGGATTATGTTTCTCTTCGATCATATTATTTCTGTTTATTTGTAGGAGCGTCATCTTACAGCTCCTTGGGGGAATAGATTCTTTCATTTCTAATTTTACCCCCAATGCCAGCTATGCTGGAGATATCCTCATTGTTTTTGCGCATCTCGACGGTACCACCTTATTCGATTCGAGGCGTGAACAAAATGTAATGGCATCCTTGCCCCCTCTTCCAACGGTTGAGGCTTATTATCCTTCTTAGGATGATCAACCGTTGGAGATAACTTGACGACAAAAGGTTTGCTCTTCACCCTACTTCGATTCGTGGAAAGCACATCGACTAATCCTTTCTTTTTATTATCTTATTATTATTAAAGTGAGAATGAATGAATGCAACTTATGAATGCGATAGACGTTTGAAGAGATGATGAACACAAACAATTTTATTTGTTTCATCCAGACAGTGTACATTCCTCAATGCAATGTTTCGAAGTACATTTTTTTTGAAAGCGGAAAGCCTAAAGGAAACCATAAGCGGGTTATGCATTTTTTCTTTTTTTTTTACTTCCCGTGTAAATGCTCTATCCTCTTTACCCGGTATTGAGGAATGTTCACTTTCTTCAAATGTCTATTGTTAGATGCATGTTATGAAGTTTGGTGGATGCATGTATGTAGGTGTTTGTTTTTTCCTAAACATTATCATGTTTTATTTTCTAACATGATGTATGATAGTGTTTGGGATTTTGTGTTTTTTTTTTTTTCTATGCGGATGAGGGCATGAAGAATACTAGCCGCTTTCTAGAATGCAAAAAGATTTTTATTGTTTAAAATGAATGATTCATAAGATAGATATTCCTTAAGACAATGGCTTAGGTATCCTCTTTAAAGCTTACGCTCTCTGGGGTATCATACCCACCTTGGTGTAATAGTTCCTTTCCCATCACAGACTTGACAAAGTATAATGGGGGTCACCATCACACCTTAGTACACTTGTCCCTTCCTTGTTGCGAAGGTCACAAATGTGCTCAGGGCCTCTTTCGCCATTGTCTTAGGGATATCTAGTGCTCCGTAGAATGAATGTATTTATGTATGCGCCAGTACAAAAGGGCGGTAGATGTTCAAAGTGGCATAACTTTTAACTGAGATGTCCGATTTGGACGCACAACATATCAAAACGAAGAGAAAGAGGTGAGGAATTTGGCCCAGTAATTTTCCCAAAAAATGCCTCTAAGACCCATTTTTTAGGGATTTATTAAAATGATGTGTATGCATACTTTCCTTATGCATTTATTTTTTTCTCTTTGTTTCTCCACTTATGACATAATGCAATATGAATGATACGACTTTGTCAAAATTATTTTTATAAATGTTTTGGTTTTGTTATTATTATTTTATTTATTTTGGATTTATTTTTTTAGCCTTTTATCTCTTCTGTCGGACTGCGTGGCTACTTAGCTTACAAAGAACCTGAAACCAGGCTAGCTAAAAGGCAGACTGTCCGAGATAAAATGGTTTTATTGGTGAAAGAATAATTTTAGCGTCCCTTATCTCTTCTGTCGGACTGCGTGGCTACTTAGCTTACAAAGAACCTGAAACCAGGCTAGCTAAAAGGCAGACTTCCGAGATAAGGGTGTTTATTGTAAAATTTTTTTTATCTGTTGTTTGGTTATGCTATGCAATCAAATGCAACGAACAAATGCACATACAATTCACTCATCCGCGAACAGGCGAGAAGTCATTTTAATCACGAGGTAGGGTTTTCCTACAGAAAAGTGCATTAGCAAGGGTAGGTTCTAACTGTTCTCACCAAGGCTTAGGTCCCCAAGGTGCCCCCATTATAGGGTCCCCACTCTCCAGCCTTCCGACCATGCTTAGCACTAAGGCCATAGTCAGTCTTTGTGCCAAAAGAGGAAGGTTATCACCTTGAGTGGTGGTTTCCGATCACACTAGTGGGCACAAGGCCATCACTACAGCGAATCGTACCTGCCACCCACTCCCTATGGATTTCTCACTTGCCCCCGGGTATAGAGGGAATTGTTGTGTGCAAGGGTTTGTGTACAGTTTGTATTTCAAACAATTGCGTAAATATAAACAAACAACAATTATTAAAGCCAAGCATTAAAACATGTTATAATACAAGGTGGGGTAAAAGCGTAATTTCTTGGTTTATTTATTTAAGCTGGCCCATCACTAAATGGGATCAACTCTCTATGCATCCCAAGCACAGTGGCCATCTGTCGCCGCCATCAAAACGAGGCGGTCGGAGCGACGCGATTGTTTCCGACTTTCCATTTTCGCGTTTTTATTGGTGTGGTTACAATGCCTGTAGGTCGTCCGATAACCGGGCTGAACCTAAAAGCGAGGTTTCGAAAAGGCGTCCTTGGGTTGTCCGATAACCGGGCTAACCCAAGGACTAGTTTTGAAGGGTTCTGTGGAGTCGCCACCGATGTTTTGACTGGAAACATCGGAAAAGGGTTTAAAAAGGCGTTGGTTTTCGAAAAACCAACTTTGGTCATTAGAACCAGAGTTGGGTAAGGGAGTTAGTTACGTGTAAAGGAAGTGTTAGTTCCTTTACGAAGCCCCTTTCAGGTTCCCTATGATAGGCCAAATATTTAAATGATTAAACCGGAAAAATACGCTTTTACCCTTTTATTTGCAAAATTTAAACTATGACTACATGGCCCTAATGTCTATTGCGTAATTTAAAAATAAAGCGGTAAAAGATAGAGGGAGAAAGTAGAAACCTCTGGAGCAAGCTTTCTATTAATTCTTTCTGAAAATAGGGTGCTTTGCGGCAGCCCTTCACTCTACACAGTGTCGGAAACCTCTCGAAACGCTAAAAAAACTCTTAGAAACGCTCAGAAACTCCAGAAATGCTTCAGAGGGGGTCTAGAGAGAGAATTTGATGAAAAGTCTAGAGAGAGAAGTGAAGAACTATGTGGAATGAGGGGAATGGAGCCCCTATTTATAGGGATTCGCGTCTGTCAGGTCGAGACGGGCCGTCTCGTCTGACAAGGTCGAGACGACCATCTCGCCAAATGAGACGGCGGTCTCGCCACTTGTGCAAGGTGAGACGGCGGTCTTGACGCTAAAAGGCGAAAATCCTTATTTTTGTGCCGAAAATCCTTCCTATCCTACTATGGGGCCTAATAGTCTCTCCTAGTGTCTTTTTAGGCTTCATCCATCTTTGAATAAGAAGTCTTCTGGTCTTTATTATGAGGCCAGACAAGATTTGGGGTCTACAGTACTCATCAGGCCTTACAAAAGGGGGCTTACCAGACGGGGGTTCATATTCATCAAACTAGATGGGGGTCCGTACTCATCAAAGCCTTATGAAAGGGGGACTTAGACCAGATTTTCAACCAGATGGGGGTTCGTACTCATCAACCGAAGGGGTCAGCTACCGCAAGAAGGAGCATCCCGGAGGCATACATATTTTCCCAGAGGATCAACCACCGCAAGACGGAGCATCCGAAGGACAACCGGGAAAGAGGGTTAACTCCTTCACCCTCCAGCCGATCTTCTTGGCACAACAGGCCAACAGTCGGCTAGTCAGGTGAAGGGGGGGGGCAACTGTAGACCCCAAATCTTGCCCGACCTCAAAATAAGAACAGAAGACCTCCTATTCGAAGATGGATAAATCCTAAAAAGCCACTAGGAGAGACTATTAGGCCCCATATTAGAGTAGGAAGGCTTTTTTGTACAAAAAATAAGGATTTCCACCTTCAGAGGTCGAGACCGCCATCTCGCTTTTCGGGACGGCCGTCTCGCCAAACGAGACGGTCGTCTTGCCACTTGCCATTGGCGAGACCCCTTCCCGTTTGGCGAGACGGCCCTCTCGCCATTTGATAAGTTGATACCGCCATCTCGCCAAACGAGACGGTGTTCTCGCCACTTATCAAAGTCAAGATCGTCGTCCCGAATGGTGAGACCGTCGTCTCGACCTGACAGACCCAAATCCCTATAAATAGGGAGTGCTCTCCCCTTTATTTCACACAGTTCTTCCATTCTTCCTTCTACACTTTCTTAGAATTCCTCCTTTAGAGCCCCTCCGAAGCATTTCCATATTTTCTGAGTGTTTGACAGAGTTTTTATAGCGTTTTCAAGAGAGAATTCGACGTTGTAAGAGCGAAGGGCTGCCAAAACACACCCTATTTTTTACGAGAATTAATCAAAGCTTGCTCCGGAGGTTTATTCACTCTCTCTCCCTCTCTTTTATTATCTTTTTTACTTATATTAAATTGTGCAATAGCTACTAGGGTCATGTAGTCATTATTTTAATTCCGCAAATAAAAGGGTAAAAGCGTCATTTCAAAGGTTCATTTATAAAATAACTGGCCCATCATAGGGAACTCGAAAGGGGCGTTGTAAGGGAGCTGATACCTCCCTTACACGTAACTAACTCTCTTACCCAACTCTGGTTTTAACGATCGAAGTTGGTTTTTTTTCTAAGAAACCAACACCTTTTTCTTCCCTTTTTCGATGTTTCTGGTAAAAACATTGGTGGTGACTCCATAAGAACCCTTTCACATTTGTTCTTAGGTTAGCCCAGTTATCGGACGATCTAAGAACACCCTTTCGACAACCTCGCCCTTAGTTCAGCCCGGTTATCAGACAACCTAAAGGTGTTGTAACCTCACCCATAATTAAACGCGAAAAATGGAAAGTCGGAACCATCGCGTCGCTTCGACCGCGTCTTTTGACGGTAGCAACATCGACCAATTGACTATGGGCTTTCGTGCCATAAGGTCGATTGGCAAGTAAAGGAGTTAACCTTCTTGTCCGGCTATCCTTTGGATGCTCCTTTGATGCGGTAGCTGACCCTCGGGATGATAAATGTAGTTTGGTGCTATCTTCAGGATGCTTCCTTGCTACAGAGGCTAACCCATCGGATGATATTTTGTGAGGCTTCAGGATGCTCCTTTGATGCGGTAGCTAACCCCTTAGGTGGTGGTGAATTGTATCTTCTGGATACCCTTTTGTAACAGGGCTGATCCTTGGATGCGGTGGCGGCTTACTGTTCTAGCCCATGCACCGAGTGAGAAACCTTAGGATGCTCCTTTGATGCGGTAGCTGACCCCTTGGTTGATGAGTACTAACCGTCATCAAGTTAGGTGCCTCAGGATGCTCCTTCGATACGGTAAGTGACCCTTTGGCTGCGGTGGTGGCTTACTGATTTTGATCATGCGTCGAGTGAGAAATCTTAGGATGCTCCTTTGATGCGGTAGCTGATCCCTTGGTTGATGAGTACGAACCCTCATCAGGTTAGGTGCCTCAAGATGTTCCTTCGATACGGTAGTTGACCCTTTGGCTGTGGTGGTGGCTTACTGATTTCGATCATGCGCCGAGTGATGAGTATTTTCCCTTGGTAGAGTCCTCCGGTGTGTCGGGGATCTTGTGATTCACGACTTTTCTGATAGTCATCGAGCTTGTTGGTTGCTGGAGATTCTTTGTTTTGGTCTTTTGATATTTGTCATCCGACTTTGTTGGTTGTTGGGGATTTTTGGTTAATGTGGTTGTCTTGCCAGTTTGCCTTGGCTAACGTTTTGGATTTAATCCTTCCTTTTTCCGCGATTTATCTTTTTTCTCGCGACTTTAGATTTTGGCTTTTTTGGGACTAAGCGTAAGTCTTTTTATTTTTTAGTCTCTTTCATTACGCTGACTTTTTCGAAAAGAGAGTAAAGGCAAACAGATTTACTAAAATAATTTATTCATATTATGATAAAATTTTGTACAATAATTATTTTGATTATGTCCCTAAGACGGCGGTGGACTCGAGCCGGGAGACAATCCGAGAGGGGAAAACTGCCAATACATATGCCTTTGAAATTCCTCCTGGCTCCGGATTGAGCTGAGTTGGTCCTGCCGGATCAGTGCCAGGTCTTGTCTCATCCCCTCCTGCATTTGGCCGAAGGTCTCCATCCGTGTCTCGAAGACATCTTGTCTTAGGGACATCTGGTCCAACTATTGGCGGATATCGTATATATTGCGGTTAATGCCAACGAAGTCGTCCCTGTACTATTGTTGTTGTTGCCATTGCTGTTGTTGTTGCTGCTGCTACTGGAATTTTGGGGGCATCGGGATGTCCTGCATCGCCACCAAATCTTGGAGATCTAGGGTCATGGCGAGCGTAGGGTGAAGAGTCATCTAGGTCCCTTGTCGGATGAGCATCCCCATGCTGACGAGCATGTGCCCGCTGATGTGAGGACCAACACCCCCACTTCTCTCCGCCGCAGCACCTCCACTTCTCGACCAGCGGGGTGATGAGAGGACTCATGAGGATGGCTCCTATAGGACGGCTCCCGAAATCCTTAAGGGCCTTCACGAAAAAGTAGCCGGGATTGCACCGATGCCCATGGAGTATGCAGTGTAGGGCCAAGAGGTCAGAGTGGGTGACCTTTCCCTGATTTTCCTTCTGCCCATGGATGGTTCTCGCCAACAGCTTGTGGCAAATGTGGAGAACGGGGATTAGTGCGGACCCCTTCAGTAGGGTCGGCAGAACTCGTGCCCCGGTGAGATCTTCCCACATCTCACCGGCTGTGAGGGTAAATGGCCGCTCACAGATTGCGCCTTGAATTCTGGGGTCAGCACATCCTCGGGCTGGACGAAACCGATGGAGACGTTGAATTCATCCAACATCGTCGTCTGGTAGGACCCGTTCATGTAGTATGAGACCATTTTGACTGGAGGGATGTCCGGGATCATTGTGGGGAGCTCAATCATCGTAATGGAGGTGAGAAACTCCATTACGGCTTGTGTATTCATGCGGGTGGGGGGAGACTGAAGGAGGAAGTCCCACCCAATACTCTCGATGTACCCTCGCATGTCATCCTCCCATCTCAATTCAGCGAGGATGTGGAAATCCAGCCTCAACATGGGGTACCAAGCATAGCCCCAGATGTGCTCAAGCTTGGCCTGGTGCTGGGGTGTCAGCTGGGTCAGGTCCGGAGGAACGGGGGTCGTAGATGTGCTTGGGTCGGAACCCCACCCTCTCTTCTTGGATGACTCTCCTCTATGCATCTTTGGTAAAAGTACTCAAGAATGTAGAAAAAAGTGCAGAGAAAGCAAGAATGGATGCTCCAGACCACCCCCCATGCCCTCCTATATATAGATTTTTCGCCCCTGGTCGAGACCATCGTCTGGGATTTCGGGACAACGGTCTTGATTTAATGAGACTCGGGACCACAGTCTAGAATTTTGAGACGGCGGTCTCGCCTTTGGCCTATGGCGAGACAGCCTTCTCGCCAAGCGAGAAGGCGGTCTCGTTTTTGTCAAACGGCGAGACAACAGTCTCGAAATTCGGGAAGGCAGTCTTGATTCAACCCAGGTCGAGACGGCGGTCTCAATAATCGAGACGACGGTCTCGCTTTTTAGAGTTTTTTGTTTTTTTTGAAGAAATAGGACCTTGTTCAAAAACATTTTATGCATGCAATGTTTTCATGTTTGATGCCATATAATGCTATTTCATTAGTATTTTCAGAAGGATTAATTGGTGTGTCTTAAAGAGACAGGGTTCCTCCGATGTTTGCTTCTTTACTGTACTGATTTGTGTTGTTCTGGACTTAACGTGACCGAAGAATGATTTTTCATTTGGAGAGCACACTTTACTACTTTGGTGCACTTTTTCCTCGCTTCAGGGATTTCAATCCTCTTGTTGATTATACGCCTCCATATTCCCAAACTAATTATTAGAATAATGTAGTGAGGGTCAAGAGAAGAGAAGTAAAGGAGATAAATTCAACGACTTGTGTTTTAGGTGGTTGATTTTTATTTATAAGAGATTTTGGCTAGGGTTGGCTCGAGTGTTTAAGTTGTTTTTTAAACAAACGTTTTTCTTTGAGGACTTGCGCCTTAGTCTATTTCCATTACTTTTATGGCCAATTGATTTCCCCAGACCGCCCTTCGGGTTTTCGGACTAGGATATTGTATTTTGGTCCTATCTTTTGTCTAGGTTCCTTTTTTCTTGTTTTTGGGAATCGTATCAGACCTTATTTTGTAACCCTAACTTTTGTCTAGGCTACCCTTTATTTTTGTTCGGGTGTCCTAACAGGTTGACCCTAACTTTTGTGTAGCCCCCTTAGTGGATTTCCTACCGGGTACTTTGCCCTTTTTCTTTTTGGCCTTTGGCTTTTATGGGCTTTTTCTCTTCTTTTTGTTTTTACACAATATTGGTGAAACACGACTTTATTTATGGTGAGATAAAACCTTATTTTGTGCTTCTAATCAATCAACTTGATAACTATAACAATGGTATGTTTTGATTATTTGGACGCATTTTTATTCTTCTTTTTTGTTTGTTTAAAGATGGTTATTATGAGATCTAGACATGAAGTAGCAAGAAGAGAAGTGAATAGTAAGAAATGTATTCTTTATTAATTAGTAAGGGAATATGTGCCCAAAAGATGCCCGGGGGTTGGGCTAGCCCTGGGGATAATCTCTAACAATCACTGGGTTTACATCCCGTAAGAAAAGAAAAAGAACTCCTAATGACTAGCATAGCTCGTGACGCTTGCATCCCTCCGCTTCGGAACATCTGCTTGAGTGTGCGGAGGGGAGACTTCCCTTTTCTTCTTTCTGCTCAGCCCTTCGTAGGGTCATATCCTAGGCCATACTTTAAAGGGTTATCTTTGAATTCTAGGGGTTCCCTCATCCCTTGGGAGTCTGCCCCCAATCCTTGGCCAGGATGGTAACCATACTTCATCATCATGCGAGCTACCTTTGTATTATTGGGAAGTCTCTCTACGCTGGCAATTTCAAGCGCTTGAAAAGATGTTTCAAGGGCCTCTTCAGTCGCATCCACATAAGGTTGGGTAGATGGTCCACTGATCAGGATATCATCCTCAGCTTGGACCGTAACCAGTTTGTCATCTACTATAAAATTGACTTTCTAGTGGAGCCTTGAAGGTAATGCCTTAGCATCGTGAATCCAAGGTCTGCCGAGGAGACAACTATACACTGGAGTAATGTCCATTACGTGAAAATCAATATTGAAGATAGTGGGTCCGACTTGGATTGACAGGTTGATTTCTCCCACTACTTCTCTTTTGGATCCGTCGTAGGCTCGAACGATAGTGTTGCTTGGGTGCAAGTGGGTTCCTTGAATAGTCAGTTTGTCAAGTGTGCACTTGGGCATCACGTTCAAGGATGACCCGTTATCCACAAAAACTTTAGAGATGAGATACTCCTTGCACTTGATAGAAATGTGCAAGGTCTTATTATGGCTCGACCCCACTAGGGGGAGTTCTTCATCTATGAAGGTGAGGTGATCGCTAGTTGTAATGTGACTGACGATCCTCTCAACTTTTTCTTGGGATATATTATGAGGTACATGCGTTTCGCTCAAAACCTTCATCAGGGCGTTTCTATGCAATTCCGAACTCATCATTAGAGATAATCGAGTTATCTTTGCAGGTGTATGATTGAGTTGGTCGATAATGGAATACTCGCTTTGCCTTATGAACTGGAGTAATTCGTCAGTCTCCTCCTTGGATTCATTATTTTCTCATTCTTCGGTCTGTTTATTTTTCCCTTTATTCTTAGGGGCATCCTCTTGCAACTCCTTGGGGGAGTATATCCTTCCGCTTCTGGTGGTGCCCCCAATACCGGCTATGTTGGAGATATCCTCCTTTATTGGTGAAAGTTCCCCAAATCTCCACGGTACAACTTTATTTGATTCATAGGGGAAAGGACGAGGCACAAATAGTCGCGCAGGCGTCATTGCCCCCTCTTCTTTATTGACTTTGAGAACCAACGGCCGAGGCTTATTATCCTCTTGTGGTGAATCGACCGCTGGGGAGAGCTTGATTATAAGCGGTTTCTTTTCCATCCTTCTGATCGAAAGACGTGCCAGTTAATCCTTCCTTTTTATTATCTTATTTATTAAAAAGTGAAGGAGGGGAAACCAAATATGCAAATGAATGAAATGCATGCAAGTAGACAATTGTTGAATAAAGAAATTTCATTTATTCGTAGAAAGTGTACATTCCTCTACTCCACGCTACGAAGCAACTTTTGACAGAAACGGAAAAGCCTAAAGAAACCCACAGGCGGGTCTTGATCTCTATGTAAATCTCTTTCGGCTTCCCAGATGTGACGAGGGAGTGCTTCGGTTTGCTTTTGGACTGCCTGGCTCATATCTTTGTTGTACTTTTGAGCCTCTTTTATCTTTGCCTCCTGATGGACGACCAAGGCTTGTAGCTCGTCAAGTTTTGCAAGGGCTCGGTCTTTTTCTCGTAGCACTTGACAATACTAAGCCAATCCATCTCTTTCTTTGCAGCGTAGCTTAATGAGGCTTCTATTGAGCCTCTGGTTAGCCTCCCGCTCTTGGTGTATTTCAGACCGAGTCCTTGTGAGGTCTTGCAACAATTCCTTGATCGTCTGAGCCTGTTTTGCACATTCGGCGTCAAGGCATGCTGATTTGGAGGTTATTTCTTGAAGTTGGTTATTAGAGCTGATTCTGGCAGTTTTGGATGCTCGGATAACCTGTTCATTAGAACCAGCACATTGATCCTTGAGGCGCTCTATCTCGTGATCTTTCTTCTTGCATTGCCTTTGTAGATAGTAGTCTATGGCGAGGATAGATTCTTGCTCTCTTTCTTCAAGGGCCCTCATCTAGGCTCCCATGATTTCTATCCTCCGGGTCAAGGGATCGACTTCAGTTTGTAGCTCTTCACTGTTTGAAAGCGCAACAGGTGAGGCGGATGATTGTGACATCCCTCTATTTCTTCTCCACTGCTCATAGTCACTGGAGACAGCTACTCGAGCTTTTCCTAGCTCTCTATCTCCCATGAAGATTGGTTTCTCCCATGCTCTTCGTACAACAAGCGAATTAGCAATAGTGCATGGGTCTCCGAAGAAACACAGTCCTCCGAGCTCTTCCTAGGATATTGCAGTTTGGGTCCTCATGAGTTGTCTCATAGCTACTCTTGGCGAATAGGCTATGCAACCCCTAAGTCCTATTAACAGTATGCTTGGATAATCCCCACATCTAATGAGGACTGGGTCGGGTCGGAACCAAGGACACACCCAAGATAAACAGCTAACGTCCCATTGTTCTAACTCGACCTTCCACTCTATGGTCAGGCGTCGGTGAAGAGGGATTTTGGAGAAGCTTCTCAAAGGGTCGAGCAACATCCCCATGTGACTAGAGGCGTAGAAATGTGTGATACCCCACACAAAAAGCAGTCAAGAGCAGCATCTAAGTGTTTTTCCTTGCTTCTGGTGACAAAATTCCACCAAAAGCAAGGTGTCGACAAGAAGTGCAAGCAAGGGACTGTTAGAATAGCACAGCGGAATGTTTGCATTTACGGATAAAAACCAAGAGGGGGGTGAATTGGTTTCTTAAACAAAAATTAGGGTTTTAAAATTTATCCCAAATTTCACCGATTAAAATGTTTTGTAATGTAAATAGATAAGGGATAGAAGATTACACAGTTGATTTATATTGGTTCGGATTAAAAGACCCTACGTCCAGTTGTTAATAACTCAAACAGAGGATTAACGTTGTCACTATAATCACAGTTTACAAACAGATTACAAATGAAAAGATAAGGTAAAGAAAACACCTCTCTTGAGTCACACAAGAGATGAACACCTCCTTTGAATCCATAAAGGATGAAGAACAACTTTTCCTAGAGACGGCACAACACACAATCCACCAAGAAACCCACTCAGTGATTCTTATCGCTTCTAGCCCACACTAGGTTTTCAAAAGCCCCTTTTTCTTCCCTACAACAAGTTCTCTAGTTGTCACAACTCTTAACTTTTGTATGAAAAAGGTTTGTTCAATTTGCAGAGAGCCTTAGAGAGCCTTAGAGAACCTTAAGTAGAGAGAATAGGGTCTGGGCGTTGGGGATTTTCAAAACTTGATGAATTGGGAATAGGGTTTTCGAAACTTGATCTAATTTTAAATTTCAAAACACATAACAGACCCAAATAATCGATTATCTTAAGTGTTAATCGATTATTTTAGAGCCATTCTCGCAGAAAAGCAATACAGGGTCAGATAATCGATTAACAACCCATTTAATCCATTATTTTGCCTAGTTAATCGATTAACAGCCCATTTAATCGATTAATCCAGTGAGCATATACTGAAAATGGTTTTCTTTCTGTAATAATTGATTATCATGTGGTTTAATCGATTATTCCAGTAACTTTTTGATAAAAATGAGTTTTTAGAGCTTTTAAAAAGTGGTCTATTTGTTGGATATCTTGGACTCTAATATTATAGATTCAAAAATATAAAAACAGAGTTATTACATAAGATTACAAGTCTTCAAATCTCTAAGTCCTTTATTCTTGAATCATCATCAAAATCTACAAGCTTCATATCCTTATATGTTCAACATTCATATCCTTGTATGTTCAACAGGGACTCTTCGAGTTCATGTCCCAGGCGAAGAAGGCGTCGATGACGGCTTGGTCTACTGTGTCGATATGGAAGGGAAACAATATTATTCCAAATACGATCAAAGCCAAGGTTTTGTTAAAAGCAGTCCATTCTGCCCTTTCAGCCAAAGAGGACAAATGATCTTCTAACATTGAGACTTTCCAACCCTGGATATTCCCTTTTGCTATCAGGGTAGTCTGTCGAGATGGAAATCGAATGATGGCAGCGACTTGTGCTATAGGAGTATATGCCCTATGGCAGATATGGACCCCGGCTGATTTGGTCCATTTTAACATAATCTCATACTCCTCTAAAGTATGCACCATATCGAACTACGGGAATTCGAAGCAGTGCATACTATAGTTCCAAAAATGAACTAGAATCCTGATAAAACGAGGATCGACACAGATCTTCAACAAGTCGAGAATCCATCCGTAGGATTTTTTGAATTCGGAGCGGACCTCTAGTGGCATCAATGCGCAAAGCCGTTCTAATTTCTTAGCATGGTATCGGGGAATGTCCACTTTCTTCAATTGCCTACTAGTCCCCTCCATTTTCTAGAAACCAAAAATGCATGCTATGAACATGATGCTTATTGTATGTATGTGAGTATTTGTTTCTTCCTAAACATTATCATGTTTTATTCCTACATGATGTATGATAGTATTTGTGTATTTTTTTTTCAAAAATAAACTACCTATATGGATGTTTTATGAATTTAATGTTTATGAACAAGGTCCCATTTTTATTTGATTGGGTTTTTATTTGATTTTTTTGTTTTATTTTATAGTCTTTTATCTCTTCTGTCGGACTGCGTGGCTACTTAGCTTACAAAGAACCTGAAACCAGGCTAGCTAAAAGGCAGACTGTCCAAGATAAAATGGTTTATTGCAAAAAAATAATTTTAGTGTCCCTTATCTCTTTTGTCGGACTGCGTGGCTACTTAGCTTACAAAGAACCTGAAACCAGGCTAGCTAAAAGGCAGACTATCATAGATAAGGGTGTTTATTGCAAAAATATTTATGTGGTTTTTCTATTTTTATCTATTGTTTGGTTATGCTATGCAATCAAATGCAAACAAACAAATGCACACACAATTCACTCATCCGCGAACAAGCAAGATGATGTTTAGATTACGAGGTAGGGTTTTTTTGCAGAAAAGTGCATTGGCTAAGGTAGGTTCTAACTGTTCTCACCAAGGCTAGGCCCCCAAAGTGCCCCCATTATATGGTCCCCACTCTCCAGCCTTCCGACCATGCTTAGCACTAAGGCCATAGTCAGTCTTCCTGACAAAAGAGGAAGGTTATCACCTTGAGTGGTGGTTTCCGATCATACCGGTGGGCTCATGGCCCTCACTACGGCAAATCGTACTTGCCACGCACTCCCTATGGATTTCTCACTTGCCCCCGGGTATAGAGGGAACTGTTGTGTGTAAAGGTTTGTGTACAGTTTGTATTTCAAATAATTCCGTAAAATAAACAAACAACAGTTATTAAAGTCAAGCAAATAAACATGTTATAAGACAAGGTAGGGTAAAAGTAAAATTTCTAAGTTTATTTATTAAACTGGCCCATCACTAAATGGGATCAACTCTCTAGGCTTCCCAAGTGAAGTCATCATTTGTCGCCACCGTGAAAAGAGGCAGTTGGAGTGACGCGATGGTATTCCAACTTCTGTTTTCGTGTTTTTTCATGTGACGTTACAATGCCTTTAGGTTGTCTGATAACCGGGTTGGACCTAAGAGCGAGGTTTTCGAAAAGGGGCTTTTAGGTTGTCCGATAACTGAGCTGGACCTAAGAGCCAAGTTTTTGAAAAGGGTTCTTATGGAGTCGCCACCGATGTTTTTACCGAAAACATCGGAAAAGGAAAAAAGAAGGCAGTGGTTTTAAAAAACAAACTTTGGTCGTTATAACCATAGTCGAGTAAGGGAGTTAGTTACGTGTGGGGAAGGTATTAGCACCCCCACAACGCCCCTTTCTGGTTCCCTATGATGGGTCATTTATCTCATAAATAAACTTCAAAATGACACTTTTACCCTTTTTATTTGCGGAATTTAAAAATAGTGACTGCATGGCCCTAGCTGCTAATATCCAGATAAATGCAAGTAATAAAGCAGTAAAAGAGAGGGAGAAAGTGAACAAACCTCTGGAGCAAGCTTTCTTGATTAATTCTCTTAAAATAGGACGTTTTTTGGCAGTCCTTCCCTCTACAACGTTGAAAAAATACTCTCTAAGAACAGTTAGAAAACTCTGGAAATGCTTCGGAGGGGCTCTAGGAGAAGAATTTGAAGAAATAATAGAAGGGAAAGTTGAAGAACTGTGTGAAATGAAGGGGAGAGAGCCCTCCTTTTATAGGGATTCGCGCCTGGCAAGGTCGAGACCGTCGTCTCGCCAAACGAGACAGCGGTCTCGCCTTTGGCAAATGGCGAGACGACCGTCTCGCCAATCGAGACGGCGGTATTAATTTGTCAAATGGCGAGAAGGTCGTCTCGCCAAATGGGAAGGCGGTCTTGCCATGGCAAGTGGCGAGACGGCGGTCTCGCCCTTTGCTGATGGTGAGACGGTGGTCTCGCTAAGCGAGACAGCGGTCTCGACCTTTCAGGTGGAAATCCTTATTTTTTTTCTGTACAAAAAACCTTCCTACTCTAATGTGGGGCCTATTAGTCTATCCTAGGGACTTTTTAGGACTTGCCCATATTCGAATTGGAGGTCTTTCGCTCTTTATTTTGAGACCAGACAAGATTTAGGGTCTACACACCCAACTTAAACCATACAGAGATTTGGTGAACCTGCGAACCAAGTTTCATCTTTCTTTAAGTCTTTTGGTCGGAGCACACCAATCCTTTCTCTAAGTTCACCTTGAAGAATAATAATATGTGTCGCCGCCGTCAAAATGAGGTTGTCGGAGCGACGCAATGGTTTCGACTTTTCCAATTTTTGCGTTTTTATTGGTGTGGTTACAACGCCTTTAGGTTGTCCGATAACCGAGCTGAACCTAGGGGCGAGGTTTTCGAAAAGGCGCTCTTGGATTGTCCGATAACCGGGCTAACCCAAGAACTAATTTTGAAGGGTTCTTCTGGAGTCGCCACCGATGTTTTTACCAGAAACATCGAAAAAGGAGTAAAAAAAGGCGTTGGTTTTCGAAAAACCAACCTTGGCCATTAGAACCAGAGTTGGGTAAGGGAGTTAGTTACGTGTAAGGGAAGTGTTAGTTCCCTTACGACGCCCCTTTCAGGTTCCCTATGATAGGTCAGCTATTTTAAATAAGTAAACCGGTGAAAATACGCATTTACCCTTTATTTGCGAAATTTAAAATTATGACTACATGGCCCTAATATCTATTGCATAATTAAAAGTAAAGCGGTAAAGGAGAGAGAGAGTATAGAAACCTCCGAGGCAAGCTTTCTATTAACTTTTTGAAAATTAGGGTGCTTTTTGGCAGCCCTTCACTCTTTACAGCGCCGGAATCTCTCGAAAACGCTATAAAAAACTCTAGAAAGCTCTTAGAAACTCCCGAAATGCTTCGGCGGGGTTCTAGGAAGAGAATTTTATGAAATGACAAGAGAGAGAATGGAAGAACTGTGTGAAATGAGGGGAATGACGCGGCTATTTATAGGGATTCGCGCCTGTCAGGTCGAGACGCTCGTCTCGCCATTTGAGACGGTCGTCTCGCCTTGCAAAATGGCAAGACGGCCGTCTCGCCAAACGAGATGGCGGTCTCGCCATTCGCAAGTGGCGAGACGGCGGTCTCGCCATTGGCAAGTGGCGAGACGGCCGTTTCGCCAAACGAGACGGCGGTCTCACCACTTTCGCAAGGCGAGACGGCGGTCCCGAATACGAGATGGCGGTCTCGACCCAAAAAGGCGAGAATCCTTATTTACATGCCGAAAATCCCTCCTATCCTAGTATGGGGCCTAATAGTCTCTCCAAGTGGCTTCTTAGGCTTCATCCATTTTCGAATAGAAGGTCTTCTGGTCTTTATTATGAGGCGGGGCAAGATTTGGGGTCTATAGCTGCCCCCCCTTTACCCGACTAGTCGGCTGCTGGCTTGTTGTGCCAAGGAGATCGACTGGAGGGTAAAGGAGTTGGCCCTCCTGCCCGGTTGCCCTGCAGATGTCCCGTCTTTGTGGCGGTTGATCTTCTGGGGAAAAGGTATGTTGTGCGCTTCCGGGATACTCCTTCTGACGGTAGCTGACCCCTTCAGATGATGAGTATGAACCCCCATCTGGTTTGACAAGTATGAACCCTCGCCCGGTAAGCCCCCTTTTGTAAGGCCTGATGAGTATACACCCCCATCTGATGTTTGACGAGTATGAACCCCCGTCGGGTAAGCCCCCTTTTGTAAGGCCTGATGAGTATACACCCCCATCTGGTGTTACGCCTCCGGATGCTCCTTCTTGCGGTAGCCGATCCTTTAGTTGTGGTGGCAGCTTACTGCTCTAGCTCATGCGCCGACTCCATGGGGAGTGATTTCTGTTTTGGTAAATGTTTTTGGACCTTTCTCGTAAAGTCTTCCGGTGTGTCGTGGATTCTTTGTTTTTTGGCTTTTCCTGATAGCCATCCAGCTTGTTGTTTGCTGGGGATTCTTTGTTTTTGATCCTTTGGTAGTGGTCATTCGACTTTACTGGTTGTCGGGGATTTTTGATGAGTACCTCTTAGGTAGGCAGAAATCCTCTAGGGATTTGCTGATCTTGGTGACACCTCTTGAGTAGGCGGATATCCATTGAAAATTTGTTGATTTTGATGGTGCCTCTGAGCAGGTAGATACTCCATTGAGTTTCTAATAATGCCTCTGAGTAGACAGATGTTTCATCGGAAGTGAAGACTTTTGGCTGCATTTGTTTTGCCTCTGACTAGGCTGATATTCCCCTATGGGGATGCTGGCTCTTGCTTGCCAGGTCTTGCCTATGTGTAGGCAAATGACCTTTTGAGGATGAATCTGAAGTTTTTCCTTTGCAGTAGGCTCACTGGGGATGATCTTTCTTTTTTATTGATCCACCGGGGAATTGGTTGACTTCTCGAGGGTCAGATTTTGGTAGCCCCTTTGGGGGAATGGAATCTTGGCTCCTTAATTGATGTGGGTGTGAGCTGGCTTTTGTGGTGCTCTTATTCTGTTGAAGGAATGGAATTTCAAATTCCTTCTTTTTTTTTCTTTTTCTGAGGTGACCCACTTAGGGAGCAAGATTTGATTTCGCCTTTTTTCGCGATTTATCTCTTTTTTTTTCGCGATTTGAAATTTGGCTTTTTCGGGATAATGCGTAAGCCTTTTTACTTTTTAGTCTCTTTTTATTACGCTGGCTTTTTTCCTTCTTTTTGGGAGGTCCATTAGGGATGAAGTTTTCTTTCTTTGGTGATCCACCAGGGAATTAGTTGACTCCCTGGGGATATGATTTTTCTTTTCTAGGGATGGAGTCTTGGCTCCTTGATTGATGTTGATGCAAGCTAAACTTGTGAAGCTCTTATTCCACTGGAGGATGGGAATTTCTTATTATTTTTTGTAGACTTTTTAGGAGATCCACTTGAGGATTTTTATTCGGCCTTCTCTGTTGTTGCCTTTTCTTTTAGACATCCTCTGGGGATGCAAGAGTTTTCTTCTTTTTTCCTTTTTTTGTTGAGCCCTTGTTGGTATGGAGATTGGACTCTTTTGACTATTGATGATGATGGGCTCTTGAAGCCTTTATTCTCCATTGGGGAGTGTGGAGGAGATGTTTGGTGAGTGTGCTTGATGACTCGTGTAGTGGTAATGCTGAGCCGTGAGGAGTGTTTTTGTTTTGCCTTCGGAGTAGGAAGGGATCCTCTTGGGGATGACTAAGCCTTTTCGTCGGCTTTTCTTTTATGATGTCTGATGATTGTGCCCTCTTTTATTGGGTGATGATTGGAGCTTTGACTTCTAAAAGCTTCTTATGACAACTCACTCTTCTTTCTTGAGGGAGAGCGATGTTTGGAGACTTATTACTTTCTTGTGCCTTCTTTTCTGGGTAGAAGGATGGTAGCTGGAGCTCTTGATTTTCAGAAGCTCTTATTTTGCTGAGTCGCTTGATTGACGACTTGCTCTGTTTTCTTGAGGGCATTATTTGGAGACTCAGTCTGAGGGATCCTGTTTCCAATCACAAACATGGAGCTAGTCTCCTTATATGCATGAATGCCTTTCGTTTTTTGTTATTTGTCTGAAGTAATTTTTATTTCTTTCATTTTTGACATTGACAAAGTCGTTTTGTGCGACTACTTGTGTGTGGATGCCCTAAATGCAATCTATTTTTTTTTATTGATGCATCTGGAAAAGTGACTGGCATTCTCATGCTAGACTTTTTATGATTATGATGAAGGGCCCCTCTCTTTTATTCATTTTTTGGTTTAGCCCTATCTTTTGCCTAGACCGCCCTTTTTGGGGTTTTCGGTCTAGCAGGCTGCCTTAATTTTTGCCTAGGATATCTTAGCGGGCTTTTTTCCTTTTTTATGAATGCCCTAACTTTTTCCTAGACCACCCTTTGCGGGTTTTCGATCTAGCGGGCTACCCTAACTTTTGCCTAAGAATCTCCTAGCAGGCATTATTTTTTATTTTTTATTTTTCTCATTTCTCTTTTCTCTTTTATTTTTGAGAGAAAGGACCCTATGCATGTATGCAATGTTTGTGATATGCATCCTATAATATTATTTCAATTAATTTTTCAAAAGGATTAACCAATGTGCTTTTACTTCTGATGAGCTTCTGACGTTATGTGCTTTGTCAACATGATAGACTGTACCAATTTTGTCGTCTCGATTTTTTCATGACCGAAGAATGATTATGTTAATTGTAGAGCGACTTGTCATGTCAGTGCACCCCTCCCTTTCCTTGAGGATGTCAATCCTCCTATTAATTACTATCTCCACATTTCCCTACTACTTACTAGAATGCCGTAGTGGTAAGGGTCAAGAGAAGAGAAAGAAGAGGATATTTAATTCAAAGGCTTGTGTTTTAGAATTGTTTTATTTTGACAAAAAATGGTTTTTGTAAGCACGGCTAGCCAAGGTTGGTTAGAGTGTTTAGGCTAGTTAAACAACGTTTTGTTTATGGAGTGGCGTCTTATTCTATGGCGCTTGCTATGACTGATTGACTTCCCTAGTCTGCCCTTTGTGTTTTCAGCTTAGGATGTTGTGTTTTGTTTTGTCCTAACTTTTGTCTAGGTTTCTTTTTTCTTGCTTTGGAAACCTAGCGGACTTTATTTTGTAACCCTAATTTTTGCCTAGGCTACCCTTTATGGTTGTTCAGGTTTCCTAGCGGGTTTACCCTAACTTTTGCGTAGCCCCCTTTGTGGGTTTCCTACCGGGTATCTTGCCCTCTCTTTTTGGCCTTTAGCTTTTATGGGCTTCTTTTTATTTTTGTTTTCTTTTTGCACAACATTGGCAAAACACAACTTTATTTATGACGAGGTAAAACTTTATTTTGTGTTTCTAGTCAATCAGTGGTGATGAGTGGTTTGATTATTTTGACGATGGCGCATTTTGACGCATTTTTGAAACGTTTGTTTAAACATGGTTATTAATGAGGTTTATATATGAATAGTAGGAAGAGAAGCAGATAATAAGAATGACATTCTTTGTAATTAATAGGGAAATATGTGCCCTACAATGCTCGGGGGTCGGGCTAGCCCTGAGGAGTAATCTCTAATAGTCATTGGATTTACAAACACTTAGAATCAGAAGGAGAACACCTAATGACTAAAGTCACTTTTGACGCTTGGACCCCTTTGTTTGGGAAAATCTGATTTGAGCTGCAGAGGGGAGACTTCCCATTTCTCCATGTAGCTTGATCCTTTGTAGGGTCATGCCCTAGGCCATGCTTTAAAGGATTGTCTTTAAAATCTGGTGGCTCCCTTATTCCTTGAGAGTTTCTAATGAGCCCTTGGTTTGGTGCGGCATCCATATTTCCTCATCATGTGGGTCACCTTCATATTGTTGGGGAAGTCTTTTCATATTGGCAAAAGATATTTCAAAGGTCCTTTTTAGTCGCATCCATTCAAGGTAGGGCAAATGACTTGATGATCCGAATGTCGTTTTTAGCTCGATCTGTGACCAGCTTGTCACCTACCGTGAGTTTGTCTCTTTGGCGGAGCATTGAGAGAACTGCCTTAGCGTCGTGAATCCAAAGTCTACTCAGTTTCCTCTTTGGATTATGTTTTCCTTCGGTCTTTTATTTTTTCTTTATTTGTAGGAGTGTCATCTTACAGCTCCTTGGGGGAATAGATTCTTCCATTTCTAATTTTGCCCCCAATGCCAGCTATGCTGGAGATATCCTTGTTAATGGGCGGTGTTTTTGCGTATCTCCATGGTGCAACCTTATTTGATGTATGTGGTGAACAAATGTAACGACATCCTTGCTCCTTCTTCCTTATTAACTCGGATACCCAACAGTTGAGGCTTATTATCCTCTTTAGACGGATCAACCGTTGGAGAGAACTTGACGACAAAAGGTTTGCTCTTCATCTTATTCCAATTCATGGAAAGCACATCAATTAATCCTTTCTTTTTATTATCTTATTATTATTAAAGTGAGAATGAATGCAATTTATGAATACAATAGACACTTGAAGAGATGATGAAAACAAACAATTTTATTTATTTCATCCAGACAGTGTACATTCCTCAATGCAACGTTTCGAAGTACATTTTTTTTTTAAAAGTGGAGAAGCCTAAATGAACCCATAGGCATGTTAGAATTTCTATTATTTTCTTTTTGACTTCCCGTGCATGGCATGCGAATGCCCTAATCCTCTTTTCATGGTATTGAGGAATGTCCACTTCTTCGATTGTCTATTATTAGATGCATGTTATGAGGATGAAGTTTGGTGGATGCATGTATGCAAGTGTTTGTTTTTTCCTAAACATTATCATGTTTTATTTTCTAACATGATATATGATAGTGTTTGAGATTTTGTGTTTTTTTTTGTATGCGGATGATGGCATGAAGAATACTAGCCGCTTTCTAGAATGCAAAAAGATTTTTATTGTTTAAAACAAATGATTTATGAGATGGATATTCCTTAGAATGAATGTATTTATGCATGCACCAGTACAAAAGGGCGGTAGATGTTCAAAGTGGCATAACTTTTGACTGAGATGTTCGATTTGGACGCACAGCATATCAAAACGAAGGGAAAAAGGTGAGGAATCAAGCTACAGATACTCAAAGGGGATTTGGACCAGTAATTTTCCCAAAAACGCTTCTAAGACCCATTTTTTAGGGATTTATTAAAATGATGTGTATGCATACTTTCCTTATGCATTTATTTTTTTTCTCTATGTTTTTCCACTTATGACATGATGCAATATGAATGATACGACTTTGTCAAAATTATTTTTATAAATGTTTTGATTTTGTTATTATTATTTTATTTATTTTGGATTTATTTTTTATAGCCTTTTATCTCTTCTCGTCGGATCTGCGTGGCTACTTAGCTTACAAAGAACCCGAAACCAGGCTAGCTAAAAGGCGGATCGTCCGAGATAAAATGGTTTTATTGGCGAAAGAATAATATTAGCGTCCCTTATCTCTTACGTCTGACTCGCGTGACTACTTAGCTTACAAAGAACCCGAAACCAGGCTAGCTAAAAGGCAGACTGTCCGAGATAAGGGTGTTTATTGTAAAATTTTGTTTTTATTTGTTGTTTGGTTATGCTATGCAATCAAATGCAACAAACAAATGCACATACAATTCACTCATCCGCGAACAGGCGAGAAGTCGTTTTAATCATGAGGTAGGGTTTTCCTACAAAAAAGTGCATTGGCAAGGGTAAGTTCTAATTGTTCTCACCAAGGCTTAGGCCCCCAAGGTGCCCCCATTATAGGGTCCCCACTCTCCAGCCTTTCGACCATGCTTAACACTAAGGCCATAGTCAGTCTTTGTGCCAAAAGAGGAAGGTTATCACCTTGAGTGGTGGTTTCCGATCACACTGGTGGGCACAAGACCATCACTACAGCGAACCATACCTGCCACCCACTCCCTATGTATTTCTCCCTTGCCCCCGGGTATAGAGGGAACTGTTGTGTGCAAGGGTTTGTGTATAGTTTGTATTTCAAACAATTGCGTAAGTATAAACAAACAACAGTTATTAAAGCCAAGCATTAAAACATGTTATAATACAAGGTAGGGTAAAAGCGTAATTTTCTTGGTTTATTTATTTTAAGCTGGCCCATCACTAAATGGGATCAACTCTCTAGGCTTCCCCAGTGGAGTCGCCATATGTCGCCGCCGTCAAAATGAGGCGGTCGGAGCGACGCGATGGTTTCGACTTTTCCAATTTTTGCGTTTTTATTGGTGTGGTTACAACGTCTTTAGGTTGTCCGATAACCGAGCTGAACCTAGGGGCGAGGTTTTTGAAAAGGCGCTCTTGGATTGTCCGATAACCGGGCTAACCCAAGAACTAATTTTGAAGGGTTCTTCTGGAGTCGCCACCGATGATTTTACCAGAAACATCGGAAAAGGTGTAAAAAAAGGCGTTGGTTTTCGAAAAACCAACTTTGGTCATTAGAACCAGAGTTGGGTAAGGGAGTTAGTTACCTGTAAGGGAAGTGTTAGTTCCCTTATGACGCCCCTTTTGGGGTTTCCTATGATAGGCCAGCTATTTTAAATAAGTAAACCGGTGAAAATACGCATTTACCCTTTATTTGCAAAATTTAAAATTACGACTACATGGCCCTAATATCTATTGCATAATTTAAAGTAAAGCGGTAAAGGAGAGAGAGAGTATAGAAACCTCCGAGGCAAGCTTTCTATTAACTTTTTGAAAATTAGGGTGCTTTTTGGCAGCCCTTCACTCTTTACAGTGTCGGAATCTCTCGAAAACGCTATAAAAAACTCTAGAAAGCTCTCAGAAACTCCAGAAATTCTTCGAAGGGGTTATAGGAAGAGAATTTTATGAAATGACAAGAGAGAGAATGGAAGAACTGTGTGAAATAAGGGGAATGACGCGGCTATTTATAGGGATTCGCGCCTGTCAGGTCGAGACGGTCGTCTCGTCTGACAAGGTCGAGACGGTCGTCTCACCATTCGAGACGGCCGTCTCGCCTTGTAGAAATGGCGAGACGGCCGTCTCGCCAAACGTGGCGGCGGTCTCGCCACTTTCAGAAGGCAAGACGGTGGTCCCGAATACGAGATGGCGGTCTCGACCCAAAAAGGCGAGAATCCTTATTTACATGCCGAAAATCCCTCCTATCCTAGTATGGGGCCTAATAGTCTCTCCTAGTGGCTTCTTAGGCTTCATCCATTTTCGAATAGAAGGTCTTCTGGTCTTTATTATGAGGTCGGGCAAGATTTGGGGTCTACAATATGTGTATCACTGCTAACAATAGCCTTGTGGATAGTGGAATCCACAGGAAATACCCCTTCACATTGTTAGCATAGTCCAAGAATTTGCCTTTCTCAAACTTTGAAAACACAAACTTCCTCTTGATGCGGTACACCCATAATCACCTGAAGTAATTATTGTCATCACTGACACAAAATATTTGGATTCCAACACATCATAATAAACCAAGTCCAATATGTGTGCTCCACCTGATACAATTTGACAAGGGACTCCCAAATCTCCTTTGTTGTACCCTTCTCCACAAATTTGCTATAGCGTTCTTATTAATTTCTTCCTACCTTTAATTTGTGATGCCCACGATCTTTCTCCAATTGCATTTACACAATTGTCTTTTCTCAAAATTTCCTTCATCTTCAATTTCCATAATGAGAAACTATTCTCATTAAACTTCTCTATCTCATGTTTTGTTGTCATGATTTTAACTGACTTATACACCTTTTACTATGAATAGTATTGCCTACTAGAACAATAGTGTAAACTATAACTAGTACATCAGGAAAGCTCTCATGAAAGAGAGGTGGGTCACTAATAGACATACTTAAATACCAAGTTTTTCCTTGTCAGAACTTTTCATAGACATGCACTGTCACACTATCATACTTTATATCCAATAACTAGAATAACTCTTTTCTAATATGAAAGATCAAATTAACCGCAACCACAGAGCATACTAAGAATTTTCTCCAACACTATTCTAATGGCTATAGCAGCAAAATAATATCATAAATAAGAAACCAACCATCGGATCTGATATCATTGTTAGGAATCAGAGTAACTGCATAAGAACTCACAACTAAAATAAAATATGAGAAAAGAGAAACAAAATCAACAATAGGAAATAATAGAATTTTACTAGTAGAAGAAATTACAATACCTTTTTAACTCTAAGGAGAAAATAATAATAATATTCTCTCTCAGAAATAAGAGAACTCAAATACTATGTGTCGCCGTCGTCAAAAAGAGGCGGTCGGAGCGACGTTATGGTTCTGACTTTCCATTTTTTTGTGTTTTTATGGGTGAGGTTACAACGCCTTTAGGTTGTCCGATAGCCGGGATGAACCTAAGAGCGAGGTTTTCAAAAAGGAGCTCTTAGATCGTCCGATAACCGGGCTGACCCAAGAGCAAGATTTAGAGGGTTCCTATGGAGTCGCCACCGATGTTTTTACCAGAAACATCGGAAAAGGAAAGAAAAAGGCGTTGGCTTTTTAAGAAAAACCAACTTTGGTCGTTAAAACCAGAGTTGGGTAAGGGAGTTAGTTACGTGTAAGGGAGGTATTAGCTCCCTTACGATGCCCCTTTCGGGTTCCCTATGATGGGCTGGTTACTTTATAAATAAACTTTTTGAAATGACGCTTTTACCCTTTTATTTGCGGAATAAAAAAATGATGACTACATGGCCCTAATTAACGCATATATAAATAATAAAGCGATAAAAGAGAGAGAGGGAGAATGAAGAAATCTCCGAAGCAAGCTTTGATTAATTCTTGTGAAAAATAGGGTGCGTTTTGGAAGCCCCTCACTCTTACAACGTTGAATTCTCTCTCGAAAACGCTATAAAAACTCTTTTAGAACACTCAGAAACTCCGGAAATGCTTCGGAGGGGCTCTAAAAGAAGAATTTTAAGAAATTGTAGAAGGAAAGGTGGAAGAGCTGTGTGAAATGAAGGGGGGAGCGCCCACTATTTATAGCAATTTGTGCCTGTCAGGTCGAGACCGCCGGTCTTGCCTGGCAAGGTTGAGTCGGCGGTCTCGATTTTGACAAGTGGCGAGACCGCCGTCTCGTTTGGCGAGATGGCGGTATCGACTTGCCAAATGGCGAGAGGGTCGTCTCGCCAAACGGGAGGGTGGTCTTGCCAAAGGCAAGTGGCGAGACGGCTGTCTCGACCCCTTAAGGTGGGAATCCTTATTTTTTGTACAGAAAAGCCTTCCTACTCTAATATGGGGCCTAATAGTCTCTCCTAGTGGCTTTTTAGGCTTTGTCCATCTTCGAATAGGAGGTCTTCTGCTCTTTATTTTGAGGCCGGGCAAGATTTGGGGTCTACACTAAGCAATGCACTAGTAGAAAGGAGAAGGAAGAGATTTGGGGTGATTTACAAGGTAGACATGATACTCCTTTTATAACAGAGAAAATAAGTACCAACATGTAATTTCTACCCAATGTGGGACATCAAACTCACACTTGAGTTCTCAACACATTCTTCAATAACTTGAAAGCCATAAAGTTTTCAAAGAAGCAATGGACATTCATGTGGATAATTTGGAAGCCCAAGCAGCAATTCGTAATGCATTTAGAGATTTCACAGTGAATGACTCTACCCTCAACCTTTTACTTGAACCTCCTTGAAACAAGATATGTCTTGATTTGATGGATTTGAACCATTAGCTTGGATAATCAAAATCAAGCAATTTTTTTACTACCACAAGACTCCATAGGATTGAAGGCTTCAAATGGCTTCTTTTTCCAATGAAAGGATAAGATCTTCCTTGTTCCTTCATGCTTTAGAGGTTTGTTTCGCATCGTCACACTATGAGGACCTAAGAGGAGCCTTGTTCAAACTTTGCCAAACTTCTATTGTTCATGAATACCAAAATCATCTTGAATCTGAAAGTGATGAAGATCTTATTGAAATACTCTGGCAAAGATCTTGTTGATTTGATGAAGTCAAGAATGAAGTCAAAGGCAACTTTGTGGCAGTCAAAAGTCACTTAGATAAAAGAGTAGAGGGATTAGTGTGTCTGCAGCTCTGCTTAGGTATAATCATTTTTATCTTCTCTGCTGCATGAGGTTTCTTCACTTAAAAGATTTTGCAAAATGCCTCTAAAAACGTTTAAACAGTTAAAAACAAAGTACTTTGATAAAAGCTTTTGGATTAACTATTTTTAACTAATAGCATATAAGCTTTATCAACTAAAATGTTCTTAACAATTTTATAACAAGGTTTTAACTGATGCAACTTCGAAATAACCGATTAAAATCACTTAAAATATTCAGAGAAGTGTTTTGGCAGTATTTTAATCGATATAACTTTGAAACAATCGATTAAAACCACTTAGAGTATAGTATGACCGATCAGAATGTGTTTATAACCGATCAGAATCAGATATGATCGATCAGAATTGAGTTATGACCGATCAGAATTATTTTAATCAATTAAAACACGTTTCAATCGATTAAAACAACTTAAGGAAATTTCTACACAGCATTTTAATCGATTAAAACTTATTTTTATCAGTTAAAATCACTTGGAAAAGTTTACAAGAAAGTTTTGCAGTATTTTAATTGATTGAAACACGAAACAATCGATTAAATCAAATTAGAAGATTTTTTGCCAAGAGTTTTAATTGATATAAACGTTGTCAGTATCGGTTAAAACAAATCCGGAGAATAATCAAGAACATTTTAATGGATTAAAAGAAGTTTTAACAGATTAAAACAAGGCTTTTAACAGATTAAAAGATTATTTTAACAGCATTAATTAAACCAAGTAGCTTTGAAAATCTTCTATATAAACAGAGTTGCTTGATCATTTTAAAATATCTCTGATACACATCCTTTTGCAATCATTCAAGCAATCAAAAGTACTTCTTTCAAGAAAGATTCGCGCTAGTTTTTGTGAAGTTCACAAGAATTCTTTCTTGAGGCAAAACTGCATTCTTTTGAGAAGAAACAACTTACTGCAGAATTGCATAAAACTGGTTTGAACATTATAGATTCTTCTGTTTGTTTCTTTACATTCTTTTATGTATTGTTGGTGCCTGGAATTGTGGGCACTGGTTTCTTTGCAGTTGGAATTTGGTTGTAAAGGTTGTCAAGAACTGGAATTTGGTTCTTGGTGAAAGGTTAGGTGCAGGAACTGGAATTGTGGTTCTTGTGGTAGATTGAGTGTAAGGTTAAGGTTGTAATCTGTAAAACATTCAATCTAGTGGAACCCAGCTGGAATTTGGCTGGAGACTGGACGTAGCCCTGGGATTGGGTGAACCAGTATAAACCTTGGTGATATCTTTCTAAACCTTTCTTTTCTTTAATTCTGTTGCTGCATTTATTTTTTGATTGCTTGCTGTGTGATTCAAAAACAAATCTGAAATCTTAACTATTGAAATAGATAATCTGTTAATTGCGAAAATCTTTCAAAGATCAATTCACCTCCCCTCTTGATCTTAGCCTCTTTTTCTAACAGAATCTCTAGGATTGTGGGTTTGCCTCCTCTATTCTTCCTCAATTACTTTGTTTCAGGACTTCAACCTAAAATTCGAAGAGAGGTCCAAGCTTTCCAACCAATCTCATTGTCCCAATCCATAATCTTGACAAAATTGCAATAAGAAAATTTTATCAAAGCTTCAACCAAAAATCATTATACTTGACCATCCTCCTCCATCGCAAAACCCACAATAATTGTTAACCCCCTTTATTACCACACACAAACTTCAAACACTTCCTCCATTAAATCCAAATCGAGCCTAATCCTATTAAAGTCAAATGATTGTCCCCTACTGAGCTCCAAAGTTGTCACGAGAAGAACTTGTGTTATTATTACGATGAGTGGTATCAGCCTAGTCACAAGTGCAAGCATGAGTTCATGTTGTATATAGCAAAGCTAAATGACCCTAAAACTAATGAGCTTGATGTGAACAATCTCCTTAATATAGATGACCCGACTCCAAATGAGAAACCTGAACCTCTAGATACAACCCCAACCCAAATCAGTTTAAATGCACTGATGGGCCACTCAATTCCTTAGACTGGTTTTGGGCCATGTCAATGCATCCCCGATTACGATTCTGGTGGATAGTGGAGCACCCACAACTTCATTCAAGCTAACATAGCTAAATTCTTTGGCCTTCAAGTTTCCTCGACTCAAGCTGTTTATGTCTTGGCAAAAAATGGAAAGGAGCTTTCATGTTCATCTATTTGTAAACAAGTACCTTACAATTGGGCTATTGCACTTTTTTGTTGATTTGTTTGTGTTTCCCTTAAGTCGAACCAAGATCATATTAGGGATGCAGGAGCTAATGACATTGGGTCTAATATTGACTGATTATAAGCAACTGGCCATGAAGTTCATTAGAGAAAGAAAATGTGTTGAACTCAAAGGTCAACATCGAACAACACCTTAAAAAGTCAGTATACATCAGATTAAGAGGATGATTGTTGTCGTCGCAGTCCGTTCCGACGCCTTGGGACGTTATGAATGTTTATGCGAGCGGTTGCAATAAGATGATTTAAACTCGTGTTTTGTAAAAAATAATGATCATCACTTTCAAGATGTTCATCAACTGAACTAATCTTTAAAACGCAAGGTTTTCGTAAAAATGGTTCTATGGAGTCGCCACCAATATTTTTACCATAAACATTGGAAAAGAGTAAAAAGGCGTTGATTTTAAGAAAAACCAAACTTGACCATTATAACCAAAGTCAAGTAAGGGAGTTAGTTACGTGTGGGGAAGCGGGTTCCCTATGACGGATTAATTCATAAAATAAAGATTATAAGATATTACAATATTACCCTATTTTATTACCCGATACTAGAATGATTATCTACATGATCCTATTTCTATTGCATATAGGAAAGCAATAAATAAAGCAATAAAAGAGAAGAGTAGTGAAAAGAACCTCCGTAGCAAGCTTTTTATAGAAATCTTCAACTCTGAGGATGTTTTTTGCCTATTCTCTCGCACTACAGGAACTCTCCTTTCCCGAATACAAAAAAAGCTTTAAACTATTGAATGTTGGATATCTCAAAAAGAGACTTCCTTAACCGATTGTTACCTTATAGGCAATCAGAGAGATCATTCGAGTACTAGAAGTATATAGAAGAATAGAGGGAAGTGAATATGAGTTCAGGTGTCCAAAAGGTTCAAATGAGGCCCCTATTTATAGCTGGACACTGTTAGGACGTCGGGACAATCGTCCCAAGTCCTGTCAGGTGGGGCAGCCGTCCCAAGTGTAAAAATGGGTTGGGATGACTGTCTGAGAATTGGGACGGCCATCCCAAGTGTTTTTCCCAAATTCTGGTTTTTTATTTCTTTAGAAAAACTCTCCTTTCTTTAAATAGAAGCCGGTTAATGCTGTTAGGGGCCCAACGGAGCTTTACCAATCTTCAGAATGGAAGTCTTATGATCTTTATTGTGAAGCCCGCCAAGATTTGGGGTCTATAGCTGCCCCCCCTTCACCTGGCTAACTGGTTGTTGGCTCAATATGCCTACGAGACTGGTTGGCAGGTGAAGGAGTTAACCCTCTTGCCCGGTCATCCTTCGGATGCTCCTTTGTTGTAGTCGTTGATCCTCTGGACAATGAATAGTTTGATAGGTACAAACCCCTATTCGATTTGAAATCCTTTTTTGAAAGACTTGGTCGGAGTCTCCTTTTGTAAAACTCAATGAGTATAAACCCCAGTCGGTTTGAAGTCCTCTTCTAAAAGACTGGGTTCGAGTCCTCTTATGAAAGACTCGGTGGGTATAAACCCCCATCCAATTTGAAATCCTCTTTTGAAAGACTTGGTCGGAGTCTCCTTTTGTAAAACTCGATGAGTATAAACCCCCATCTTGTTTGAAGTCCTCTTCTGAAAGACTCAGTGGGTAACCCCCATCTGGTTTGAAGTCCTCGTCTGAAAGACTTGGTCGGGGTCCCCTTTTGTAAGACTTGATGAGTATAAACCCCATCTGATTTGAAGTCCTCTTCTAAAAGATTGGGTCAAGTCCTCTTTTGAAAGAGTCAGTGGGTATAAACCCCCATCCGGTTTGAAGTCCTCTTCTAAAAGACTTGATCAGAGTCCCCTTTTGTATAACTCAATGAGTATAAACTACCATCCGGTTTGAAGTCTTATTCTAAAAGACTAGGTTCGAGTCCTCTTCTGAAAGACTCGGTGGGTATAAACCCCCATCCGGTTTGAAGTTCTCTTCTGAAAGACTTGATCGGAGTCCCCTTTTGTAAGACTTGATGAATATAAACCCCCATCCATTTTTTAGTCCTCTTTCCTTTAGACTGAAACGTGTGATGGTGGTTGATTGATCTCGATCATGCGCCAATGATGAATGCAGATATCCACAAGGTTTCTCTTCGACCTTGTGGTGATGAGTACGAACCCCCATCTGGTTAGAGTCCTTTTTCTTGGACTGAACTATGTGTTAGCGGCTTACTAATCTAAGTCCTGCGCTGATTCCATGGGGAGTAGTTGTTTGAGAATTTTGTTTTTGACTTTTTCTGTTTAGTCGTCCGATTTTGCCAGGGATTCTTTGTTTTCGGGATTTCTCTATAGTCATCTGACTTTGTTGGTTGTCGGGGATTCTTGATGTGTAAGCTTTTCCGTAGCCATCTGGTTTTGTCGGGGATTTCTTTGATTCTTTTTGGATTTTTCCAAATAGTCATCCAACTTGTTGATTGCTGGGGATTTTTGTTGATTTTTTCATTTTTTTTCCAGTAGTGGTCCAGCTTGTGGTTGCTAGGGATTTTTTATTTTTGGTTTTTTCTTTAACCATTACACTTGTTGATTGCTAGGGACTTTAGGTGATTGCCTCTTGGCATAGGCAGGAATCCGCTGGGGATTTGTTGATTTTTGTTGATTGTGCCTCTGAGTGGGCGAATGCTTTAGCAATAATGAAGACTTTGTGCTTGTGTTATTTTGCCTCTGACTAGGCTGATGTCCCTTTCTGGGGATATTGGCATTTTGCTTGCCAAATCTTGCCTATGCATTCCACTGAGGATATTCATATTGGGCAATATAGGCAAATGACTCTTTTGAGAATGTGAGTCAGGAGTTTTCCTTTGTAGTAGGCTCACTGCGGATGATTTTTCTCTTTTTTATGATGCACCGGGGGATTGATTGCCTTCCCGGGGATCTAATTTTTTATTTTCCCCCCAGGGGGAATGGAGTTTTTTACTCCTTGTTGAATGTTGTTGGTATGGGTTAGCTTTGTTGATGCTCTTATTCTGCTGGGGAATGAGTTTTATGATTATTTAATTTCTCCTTTTTTCGCATTTTATCTCTTTTTTCGCGATTTTGAAATTTGGCTTCTTTCCTTTGGATAATGCGTGCGCCTTTTTAATTTTTAATTTCTTTCATGCATGCAGGCTTTTTCTTTTTTGGATATCTGTTGGGGATGAAAATTTCTTTTTGGTGATCCACCAAGGAATTAGTTGGCTTCTTGTGGATCCGACTTTGATTTGATTTTTTGGTGATGGAGTTTTGGCTCTTGACTTTATGAAGCTCTTATTCAACTGGAGGATGGGAATTTTCTTGATTCCCTCTTTTTGTATATTTTTCTGGAATAATCAACTTGGGGATTTTTATTTGGCATTTTCTGTCGTGGCCTTTTCTTCTTTTTGGGCATCTGCTGGGGGATCAAGGATTTTTTTCTTTTTCTTTTCTATTAAAATCTTGGGGATATGGAGATTCTAACTTCGTAATTGCTTTGAGGGACTTTTGTGTAGCCCTTATTCTCCTTTGGGGAATGTGGTGGAGATTTTGGATGAATGTGCTCGATGACTCATGTGGTGGCACTACTGAGTCGTGAAGTAATATTTTTGTGTTGCCTTTGGAGTAGGTACGAACCACTTGAGGATGATTGAGCCTTTCCTTTGTCGTTTTCTTTGTTGTGCCTTCTTCTTTTTTTTTTTTTTTTGAGTGGAAGTAGGAAATGTTGGAGCTTTGGATTTCCTGAAGCTCTTTATTCTTTTGCAATGGCTCTAAAAGACAATCCTGCTTTATGAATTAATCCGTCATAGGGAACCCGGAAGGGGCATCGTGGGGTTGCTAACACCTTCCCCGCGCGTAACTAACTCCCTTACCTAACTCTGGTTATAATGGCCAAGTTTGGTTTTTCTTAAAATCAATGCCTTTTTATCCTTTTCCAATGTTTATGGTCAAAGCATTAGTGGCGACTCCATAAGAACCCTTTTACGAAAACCTTGTTTTTATTAGAGGATAGTTCAGTTGTTGAGCACCTCGGGAGCAATGAACACATTTTTAATAAACGCGAGTCTAAACCATCTTTTCGCGACCGCTCGCATAAACGTTCGAGATGTCCCTAGATGTCGGAACGGACGGCGGCGATAATCATGCATATAAGGAGGCTAGACTCCATACTTGTGATTGAAAATAGAAAGCTTTACAACCAAATCTCCAAAATATTAAAAAATGGTTATCTACATGATTCTATTTTCTATTGCATACATAAAGCAGTAAATAAAACAATAAAAGAGAAGAGAAGTGAAAAGAACTTCCGTAGCAAGCTTTTTATTATAACTCTTCAACTGTGAGGATGCGTTTTGGCAATCCCCCGCACTACAAGGACTCTCCTCCCCGAATACATGATCGAATCCACAAAAATTCTAAGAAGAATCGAATGTCGGAAGAAACTTCCTTAACCGATTGTTACCTTATAGGCAATCGGAGAGATCATTCGAAAGAGGGAGAGAAGAGAGGAGTGAGGTGTGTCTAAAAATGCTCAAATGAGCTCCTATTTATAGTTTTTTCAGCCTGGCAGCTCGGGACGGCCGTCTGGGGTGCAGAAAATAGGGACCACGGTCTGCAGAGGTTGGGACGGTCGTCTGGGATCTGGGACGGCCGTCCCAAGTGTTGAATTTGGGTGAGACGTGCGTCTCACATGTGGGACAGGCGTCTGGCCTGTCTGGGACGGCTGTCCTGGCTTCTGGGACGGCTGTCTCGAGTGTTTTGGCCAAATTTTGTGTTCTGGGACTCCCCGGAAGCTTTCCTTTCTTCAGACGGAAGTCGATTGATGCCGATAGACGTCCACCGAAGCTTCATCTTCAGAGAGAAAGTCTTCTGGTCTTTATTTGAGAGGTCGGGCAAAATTAGGGGTTTACAATGATTATTGTTCTTAAAGAATTTTTTTTTTTTTTTTTACAAAGTCGTTTTTGTGCAACTATTTTTGTGTGTGAATGTTCTAAATGCAATCTATTCATTTTTGATGCATTTAGAAAAGTGACCGACATTCTTCTACTTGGTGAATATGTCGATGGGCTCCTCTTCTATGATTTTGCTGATGGGGCCCTCTTTTATTCATCTTTTGGTTTTATCTCTATCTTTTTCCTAGACCGCCCTTTACAGGTTTTTGATCTAGCGGACTGCCTTAATTTTTGCCTAGAATATCTTAGGGGCTTTTGCCTTATCTTTTGCCTAGACCGTTCTTTTGGAGATTTCGATCTAGCAGGCTACCCTGATTTTTACCTAAGTATATCCTAGTAGGCATTAATTCTTTTTTTTATGCTTCCCCTTTTTAGATGCATGCTTGATCTTTGATTAAAGGTCTTTGCGCATATTTATGATTTATCAATAAAGAGGCATTTACATAATATTTGGTCAAGAGAAAGGAAATGAAAGGGAATTTTATTGATAAATGAGCAAAACTTTATTTCTTTTATAGAAGGATTTCAAGGGAGTTTAGAAGAATGGCTGGTCAGGGTTGGCTATACTATTTAAGCTTAAACAGTCGTGTCTATGATATTTGCCCCCCTGGTTCTCCTAATTGCTTCAGTTGAGATGCCCGAGCTCAGAGTGAAGACTATGTGGACTGTTTGCTTCTGGAAGAACATTACCTTAACCACCTTTCGATTTTTGACTAGGGTAACCATTGCTCTTTGTTTATTTTTATTTTTATTTTACCTCTACTTTTTGCCTAGGATGTGTTCTAGCGAGGAATATGAACCCTATCTTTTGTCCAGGGATGCCCTTTACGGGTTTTCATTCCTGACGGGTCTTGAGCAATGTCTTCAAGCATAATACTTCTTCACCGCATCAGAGTTGATTGGGTGTCAAAGTTCCTCTCCGTCCATATTGGTGAGGATAAGAGCCCTTTCCGAGAAAGCTCGTTTGACCACAAAGGGCCGTTCATAATTTGCTGCCCATTTTCCAATTTTATCCTTCTGGGCTGGAAGCAATTTCTTTATCACTAAATCCCCCTCTCGGTAAGTATGGGGGTTGACCCTTTATATATATATATATATATATATATATATATATATATATATATATATATATATATATATATAAGCCTTTTTTATCTTCCCTTGATAGGCTTGTCCACGACATATGGTGTCCAACCATTTTTCTTTTATTAAGTTAAACTGATCATATCGATTTTGGACTCATTCAGCTTTTGTCAATTTTGCTTCCATGATAATTCACAGGAAAAGTATTTCGACCTCTTTTGGAAGTACGACCTCCATGCCATATACAAAGGATAATAGAGTAGCTATTGTGGAGGTCCATACAAAAGTTTGATAATCATGAAGGGCAAAGGGCGATATTTTATGCCAATCTTTGCAGGTTTTGACCATCTTTCAGATGATCTTCTTAATGTTTTTATTGGCTACCTCTACTGCACCATTCATCTTAGGTCGATAGGGAGAGGACTTATGATGTTGAATTTTGAAGTCTTGGCATGTCATGGTAGGTCCACGCACATGCATCCATATACTCCCTTAATAATTGTGTCAAATCTTTCCCTGACATTATCATTGATTTAGGTACCAATACTTATTTCCTTTTTTATCATTTCCTTGCCCCTAGATCGATGGCCTTGATTTCTTCTTGGTAGGGTCGTATTAATTGAGCTTCTTTTTTTCTTTTTTTCAACAGGCTTAACATGCCCGGGGAAATGGTCCCCTTCTCACTATCTGACCCGATTCATTTGCCTTCGGCTTTCGGATCCCATAGAGAGTCCTCATTCATAGACATGACTATTTATATGGTTCTATTTAGGTTTAGGTTTTATTTAATTATTGTAGACCCCAAATCTTGTCCGGCCTCAAAATAAGAGCAGAAGACCTCCTATTCGAAGATGGACGAAGCCTAAAAAACCATTATGAGAGACTATTAGGCCCCATATTAGAGTAGGAAGGATTTTTTTTGTACAAAAATAATGATTTTCGCCTTCAGGAGTTGAGACCGCCGTCTCGCTGAAGGGCAAGTCAAGACTGCCGTCTCGTTTGGCGAGACGGTCGTCTCGCCACTTGCCAATGCCGAGACCCCCCCCCCCTCCCTTTTGGCGAGAAGGCCTTCTCGCCACTTGGCAAGTCGAGACCGCCGTCTCGCCAAACGAGACCGTCATCTCGACATTAATTCAAGTCAAGACCGCCGTCCCGAATGGCAAGACCGTCGTCTCGACCTAACAGGCGCGAATCCCTATAAATAGTGAGCGCCCCCCCCCTTCATTTCACACAATTCTTCCACTTTCCCTTCTACAATTCCTCAAAATTCTTCTCCTAGAGCCCCTCCGAAGCATTTCCGGAGTTTCTGAGTGTCTAAAAGAGCTTTTTTATAGCGTTTTTGAGAGATTTTCGACGTTGTAAGAGCGAAGGGTTGCCAAAACGCACCCTATTTTTCAAGAGAAATAATCAAAAGCTTGCTCCGGAGGTTTCTTCACTCTCTCCCTCTCTTTTACTGTCCTTTTATTTATATTAAATTGTGCAATAGTTATTAGGGTCATGTAGTCATCATTTTAATTCCACGAATAAAAAGGGTAAAAGCGTCTTTTCGAAAGATTATCTATAAAATAACTGGCTTGTCATAGGGAACTCGAAAGGGGCGTCGTAAGGGAACTAACACTTCCCTTACACGTAACTAACTCCCTTACCCAACTCTGGTTTTAACGACCAAAGTTGGTTTTCGAAAAACCAACGCCTTTTCTCTCCTTTTTCGATGTTTCCAGTAAAAACATCGGTGGCGTCTCCATAAGAACCCTTTCAAATTTGTCCTTAGGTCAGCCCGGTTATCGGACAACCTAAGGACGCCCTTTCGAAAACATCGCCCTTAGGTTCAGTCCGGTTATCGAACAACTTAAAGGCATTGTAACCTCACCCATAAAAACTCGAAAAACGGAAAGTCAGAACCATCGTGTCGCTCCGACCGCCTCTTTTTTACGACGGCGACAATTATTTAGGAATGAAAGAGAAAAGAATGAAAAGAATATGAATATTATGTAAATACCTCATTGCATTGATGAAAAAAGAAATATTTACAAAGCCCTTTTAATCAAAAAGACCTCGCGACCACAGGCAGGGACTGCAAGAGATACATCTGAAATTTTTTTATATTTTTTATTTATTTATATTATTTTATTTTATTTTTTTAAATAAGGAGCCCTAATCAATTGGCCGTCTCTTATCCAACCCCACTATTCTGGTTGTGATAGAGACATGGTATCATCATTGGGAGCGTCAAACGTGATCCACTCGGCATCCAACAACTTTTGGACCTTATACTTCAAGGTCATACAATTTCCACGGAATGCCCCGAAGTGCCTGAATGGTAATCACATTCCTCATTCGGCTTGTATCAATCAGGTTAGGGTGGATCCATCTTCTTCAGAAGGACACGTGCTAGGAGGTTAGCCTCTACCAGCTTTGTCAGCAGACTCCCATAGGAGGTTGGAAGGGGAGTATATTTTCTCTCTTGATTCTTCGACTGCCTAGCTGGTCTTGAAGAGAAAGAAGGAGTAGCAAGGTTGACGAAATTCACGCTTCCCTCCTCCTTCTTGCTAAAAAACTTCTTGAATGGGGCATTGGATGAGGAAGGTTGTGCAATCCTTCCACTCTTCAGTCCTTGCTCTACTCTCTCGCTAATGGTTACCACATCCGCAAAAAGAGTCGACGTGATCCCTATCATCTTATCATAATAGGGACCTGTCAACGAATTGATAAACAGGGATATGGTTTCCTTATCTGTTAGCGGAGGCTCCACTTGGGCAGCCAACTCCCTCCAACGCTGAGCATATGCCTTGAAGGGTTCGTCGTTTCTCTTATACAGAGTTTGTATATTTGACCTATTTGGAGTCAGATTGATGTTGTACTTGTAACGACGAAGGAAGGCATCTGTCAGTTGTCTCCAGATTTGGACTTGTCCCCCTTCCAATTGCATATACTAGCTCAAGGCCAAATCGGCCAAGCTCTCCTAACAGTAGTGGATCAGGAGTTTCTCATTATCAGCATACGCAGCCATGTTACGGCAGTACATTGTAAGATGACTCTTGGGACAAGTCATTCCCATGTACTTAGGAAAATCTCAGACCTTGAATTTGAGGGCAAATTGGATATTCTTAATGAGACACATGTCGGCTGCCTTTTTAACATCAAAATTATGTCCCTTTATAGCCCTTAACCTCTCTTCGAGGGCAAAATCTGTTGCTTGGAAACTTCAGGAGGATGGATGATTACTGCCCTCACTTCGGGCTGTACATGAGCTCCTCCTTTTCCTCATGATGTGAGGTGTGGTTACTGTGAGGGCTCTCCTTGTGTAAATCATGTTGACGCATTAATTCCATTAACTGTGCCATTTGTTCTTTAATGGAGTTAAGCTCAGCGGTGAGCTTGCGATTCTGCTCTTCAAGCTGTTCCATCTTTCTAGCCTTTTGAGCGCGAGTGATGACAGATAGAAGACTAGCCACTTTCTAAATGATTTAAATATTTTGTTATAGCTTTTTATTATGAATGATTAGTGTGGGATAGATATGTCTTAGACAATAGCTTTGGTATCTTCTTAAAAGCTAACGCTTAAGGAGTACCATACCCACCTTGGTGTGATGGTTCCCTTTTTACGAAGGTTACCAACATACCTTAGCGCACTTGTCCCTTCCAGGAAGGTTTTAAACGCACTTGAGTCTCTTTTGCTTTTGTCTAAGGATATCTAGTGCCCCCTAGAATGAATGTGTTTATGTATGAGAGATTTTATTATAATGATGTTTATGCATACTTTCCTTAATGCATTTATTTTCTCTCGTAGTTTTACAACTTATTAGATGATGCGGTATGAATGACACGACTTTGTAAAAATATTTTTTTGTAAAAATTATTTTTGTTGTTTTAAAATTTGTTTTTTTTTTAAATTATTTTACAACTCTTTATTACTTATGTTGGTCAACGTGACTACTTAGCTTACAAAGAACCTGAAACTAGGCTAGCTTAAATGAAGACTGTCCGAGATAAGGTTGATTTATTCTTATTTTATTTTTATATTTTTAAGAATTTTTTTATTTTAATTGTTGTATGATTATCTATGCAAATGCATCAAACAAATGCAACAACCAAATTCACACACAATTCACTCATCCGCGAACAGAGCGATGATGTTTAATCACGAGGTAGGGTTTTTCTACAAAAAGTTGCATGGTTAAGGCGGTTCTAAATTGTTCTCACCGAAGTCATGCTCCCAAGGTGCCACCATTATAGGGACCCCTCAATCTCTCAAATAAAGCTTTCAACGTCGGTTCTAATAAACCAACGTTGAAAGTATGATTTTTTAAATTAATAATTTTTATTTATTTACAACCCCTTTACCCCCTTTTATTTATCTAGAAGTCTCCCCTCTCTTTATATTATATTTTTTAGAAGTTTATTTATTTTTTAAGAGAATTGTCATTGGCAGGATTCAAACCCAAGTACTTTAAAGTTGGAGGCCGATACTCCAACCACTAAACTACTAGAATTTTCTCGATAATAACTTACAAATAAATTATATTTATATACAAATAAATATATATCCGTGTAAATATATAAATATATAAATACAAATATATTTATATATTTTGATATATTTATATAGTTATATATTTATATGTTGGATGTGAGGGCACACTCGAAAGTGAAAGTGTGTGTCGAGTGGGTTTTCAAAATTTGATGCTAAATTTGTGAGCAGGTATCTTTATATGAGTTTGTAATTTAATGATAAAATATAATCTTTATAATTTTATTTATATAATGATATAAAATAAATTTGGGAAACGCGTTATTTGCTCTCAAGCGAAAAATACCAATTTTCGCTCAAGCAAGACTTGAGTAAGTGAATTTCCGTGAGCTTTAACATATTTTCACTCAAGCAAGAGTCAATCACACTTTCACCCTCGATCGAAAAATACCAATATAATTTATTTGTAAGTTATTATCAAAAAATTATAGTAGTTTAGTGGTTGGGATATTAACTTTCAACCCTAAAATACTCGGGTTCAAATGCTATCAGTGACAATTCATTAACTTAAGAGAATTTTTGGCTGAAAATAAAAATAAAAATACTTTCCAGAAAATATATACAAATAAATATATATTTACATGGATATATATTTATTTGTATATAAATATAATTTATTTGTAAGTTATTATTAGAAAATTCTAGTAGCTTAGTGGTTAGAGTATTAGTCTCCAACTCTAAAGTATTGGGTTCGAATCTTGCCAATGACAATTTTGAAATTTAAGTTAGTTTTTGGGTTAAAAAAAAAGACTTTCAACGTCGGTTTATATGGGAACCGACGTAGAAAGTACTTTCTACGTCGGTTGACTAAGAACCGACGTAGAATGTGTTTAATATTCAACTTTCAACGTCGGTTCATCTGGGAACCGACGTAGAAAGTATATTTTGTAGTAGTGTTTTGTGAAGAGAATTGTTTAGTACTACATAAGGCCAAGACACAAAGTTGATTTCTTTGTTTGGTACTATGTAATGATATCACCGTTTGAACTTGTAAAAGCACGAGCCTATTAGGATAAGGTGTAGTTATTTTGTGCTTTCAATTATCAAAATCTTTATAAGTTAACTTGTATTTTTAACACAGGATATAGATGCTCCTAATTAACTAAGCAAAGAAATATAGTTATACTTTATGAAAGGACAGTTGAAAAGAAAAATTAATTATTCATGAAAAAAATCACTATTTATGTTTAGTTTCTATTATGATTTTTCATTTTTATTTTCTAAATCATAAATAGTTAGGTTTACTTATGTTTCATCAAAGTAATGATATATATCAACACTTTTTGTCTCTCTCTGTATAGTTCTATTAATACTTATTACTAATTTTTTTTCACTTACATAATGCATAAGCTACAACAGCTTAAAATTGTCACTAGGATCTCAATTTATTTATTTATTTAACTGATACATAGAATTTCATGGCTATTCAACCTTTTTCTTTTACCAAAATTATTTTTTATTTACTATTATTTCTAAAAGTCCAATTAAGTTTATAATGGTTTTGATTGTTAAAAAAATATATAATGATAATTTTAAAATCGTTATTATTACTATCATAATTAAAATTTAAGAAATTAATAATGAATTTGATGTTGCGGAATGCATCAATTATCTTGTGACATAAACTAGATAGACCAAATAACAATTCAATCATCATACTTGAACTCTTACTTACACTCATTAGTAGAAAAAATTGCATCATAACTATTCACTATAACTTTTGTTTTAATGATAAGCACTAAATCCAACATTTGAGTTTTTGTTATAATCTTTGACATTGTTTTGCTGAAATAGATTAATAGTTTTTATTGTTTCTTTATGGTTGTTCTTTCAACTCAAATATCAACATTGATGAAGGTTTGGATATCTAAAGATAACATAAGTTTAATGAAATATTCTTTAGTATATTCCTTACCTCCTATGATATACTCTGCTGCAGAATGCTCAAAGGTTTTAACACAGTATTCACTCCTCAGAAAATTCAGGGAAAGAGAATAATAGAATTTGGGGAAAAAGGATCTTAAAAACTTTTATTCTGTTCTGTTTTGATTACATCATAGCTATTAAAAGGAATTGGGTGCTAACAATCAAGCAAAAATTTGGGAAATAAAACAGGAATTAAACTAATAATTTGTAGCAGAAATTTCAGGAATTAATTTGAGCATATCATGATCTTCTAATTTTGTCCGCAGACATAATTTGAGCATATCAGGATCTTCTAATTTTGTCCGCATAAATTATCAGTCATCCACGCTGGCTTCTTTCTTGCTCGTTTCCTTACTATTGGGTCATCCTTCCTTATTGGGTCTGGGTCCACTGGTTGGTTTGTATCATTTTTCCCTTCTGCAGAACTCACCTTGTCCTCAAGGTGAAAATCAGGATAACAAGTGCAGAAATTTTCCAAGTCTTCCCAGGAAGCTTCATCAACTGGACAACCCTCCCAATGCACCAAGAGTTGTTCCTGTGGTTGCCCGTGAACTAACTGAGTTCGCCAATCTAAAATTGTCCTTGGTTGATCAATAGGTTGGTTATCAAATTTTTCCAAGGGTAAGTCACATGCAGACATCTTATCAGTACCACGAAAAGGTTTAAGAGCTGACACATGAAAAACCGGGTGAATGCGACTACCAGGAGGAAGTTGGAGTTTGTATGCCACTGTCCCAATGTGCTCGATGATGCTATAAGGACCATAGAACCTCTTCGAGAGCTTGTGGTGTTTCAATTGACGGACTGATGTTTGGCGATACGGTTTGAGGCGTACGAGAACCAAATCACCAACAGCGAGAGTAATGTCTCGACGATGTGCATTGGCCTTCTGACGCATTCTATGTTGAGCAGCAGTTAAATTTGTCTTTAAAGTGCGGAGTAATTCGTCACGAGAAGTTAGGGCCTCATCCAATACTTGTATAGAAGTGGATCCCCTAGTATATGTCGGAATGGTGGGTGGTCTTCGACCATAAAGAGCCTCGAAAGGGGACATTTGCAAGGCACTATGGTAGCTGGTGTTACAATGAAATTCGGCCCACGGGAGGAATGCAACCCATGAAGACGGTTTATGTTGAGTGAAGGCACGAAGATATTGTTCCAACCCACGGTTAACTACCTCGGTTTGACCGTCAGTTTGAGGGTGATAAGCACTATATATCAGTATGTCATAAAAAAAAACAATCACAAACCTTCGTAAGTATTGAGAAAACAATTGGTTCATTGCGGCTTGGAATGTTGATGGTGCATTAGTAAGTCCAAACGGCATTACAAGAAATTCAAAATGGCCCTCATGTGTGCGGAACGCCGTTTTATAAGTGTCACTCGGATGAACCCAAATTTGATGGTACCCTGCACGCAAGTCCAGTTTTGTAAATATTCTTGCGCCACCCAACTCATCCAAAAGTTCATCAATGGTTGGAATTGGAAATTTATCCTTAACTGTAACAGAATTTAACGATCTATAATCCACACAAAATCTCCATGTACCATCTTTCTTCTTTGGGTGAAGAAAATGGACTGTGGTTAGGGACGACGATGCCTTGATCAAGCATTTCTCGGATCAACTTCTCCATTTCAGATTTTTGAAATTGAGGATATCGATAGGGCCTCACATTGACTGGCTTGGATCCTTCAACAAGATGGATGTGATGGTCAACCGTTCTGTGAGGAGGCAATTCTGTGGGTGTAGAAAAAATGGACTTAAAACGTTGTAATAGTCGATGAATCGGGCTCGGGTAGGTTGGATGGAAAATTGTTGGATGGTTCTGGGAGAGAATCAACGTCTTGAAGGGACGTCGTGATGGTAAAAACACTCGGCCACATTATTGGTGTGAACCAATGCTTGAAGCCGATGCGGTGACACCGATTGTGAGGCTAGAGAGGCATCACCTACTAAAGTAACTTGGGTCCCTTGCCACATGAACTCCATAGTGAGAGCCGAATAATCATGAGCAACTTTGCCCAAAGATTGCAACCAAGGAAAGCCCAACACAACATCGGGACCTTCAATGTTCAGGATAAACAAATCCACCTCGAATTTAATGTCCTGTAAGATAAGAGGGACATTATGGCAGCAAAATTGACAAACCAAGAAAGTTCCACAACCAGTTGCGATCTTGAAACGAGGGCATGGTTTGATAGGTAACCCCAATCGTTCCACTAACGCAGACTTGATAAAGTTGTGAGTGCTCCCGCTGTCAATGAGGATGGTGAATTTTGTTTGGTTATAAAGGCCGGAAACACGCAAGGATCGACTTTGGAGCTGGCTGGACAAGGAGTGAAGGCTGGATATGTCACCCGAGACATCATCTATTGAGTTATCCTCGGATTCCGGTGGGGGTTCCTCTTCATCCTCTCCCATGAGGATAAGCACGCAGTTTTGGCATCGGTGAGATGGGTTCCATTTCTCATCACATTTAAAACAGAGACCTTTTGAACGGCGGTCTCGGAGTTTGGCAGAGGGCATGTTCCGCACGGCAGGGTTTGAGTGTGGTGTGGGTAAGAGTGGTGGTAACGATGTTGCAGTATTGTTTGATGGGTTATTTGGATTTGAATTGGATCGGTTTGTTTGATTGTGGTTAGGTTGGGTATGTGAGCCTGTGGAGTGTTGTGGTCCGCGAGACCACAATTTGCCTATGGTTGGTGTGTCATCAAAACGAGCCTCATATGCTCTGGCCATGGCGAAGGTTTCCATTAACGTAGCAGGTCGGTGAAATTGCAATTCCCGTCTCAAATGCTTTTTCAGTCCCGTAATGAAAAAACTGATCAGTAGTGATTCAGAGATACCGTTGACCTTGTTCATCAATTCTTCAAACTGGGCTTGAAAATTAGCTACAGAGCCGGTTTGAGTTAATTTGGAGAGTTCACCTTCAATGTCTTCGTACTGAGTTGGACCGAAGCGGTGGCGAACAACAGTAAGAAAAATTGGCCACGATAGTAACAAATTGTTACGGTTGCCCATTGGAACCAGCTAGCAGCGCGTCCGTCAAGATGAAAGTCTACGATCTGAAGTCGGGACTCTTCCGGAGTTTCGTGGAAGTTGAAGAAAGCTTCAATCTGGAAAATCCAATCCAAGAGATTGGAACCATCAAAACGTGGTACGTTTAATTTAAGCGCACATGACGTCTACCCGGCAAATGCATTCTGTGGTTGTTTTTTGTCTTCGACGTGTAAGTTTGCGACCTTCGAATCAACTTCTACCAGGTGTTGGTGGAGTGTGGAATGAACTGACTCGGTATGGAACTCGAGTAATTCGCGAAACTTTACCATCTGTGCATCAATATTGGATTGAAGGGCGCTCATAAGCTCAGTTGTGTCCATGATGAAAGCACCAATGATACACTCTGCTGCAGAATGCTCAAAGATTTTAACACTCTTCGAGTGAGTGTTCACTCCTCAGAAAATTAAGGGAAAGAGAATAATAGAATTTGGGGAAAAAGGATCTTAAAAACTTTTATTCTGTTCTGTTTTGATTACATCATAGCTATTAAAAGGAATTGGGTGCTAACAATCAAGCAAAAATTAGGGAAATAAAACAGGAATTAAACTAATAATTTGCAGCAGAAATTTCAGGACATAATTTGAGCATATCAGGATCTTCTAATTTTGTCCGCAGACATAATCAATCATCCACGCTGGCTTCTTTCTTGCTCGTTTCCTTACTATTGGGTCATCCTTCCTTATTGGGTCTGGGTCCACTGGTTGGTTTGTATCATCCTACGAGTATAATAACGATTCATACAATAAAATATTTTCTAATGTAATTTGAATTGTTTTTTTGTTTAAATCTCATTTATCATTATGATTCTCCCGAGAATCTTGAAGATGTTGGAAGAATTTAGAATGGAGAAAAAGACACTTTGAAATAAGGAAGAGGGAGAAGAGAAAAAAATAGGAGAAAAAGTAAGGAGAAAAAAATATAAAAAAAAAAAGAGATGCAAAAATAAAAAAAAAATGAACAAAAAAAATGAATAAAAAAAATATAAGGATTTTAGTTATAATTGTCATTAAAATTTTTTAATTCTAAACCTACAACAAAACGATTTTCTTTTTTATTATTGTGATATATGATAATAATTATAAATAATTTAAATTAAAAAATTATTATTTTAAATATATAATAATAATTATAAAAAAATCCTCCTTAACATTTTTGAATTATCAATATTTTTTAATAACAATTCATGTAAAATCGTGATGATAGGTTGTTATTTTTTTCTACTTTAGTTGTTAAATCTTTTAAATCAAGTTATAAATTAAAATTAATATATATATATATATATATTATTTTATATTTTTTATAATTATATTAAAGTAAAACATTTATCGAAATTATTATTAATTTTGTTCTACAGTATTTTTCTTTCTATCGGTAAAGTCTGAATCCAAAATTTTACTAAATTCGGATTTACCAACTAATTTATTGATGTTTAAGATGAGTAATCTATAATTTTTGGTTGATAGCAAGGGATGTTCCTGTAAGGCCGACAACCACCTGTCGGGATGGTAACCTGGCTTCACGTTCAGATGAGTGCCATAAATCCGCGTCCTCGTTCTTATGCGTGTTGCCTTTTTGAAGAGTGTAGCCGGTTCGTGTCCTCATTCTTATGCGTGTTGCATTTTTGAAGAGTGTAGCCGGTGTCCCTAAAAACTACTCCGACGCTCAAGAATGAATGAATAAAGGGCAGTTGACGTGATGCACTTACCTTAAAAGTGTAGCCTTATGAACCTTTAGAATTTGAGGAGAGTGACCCGTGGCCACGTGGAAATAGTGCAGAGACGGCTAAAGTATAGTTCCTATATCTATAGTACAAGGGTGTATTAAATATAGAGTTGATCTTTAACAAGAACGCTGGGTATGCTCCAGGACCTGACCATGGGATCCATAAATCCAATACAATACTTATTGCTTCACACTTGTACCTCAAATACACAAACCAATGCAATGATGTACTTGGTGCCCTGGTTCATAATCCGTGTGACAAATTCCTCCTTCTCCTTCCATTCCTCATTTATTTCCACTCTTTATCTCATTACATTCTTCGATAAATCCCAACTTATTTATTTTTTTATATATATTAATGTTAGGAATTATTTCAGGAAATGAATTGATCACACTCAGACTATCCATAATATTAAGATTAGGATGTAGAAACTCTAAGTTTTTATGTTGAATTCTTGATCGATTAGATATAAATATGGCAAAATGGACCATTGCATCTCTAATCTTAAAAGAAGAGTTTAACATGTTATAAACCTGAGTCTGACGGTTTTTACATATCAATCCACCCATATATATATATATATATATATATATATATATATATATATATATATATATATATATATATATATATATATATATATATATATATATATATATATATTTTATATAAATTTTTAAACAATATATCTTTAATTATATAAATAATTTTTAAATTGTAATTTATTAATTAATATTTTTATTAGATAAATATTAAAATTTACTTTATTTATATATTAAAATATTTAACTATAATTAATTATTTATGTTATCGGGTCGGTTTGCAAACCTATGTCATCTTTAATTAGATGTGTATACTAGGATAAATTATAAAAGAATGGATTATTTAACACTTCTATATATTCTTTTACTTCTCTCTTGATTTTGTAAATTTCTCGTGACATTTTCAGTTGAGCCTCATCTATGATATTATAGTAATTATGCCAAGTTGTTCTAAACACCCATTTTTATTTTTATTTTATGATTTAATAGATGAGATGGGAATGTCAAACTTTGACTACTTACAAATAAATGGAAGATTAAGATGAAGTAATTTAGTTCTCACTTGCTTGTTAGGATAAAGTCATAATGTGAGAGCATTACAAATTCAATATTTAATTTTGATAAAGATTGTTTTAACCAAAAATAAAAAATTTAGAACTCTTGGCCAAAGCTTTATAAACGAGCAACTCTATATTTTCTTCTTAACAATTCTCTCAGTATATTATAAAGAAAATATTTATTGAAAATAAATAAATACATTCAGTATTTTCGAAAGATAGAAACATTCAACAACACTTTCTTCATTAAACAATTATGAAGAATATTAAGAAAGTATTACAAGATTGTGTATAATTATTCTTTAATAATCATTGACTTGTAATGATTCATATTGAAATGTCTTTCTTTCCCAACTGCAACAACAAACAGAGCAGGAGCACTAATTAAAAAAAGTAGTTCCTCTCCATTACAATGATATTATATATTTTATTATCCATGAAATTAAATAATAAATAAATGAAATTTTTTAGGAAAAATCCTTTGTCTAGCTAGTGCAGTGATTTTAATCATAGATGTATACGGAGTAGGAGTTGGTGGGCCAACATTTTAATCATAGTTTGTGGGCCAACATTTATTCATGGTTCCCCACTGGCATTTTCATGTTTCTGGTTATCACAAAAAGGGTAAAAAGTTAGAACCATACAAATAAAAGGTAAAAGAACCAAAATTTATGTTGTATTCCCCAACTTTGTTTGCTTCAAATCCTTACCTAATATTTGGGTTTTGATTCTGGTTAACTGGTGTGTGGAAAATGGAAACTTTAGCTTCCCTAGCTCTTATTTGTGCTTTTTCAAGATGCTTTACCAACTCGTGCAGAAAATTAGGGTTTACGGTGACTTAAATTACAGGGATAAGGTTCTTGAGTGACACGTAATTTAGGATTCTTACAAAACTGAAAATTTTAGGAACAAGTGGTAAACAATAATGGCGTTGATAAATAGTAAAACTTAAATCATTGATGACACTTTTACAAATATTAGGGTGTTAATGATTTTAGAAAATTTAATTTGTGATCCATAACTTATTTTAAGGTTAAATATATTTTTGTTTTTTATTTGTGAATTTTATTTAGATTTTAGAAAATTTTATAGTCATATTAGGGTGTTAATGATTTTAGATTTTTTATATTTTAAAATTTGACTAATCAATATTTAAGCCTTAAAATTATTTGATTTTAATCTTTTTTATTCATTTTGCAGCGATAAAAAAATTATTCTTAAATTTAAATATAAAAATATTAAAATTATATATGTATATATATATATATATTTATGAATTTTATAATGATAAAATAATTACTAAATATTGAATTTTGATATAAAAATTACCAAATATTAAAATTATATATTTACAATAATTAAAAAAATTGAATTCATCATATTAACAATACAAGACGAAAGACAGATTTAAAAAAAAAAATATAACCATCAAAACATACTTTTTTTTATGAAATACAATAAGTATAAAAAAAAATCAACATTTTAGAAATTATGTACTGGCTAATATTACTGACATTTTAGTAGTCTTTTAAAATTGCTTTGCCCAAAATTACTGTTACACATGACTAGAATTTACTTTTGTTTTTTATCGTTAAAAATTATTGACACAATAAGAAATACAAATAATGATATTTGATATATTATTATTTTTCTCTCTTTTCTGATAAAGATATAATTGAATTAAAAAAAATCAAGTTTTATTGGAAATATTTATTTTTAGGAAGTGACAGACAACAAAAACGGAGGTGATATAATCGAAGAAATACAAAACCAAAAACATTATTTGGTCTTTTTTTTTTCCTTACAATTTTTTGGTCCAAATTCTCCAAGCCTTTCATTTATGAATTTATAAGGTATAAGCCTCTTTAGTTTCTTCTGTTTAGAATTAGGGCTTTTTAGTTCACCTGTTTAGCATCCACCGCGAGGCGTGTCAATCATAGCAGTAATCATGTAAGTTCAAAGCCATAACTTGAACTTTGATATTTCAATTCCAATCGCATCAGGGCAAATATATAGAACGATGTTATATACATCTTCTTAGATGGTATTTTGTTTTATAATGTTCGAATGTTATAATTTAGATTGGGACGATGCTTTGTAGAATGACAGGGATATAGTTATGCCGTAGTAACGTGGATATTATTTTCTCTGGTATCCACTTGAAACGAAGAGCAATACTGTGCTATTGGTGCCCTCAAATTTCTGTGCTTTTTAACGGAATAATGTGATTTGGCAGTTCACGGGATTGGTTTTATTGGGTGCTATTTGTTTATCGATTAAAAAAATAACATAAAAAATCCTTTTTTTATTAACATTTAACATTTTTTTGTAAAAAAGAGAAAAAAATAAAAAAATGCAACTTAAAAATGTTTTTGTTATCTTTAATTATATTTTAATTATTATTGTTATTATTTTTTGGCCAAACTATTTTGTGGTTGGGTTGCCCCATCTTAACCTAAAAATCGAATCGAATTTAAATTGGGTTAGTAGTGAACATTGGACGGGAGCCGCACAAAAGGAGGGGCGCAAATCTGGAGAAGGAAAAAAGGTCACGCGTTTGAGGTAACTCCCCTCTCTTGGTTCTCCATTTTTATTCCGTTTGGTACTTTCATCCTCTTGGCTCCTCCACTTTCATCCTCCATCGCCGCTTCACCAGCCACTTCCCCCCTCACTAGAACCGCCGCGCTCCAGCCACCACCACGCCGCCCAAAACCACCGCGCTTCAAACCATCTCCCACACCAAGCCTCACCGAATCTCCCTCGCTCGCCCTCGCCCAACACCCTCATCGGCCAATCCACCGCGGCTAATTAGAGCCAAACACCCAAATCACCTCCCAGGCTGCCGCGCAATCCTCGGATTCGCGGCACACCCAGCTTCAATCCTTCACCGGAACCCCCCCCCGAACCAAACCACCACTTCCTCTTCCCTTGTCCCCACCGCGCGCGCCACCCAAGCCCCACCGCGAGCCACCTATCCCTCGAACAAGCCTAGCTTACCGCGAGCCCCACAGCTTGCCCTGTTCGCTTCCACCTTGCCGCGGTCCAAATCGCGGATGCCCTGTCTCCACCACAGCTTATAAGGTATTAAGCCTCTTTAGTTTCTTCTGTTTAGAAGTAGGGCTTTTTAGGTCATCTGTTTAGAATTCACCGCCACCGCAAGACGTGTCGGAGGGTAACCATAGCAGCATGTAAGTCCAAAGCCATAGCCTCAACTTTGATATTTCAATTCCAATTACGTCTATATTATTGTTAGGGTAAATATATAGAACGATGCTGTCGATCTTCTTAGATGGTATTCTATTTTATAATGTTCGAATTGTATTAGGATGATGCTTTGTAGAATGACAGGAATATAGTTATGCCGTAGTAAAGTGGATATTTTTTTCTCTAGGACCCACTTGAAACGAAGAACAATACTTTTTTGGTGCCCTCAATTTTCTGTGCTTTTTAACGGAATAGTGTGATTTGGCAGTTCATGGGATTGGTTTAGGGTTTAGGGTTTATTGGGTATTGTTTGTTTATCGATTAACAGTGCATTTGATGCATATGGTAGGAATTTATTATATGTTGATTCTGTTGCATTTATTGATATTTTATTGGCTCCTTCTCCCAGGGTATTTAACTGATGAAATTTCTGCTTGTGATACTTTTTTGTGATATTAGTAGGAGATTACAATATATATCTCAACATGTCTTACGGAGGTATTTTATAACTTATCATTGTTTGGTGCTGGACTTTTCTTTTTCTAGTGAAGTGTTGCTCTATTCTGAGGCGCAATGAGATTGGAGAAGTGTTGGTTTTGCTCTTCAACCGTATACCCTGGACATGGAATCCAGTTTGTTCGCAATGACGCAAAGGTAAAATGAAGATCACTCCTGTGCAACAGTATTTCATATCTTATAGACTGTTCTTGTTAAATCAGATGAGATTAACAGTTATTGTTTTGCAGATTTTTCGGTTTTGTAGGTCTAAATGCCACAAAAACTTCAAAATGAAGAGAAATCCTCGCAAGGTAAAATGGACCAAGGCATACCGGCGAGTACATGGAAAGGATATGACACAGGTAATTATTTGGGTATTAGATACCACTTAATTTAATTGCCTCGATCTGGGTAAACTTAACCGTTATCATTTTGTGTTTTAGGACTCGACCTTTGAGTTTGAGAGAAAGAGAAACAGGCCTGAAAGATATGACAGGAATCTTGCGGAGAGTGTATTGAAGGCTATTCCTAAGATTGATAAGATCAGGGTCACCAGGGAGGAGAGACACCACAAGAATAGGTCCTCTTTGAATCCTTCTCTCTTTATACATTGGAAAGCTTTACAAAGTTTTTTTTGGCCTTTTACTGACATAGTATAAAAACTTAAATAGGATGAAAGGCAACAAGGAAAAGCTGCTGAAGGAGGCAGTGAAAGAGCTGGAGCAGGGCATCAGTTTGGTTAAAGCTCCATCAGTGCTTCAACAGGATCCTTCTCTCACTTTACCAAAGATCAAGGTCAAGGTTTCTCAACAGCAATCTGAGGAGACTCCTGCCATGGAAGAGTAATTCTATGTATTTAGTTTTGACTGTTTTAATATTTGTTGCTGTTGCTAGATTAGTTATCCACAATGTCTTGTTTACGAGTTTCCTTGTGATCATATGTGAATGATGTGATTTTGAAACACAATATTTTTGGATAAACATTCGGTGTGTTTAGACATGGTTAAATGAGATAATATTTTACAAATTTCCCGGGAACTTGAAATATTATTTATATATTTTTTCTTCGAATAAAAATAAGTCAAATTAAACGTGCACTGAAAAACAAAGGGATTTCTTTCCTTTTCCATTTAAATTTTAGGGGCAAAAACTGTGTAAAAACACTGAATTGGAATGAAATTTTCTTGCCCTATTGTTTGTTTCATTTCACATTGTAATTTAAAAACAAAACATTGATGAAAAGTAGTTCCGAGACCTTGGTCTAGGATCCTTTTTTCATTATGGATTGGAAACGGAATTCGAAAAGTAAGCAATTACTGTAAAAAAAACTTTTTAAAATAAACATTTTAAAAAAACATTCGAAAAGTAAATTGATATTTAAATTCTAAAAAACTGTATGGCATTATTTGAATTGGTAAAACTAAGAAAATTTTAAAATAAACGGGTTTCTTAGTTATTTTATCTAAGTTTGAGTGTCGATAAAAAATGGTAGAGAATTGTTTGGTAGTAGATAAGGTCAAGACACAAAGTTGGATTCTTTATCCCTTTGAATTGTCACCCTCATGTTTAATTGCATATCACCGAATATCACCCTTCGTAATCTTCATCTAAGTAATGTTAAATTAGCATGAAAAAAGAAGAAAAAGAAAAAAAGTGGGATCCAACTTGTCTTCAAAACCATTCAAAACCGTTGCAATTGAATGCATTAGGAAGGAGAGAAAGAGAAAGATAAGTAAACATGCCAAAAGCATGAGCCTATAGCTATTTCCAAATTTTCAATAATTTTATCTTTGTTTTTAATTCTCAATATCTTGATAAGTTGGCTTGTATTCCTAAAGTTATTTGTACTTTATTAAAGGAAAATTGGCAAGCAAAATTAACTGTTTATTAAAAATAATCACTATTTATGTTTAGTTTCTGTTAAGATTTTTCATTTTTATTTTTTACATCATAAATAGTTAGGTATACTCATGTTTTCTATTAATATTTATTATTATTATTTATTTTTATTTTTATTTTTTTTACATGATTAAAACTATGATCATAACCTGCCTTCCAGAAATATAACGTATAAGTTACAACAGTTAAAATTGTCACTTACATACAATCTCAGTTAGGTTTTTTATTTTTATTTTTTGAATTGATTTAAGTAATAGATAGAGTTTCATGTGCATTCAACTTTTCTCTTTTACTAAATTTAACTTTTATTTTCTATTATTTCTAAAATTGTAATTAAGTTTATAATTGTTTTGATGATTAAATACATATATAATGATAATTTTAAAATCATTGAACTTATGAAAATTAAGAAATTGATAATGATTTTACTCCGTTATAATAGTTAATAATATTGTGGCATCTGTAATATAATTATAATTGTATTTTATAAAAATGATTTTTTTTAATGTTGTTATGCCACAATAGATTTATAAATTTTCAATATATCTTCATTGTTACTCTTCTAGCACGATGTTGACATTAATAAAGGTTTTGATGTCCACACATAATACATAATACATGTTTAGCAGAACATTCTTTAGTTTATTCACTACCTCTTATAAGTATAATAATGTCTTGTCTAACGAAAGTTTTCCTTACATAATTTGAATAGTTTCCTTATTAAAATATTATTTGTTGTTATTCTTCGCTATGAGGAGATATTAGAGAAATCATGATGGAAAGAAAGACACTTTGAAACTAAGGACGGAAAAGAGAAGAGGAGAGACAGATCATGACGAAGAATAAAAAGAATAAGAGAAAAAATTCGTGAGAAGAAAAAAAGAGAGCTGAAAAAAACAAAAGACGAATGAACTAAATAAATGAATTAAAAATATAACAAAATAATAACAATAATTTTATTTATAATAATCATTAAAAAAATTATTTTAAACATATAACCCTTTTTATAATTGTTATTATATATAATATTTGTTAATAATTATAAATAATTTTTTATTAAAAAATTATTTTAAATATATTTTTATTATATTATATGTAATGTTATTATAAGGTCAAGTAGTTTAACTTATCATATGTCACGTGATGAGTTGTCTAGTTATAACAAAATTTCTAAAATAAAATCTAATATCAATAAAGGACGCTCTGGCCGATACGAAAGGAAATAACTTCAAAATAATTTAAATCACGTAATGGCATTTGCAATACACAATCAGCGAAATCAATTATTTGGTTTCTCCCAAACTGAGTAGAACCATACTACTGCATTACCCTAACAAATGGTATTTGCTTACAATGTAAATAGAAAATAGGGAAAAATTAAATTGGCATCAGGTGAAAATAACATATGGGAACCATCTTAACTTTAGAGATCATATAAACTATCTGACTACCTCCAGTCTTTTAAATAGCTTTCGATGTCAAGGGTTGTAATCAAAATCAAAATACATTACTAATGAAGTGAATATCATATTCAATTTTCTACAGCATACTAGTTGAGCCATCGTATATTAAACACATATAACTTTGCTAGGTAAAATTACAACTTACATATAATATTTCTAGCACATTAAAAAGATGGCAAGAGTATCAACAGATTTGGCGTTTGCATAAATAAACTTATAAATAAAGTGCAGGAAAAAGGAAAACAATAAAGAAAAGAAGCTAACCGAATCCACGTAGCAAACCACATCACAAGAGTAATTTTCCAAGACAAGAGTTATGAATTTATCAACTTTTAAGAGAAAAAGATAAAAAATTATTAGATTCTTATTTTAATTGAAAGAGTTATGATTGAGATATTATTAATATTTAATATTTTGTTATATTTATACATTATATATAGATAAAATATATACCTATATTAAATATATTTCATATATAAAAATAGTATACAAAATCTTAAAAATTCTTTTAGTTCTCAATTAAAGAATGGGAGGAAGCTTTACTTCTCACTAAAAGAATGGAAGGAGACTTTAGTTCTTACTAAAAGAATAAAAGAGAAAAAAGTTTTTTACAAGTCGTTATTTCAATTTTTGATGACGAAAAGTATGATTTATGGTCTATGAGAATGAGAATGCAATTGAGGGATTTGACCTATGTGAAACGGTGGAAGATGATTACATCATTGATCTAAAGAGGATTACATCATTAATCCAAAGATAATTACATCATTGATCCAAAGATGATTACATCATTGATCTAAAGAGGATAACATAATTGATCCACTGCTTGAAAATTCCACCAAAACTCAAATCAAAATATACAAGAAAAATAAAATGAGAAAGACTATTAGTATTTTAGGAAGGATAGGAAAAATGATTTGATGTTTAGTAGTGAGATTTGTGTAGAAAATAGTTTTTAGAAAGAGGTGGACAAATAGGAGAATGTTTGTATGAGAGAAGATAATAATTGATCTTGGAAGTGTTACAAGATATGTAGGAGTTTGTATTAGTTTTTTCACCCATTACTTAAGTGACATTGCTTATTTATAGGTTTGATCCACCACCTCCTAAATATTCTAGATAATTCTAAATTTTCTTAACTCTAGAATTATCTATCTTCTTCTTTCTAACATTTCTAGAATCTTCTAAGGATTCTAGATATTACTCATATGAAGTTCCTAATTCTAGTAGCATCTAGAATTTTATTTTCTAGATCTTTCTAGAATTTGCATCATCTTTAAACAAAGACAAAAAATGCAAAAAAAAGTTTTGAAAGAGAAAGCCCTTCCTAAAAGGATGAAGAACTTAACATAGTTGTGAAATTGAAAAACTTAAGGATGAGAAGGAAAAACTGCAGAAGTTACAGGAGTTTAAACTTGTTAGGTCTTACGAAGGGGGATTCATAGGGGAGAAACACATCAATGACACATGAACCCAACCCATATAAGGGATTGACACCACCCTCAACCAAAAACCTTAAGATATTGGGTTGTGGGTCATATTTCCTTATATGCTGCTCAACATTCTCATTCTTACCCAAGGTGGGACTTAGAATCACACTTGCATTTCCTAACAATCTCCCCCTCAAGTGTGAATTCGTCCACATTGGTACATCCCCTCAAACTCATCATTAGTCCTTCCATGTACCGCCATTCACTCTAATGGGACACGCTTACCTGACCCACTCTGTCAAGAAGACTTCGATACAAAGACCACTCTTACCCACTGCCGATCAATCTTTGGCTCTAATACCACTTGTTGGGTCTTTCGAGGGATTCACAGGGGAGAAACACACCAATAAGATAAGAGCCCAACTCACATAAGGATTGACATCACTCTCAACTCAAAACCTTAATGCCTTGGTTTATGGGTCATACTTCCTTATATGTTGCTCAACTTTCTCATTCTTACCCAATGTGGGACTTAGAATCACACTTGTATTTCCTAATAATCTCCCTCACAAGTGTGAATTCCTCCACATTGGTACATCCCCCTCAAACACACTAGCGGTTATGGGTTGACCGCTATCTAAATCATATTTTAGATAGCGGTTAAGCGTTAACCGCTATTAGAAGTGTTATTCGCTCAAGCGAAAATAAAATCGCTCGAGCGAAACGCCCCTGCACAAAATTGGCATTCTCGGGTTGTATTTCGCTTGAGCGACTCTAATCTCGCTCGAGCGAAATCAGATTCTGATCGATTATATTTTCAAAATGAGCGATCATATTTGATAATTTTTTCAAATAATTAATTATAATCGATTAGTTTTCTAAATTATTGATTAGAATTGATTAGTTTTTCAAATAATAGATTAGAATTGATTAATTTATGAAATTTATGAAATTTATAATTAAAAATATAGATTATTTAAGAATATTAACTATTGTAAAGATAAAGTAGAACATGAGATGAGATGAGGATGATAATATAATGATAGAAGTTACAAAAATGTAGAATTGAGAAGTTTGAAACAAAAAAAATGAAGATAATACTACTTTTGATATTGATTTTTATTTTAATTATTTAAAACAGAGAAACTATAATTTTAGTTTCTAAATACTCAATTTAAAGAATTAAAGTCATTATTATTTAATCTTTTAATTTTAGTATTAAAAATTTAAATTATATTTTATTAAATTAAAATAATTACAATATAATTTTCTACTTTGAGCATGAACAATATAATTAAGAAGATCAAGTCTAATGTTATTGATGCTAATTTTAACAATAATACAATAATATTATTTTCGAAAACGCCCATATGAATGTGAATATTTTGATTATTATTATATAAAATAATTAAAAGAATAAGGTAAATATTATATAAAATAATTAAAAGAATAAGGTAAATAGAAAAGTAAAATGCATGGTTATACCACTTTCCGTTTAATCTATAATTAGTTAGGTATGAATCAAATGTAAAATCTAATGTTATTGATGCTAATTTTAAGAAGATCACAAAATGTAAATTAAAATAATTACAATATAATTTTCTACTTTGAGAATGAACAATATAATTAAACTCAAAATTGAGAATACTCTTATACATTTTTGAACTCCTTTGGATAAATTTTTTTTCCTAATTTTTGATAAAGTTAATTTTAATATGTAAAACTATTTAACATTTTGAATTCTGAAAGGTTTTCTCTAATAGCAAATTTAAAAACATAATATTCAAAAAAATATTTTAAGATTGTGAATTCTCGGTTGTATTTCGCTTGAGCGACAAGTACTTCGCTCGAGCGAAATAAGATTCTGATCGATCATAACTTGAGATGATCGATCATAATTGAGAGGATATAATAGCGGTTAGGGGTTAACCGTTATCTAAAATGTATTTTAGATAGCGGTTATGGGTTAACCGCTATCTAACTCATATTTTAGATAGCGGTTAAGCGTTAACCGCTATTAGAAGTGTTATTCGCTCAAGCGAAAATAAAATCGCTCGAGTGAAACGCCCCTGCACAAAATTGGCATTCTCGGGTTGTATTTCGCTGAGCGAATATAGTCTCGCTCGAGCGATTTTTTCTCTCGATCGATTAGATTTTCGAAATGATCGATCATATTTGATAATTTTTTCAATTAATTAATTATAATCGATTAGTTTTATAAATTATTGATTAGAATTGATTAGTTTTTCAAAGAATAGATTAATTTCTAAAATATATACTAAAAAATTATAAATAAAAATATAAATTAGTTAAGAATATTGACTATTGTAAAGATAAAGTAGAATATGGGAGGAGATGAGGATGATAATATAATGATAGAACTTACAAAAATGTAGAATTGAGATGTTTGAAACAAATAAAATTAAGAAAATAGAGATTTAATTACACTTTTAATAAATTTAAGATAATACTAGTTTTGATTTTTATTTTTAAATAGTTATTTTAATTTTTTAAAAACAGAGAAACTATAATTTTAGTTTCTAAATACTAAATTTAAAGAATTAAATTTATTATTAATATTTTTTAATATTGTTTTAAATGTGGATATCTTTAATATTTTGGACATATAAATATAATTTATACATGTTTTTAAACCTTTTTCTAATATTTGTTTTTAAAAATATAATATCATTTTTAATATTTTATAGATTTTATATTTATATATTTATAAAAGTAATTGGATTAAATTTATTATCCTCTCATATATTATTATACATTTAGCGTAATTTTAGTTTAATTTAAAATTAGAATACAAATATACTATACTAATATACCATTATATTATTTTCATTGTATATAAATTACAAAATTAATAATTTGTATACTATACTATACTAACATATTATTTGTATACTATACTAATAGTATAATATACTATATTATAATATTATTTGTATACAAAACTAATATCTTTATATATAAATATATAAATATATAAATATGGAAAGATATAAATATATGTAAAAATATAAACATATAAATATATATAAATATGTAAAGATATAAACATATATCTTTAATATTTTGTACATGTAAATATAATTTATATATATTTTTAAATCTTTTTCTAATATTTATTTTTAAAAATATAATATTATTTTTAAAATTTAATATTTTTTTTTCAAATATATAAATATATATAAAGATATAAATGTATAAGGATATAAATAAATATATCAATATATCAATATATAAATATATCAAAATATTAATATATAAATATATTAATATATAAATATATAAATATATAAATATATATATATATATATAAATATATAAATATATAAATATATATATATAAATATATATATATATATAAATATATAAATATATAAATATATAAATATATAAATATATAAATATATAAATATATAAATATATAAATATATAAATATATAAATATATAAATATATAAATATATAAATATATAAATATATAAATATATAAATATATAAATATATAAATATATAAATATATAAATATATAAATATATAAATATATATATATATATATATATATATATATATATATATATATATATATATACAAATATATCAATATATCAATATTATCCCCTCATATATTAATATACATTATTAGCATAATTTTAATTTAATTAAAAATTAGAATACAAATATACTATCTTATACTAATATACCATTATATTATTTTCATTGTATATAAATTACAAAATTAATAATTTGTATACTATACTATACTAATATATTATTTGTATACTATACTAATAGTATAATATACTATATTATAATATTATTTATATAGAAAACTAATATCTTTATATATAAATATGAAAAGATATAAATATATGTAAAAATATGAAGATATAAATATATAAAAATATAAATATATGTAAAAATATAAAGATATAAATATATCAATATATCAATATATCAATATTTAAATATATATTAAAATATATAAATATATTTTTATTTATAGATTTTATATTTATATATTTATACTGATATACATTTATTTGTATATAAATATAATTTATTTGTAAATTATTATTAAAAGATCCTAGTAGCTCGGTGGTTGGAGTTTCAGCCTCCAACTCTAAGGTACCGGGTTCGAATCCTGACAATGACAATAAATCACCTAATAATAAGTTAAACTTCTAAAAATTATAATATAATTAAGAGATATGAGAAATAAATATAAATAAAAACTTAAATAAGCAAAAATATAATATAATTAAGAGGTAGGGAAAATAAATAATAAATATAATAAAAATGTAAATAAATAAAAATAATTAAATTTGTTATTGATTTAGCGATCGATTTAAATCGGTCGCTATTTTTGTAACTTTTTCATTGATTTAGTGACCGATTTAAATCGGTCGCTATTTTTTTACCTTTGTCATTGATTTAGCTGATCGATTTAAATCGATCGCTATTTAGCCACCGATTTTCATTTCGGTCGCTATTTAGCGACCGATTTTAATTATTATTTAAATAATTATATTAATATATTAGCGACCGAATATATTGGTCGCTATTTTTTAAAACTTTACCACTGATTTAGCGACCACTTAATTCGGTCGCTATTTTGGTCTCCAATGAATAAGTGACCAAATTATTTAGCGACCACTTTAGCGACCACTGGATCTGGTCGCTATTTAGCGACCGAAATGTAAATCGGTCGCTAACAACTTAGCGACTTGCCCTTTTGCGACCAACCATTTCGGTCGCTAACAGAATAGCGACCGAATTTTGGCCATTAGCGACCGATTTTTTCGGTCGCTAAAAGCGATTTTTCTTGTAGTGTATCTTAGACTCTAAAAATACAGACTCAATCTTAAATAAAACAGAGTTATTACAATACAATTATCACCAATCTTCAATCTTCAATATTCTAAGTCTTTAGTTCTTGGATCATCATCAAAATCCATTCTTCATATTCATCAAGTGCAACATCAAGTCCTTGAATTGTCAACATGTTCATCCTTAGTAGGATTCTAAGGAAGTGTTTTCATCTCTTTGATTTGTTCGGGGAGGTGTTCATCCTTAGTGGGATTCTAAGGGGGTATTTGTTCATCCTTTGATTTGTTCAGAGGAGGTGTTTATCCTTTGTGGGTTACAGAGGAGGTGTTTCATCTCAAGTGTGATTCTTGAGAGGTGTGAGTTTCCTTTGTGGGAACTGTTCATCCTTTGATTTGTTCAGAGGAGGTGTTCATCTCTAATGGGATTATAGAGAGGTGATTGTCTTTTTAATTAGTTTGCTTTTTACTGGTTCTTCTGCAAGTTTGATTGTAATTTGTGAACTAAATTTTAAAGATAGTAAATTGAGTTCACTCTTATGTTAGAGGTGACTGGGAACTAGATGTAGTGTTGGCTATACCCAAACCAGTATAAATTATTGTATGCTCTTCTCTTCACTTTATGACTCTTGACTTTTGTTTTCCCTATATCTATGCACTAGTATTTTTCCCTATACCTTGTTGATTATATCGTTTCCGCTTTATCTTAATTCAATTTGATAAAAAAATTGAATTAACAAGTTATTAGACATCTTAAACAAATTTTTAATATGGCATCTATTTTAATTTGTGCATCTATTTACCCCCCCCCCTCTAGATGCCATTTGTCTAACAAGTGGTATCAGAGCTTGGTTAGATAAATTATTTCTAAACGATATGTCAAGATGTCTATGTAGAATCAGGTTACAGGGAAGGAGCCTCAATAAACAGACCACTACTGTTTGAAGGTGAAGACTATCAATTTTGGAAGGTGAGGATGAAAATATTTTTATAAACATTGGATTACAGAGTCTGGGATGCTGTACTCAACGGTCCCTACATTCCAATGGATAAAGTTGTTCCAAAGTCCTTTGATAAATGGTCGCCGGATGAAAACAATCTTGCCCAATATGATGTAAGAGTTCGAAACGCTATTATTTCTGCCCTAACTTGAAATGAATTTTATAGGGTCTCACGGTGCAAGACGGCAAAAGAAATATGGGACACTCTTGATGTGACACATGAAGGAATAAATGAAGTAAAGCAAGCACGCAAAATACACTTGTCTAGGAGTATGAATTGTTTCAAATAAAGCAGAATGAAAGCATCACAGATTTTCAGACACGCTTCATGCATATAGTAAATCACTTGGAGGCTTTAGGAAAAAGTTTTGACAATGAGGAGTTGAATACAAAAATCTTAAAGTCCTTAGACAGGAATTGGCAATCAAAGGTCACTGCTATTACAGAATCAAAGGATCTCACAGAAATGGATCTTGCCACTCTATTTGGAAATCTGCGAGAGTATGAGATGGAGTTACAAAGGTTAAAGAACGGTGAACAAAACCAAGCCAAGACGATAACTTTAAATGCAGTAAAAACTTCACAAGATGAAAATGAAAATGAAGGTGAGTTTTCAGATCCTGGTATATCTTTTTTTGTTAAACAGTTTTCTCAGTTTATGAAGAACAGGAAAAAGGGACAACAAAGAAGGGAGAAAACAAATAGGAACAAGTGCTATGAATGTCCAGAACTTAAGAAAGATGTGAAAAAAAAGAAGAAAGAGAAAAAATTCTCTAAGAGCAAACGCAAAGCTTATATTGCTTGGGAGGACAATGACTCTTCCACTACTCAAGAAAGCTCTTCCAAAAGTAGTGATGGAGAAGAAGAAGCAAATCTTTGCTTGATGACAAAAAGTGATGATGAAGCCTCATCACAAGTAAGTAGCACACAATCCTCAAATGCATATGATGAGTTGCATGAAGCATATCAAGAAATGTATGAAAAGTTTGAAAGTTTAGCTAAGAAATATACTACTCTTAAACAAAAATTTCATGCATTAGAAGATATTGTTGGTTTTTTTGAAAAAGAAAATGAGTTCTTAAAGAAAGATGTTGAGAAATTTAAAACTTTGTCTAAAAATAAATAAGTAGCTAATCCTTGCAAAAATTATAATCATTTGGAAAATGAGATTTTCAAGTTAAAGAAAATAATGAACTATTTCTCCAAATCTTTTGCAAATCTTGATTCTTTATTAGGTTATCAAAGAGAGGATTCTAGCAAAGCTGGACTTGGTTAGAAACCCAAGGAAAGTCTAGAACCTCATAAAACTATTTTTGTGAAAGAGTCAAGGAAAATAGATGTAAAACCAGCTTCAAAAAGTTTAAGAAACTCATTTAGACCTTTTCAAAGAAAACCAAGATGTTTTTATTGCATGAAATTAGGTCATACATCAAATAGATGTTACATAAAAGATTTTGGTATATCTAATGGAAAATATGAATGGGTGCCCAAAGGGGCAAACATAAATTGATAGCTTGAGCATCTAATAGATTATGAATTCTTGTGAAATGTTTTTATTTTCTGTAATAATCGATTATGAGACACCATAATTGATTATGGTTGGTTAAACTTGATACTATGAATTATCTTACTGTCATAATCGATTATGAACTCTTCATAATCGATTATAACAACAAACTTTTGAAAGTTTTAAAATTTTTTTATTACGGGAATTACATAATCCATTATATCATATTGATATTCATTTATCCTTAGTCTTTTAGCTGAGACTTGTGTTTCTACTAACCTTTAAGGACCCAAAAATAATCAAAGGGTACCTAGATTTGTATGTTGATGTTGCAGTTGGTCATCAAGGATAAGAAATCACTTTGGTTTCTTGATAGTGGATTGCTTCTGTTTGAATGTAGCCTTTGTAGAGCTAAAAGCATTGATGAAGCCTTACAAGATGAATACTGGATTCAAGCTATGCAAGAGAAACAAAATCAGTTCAAAAAGCATAATGCATGTTGAAGATTGTGGCAGAACAAGGTGGTGGCATGTCATGGATGTGACAAATAAGTGATAAATAGTTAGCAGCATAGCATGACCATAATGCATTGGCATGTGCAATGCTATTGGCTTTGACCGCGTGTTTGTTTCCGCATAAATAAGTTTTAACAAGCTAGATGAACAGGGAAATATTACAAAGATAAGTTTATTCTTGTCTCTCATGCCTCTGCATTGAATATCTGCACTTATCTGTCACATAAATTCAATTGTTGACCAACTTTGAAATTTGAAAGTTTGAGATTTTGAGATGTTGAAATTTGAAATTTTTTGTAGTTTGAAATTTGAATTTTTGCAGTTTGAAGTTTGAAATTTTTGCAATTTGATATTTGAAATTTTGCAATTTGAAATTTGAATTTTTGTAGTTTGAAATTTGAACTTTTGCAGTTTGAAATTTGAAATTTTGTAGTTTGAAATTTGAATTTTTGCAATTTGAAATTTGAAATTTTGCAGTTTAAAATTCAAAAATTTTGTAATTTGAAATTTGAAACGACGATGAGGATGATATTTAGATCCTAGGACTTCCTTAATGTTGTTGAATTTATTGTTTTTTTAGTGAATTTGAATTGGAATTTGAAATTTGGAATTAAAAATTTGAAATTTGAGGGAACTTGAGTTTGAAATTTGGATTTTGATGTTTGTATTGTTGTAGTCTATCTACCTTGGATTAAAAATTATAATTTTCCTTGTAATATTTTTCATAATAACAGGGAGAGATTTTGATGATATTAAAAAAGTGTGTGAAACAGAGGGAAATTTTTTCTCTTGTAATATTTTTTAATGATTATTAATGAAATAGGCGAAGATTTTGTTGAATTAAAATTTGTGTGTTAAATTCATTCCTAATTCTGAATTAAACAAGGGGAGTTAGGGGGAGCTTTGCTCACATAAGAAAGAAGCAATTTTGTTATTGACATATCTAGGGAGAGTTTAAGATATTGTTCTAATCTGTGTTAATCTGAGATTTAAATATACTGTGCTAATCTTGAGCTGGCTATATAGAGTCAAACATTTTAATTCATTTCAAGTGTTTCCTTGATCATCATCAAAAAGGGGGAGATTGAAAGCATTGTGGGGAGATTGAAAGCAATGTGAAACATTTTCCTACATTTTGAAGAAGATGATTTTGATGAAGATTCAAGTCAACATCATTCAAGACTCAAGAAAGCCCAAGATGAAGCATGAAGACTAGATAGAATCTTAGAACACTGGATATAAAGGTACAAGTTGATGAAGTAGTATTATGCATAAGCCTCCAAAACACAGTTTGATAAAATTTCGTAATATAACATTTTTCACTGTCATAATCGATTATGTAAGGGTCATAATCAATTATATCATCAAATAAACATAATATGACATTTTTTACTGTCTTAATCAATTATATAAGTGACATAATCGATTATGTAAGTGTAATAATTGATTATGATGCATCAGAAATGGAAAAATGATTTTCTCTCTGTCATAATTGATTATACTGGTAACATAATCAATTATGGCAGTTTAAATTTGAAAAATATATATGTTTTTGAAGAATAAATATTTTTGGATACATCCTGATTTTTCTCTACGAAATTATTAATGACCAACGACCATTTTCTGATGTTATTTTCCTATTAAAATGAATTTAGATGAAAAATAAAATACACAATCACAGAATTCGAAAATACAGTTTATATACATTCAGTTTTACGAAATTTATTTTGAGCAAGGCAATAGAGCACTTTTAGGTTTTTTGAGAAAACTTTTTCATATTATCTTTTGCGCTTTCATTGTTAATCACATTGTGTTCTTGGAGTTATTATTCTACAGGCTTCTACAATTTGTTGTCTCCTTACCCGGTGTGATTGTTCTTATTTTATTGCCTTCATCCTTTGTGGGTTTAGGTTGTTGTTGTTATTTTATTACCTTAATCCCTTTTTTAGGATTTAGGTGGTTGTTGTTCATCCCTTGATTTGTTCAAGGAAGGTGTTCATTCTTAGTGGGATTCTAAGGAGGTGTTTTCATCCCTTTGATTTGTTCGGGGAGGTGTTCATCCTTAGTGGTATTCTAAGGAGGTGTTTGTTCATCCTTTGATTTCTTCAGAGGAGGTGTTCATCTTTTGTGGGTTACAGAGGAGGTGTTTCATCTCAAGTGTGATTCTTGAGAGGTGTGAGTTTCCTTTGTGGGAACTATTCATCCTTTGATTTGTTCAGAGGAGGTGTTCATCTCTAGTGGGATTCTAGAGAGGTGATTATCTTTTTAATTAGTTTGCTTTGTACTGGTTCTTCTGTAAGGTTGATTGTAATTTGTAAACTGAATTTTAAATATAGGAATTGGGGTCACTTTTGTGTTAGAGGTGACTGGGAACTGAATGTAGTGTTGGCTATACCCGAACCAGTATAAATTACTGTGTGCTCTTCTCTTCACTTTATGACTCTTGGCTTTTGTTTTCCCTATATCTGTGCGCTGGTATTTTTCCCTATACCTTGTTGATTATATCGATTCTACTTTATCTGAATTCAATCTGATAAATAAAATTGAATTAACAAGTTATTGAACATCTAAAATAAATATTTAATTTGACATCTATTTTAATTTGTGCATCTATTCACCCCTCCCCCTCTAGATGCCATTTATATAACATGACCAAGGTTATAATTCAGGCCATCACAAAATTCATTGTGGGTGAGGACATGGAAGATTTGGAGGATAAGGAAGAGGACGTGATCATCCAAGAATGGAAGCAAGTGATTGCCCCCAGAACGTTACAAATGATGAAGGACAAGTGAGAGAAGTCATTAATACTATCACAGGGGGCTTTACTAGAGGAGGAAGTACAAGCTTTGTGCGAAAATCACATTTGAGAGCTATAAATAATGTCAATATAACTCGGTCACAAGAACCAAGAACATTACCCCCTATTACTTTTACAAAAGAGGATTTTGGTTCAAATGATCCTATGCAAGATTATCCAGTCACTAGTATAAAAATAGTATTTTATGATGACTTACTACAATGATTCTAATCCACCCATTATAATAAATTGGACGGTGATAATTTTGTAATTAAAATTCATTTTTATGACTTTTTATATCGGTTTAAAATTGAACCGTCATAGTAAGTAGATTCTATGTCGGTTCAGTTTTGAACCGTCATAGTAAGTGCTTTATAAATTATAATTTAGACACTTTTTTATGTCGACTCGATTATGAACCGTCATAGTAAGTACTTATTATGGCAGTTCAACTTTGAGTCAACATAGAAAGTGACTTTGTCAATTTTAAATATGAGACATATTCTATGTCGGTTAAAATTGAACTGTTATAGTAAGTACTTATTATGACGGTTCAAAATTGAACCGACATAGAAAGTTCTTAATATGATGGTTCAATTTGAACCATCATAAAAAGTACCTAGATTTAAAATATTCAGTTTCGTTTTATCCTCTTCATCTTTCTCATTTTTCATTTTTTTCCTTGTACGAAGAACTCTACTCAACTTTTTCTTTCTTTTGTTTCATTGTCTTCTCATAACATTCATTTACTTTTGTTTTCCTCATGCATGAACCACCACTTCCCATAATCTTGCTTCTTCCTCATTTACAATAAAAAGGTAAAATATGGAAACATTATCTTATTTTTTTTATATTAGTTTATGTTTCCTGATTTGGTTTAATGGAGTTATCTAATATGTTATATTGCAATTATTATTATGAATTTTTTCTTTTATGAATAATTTTTCATCCAATTTAAGTGAATATATTTACATTTTATGTTTAATTATGTTTTCGTATGTGGATAATGCTTGTATTTAATTTTCGAAATTTGTTGCATTGAAACTGTTTGATAAAATGTTTGTGAGAAATATGATTATATAAAAATATTTAACAAAGACTTTTTATGCCGGTTATTAAATAACCGACATAGTAAGTACTTACTATGTCAGTTATTTAATAACCAGCATAAAAAATTATATATTTTATGTTGCCTGAATCAATGTCGATTCTATAACTGACATAGAAAATCTAAAATAACCGTTATAGAAAGTCTTTACTAGTGAATAGTAGTCATTATCTATATTTTCAATTGGGCAGTGAAGAAAACATTGACAGATCAAGGGAGTTCAACTAACATACTCTATTGAACCACCTTCTTGAGAGTGAACATTTCACATGATTTGATACAATCGTATCCTGATCCGCTGCTCGAATTGATTGGAGAAAGAGTTCATACACGTGGATATACTAATCTATTGACAACTTTTGGAAGTGATAAGGAAAATAAAAATATCTTGGTTAGGTATATATTAATAAATCGTGACATTTCTTATAATATGTTGACAGGGAGAAGGACGTTAAATAAGTTTGGAGCCATTGTTTCTACTTCGCATATGGCCATGAAGTTCCCTATTGAAGGAGGAGTCATAGAAAAAATCAAAATAGATCTAAAGAAGTAAGAGAATTCTATGCACTAAGCTTGAAATATACCACTTGGTTGGCTAGTGTAGTATTGGTAAAAAAATCTAATGCCAAGTGACATATGTGTGTTGATTATACTTATCTAAGCATTCCCAAAAGACTCTTACCCTTTACTGAATATAGATCAGTTAGTAGATAACGGTGATCGATAAATCTTTAGATCAAGTTCTTATAATTTAAAACCTTTTACATACGTACCCACGATAAATATATATAAAGTAAAACACGAATTATAAAAGTAAAACACGAATTAAATTTTTTTATTAAAAATATACAAAAGATATTTAAAGTATCAGAAATTCTCATATTTCATGAAATTATTTTTGTAAATTTTTTATAAAAATTACAAGAAATAAGTTTCTTACAAATTTAAATGATTTTTTATAAGAAAAATTGCAGAAAATAAATAATTATTTAAAAGTGTATTATCTGAAAAATCAATTGAACACTCTTACAATTTTGTAGTCATTATATTTCACTTTTAGGTCTATATTGTAGATGGGATAACCTATTAATTAATGTGTGTCCACACACCAGTCTTTTCCTCCAGAGTGAGTGTAAAAAAGAAACAAAAATATACATAATTATAGATTTTCTTTTAGTATACCAATATTATTGTTTATCACAATTTTGTTGACTATGTGTGTTATAAACATGATTGGTATATGTAAGAAAATTATCTACATCTCATATAATGATGTTGATTTTGTGTGATAAACATCTAATTTGAATTTGTCTTAAAAATTTCTTTAAAATTTTGTACAAATATATGTAATTGTAAAATGTTTTACTAAAATTGCATCGTGATGTTTTATTTTGTTAAAAATACATTATTTACATAATATTTTCTAATTGATTGTATATTTGTTGGTATTAATTATTTACGATGAATTAGTGTGTTGTTGATTATGGAAGTTAAAAATATAATTTGAAATTTATTTTTGAAAAATTATTTTCTAGGAAAATAATATGATGACACTTAGAGGGACTCATTTTTTAATTGAGCATTTCAGAGCCAAGTGCTTTGACAACGTTTTCTTGTTTCTTTTTGAGGAGGGTAGTAGAATAATAGAAGTTATGAACAATAGAAATAACGGACGATTCATTGAAATAAATGATTTAAATTTAAATCTATCTGGCTTAGGATTTATCGTGTGTGCAAGTGAGATCCACAAGGAATGAATCTTAGTTTTACTCCAAATCCAACTAAATTAACTAAACAAATAAAAAAGCTAAAAAGAAAATTAAGAAAACATATAGTAAAAAGAGATCAATTACTTAGACACCATCTAGCATTATATGCTTGTAGGGTAACTTGGTATCAAAGTAATATTAAACATTTATAACAACAATTAAGAGAACAAAGTCACTTTGTTGTTTTATTTAAACCATTAAATGTTTAAATTTATATTTTAACCTAAAATCCTTAAGTTTAGGATCTTTATTATTCTTTCTTCTTTTAATACATTAGTTACCCTTTAGATCTAATGCTTCGAACAATAAAACTTGTGTGAGGTGGTGAGTCGCTGATAAGCTAGATAAGTGAAAAGGTAATCCCATAGCCTGAAAACTAGAGAAAGATTGAGGATGCCAAGAATTTTGAGAACAATAAGATATTTAGAATTAAGAAACAAAGATAAGTAAATAATGATATAAACATTGCAACGTGAGGCTTCTTCCTTATATAAACAATATAAATTCTAGTCCTCAAATAAAGATAAAGTACATCTAGTAGACTATAGTTATCCAAGTACTAAAAAAGTAAGATTATTAATATTGTAGAACAATTAATTTTAGGCCAACATATAAAAGATGGGTATAATTTTATTAATTTAGGATTAGTACAAGTTGATGCAAAACCAAATTACCAATTAGGAGTAAATAGTCCAATATTAATCATAATAAGAGATATTAGACTTCAAAAAATTTAATGATTCAATAATTACAATATTGGGAATTAATCTAAATAATAACCTTGCTTTTTTTTATTGTTATCGTTATTTTTCTATGAATATAAGAAATGATAAAACTAGTAGCGTAATAAAATTATATGTACAAATCCCAAACGAAACTATAAATGAATTATCAAGTCCAACATATATAATTTATAGAATCTATTATAAAGTTACAAAAATATATTATAATTACGAGTGTTAATACATTTCTTACACGTAACCGACTCTTGAACCCAAATATGGTTTTCGAGACTATTTTTTAAGGTTTTTCCGTAATTTTCCTTAATAAAAACTATGGTGGCAACTTTACTTTCATTTTTTAAATATTAAATTCTTTCCATCGCTCCATCGTGACCTTGGTTACGACAGTGATAAACAACATCTTTGAATAGTTTCTCATTTTTTAACCAAATTAATAAACAAACTAATGTATGATCTAGTTAGAGGAAACATACCATCTTCCTAACACTAAGTGATCCAACAAATGACTTTATCAATGAAGACACTAATGTTTTGTTGGGAAAGTGTTAGTGAAAAAATCGATATAAGGATCGAAAAGCGGAAGAAAGAAAATCGAGAATCATATGATTAGTTAAAAAATTGATAAATCGAAAAGATGGTTGGAAGACATTCGATGACCATGTAACAGTATGAACACATAAATCGAGAATTGGAATCAAAAATCAAAGGAAGAATATTTGATGTCTATTGCTGAAGAAAATTGAGAAATTAGAATCAAGTGTAATAGGTTAAGGGAAATCAAAAGCAATTCAAAATTCTCGAGATTTGAAATTGAGATCGAGGGAAAGGTTAGCCTACATGGCTATTGAAATTATGGCTAAGTTATAAATCGAGGAACGGTTAAAACGCGTATGGAACGTGAAGGCATTTTTCTAAACCATAGAACTAAGGTAAAACTTCGAGGGACGTGCACGTGGAACGTGGTAGCAGTTTTTGTTAACTGCTCTTAGGAGGTTACCTGAAGGATGCTCTATAAATAGAGTGAAGATTGAAGGAAAAAAGGGGGGAATTGGCAGAGAGAACAGAAACGCTAGTGAAAAGTCTACAGGAGAACGACGCATCATGAAGTTTCTAATGCTCTGGATTTTCATTATCATTGATTGTCTTTATCGCTTTCTTTACTTTCCCTGGTAATTTACTTTCATGCAATTTACATTCATCAATTTAAGTTTATGTACTTTCAATTACTTGTCATTTACCTTTAATGCAATGTAAGTTTCTATACTTTCAATTACCTGCCAGTTACCTTTAATGCAATTTAAGATTCTGTACTTTCAAATTCTTGCCATTTACCGTTTCTTCAATTTTGATGTCCTGCATATTTATTTTCATGCAATTTTAAATCTTTGTCATTTACAATTAATGCAATTTTGAGGTTTCTGCATTTATAATTCTCTGTAATTTAATATTCTGTACTTCCTTTCATTTTCGATACGTTTTACTGCTTTCTTTACTTCATGTTTCTTAATAAAAAATACCAAAAAGAATACTTTCGAGTGTCAATCTGTATGATCTGTTGCATTGTTAACATTTCTCGATATTATGACATTTTCGATTCTCGTACACGTTTTGATTGAAAACTGTTGCTAGCCTAAATAAAAAGAATCTACGTGGTTGAAATTTGATTAGAACCTAAGTTTCTATTAAATCAAAATTGATCAAATTTTCACCAGAAACAAATTGGCGCGCCAGGTAGGGGCCTCGTTGTGTCAAAAACACAAAAAATTGGCTAATTCGAAAGTGTATGAGATTAAGGAGTGGACGAGTAGTAAGAATGAGTCAAAATCCACCGAATAGTCAGAATAACAGTGAGATTCCAAATAGTCCAAATCCACCAAACACTGGGGGGCAAGTTCACAATGGAAATATGCCTGTAATATCGACAACTGTGAGTGCGTCGATGCTTGTGAGTACTGAACAAAGCCCAGGGACATTAGCAAATACTCAGTTAGGGTCTAGTACTGTAATGTTAAACAATATACAAACTACGGGAAACCCCATAACAACATATGCAGGTCCGCATATGAGTGTAAGGTCGCCTAGTTTTTCGTTTAATAATATGAATGGGGCTGGTACTTCTTCAATACAACGAAGTACGAGATTTAACCTAGGAATGCCCCAAAACTTAGGAACGTTTCCAACCTTATGTATGCCTCAAAATTTTGGAGTATCCCCGAATTTAGGTGTGTCCCAAAATTTAGTAACACCTCAGAATCCAAGGAATGCACAAAGTTTAGGAACACAACAGACGTCTCCAATATCAAACCTAGATCACAGAGCAAATCTGGATCACGGGAGATATGCATTCGATAGAGATTATCATCGATCCAATTTCGAGGCTATCGAAAATGCTAGTACTGGAATTTCCAGTAATTCATTAGGAGTGCTTCGGCAACAAATGGATGAAAGCAATTTCGAGATGGTTAATATGTTGTCACAACAGTTGACTACAGTATTAAACCCATTAGTTCAAAACACTATCAATAGTTTTGAGATACTAGCAGATCAAATGACACGTATCGGGGATGCATTAGCAATACCTCAACAAAGGAGGGTCGAAAATAATGCCAATCAGGATAGTAACCAAAACGTTAATATCAATCCCCTTTATTTATTAAGGAGAAATCGAAATGTTGATCAATATCAGCATGTGGGGAATGAATATCAACATGTGAGGAATGATACTTGCAGAAATTTAAATGGGGGATTTCAAAATATGTACAATCAGAATAACATGCAGTACAATCATATGCTGAGACAAAGGATGAATCCCCAAGGAGTGGAATTAAGACCACCCAACCAACCGTACTTTGTTTCTTCTTTTCTAAATACGATTCTCGAGACAGAATTACCTCGAGGATACAAAATACCCAAATTCACCAAATTTGCTGGAGAAATTGGTGAATCCACTATCGAGCATGTGGCACGACATCAAATCGAATGTGGAGATATAGCGATGAGTGAGGAATTAAAAATGAAATACTTCCCTAGTTTGTTAACAAAGAATGCTTTCACTTGGTTTACTTCGTTGCCACCTAATTCGATATATAATTGGTTGCATTTGGAAAGAAATTTTCATGAGCAATTCTTTAGGGGGGAGACTCAAGTAAGTCTTATCGACTTAATGAATATAAAGAGATATAATCATGAAAGTGTAGATGATTATTTGAATAGATTTAGACAAATGAAGTCGAGATGTTTTACTCAAATTCCCGAATTTGAATTAGTCAGAATGACCTCTGCAGGTTTAGAATTCTCGATTAGGAAGAAGTTGGTTAATTTACCATTGAATGACATGGCTCAGCTAGCCGATAAAGTGAGAAGAGTGGAACAAATCGAATATGAGAAACAAATGTACAAGAAATTTGAAAAACCTATGAAGAAAGATAGGGTAGTGTATATAAATGACATATATGAGGAGAATCCCAGGACAGAAGTAGAAATTGAAGAATATGTCGATGAGAAAGTAAATATAGTAGAGCTCAAAGTAGGAGCTCCATATATTTGTAAACTGCAGTAGAAAAATGAAGTAAAAGACAAAATGACAAATTGCACATATACTTTTGATGTAACAAAAGCAGATAAAATCTTCGATATTTTATTGAAAGATAAACAGATTAAGTTGAGCGATGATCATAAATTACCTTCTGCAGATCAAAGAAATGGTCGAAAATATTGCAAATTTCATAATATTTATGGGCACTGGACTAATAATTGTATACATTTCAGGAACACGATCCAAGATGCGATCGACCAAGGAAGATTGAAGTTCGAGGAGATGTCAATGAAAGTGGATACGAGTCCATTTGAAGTTCAAGTAGGGTATGTCGAGTCCCAGACGGGCATTACTGAAGATGTCCGATTGATAAATTCAACCTTTATAGGTATGGTCAATGTTACTGAAGACATTGATCCTAGACATGTTAGAATGGACATGTCAGAAGAAGACATAGAGTTTGACCTAAGCGAGTTCGAGAAAGAATTCGTGAGAGAGATCTATCCTCGATCAGAAGATTCCCTCATCAAATTTTTAACCAGAAAGAAAGAGAAGGATGAAGGCGTGACATTATGTCCACGATGCAGTGCGGTGTTTGACAGATCAGCTGTTAAAGCCTTCAGGGCAGGACAGATCAAGAAAATAGAGGAACAACATAAAAGTGGCAATGTTAAGGAGGATCAAACAACCCAAACAACGGTGGGGGAGAATCAGCAGCAATCTGTTGGTTCTGGTGCTAGTAGAAATAAAAAACTATGGGTTAGGAAATAAATGTATTCTCCTCGGGGAGGAAGAGGCAGACTTCAAAATAATGATGTTTTCGATAGACTTTCATATGATGAAGGATCAAATATTGGATTCCCTACATTCCAAAGGAGATTTCGAGGAAGGCCTTGGAGGAGAGGAGGAAGAATCCCTTACTGGAGAAGGGTCAATAATTATAAGAACTTTGAAGAAAAGAATATACCAATCAGGGGTCAGTATGTAAGAGACTTTGTCGATGGCAAGAATGAATATAGTTGGGATGGACATCAGATCGGAGTAATATCGATACTACCCACGGAGTATGTTAGTGAGTACGAAGAGTTTCAAGAGCAAAGTGACGTCAATCGAGAAGACGATTTCTATTCCGAAGAAATGAGACCGAAAGTGACATAGGTGACACAAGCATCATGCGAATCGCCCCATAGAGATGCTACTTTTATCGATCCTCCATCTGAGAAAATGAGGTTTCATTTGAAGCCCTTATTACTGAACATCGAAATTCAAGGACAGAAGGTGAATAAGGTTCTTGTGGATGGTGGTGCAGCGGTGAACATATTGCCAATCACTATGCTGAAGAGGTTTGGTATCGAATTAAAAGACTTAGTCAGGCATAATATCATGATTTCTGATTTCAGTGGGAAATCATCGAGCTCAGAAGGCATGATTGCCTTAGATGTGAAAGTGGGTAGTTATTCGAGGCCCACTATTTTTGTAGTTGTCCAATCACATGCCAACTTTAATGTGTTGCTTGGCAGGGAGTGGATTCACGGAGTTGGAGCTATACCTTCCACGGCTCATCAGAAGCTGTTTATGTGGAATCGAGATGGACATCTCGAAATAATTCAAGGAGACCAGCATGAGTTCGTGACCTTTGTGTCTCAGGCTGGTCGGTCACTACAAAATTTGGCGCTCACTCAACCATTCACCTTCGAGATTTTTGAAGACTTTAATTCAAAAATGCACGAGGAGCGTTTCTTGGAAATGAATGAGAAAAGAGGGTTTGTCATGATTAAAGAGGGGGCCAGCCTCGAAGTGGCCGGTGAAGATGAATAAAGATTATGAGGAATTCTTGGCTCGATTAAGAAAATATGAAGATGAAAAGAAAGAGGGCCAAGAAAGTAGTAGTACTAAGATAGGAATAGATAAATCGATTTACTCGACAGTAGTAGCAAATAATAGTGATCAAGTTATACTCGATTGCATTTATGATAATTCTCCTTTAGGTTTTGAAAGATCCATCGCATCGAATCACAAAAAAGTCGAGGCCCAAGATCCGTTAGAAGAGATCAACTTGGGAAGTATAGAGGACAAAAAACCTACTTATATTAGCAGGTATCTCGAGAAAGAAATGAAAAAAGATATAATTTCATTACTAAAAGAGTATAAAGACTGCTTTGCTTGGGATTATGAAGAAATGCCTGGGTTGGATCGAAGTCTAGTCGAACATAGATTACCTATCATAGAAGGCAAGAAGCCAGTAAAACAAGCTCCGAGGAGATTTGCACCTGAGGTGATGGGTAAGATTAAAGAAGAGATCGAGAGACTTCTTAGAGCAAAGTTCATCAGACTGCCAGTGTATGTCGATTGGATTTCTAATATTGTTCCAGTTATTAAAAAGAATGGTAAAATGAGAGTATGCATTGATTATCGAGATTTAAATTTAGCAACTCCTAAAGACGAATATCCTATGCCAATAGCCGATATGCTAATAGATGCAGTAGATGGTAATGAAATGTTAAGTCTTTTAAATGGTTATTCAGGATATAATCAAATTTTTGTTTCCCAGAATGATATAGCTAAAACAGCTTTTCGATGCCCGGGGGCATTAGGTACTTATGAATGGATAGTGATGCCATTTGGATTGAAAAACGCCGGGGCAACATATCAAAGAGCAATGAATTTAATTTTTCATGATTTGATCAATGATTTTATGTAGGTTTATATAGATGATATTGTTGTAGCATCGAAGGAAAAACATAAACATTTAGATAATTTGAGAAAATCTTTTGAAAGAATGAGGAAATACGGATTAAAAATGAATCCCTTGAAATGTACCTTTGGTGTGTCTGCTGATGAATTTTTAGGATTCATAGTACATGAAAAAGGGATCGAGATTGATAAGAATAAAGCAAAAGCTATATTAGATACTTCTGCTCCAAAGAATAAAAAGCAGTTGCAATCATTATTGGGAAAAATAAATTATTTAAGACGATTTATTTCTAACTTGGCTGGTAAGACTTATGTTTTTTCGTCTTTGTTAAAGTTGAAAAAGGAAGCAGATTTCAAATGGAAGGAGGAACATCAGGAAACCTTTGAGCAGATTAAATTGATGTTGACGAATCCTCCGATTTTGATACCAGTAATGAGGAACAAGCCATTAAGGTTATATGTATCAGCATCAGATCGAACTATAGCCTGTCTACTAGCACAGAAGGATAAGAATGGTGTGGAATGTGCTGTTTATTATCTAAGTAGAATCTTGAATGATGCTGAAACTCGATACAATGATATCGAAAAGTTAGGGTTGTGTTTGTATTTCTCTTGTATGAAACTCAAATATGTAATGAAACCTCATGATGTGATGGTTTATTCCAGAAATAATATTTTGAAATTTCTTTTGTCGAAACCTATTATGCATAATCGAATAGGAAAGTGGGTGTTAACTTTGACAGAATTTTCATTATCATTTGAGTCTTTGAAATCGTAAAAGGCCAAATTATCGCTGATTTTATGGCGGACCATACAGCTTGACTCAATTGATAATTTATTTATTGAAATAAGTAAATGGATAATGTATTTCGATGGATCGAGTACATCGGACAAATCGGGAGTGGGAATTCTTATTATTTCACCGAATAATATCCCGACTAAGTTATTATTTGAAATTAAGCTCACTTGTTCGAATAATGAAGCTGAGTATGAAGCTTTTATCACAGGTCTCGAGACTTTGATTAAGGTAAAAGCTCGACATGTAATTGTAAGGGGTGATTCACAATTAGTGATAAAAAAAGTACGAAAAGAGTATAAATGTATCAACACTAATTTCTTCAGATATCTAGAAAAAGTAATTACTTTGAGTAGAATGTTCGATGACATAATATTCGAACATGTTCCCCGAGAGTTCAATCGAGAAGCCAATGATTTAGCACAAATAACATCTAAGTATAAAATATCTCTGGAAAATTTACAAAAAATGATTCAGATTAAAGAGAAATTACCCCAAGAAAGTGAAATTTTACAAATTAGTCACTTAGATGATCAAGATTGGAGAAAATCGATTATAGATTATTTGCAAAATCCAAACGGGAGAATCGATAAGAAAATTAAATATCGAGCAGTAAAATATGTTTTGTTGAATGATGAATTGTATAAGAGAGGTATCGATGGAGTATTGCTTAGATGTTTAGGGAATGATGATGCTTATTTAGCAATGGCAGAAGTATATAATGGAATATGTGGTGCCCATATGGTAGGCCAAAAAATGAGATGGATGTTAACTCGACAAGGATATTACTGGCCTTCGATTTTTAAAAGATTGTATCAAGCATGCTAAGTCCTGTGAAGAATGTCAGAAGTTTAGTCCTATACAATAAGTCCCTACTAGCGAACTACATTCGATTATCAAACCATGACCTTTCAGAGGTTGGGCCATCGATTTAATTGGACAAATTTTTCCACAGTCATCGAAAGGACATAAATATATAATTGTAGTTGTCGATTATTTTTCAAAATGGGTAGAAGCAATTCCGTTAAAAGATGTCGATCAACAAGATGTAATTGATTTTATTGAAGAATACATTGTTTATCGATTTGGGATACCACAGTCTATTACCACTGATAGAGGGACAATTTTTACTGGTAAGAAGATGGTTAGATATGCTGAATCGAGAAATATTCAGTTATTAGCATCAACTCCATATTATGTTCAGGCTAATGGGTAGGTCGAAGCAATTAATAAAGTAATTATTGGTTTAATCAAGAAACATGTCGGTAGCAAACCAAAAACCTGGCATGAAACGTTATTACAAATTCTGTGGGCCTATCGAAATTCGCCGAAAGATTCCTTGCAGAATACTCCATATAAGTTAGTCTATGGGCATGATGCGGTTTTACCCATCGAAATAAATATTGAGTCAACTCGAATACAAAAACAAAATGATTTACCCAGCTGTGATTATTGGAACTTGATGTATGATGAATTAAATAAACTCGATGAAATAAGATTGCAAGCATTGAATAATATTATTCTACAAAAGAATCAAATTGCTCGAGTTTATAATAAGAAAGTTCGATAGAAAACATTTAGCAAAGGTGACTTAGTTTGAAAAATGATTTTGCCGATGGATAAGAAATGTAAAAGTTATGGTAAATGGTCGCCGAATTGGGAAGGGCCTTTTGAAGTTGTTAAAGTGTTATCGAGTAATTCTTATTCGATTGTTGATTGGCATAATAAAGAGAAAGTCTTGTCGATAAACGGAAAGTACTTGAAAGACTATAAACCTCAAATAAGGGAAATAAGCATTCAGAATTAATTCAAATATGATGTTCTACAAAATTAGATATTGAGATTTGAGTTGATCAAAATCTATTAACAATTGAATCCAAGAAGAGAGGTTCGAATTTTCTTCGACAATCACTTTCCGTTTGCGCTCCATGCTTTGCCCCAAAGAAAGTGCCACTTCTTTTGCAGAAGATTTGATCGAATTCATTTGTGTTGTGAGGAAATCGTCTTGTGCTTGAGTTGATGAAGTCTTTTCTCCAATTCTTCGATTTCACCTCTAACCAAAGACTATTTTTTCAACGCCTCTTCAAGATCAAGCTTTTGAGTTTTCAACAAGTTCGATTTCTCAGTTTGGAAGGTAGAAATGGTAGTCAACTCGGTCGCTATAGATTGTTTTTTCTTCCTTGCAGAGTAAGCTTTGTTAAATAAATCGGTGGCCGCTGCGACTTCAGCGTCAAAACTCTTTGGAAGTGTGTCATCGGGGAATGCCTCTATAGCAGTAAGAATCTCTTGGAAAAGTTGTTTTTTCTCGCGCGATTCCACCAAGACCTCGAGAGGTGAAGAATAGAAGAAAGACCTAAATTGTTGTATCAATTTGTTTGCCTCTTCAGTTGACGTCACGGGTGGTTTAAATGAATGGCTTGAAGGAGTGACGTCTTTAGATAACAGAATATCGAGAATTGAGAATGAATCTTCTTCAATGGCAGTTTGATATTCTGGTAAATCTTCTGGGGTAGGATCACTTATTTGAGGCAATGTCGATGAAATCAGTTCGACAGATGAAACCTCGAAAGGAGGAGAAATTGGTGGTTCTGCAGGAGATAGTGAAGGAGAATCTTGGATATGGACTGTGGGGATATTTACAATATTATCTGAAAAGGGAAATGAGTTTTTTCGAGAAAATGAATTTAAAATCCTAATAGAGATAAGGTAAGAATAGGCAGTAAGGAAGAAATTTTTACCAAAAGGAGAAGGTGGGTCGATGTGCGTTGGTGCGGGGGAAGGGTTTTGTACATCCTCGGGTTTCTGCGGTTCAAAATATAGGTTAGAGAAGGGAAACATGTAAAATGAGTCGAGAAAAATAGGATTTTTAAACTTTACCTCTAAAATTGGTACGGTTGATTGGACCAAAGATTCGACATTCGTCGACACTGTAGCTGATGGATGGTCCTGAAATATCAAAATTTAGAATCATGTTATAAACCTTCTCGAATTTTAGATATACAATATATATATGAAAAGAGGGGAAACTTACGTGACTTGAATGAGTCTCGTGTTGTCTGTGTTGTTTGACCCGCTTTATCGACCGTATTAGAGTCCGTCGATAACGGACTTATGATAGGTTGAGCGGTTCGAGGACTCTTTTTGGATTTTTGTTTCTGAAAACAATGAGAAGTGAATAAGCTATAGAAAAGGAAATCAAAATAAACAAGATAATAGGGAATCGAAAAGAAACCTTCGATTTTCTCGAAGATGAGGAAATTGTAGTTGAGTGTTTTCGTTTTTGGGTGGGGGCAAATGGGTCCGATTCATCAGAGGACTCCCAGTCTTTCTCAGAGATTGTGACTTTATGAGGCTTCGAAACTGTCGAGAAAGAAAAACAGTTAGAGTACAATTTGAAGAAAATTAAAAATATTTCTAAAAGAGGCAATAAAATCTCACCAAAAGGTGATGGGGTTAAAATCTTGACTCGATCGATATGGACAAGCCAGGGAGGAAGAAGATGTTGAGGAAGGTTTAGGTAAGAGAAGTAGGATAGTTTCGATATTGAAATTTCCTTGTTCTTGGGTTTTGGTGAAATAGTTTCTTTCAAGGATCTCAACTCTCAAACCCATTTAGGATGAGTTAAAGGTTTGGCTATTCCAAAAGGGGTTGTAGGGAAAGTGGGAAGATGGTTGGGACAATACATTTCAAATGGGGTTTTTCCTCGAGGATTGATTATTTTGTGGTTCGATCTGTTGGTATCTATTTTATTAGCTGGGGATATAACAACATTGTAAAATGTGTCTTGTAATTTAAGAGGGTTGTAGCATTCTTGATAAAAGTTTTCAAATGGAGATATTTGAAGATAATGAGAGTATGTACCTTTTTTGGTCTTCGATTTATCCTGCACAAGGAGAGAAAGATGCGCAGTCAATTTCGATTGGACGATATCAAAGTCAGAATGAATTCGTGAAAACCAATCGTTCCACCATTGAGAAAAACCAAGAGTAGATAAGTAATTTGATTCAAAAGCATAAGGGTAGAAATGCAGCGGGCTTTGTGGTAATAGTTTGGCAAGTTCCTGTCCTACATTCGATTCATTTAACTTGGACTTTGGGGAACTATCGAGATTGAAAAAAGGTTTAAGCTTGACTTAAACCGAACTATCGCGAAAAAAGTTGAGGGTAATAGATGACAAGTTGGATATCCTTCGATTGAAAGCCCGATACAAGAACGTCTTGGGTCAAATAGTTACTCCATACATCTACTAGTTCCGATTGTAACCCTGAAGTAAGAGCTGGGAATTTTGATTTAAAGCAGGTTGGTCCTTGAAGTCTATCACTTACTTTTCCATGGTATACAGTAAACGGAGCTAGACATGAATCAAAATGAAATCGAGTTAACAAAAATTTCTGATAGGTTTTATAACTAGCCTCATTGGAGGATTTTTGCTGAGAATGTTGAGACGATAATCGGGCACCCTCTAAATTAAAACTTGGGGAAACTTTGGATGATAGGGGAAGGATGCTTTCGAAAATCGAAGTGAGCCATAATTGAATGAACCATATAGGACCTGAGAAATTTCGTGAGGGTCTTTGTCTATTCAAAATATCGACTGCCTCATCGAAAGTGGTATAAACATGAGCCAGTAAAATTTTCACCAAACAAACTCGAGGTTGACCAGTGTGGAGGAGGTAGGCAAGATTATAGAAATGGGATGAGATTTGGATGGATCGAGGGCAAAATACATGGGTGCAAAGCCAATATACCAAAAAAGCAACATGTTCTTCATCAGAAACGGCTACCGATTGGTCATCAATAAAATGTTTTTCGATGAAGTGTCCATAGGCCTTCGAATCCCAATCAATAAAATATTTTCCCCTGTGGGCTTTAATCCAGTAATTACAACGACCTCAAAAAGAGTGGGGGAAAGAGGACCACAGGGAAGCTCCATCGCGTGTAAATCTTTATTCCATAAATGGACCGTGGATAAAAACATATACATATCCAGAAATGATAGGTCGCATCGAGATAGGTGTAGAAAATAAAAAATCCCTATATCTCTCCAGTGATTCCCAAACTTAGTCTTTACTCTATCAAACCATCTTATGTATAAGGGCTTTTTATGGGGAGGGCCCGTTCGATATACTTTCGAAATAGCATTTAGAAAATCAATCTGTACCTCAGATTTATGAATATGGGCTTTACTCTCTGAAGGAAGACAGATAGAAGAGGAAAACGATCCACCAAAATAGCGGATAGGACCACTAAATGTATAATCTACGTTATCAACTGCGTAAGGTATAAGTATCTGTGTCTCAACGATTTTCTATGAAGCTTCTTCCAACAAGGGGACTGGAGCAAACCTTTTGCCGTTTATCTCTATTAGAGTTGAAGTTACCGACGACAATGGCGGGGTGGGGAAGTCAGAAGATTTGGAAGTTGCCACTACAGTTATGGAAAGAGTGAAGACGGGGAAAAGGTGTGACGAAGAAAGAAGATGGGTTAGATTTTTGGTATTTGAAACGACGAATATGAGAGTAAAGACGGGGCAAATTGATTGGAGTATTTAAAGAGGCCAATTAGGGTATTTGGAACAACGAATATGAGAAGAAGGTAATTAATACGTGGCGTTCGCGTTGTGATAATGGAAGGTGATGTGATTTGATATTTGACATAAAGCAGCAAAACCCTAAAGACCCTAAACAGTTATTTTTTTTTGGTGGGCTTCAGGAATATTTAAGAGCTGGATTTGTTTTTTTTTTTGTAAGAATATAAAATTGGTACAAATATTTATATTCTTCCAAGGGGGCATTTTGTTAATGAAAAAATCGATATAAGGATCGAAAAGCGGAAGAAAAAAAATCGAGGATCATATGATTAGTTAAAAAATTGATAAATCGAAAAGATGGTTGGAAAACATTCGATGATCATGTAACAGTATGAACACATAAATCGAGAATTGGAATCGAGAATCGAAGGAAGAATATTTGATGTCTATTACTGAAGAAAATTGAGAAATTAGAATCAAGTGTAATAGGTTAAGAGAAATCAAAAGCAATTCAAAATTCTCGAGATTTGAAATCGAGATCGAGGGAAAGGTTAACCTACATGGCTATCGAAATTATGGCTAAGTTATAAATCGAGGAACGGTTAAAACACGTATGGAACGTGGAGGCAGTTTTCTAAACCGTAGAACTAAGATAAAACTTCGAGGGACGTGCACATGGAACGTGGTAGCAGTTTTTGTTAACTGCTCTTAGAAGGTTACCTGAAGGATGCTCTATAAATAGAGCGAAGATTGAAGGAAAAAAAGGGGGGAATTGGCAGAGAGAACAGAAACGCTAGTGAAAAGTCTACAGGAGAACGACGCATCATGAAGTTTCTAATGCTCTGGATTTCCATTATCATTGATTGTCTTTATCGCTTTCTTTACTTTCCCTGGTAATTTACTTTCATGCAATTTACATTCATCAATTTAAGTTTCTGTACTTTCAATTACTTGTCATTTACCTTTAATGCAGTGTAAGTTTCTATACTTTCAATTACCTGCCAATTACCTTTAATGCAATTTAAGATTCTATACTTTCAAATTCTTGCCATTTACCGTTTCTGCAATTTTGATGTCCTGCATATTTACTTTCATGCAAATTTAAATCTTTGTCATTTACAGTTAATGCAATTTCGAGGTTTTCGCATTTACAATTCTCTGTAATTTAATATTCTGTACTGCCTTTCATTTTCGATACGTTTTACTGCTTTCTTTACTTCGCGTTTCTTAATAAAAAATACCAAAAAGAATACTTTCGAGTGTCAATCTGTATGATCTGTTGCATTGTTAACATTTCTCGATATTGTGACATTTTCGATTCTCGTACACGTTTTGATTGAAACTGTTGCTAACCTAAGTAAAAAGAATCTACGTAGTTGAAATTTGATTAGAACCTAAGTTTCTATTAAATCGAAATCGATCAATTTTTCACCAGAAACAGAAAGATACCAAAATTATAGCAAGTGAAAGCAAAACCCAAAATTTCCTTCTCCCTGTATAAATGACAGTAGGCTCCGAAAATATCAAGTAACACATAAATGATAGGGTGCACCAAAAATAGAATATTAAGAAATAAGAAGACACCAGATTTTAATGTGGGAAAACCCTCGATGCGAAGGAAAAACCCACAGGACCTAGTCTGGCAAAAACTTCTATTATTAATAATTAATGGGTACAACACAAGTTCTCTTGGAGTCATCAGGGATCAACAAAATACTTTCTCTTCACCAATAAGTGGATAACAAATAACCCTAACAGGTATGTAAGAAGATAATAGAGAACCAAATATAGAGTAATGAGAACAATAGAACCTCTTATCCGAGCTAGCTTCTCTGCACGGAGTTACTCTGAATAACAAGTTCTTCTTCTATTTGCGTGGTGGCTTCTTTTTGTATCCCACCAGAGACCCTCTTCTCTTTTCTATGTGTTGTTGTCTTCTATTCTTTCTTTGCCCTAAAGGACTCAAATGCAAATAAAGATAAATCCTATAATGGGCTAGTAACCCATAAAGAAACATATTCATATTCCTTTTTAACATAGTCAGTATGGACTCAATAAATTGGTGATCCACCTGACAAATCTTCCCCTCACCAATTAATTGGGGTTATAGTTAACCAAAACTGCTTTCTCCTTGCAGATACGAAATTTTTCAGTAGGTAAGGATTTTGTCATCATATCTGAGTCATTCTCATTTGTATGGATCTTCTCCAATGATAATTGCTTCATCTCCAACATATCACAGATCCAATGATATCTGGCCACAATAAGCTTTAACCTTGAATGAAATGTCGAGTTTTTGCTAAGATGGATTGTACTTTGACTATCACAATACAAAACATATTTTTCTTGTGAAAGTCCTAACTCTTGTAGAAATAGTAATATATTTTGCCTCTGTAGAAGATAGAGCAACACATTTTTGTAATTTGGATTACCATGACACTACTCCCCTTGCAAAAGTCATCATATATCTAGAAGTAAACTTCCTAGAATCTGCATCACCAGCCATGTCTACATCTGTGTAACCATTTAACACAAGATTACCACTTCCAAAGCATAAACACTCTCTAGAAGTACCTTTGTGGTACCTAGGTATCCATTTCACAGCTAGCCAGTGCTCTTTGCCTAGATTAGCAAGGAAACAACTAACAACACCAACATCATGAGTAATGCCTGGTCTTGTACATATCATAACATACATTAAACTGCCAACTACAAATGAATATGGAATTTTCTACATTTCTTGTTTCTCTTTTTCACTTGTAAGACACTATTTTAAGCTTAACTTCAAATGACCTATAAGTGGATTGCTGACAGATTTATAATTGCCCATATTAAATCTCTCTAATATCTTCTCAATATATTTTTGTTGTGATAGCCATAATTTTCCATTCTTCCTATCATGAAAAATTTTCATGCCAAGCATTTGCTTTACAGAACCCAAATCCTTCATTGCAAAGGACTTGTTCATTTTTCTTTTAGGGCTTTAAATCTCTCTCATATCATGACCAACAATCAATATGTCATCAACATAAAGCAAGAGAGTAATAAATCTTCCATCAAAATATTTCTTAACAAACACAATTATCAAAAGAGGTTTTATCATACCCATGATCCATCATAAAGGAGTCAAACTTCTTATAACATTGTGTTGGAGCTTATTTGAGTCCATCCGAGCTCTTTCTCAGCCTGCAAACAAGATTTTCTTTACCTTTGATGGTGAAACCTTCAAGTTGCTCTATATAGATGTCTTCCTCCAAGTCACCGTGAAGGAAGGTTGTTTTCATATCAAGTTTCTCAACTTCTAAATTTAAACTTGTTACTAAGCCAAGTACAACTCTAATTAAAGACATTTTGACCATAGGTGAAAATATTTCTTCAAAATCAATACCTTTCTTCTAACTAAATCCTTTCACCACTAACTTTGCTTTATATCTTGGCTGTGAGTTATTCTCCTCTGGTTTTAGTTTGAACACCCATTTATTTCTAAGTGTTCTCTTGCCTTGAGGCAGCTTCACCAACTCAAATGTGTGATTCGCATGTAAGGATTTCATCTCTTCTTGCATGGCTTTATACCACTTGTCTATCTCTTTATGTAACATAGCTTCTTCATAGCTTTCAGGCTCTCCCCTATAGTTAACAATACAAAATCATGAGGTGGATATTTTTGAGAAGTACGAATCTCTCTAGTAGATCTTCTCAACTGAGGTTCCATAGGAGGTTCAAGAAGAAATGATTTAGTTGGTTCATTGGCTTGAGTCTCAGACATATTTTCTACATTCTCCAAATTTGTATTCACATCTCTCCCATGATTAATAACACTAGTAGGAGTTTCAAGCTCAACATCAATGCACTCAGGAGAAACATGTCTTGACTTTTCTTTCTTGTTAATATCTTTAATGGCCTGGTCTTCAAGAAAAACATCTCAACTTCTAACAATTTTCTTATTAACCGAATCTCAAAGTCTATAACTAAAATCATCACGACCATAACCCAAAAATATACATTGTCTAGACCTCCCATCAAGCTTAGATCTTTCATCTCTAGGGACGTGGACAAATGTTTTGCAACCAAATACCCTCAAATGATTATAAGAACATCTTTCTCTTTCCACACACTCTTAGGGACATCACTATTAAGAGGAATGGATGGAGATAGGTTGATTAAGTACATTGCAGTTCTTAATGCCTCACGCCAGAAGGCTTTAGGCAACTTTGCATGAGAAAGCATGCATCTGATTCTATCATTAATTGTGTGATTCATTCTCTCTGCAATTCCATTATGTTGAGGGGTCTTTAGAACTGTTTTCTCAAGCTTGATGTCATGCTCCTTGCAATAGTTCTCAAACGGACCTCTAAGTTCACCACCATTATCTGCTCTAACACATTTCAACAGCATGTCTGTTTCTCTTTCAACACTTGCATGGAAATGCTTGATCACATCAAGTACTTGGTCTTTGGATTTCAAAACAAAAGCTCAAACCTTTCTAGAATGGTCATCAATAAAATTAACAAAATAAGTGCAACCACTGATTGATTTAGCATCCATAGAGCAAACATCAGTGTGAACTAAATCCAAGATATGTGGTCTTCTACGTGGAGGATAATTGCGAAACAAAACTCTATGTTGTTTACTAATAAGATAATCAGAACAAGTTTCAAGAGATGTACGTTTAAAAGAAAGTAACCCTTGACTTGCAAGAGTATTAAGACCCTTCTCATTCAAGTGATCAAGTCTTTTATGCCATAATTCTGTAGAACAATCTTCAATTGCATTTACTTGAGGTGTAGACAACTTTGTTGATGTCCAATATAGAGTATTCCGCTTCTCTCCTTCTGCTACCACCAATGTTCCTTTAGTGCACTTCCATTTTCCATCACCAAAATAGTTATGATAACCATCTTCATCAAGTACTTGTATTGAGATCAAACTGAGGCATATATCAGGGATGTGTCTGACATTCTTCAGGTGCCACTTAACTTTGCTTACCCCTTGGTTTCCCATTATCACATGCCCAAAATCTCCAACAATGTAGGATGTGAAATATTCATGATGAGGTGTAATATAAAATGAGTCAGCAGAATCAACAACCCATTCATACTCTTGACAGGTGAGATTAACAGACTTATCATCATAAATAATAATTTCACCATCAGATACAAATGCAGTAATGTATTTATCTCTATCTTCTCTTTTATTATCATTACTCTTGTCTCTATTTCTTGATCTTTCTCTCTTGAGGAGCCTGCAATCTTTGATCATATGTCCTGATTTATTGCAATGGAAACATGTGAGGTTTTCCTTTCTTTTGACTTTCCTCTTGACTTTTTATAGTAATAAAATCTATGAGAATTTTTATATTGATTTCTTCCCCTTGACTCCAAAACCAGAGCTTCATTTTGAGTAGAGGAGTTAACTTGACGACTTCCTTTCCTCCTAGTTTCTTCATTTAAAAGACTATCCTTGACCATGTGAAAAATCAATTTTCCATTAGGAGCAGAATTACTCAAAGATACCACTAATGTCTCCCAACTGTCTAGTAATAAGCTAAACAACAACAATGCAAGTAGCTCATCATCCAACTCAATTTCCATGGTGATTAATTGATTCACCATTTTTTGAAAACTGCTCAAGTGTTCTTCCATAGAGGAATCATCCTTGTATTTCAAATTTACAAGTTTCCTAATCAGGAATGTCTTATTCAAGGAATTTTTAGACTCAAATGACTCACTTAATTTCTTTCATAAGTTATAAGCCAGAGTCTCACTAGACACATGATAATAAACATATTGGTCTATCCATTGTCAAATCATACCAAAAGTCTTCCTATTTAACTTCTTCCAATCTCTTTCAGATTTATCATCTGGTTTAATACCTTTCTCCTCAATAGGATTATATAGGTCTTTGTAAAATAATAAATCTTCCATTCAAGATTTCCATATTGAGTAGTTGGAAGAATCCAACTTAATCATAATTTCAACACCATCACTATCTCCCATTTTAGAGCACAAACCAGAACCCCTATCCAAAGCTCTGATACCAGTTGTTGGGGGAAGATACCAAAATTATAGCAAGTGAAAGAAAAACCCAAAATTTCCTTCTCCTTGTATAAATGATAGTAGGCTTCGAAAATATCAAGTAACAGATAAATGATAGTGTGCACCAAAAATAAATATCAAGAAATAAGAAGACACCAGATTTTAACATGAGAAAACCCTCAATGTGAAGGAAAAGCCTACGGGACTTAGTCTGACAAAAACTTCCACTAATAATAATATATGGGTACAACACAAGTTCTCTTGGAATCACCAAGGATCAACAAAACACTTTCTCTTTACCAATAAGGTTGATAACAGATAACCCTAACAGATATCTAAGAAGACAATATAAAACTAAATACAGAGTAATGAGAACAATAGAACATTTTCTCTGAGCCACCTTCTTTGCACGGAGTTACTCTAAATAACAAGTTCTTTTATTTGCGTGGTGTGGCTTCTTTCTATATCTCACCTAAGACCCTCTTCTCTATTCTCTGTCTTGTTGTCTTCTATTCTCTGTCTTGTTGTCTTCTATTTTCTCTTTGCCCTAAAGGACTCATACAAATAAAGATAAGTTCTATAATGGGCCAGTAGTCCATAAAGAAACATATTCATATTCTTTTTTAATTTAGTCAGTATAAAAGTAATAAATTGATGACCCACCTGACATGTTTCTCCTATTTCAGTAATTATGGAAGAAGTTTCAATCAATGCCATAGGTGATAAACACATTCATAGAATAAAAGGAAAACAAAATGGTAAGATATGTGGTCATACCCTCTAATCACCTCAACAAGGTCTTCTGGAGCCCTATGGCAGTAAGGGCTGATCGGATAATGTTAATTCATTTCATTATAACCAGAGCTAAACATTTTTTCCTAATTGATTAAAGTTATGATAAGGTAAGCAAAGGTTTCTATCAATACAACCCTTTAAGTTGTAAGCCACGTGGCATATAAGTCTCTCATAACTTCACACAAGTATAACAAACAAAATGTCATCATAAGAAATGTGCATAGGTTTAGGGATTGACTACTCAACGATTAATTATGTTACGGGAAAAAATATATTATGTTTATAGATAGGAAATAAGTGTCAAACCATGAGAGAAAAAAATTACATGTTATATCAAGAAACTTTCGAAACTATCTGCAATTTTCCAATATTAAGAAGATATCTACAGTGTCAAGTCAAATAATCTCAAGAAACATTCAAAGTTCTCTATAATTTCATAATATCATGAAACCATCAACCTCAATTTAAAATGGTATTCACTTTTAAAGTAAAAGCATTTTTCTAAAAATTTTAATTTACTCAAATAGTTTCATTCACAAATACAATAACTAAATTTTCATTTAGGGTTTAGGGTAAATTTTCAATTACCCACAAGTTTCATTTAGCAGCAAGAAAACTCAACTAATCTACAACTAAAAACTCTAACAAAGACGCAATAAAAAATTAAAAAAAACAATTCACCAATAACGAGAACGATTGATAAAAAACGAAAAAAAAAAAAAAAAACTTAACCAAATCGTAGTAGACAATTAAAATCAAAAGAGACCAATCCATAGTCACTAACTAGCTAAAGATCTTGTGTATTGCCACTAGCTAAAAATCTTAACTATTGTCATTTCCCTGAAATAAGAAACTGAGCAAGATAAAATATAAAGAAACTAACTTGACGTTCGACTTTGTGCACTAATTAATGAATAGGATCTCAAAATCAACCTCCTCTAAAAGATAATGCCAACAAGCTAGGATGAATGGCGATGGAGTATTAGTGGAGCTAGTGGTGGATCTTGACTATTGATTTTGAAGGGACCAAATAATATATTATTAATAAATAATAAATAAATATAAAAGGAAGAAAGAAGATGAAAGAGTGAAAGGAAAAAATTGTAAATATATATTTAAATATATTAAATGATCATTAAGTTTGAGAGAAATAAAATCATAAATTATACGAGAGTTACAAAACTGAGAAAAGATTGAGAGGATAAATTTGTAAATATATAAGTAAATATATTAAATGTTCATTAAGTTTAGGGGAACCAAAATTATAAATTACATGGGAGTTATAAAACTTTGGGAGGACCATGACCCCCTTAACTCCCAAGAAGATTCATCATAGAGTATGGTGGAGCACAATGAAATAGAGTGAAATGTTGGTAAATAAATACATCAATGATGACTTCCAATCTTAAGAAATTTTGCTCAAATTATTTGCCACTAAATTTGTAAAAAAAAAAAAACTCAAATATTTCTTGCAAAAATAAATGATAAGAAAATTTATAGTTATTTTTAAAAAAATATTTTTGTAAAAAAATCATAACTATTTCTTATCGATAATTTTTTATAAAAAATTGCAAAAGAAATATTTTTTAGCAGTGATTTGATTTCTTCTACTCTTGGAAATAATGTAATAATTTAGTATCATCAAATATTTTATAAATAAAAATCTTTGAAAAAAATATTAATTATGATATTATTAATAACACTTGAATAATTAAGTTAAACAAAAAATAAAATAATATAAAAATATAAAGTTTAAATTCAAGATTAAATAAAAATTGACATTTTTCTAGTAAAATAATATTAATTGATTTTAATTAGTAGTTTAAAAATATTTTCTCTTATTAAAAATTGATTATCATTTATTTTCATATAATTTCATTAAACTTTATTTTATGATACATTAAACTTAATCACGATACAATTTATTTTATTTTAATCATAATAAATTATTTTAATTTTATAAATATAGTTATTCAAATATTGATAGATTTATCAATAATTGTGGTAAAAAAACAAGTTGTAATAGTAAATTTAAAAATCAACATAATTTCATTTAAACTCATAACATAGTTAGGTTAAACTCCACAATTAGTGTTACAATTATTTTTTACTGAATCTTTAACAAATTTTATCTTTAGATTTTGGCCATTCAAGATTATAATTAACCTTTACTCAGAAATCACTCTTATTATTAGTTATTAAGGTTTTGTTTGACAATTCTCATTATTTAATTTTTTTTTATTTAGACTATTCTAAATTTAACTAAAAAACTATTCTTAATTTTATTTTCTATTTGATTGAAATTTAATTTCATAATGAACTTATTTTTTTTAATAAATATTTTTGTATTTTGAAGATAGTGTAAGATATTTATATGGGTATCATTTATCTAATTTTTTTTTCTTTATTTAGAATTTTCTGAATTTAATTACAAAATGTCACTAATAATTTAAAAATTACAATTTTTTTAATACTCTACGTTTCACTTTTAGCGTAATATATATATATATATATATATATATATAATATTTTGCAGATATTACAAAAAAGAAATATTCGATTAAATAATAAATCACTTTTTTTTTCAATTTTTCATAAAAAAATATACATAAATATCTTGATCCATATAAAAAATATACATAAATATCTTGATCCATAAACAACTTTTTTTTTAATAAAAAAAATTAAATAAATGGATTACAATAATGAAACAAATGCAGAAAAAATTTATAAACCAAATAAAAATATAATTCTCTTTATTTTAAATTGACACAAATATTTGAATACAATGCAAATTCACAGAATTATTATGATGTCACCTTTTTGTAACAATCGTACGTATTCTTAAATTTATTATAAATGTGAATTATTAACATAAACATATATAAGTTAAAGATTTGTTTTTTAATATCATAAAAATTATTTTCTTAAAAATAAAATAAAGGATTTTTTTAAGCACAAGAAATATTTTATTCTAAATTAAAATAAAAGAATCTACCCAATTTTAAAATAAATTAATAGACAAATTGATTAAAAAATTATTATTATCAATATGGTTTATCTAACAGTAAATGGTCTAGATTATCACAAAAATGGAAAAATAGAATAATTAAATAGTGTATTTCAACAAAATATATATATATATATATATATATATATATATAAAAGTAAAAAGATAAAGAGAAGATAGAATTAGAAGTTAATGGTTAAAAAAATTAAACTTTTAAAATCAATTAAAAATGGTAAGAAATATTTTTTATATAAATTTAAATTAATTTATCAATACCTTAAACTTAAAATGAACAGTTAATATTTAAAACTTTTATAAATAACTTATAAATAAATCAATTTTAGTTTATAAAAAATATTTTATTTTATTTTACTTAAAAAAATTTAAATTTATAGTATCAGTCTGACGGACACAAAAAATACACGTATTAAAAAATTGAGTAAAATTGTATTAATAAAGCGGGCGCAAACTTAATACTATATAGCGTCAGTCAAGCTAATATAAAATTTTAATATATTTAATTAATGTTGATTTGTTAGCGTTGGTATAGCCTATTGTTCTCGAATAAAACTAAGATGTCACTAGATTTGTTTCGTCTGCCCTTTATAATAATTTTTTTTAGGATTTTTTGTCTGACATATTTGTCAGGCCTAATAATATTTTATTCTTCATACTATCTACACATTGGGCCTAGATATCAATCAAGTCCATCTTCTCTAAATAGGTTTATCTTGACCTATTTTATTCATGCAGTTGGACCCGAGCCAACCAGACCTAATCTCTATGCACATAACACAATCCCCAAGTCTTAAATTAGAAAAATATTTTTAATGCAAAGACTAAAAACCGAAATAAACGTCGAATACACTTCATTCCTTAATATTTCATGATATAATTGCAAAGTTCAATCACTTAAAGGAAATAAACAACCCTTAAAAATCATACTTACAGTGAGCGTCGTCTTGAGGTAGAGTGTGAAAATTGCTTCCGCGTGTACTTGAATTTATACGAAGATTAATCTACTTAGGTCGTATTTCGACCATAATGTGCATTTCGCACATTGCTCGTGTTTCGAGTCTAGGTCACATTCTGACCATAGTACGAATTTCGTACATAGTGCGAATTTTGCACGTTGCTCGGTTTTCGAGCGTAGTACGGATTTCATACGTAGTGCATATTTCGTACGTTGCTCGGTTTTCGAGCGTAGTACGGATTGTGCACGTAGTGCGGATTTCGCACGTTGCTCGGTTTTTGAGTGTAGTACAGATGTCGTACGTAGTGCGGATTTAGCACGTTGCTCGGTTTTCGAGCGTAGTACGAATTTCGTACGTAGTGCGGATTGTGCATGTAGTGCGGATTTCACACGTTGCTTGGTTTTCGAGCGTAGTACGAATTTCGTACGTAGTGTGGATTGCGCACGTAGTGCGGATTTCACACGTTGCTTGATTTTCGAGCATAGTACGGATTTTACACGTTACTCAGTTTTTGAGCGTAGTACGAATTTCGTACATAGTGCGGATTGTGCACGTAGTGCAGATTTCGTACGTTGCTCGGTTTTCGAGCGTATTATGGATTTCGTACGTAGTGCAGATTGTGCACGTAGTGCGGATTTCGCAAGTTGTTCGGTTTTCAAGCGTAGTACGAATTTCGTACGTAGTGCGGATTGTGCACGTAGTCTGGATTTTGCACGTTGCTCGGTTTTCAAGCGTACTGCGGATTTCGCACTTTGATCGGTTTTCAAGCGCAGTACGGATTGCGCATATAGTGCGGATTTCGCACATTGCTCGGTTTTCAAGCGTAGTACGGATTGCGCATATAATACGAATTTTGTACGTAATGCGGATTTCGTACATAGTGCAGATTTCGCACATTGCTCGGTTTTCGAGCGTAATACGGATTTCATACGGATTACGCATGTAATACGGATTACGCATATAATGCGAATTTCGCACGCTTGCTGGATTTTCGAGCATAATCATATTCTGGCCATACTATAAACATTAAAGAATATCTGAAATTGTCCATATGTGGTCCACGAAGGAGACCAGCTACCATAAAACTCCTGCAATGCTTTTCCATCAATTTTACCATATGATTTTTTCCGAGCTTTCAACTGATTATTTTACCCAAAATCCTGTTGCTCCTTTTCAGCAGGGGTAATTCTGTCTTTAGAATACCCTAGATTGAATGTGGTTCCGGTAGCGTTCTGAATGTCATGAGATGAAGAATCCTCAATCCTCTTAACTGTGGGGGAAAATGATTTATCATTCGGTTGAACATATTCTGCTTTAATGCAAACACTAACTGGTTTCCACATTGACCCGTTGTGGCCCCAAAAATGTCACCGATGAGACATTCTGAATGTACTCTCACAAGTACGTCCTTCCCATCACCTAGCTCACCTTTAACCATCGCAATATGCTCAATCCCATCCTCGATCCAGGAGGCTTTTTAGTTCACTGCGCCACCGTTTGTCAAGCAATTCACCATAAGCTCCATGTCCATGCAATATCCCCGGATTTTTAGCCTGTGTCTTATTCTTACGTGCAAAAACAATAGTCAAGGGAATAAAATGTCCATCAAATGAAGGGACCTCATATTGTTCACAGGCATAAAACTCAGACAGATCATTCCATAAGTGGTCATCTTCAAAGTTAGCATTCACAGGATTGGAGTGTTTGGAATTTAAGGACTCCATATTAATACTTGCAGAATTTTTACCATACAGTATTCTTGTCCTGTCATGAAGCATGTTTTGCTGTTGAATGATGTTCCACCTCCCCGAAGCAAGGTCATAATCAACCGCAGCATCTGGTATCACAGGTGATGATATTATGAAGCGCATGACAGATGAGAAAAAGTCATAGTTTGGTCCTGGCAAAATTTGGCAAACATGTTTTGGTAGCGACAAGTACTGTAGGTCAGACTTCCTTAGTTCAATTGCCCCCTTCCCAAAGGGCAATGGTAGTCCAACTGAACAAAGTTGAACATTTTTACCTTCCCTTAATATGAGTGCTAAGTACTAAAATCAATATCCTCAATAATCAAATCTGGGTCATCCAATAATACCTCCTCCCATTCTCTTGTACTTGAAGAATCATCCGCTGGACTACAAAGAAGATAATGATAATCAACTGGTCGGCCACTGATGTGAATATGACCTATGATAAGGATTAGAGCAAGAGAAGCAAATGGAACTCTTCAACAAGTATTGTTGGTTGACCAAATTGTGTTTTGGATTAATCAATTAATGGGCTTTAGTTTAGTTTTATTGCAAGTTGTAATAAGGACTCAATTGAAAATTTAGTTATCAGTCTTTGGGAGACCAAGAGGGTGCATAACTGATTGACTTTTGGATGCCACAATTTCAGTTACAATCAATCATTAAGTAGTTTTCAATTCCTAGGTTAATAAATCATTATTAGTATTTATTTTCCTTTAATGAATATTTGTAACTCTGATGGCAAAACTTCTTTATAAGCTGAACCATTTTTATCAGAAATAAAAAACTGAGTTTTATTTTTAGAAGTATTAGAGTTTATCTCTTTTATCTTAGTGAGAGTGATTCTCCTAAGTTCTTGAGTGATTCAAGAACCCTTGGCTGTATCAAAGGACTTTCATATCCTTGTGTGTTGCCTTCCTTGGAAAGGTGATTCTTTCCTTCCACCTTATCACTAAATTCCTAAATTTCCTACAAGGTTCTAACCTTAAAGATCCTAAATTACCCCTTGTGATTCATATCATTTGGTATCAGAGCTCCGATTTAAGGGTTTAAACATCAAATTGATGGCAGAAGAGGAAAATTACAATCAAGAAGCAGGAATTAGTCCATTTCAATGAGAGTATTGGTACAACATTTGGAAAGATTAATGATACGACATAATAATGAACTCCATGAAAGATTGAATCGGTTGGAGAATAGAAATCCTAAAGACAAAGAAGAAAGGAGAAATAGGAGAATGAATGATGGAGTAACAAGACCAAGTAGGCTTGAAGGAGTCAAGCTTAACATTCCTCCGTTCAAAGGAAAAAGTGATCCGAAAGCATACTTGGAGTGGGAGATGAAAATAGAGCATGTTTTCTCATGCAACAATTATGAGGAGACCCAAAAGGTGAGGCTTGCAACAATGGAATTTTCTGACTATGCTCTTGTTTGGTGGAACAAACTACAAAAGGAGAGAGATAGAAATGAAGAGTCAATGGTTGATACATGGACTGAGATGAAAAGGATAATGAGGAAGCGGTATGTGCTGGCTAGTTATGCAAGGGACTTGAAATTTAAACTCCAAAAACTTACTCAAGGCAACAAAGGGGTTGAGGAGTATTTCAAAGAAATAGACATGCTCATGATTCAAGCAAAGATTGAAGAAGATGAAGAGGTAACTATGGCCCGATTTATTGGTGGTTTGAATATTGATATATGTGATATTTTTGAGTTGTAGGAGTTTGTTGATATGGAGGATTTACTTCATAAAACAATTCGAGTGGAGCAACAACTCAAAAGAAAAGAAATGACTAAGAAGAGTTCTTCCAACTTTGGATTTTCAAGTTGGAAGGACAAAGGCAAAAACGATGGGACTATTACTTCTAGTATTTCCACACATATTCCTACAAAGACTCATTCAAAATATGAAGAACAACCCTCTAAAAAAAGTAGAGATGTGAAGTGTTTCAAGTGTCAAGGCCTAGGATATTATGCTTATGAGTGTCCTAACACAAAAACCATAATTCTTTGAGAGGAAGAATATATAAGTGAATCTGAGGTTGAAGAGGGAGAAAAGAGTGAAGACACTGAGGAGGAGGAGGAGATTTCAAAGGGAGATTTATTGATGATTAGGCGATTACTTGATAGTCAATTGAAACCTATGGAAGAAAGCCAAAGAAAAAATATTTTTCACACTAGATGTTTAATCAATGACAAGGTGTGCATGATGATCATAGATGAAGGTAGTTGCACCAATGTGGCTAGTGCTAGATTAGTATCAAAGCTAAATTTAGCTACCAAACCACATCCTAGGCCATATAAACTTCAATGGCTTAGTAAGGATGGAGAGGTGCAAGTTGTTAGAATCGCGCAGCGGAATGTTCGCGTGGTCGGACAAAAACCAAGAGGGGGGGGTGAATTGGATTTTTAATAAAAATTAGGTTTTCAAAATTTTCCCCAAATTTTACCGATTAAAAACTGCGTAAATGTAAATAGAGAAGAGTAGAGAAGATTACATAGTAGGTTTATACTGGTTCGGATCAAAAGACCCTACGTCCAGTTGCTAATCACTCAAAAGAGGATTAACGCTGTCACTAAGAACAAATTGTTACAAACAGATTACAAATGAACAGATAAAGATCAGAAAACACCTCTCTTGAAATCCACAAGAGATGAAGAACAGCTTTCCCTAGAGACGGCACAGCACACAATCCACTAAGAACTCCACTTAGTGATTCTTATCGCTTCTAGCCTCACACCAGGTTCCAAAAGCCCCCTTTCCTTGCAACAAACAGTTCTCTGGCACTCACAGCACTTAACTTTTGTATGGAAAGAGTTGTTCTTCTTTTCTGAGTGCCAAAGCAGAGTTTAAGTAGGGAAATTAGGGTTTAGGAATTGGGGATTTCGAAACTAGGGTTCTTGGTAATTGGGTTTTCGAAAATAGGGTTAATTTGAAATTTAAAATGAAAAACAGACTGAAATAATCGATTATTTGGAGTGATAATCGATTAAAACAGAGCCAAATACGTCAGAACCCAAACCTCTCTGGATTAATCGATTATTTGGTGAAATAATCGATTATCTGTACGGATCAGTACAAAACAATCGATTATTTTGCTGTTTTAATCGATTAAAACAGTGAGTTTGTATAGAAAGTGTTTTCTCACTGTTTTAATCGATTATTTACCTATATAATCGATTAAAGCCGAGCCTAAATGATAAATTTGAGCTTTTTGAAGCTTCTAAGTTACGAGACTATGTACCGGCTATCTTAGACTCTAAAAATACAGACTCAATCTTAAATAAAACAGAGTTATTACAATACAATTATCACCAATCTTCAATCTTCAATATTCTAAGTCTTTAGTTCTTGGATCATCATCAAAATCCATTCTTCATATTCATCAAGTGCAACATCAAGTCCTTGAATTGTCAACAATCTCCCCCTTTTGATGATGATCAAAATTTTCTTTTAAAGCCCTTTGTAATAACCTGTTTTATCTGTCATACTAACAAACACATTAAACATACCAGATAAAATTTAAAATTGAATCATAGGCTTTAAATTTTTCTCCCCTTATTTTGATTATAATCAAAAAGAACTCTGCAACATCAATCATAAGAGCTCCCCCTCAAAATATGCATAAGTTAGAGAAAGCTCCCCCTCAATCATAGCATGAAAGAAACATCAAATTTTATTTCACAATCATTCAACCATTACAACATCAAGACAATAACAAAAGAAAATACATTGATTCTCTCTATATCAGACAGTTTTAATCGATTATTTCTAGCAAATAATCGATTGTCAGAGGCATTTAATCGATTATTTCACGAAATAATCGATTATTCCAGAGGAGAATACCCTGTTTTGGACGTTTTGAGAAAAAATAATCGATTATTACTTCCAGTAATCGATTATTCCAGAGGCTATATCAAGTTTTTAAGGTTTTTACACATTATAACCTATGAATATCCTACAACACGAATTTTAACATAACAATCATCCAAAAACAGTCAAATTAAGCAGAATTTAAGCTATTTCTAATATCCCTAAGTCTCTTCTAAGATCATAGAATCTATCCTTTGGTAGAGGCTTAGTAAATATATCTGCTAATTGACGTTTAGTGTCTACATACTCTATCTTACAGTTTCCTTTGCTGATATTATCTCTTAAAAAGTGATGTCTAATCTCAATATGTTTAGTCCTAGAATGCATTTCGGATTCTTAGTTAGATTGATTGCACTCGTATTATCACACATTAAGGGTATGTCATTTAAATATATACTATAATCCTCTAACTGTTGTTTCATCCACGTAATTTGAGCACAACAACTACTCGCTGCAATATATTCAGACTTCAGTGGTAGATAAAGCTACACATGCTTGTTTCTTAGAATGCCATGATATTAAGGATGAACCTAACAAATGACATGTCCCACTAGTGCTTTTCCTATCAATTTTACATCCACCATAATCGACATCAGAATATCCTAATAAACTAATACAAGCATCGAACGGATACCACAAGCCAAACCCAGTAGTTCCTTTTAAGTGTTTTAAAATATGTTTTACTCGCAATTAGGTGAGATTCTTTAGGACAAGCCTGAAATCTAGCACACACACGGACAGAATGCATAATATCAGGTCTACTAGCAGTTAAGTATAATAGTGATCCTATCATACCTCTATACATAGTTTGATTAACTTCCAAACCTGATTCATCCTTGTCTAGATAGCATGAAGTTCCCATGGGTGTGTTAGCTTCCTTTGAGGTGTTCATACCAAACTTTTTGAGAATCTCCTTGCAGTATTTAGTTTGAGAGATGAAAGTGCCATCTTTAAGTTGCTTGATTTGAAGTCCAAGGAAGAATGTTAATTCTCCCATCATAGACATTTCAAACTCTCCCTGCATAATCTTAGCAAATTCTACACACAAAGAATTATCAGTTGATCCAAAAATAATATCATCAACATAGACCTGGACCAATAAGATATGTTCTTTAACTTTCTTAATAAATAGTGTAGAATCAATTTTTCCTCTTGAAAAATTATTTGCAGTTAGGAAACTACTTAATCTTTCATACCAAGATCTAGGAGCTTGTTTCAACCCATATAATGCTTTCTTCAATTTGAAAATATGATTAGGATTATTAAAATCTTCAAAACCAGGGGGTTGCTCTACATACACTTCTTCTTTAATAAAACCATTTAAAAATGCACTCTTAACATCCATTTGATATAATTTAAATTTCATCATAGATGCATAAGCAAGAAGTAGGCGTATAGCCTCTAACCTGGCCACAGGAGCATAAGTTTCATCATAATCTATACCTTCCTCCTGACAATAGCCTTTTGCAACAAGTCTGGCTTTATTCTTTGTTATATTACCATCTTCATCAAGCTTATTTCTGAATACCCATTTAGTTCCAATAACTTGATGTGACTCTTCTCTTGGGATTAGTTCCCAGACTTGATTCCTTTCAAATTGGTTAAGTTCTTCTTGCATGGCCCTTTTGAGATGTCCCCTATAATGTTGTCCATTGAGAGTCCTCTAGGTGATTGCCATTCTTTTGCTAATTGAGGAGTTTGAGAAGGCACATTATCTTCCAAGTATAATTCATCAAGGGCCTCTCTTATATATTCATCATCACCTGCAAGTCTTTTATTTGACTCAAGAGGATTTCCCCCAAGGTCTACAATCTCATCAAAGGTAACATGTATAGATTCTTCTATATTCAAAGTTCTCCTATTAAACACTCTATATGCCTTGCTAGTTAAAGAATAACCTAGAAAAATGCCCTCATCGGCTTTTGAGTCAAATTTTCCTAGATTGTCCTTTCCATTATTTAGCACAAAACATTTACATCCAAAAATCTTTAAATGAGCAACATTAGGTTTTCTACCATTAAACAATTCATATGGAGTTGATTTTATAATTGACCTAATGAGCATTCTATTTAAAACATAGCATGCAGTGCTAACCGCATCAGCCCAAAAATATTTTGGAACATTAGATTCATTTAACATAGTTCTTGCAAGTTCCTCTAATGACCTATTTTTTCTCTCAACTACACCATTTTGTTGGGGAGTCCTAGGAGCAGAAAAATTATGTAATATACCATTTTCCTCACAATAATTCTCAAACTTTTCATTTTGAAACTCACCACCATGGTCACTTCTTAAAACTTTAATTCGTAGTTCTTTCTCATTTTGTATTTGTTTAGCAAACTTTCTAAAGACCTTAAAAGCTTCACTTTTCATAGTTAGGAAAAATGTCCAAGTGTGCCTAGAGTAATCATCAACAATTACAAGTCCATAATAATTTCCACCAAAGCTTTTTATCCTAGAAGGTCCAAATAAATCTAAATGTAATAATTCTAGGGGTTTTGAAGTGGAAATCACATTCTTTGATTTAAATGATGATTTAACTTGTTTACCTTTTTGGCATGCATCACACAATCTATCTTTTTCAAATTTCAATTTAGGCAATCCAATAACTAAGTCTTTTGATATCAATTTATTCAAATGATGCATGTTTATATGAGCCGCTCTTTTATGCCATAACCAAGGGTTTTCTTCCTTAGCAACTAAACATGTTATACTAGACTCATGTAAACAATCCAAATCAATCAAATATATATTGTTATGCCTAATGCCTTTTAATTCTACTTTTTCGGAATCTATTAAATGTATGGTGCAAAATTGGCTTTCAAAAGTTACCTTGAATCCTTTGTCACACAATTGGCTTATGCTAAGAAGGTTATGCTTTAGCCCATCAACAAGAAGCACATCCTTAATCTCCAATGTGTTTGCACCACCTATGTTTCCAATTCCAAGAATCTTCCCTTTGTTGTTATCCCCATAAGTCACATATCCTTGTTCTTTGGCTTTGAAACTTACAAATTTCGTTTTATCTCCAGTCATATGTTTTGAGCATCCACTATCAAGATACCACATAGACTTCTTTGATTTGGAAGTTTCTTACAACACAAGAACATATAAACTTAGGTCCCCACAACTTTTGGGTCCTTGGGGTTAGAGACATAACAATCTATTTAAATACTGCAAAACTTCTTTTAATTAATCTGCTGGTTTAATTAATCTGTTAAAAGATTCTTTTAATCTGTTAAAAGTGCAGTTTTAATCTGTTAAAACGTCTTTTAATCGATTAAAACGCAGTGTAGAAATTTTTTTTAAGTTGTTTTAATCGATTGAAACGAGATTTAATCGATTAAAAGAGTTCTGATCGGTCATAACTAAATTCTGATCGATCATAACTGATTCTGATCGGTCATAATTGCATTCTGATCGATCATCCTGACCCTTTAAATGATTTTAATCGATTGAAACGTGTTTTAATCGATTGAAAAGAATTCTGATCGCTTATAATTTGATTCTGATCGATCATCCTGACCCTTTAAGTGATTTTAATCGATTGAAACGTGTTTTTAATCGATTTAAAAGATTCTGACCAGCTCATAATAAAAATCTGATCGATCACAATGAGTTCTAAATGATTTTAATTGATTAAAAACAAGTTGTATCGATTAAAATACTGTAAAAACACTTCTTTGAACATTCTAAGTGATTTTATTTGGTTCTTTCAAAACTGCATCGAGTTAAAAACATGTTTTAAGAAAGCTTTTGTAAAAAAAAAACTTTGTTTTTAGTTGTTTAAAACAATTTTAGAGGCTTTTCGCAAAAATCTTTAAGTGAAGAACCTTCATGCAATAGAAAAGATAAAATGTTTTTACCTAATCATTCTGTTTAAAACATACTAAATGATCCATTTTCTTTGAATAAATACAAGATACAAATAGTTCATTTAACTATAGGAACCCAAATATATTTACCTTTAGGAACACCAAAATGTTTGATTTTACACTTATTTGAAGTGTGACCTTGTTTCATGCAATAAAAACATGCTTTTGATGTAGCTATGGAATAAGATGCATTATTTACATGACATGCTCTAGTTCCTTTTTCTACCCATACTCTTTTCTTTTTAGATTTACTCTTTTTCAAAGGAACTCTTTGATTTACATTATTTTGAGCAATTACCATTTCATGCTTCTTAAGATCATCAATTTCTTTTTCGGCTTTGTCAAGCAAATGGTTAAGAATATCTATGTCATATTCATGCTCTTTACAATTTGCACAAGCTAAGTCCTTATTCTCATCTAAGCATACAATTTTCGTATTAGCTACCTCCTTTTCTTCTAAACATGCAATTTTCAATTTTAAGGACTCATTTTCCTTTTCGGATCTTCTTAGATTTTTCTTTACAACTTTATATTCTTTTTTCATATCCATAAATGCAGTAAATAACTCATTATAAGCATTTTGCAATTCATCATGGTCATTTTCTTCACTAGAGGATGAATCGGAATCACTAACCTCAAAATCCGAAGAAATGTTGTTATTTGCCATCAAGCAAATGTTTGCTTCAATTTTTGAGTCGCTTGATTCTGAATTTGAATCACTGTCATCCCAAGCAATATATGCTTTCTTCTTGAATTGCTTTTTGCCCTTGTGTTCATCATTTTTCTTGTTTGGGCATTCGGTCTTTATATGCCCTGCTTCACCACAACCAAAGCATTTTATATTAACGGAAGAATTTTCTTTTACCTTTCCCTTACCTTTGAAAGGATGTCTTCCTTTTGCTTTCATCATCTTGGTGAACTTCTTTATAAAAAGACTCATCTCTTCTTCATCAATTTCGGAGTCTTCTTCTTCTTCTTTCTTATTTTTGCTTTTTGAAATCTCGGTCTTGAAAGCTAGGTTCTTCTTTTGATATTGACCCTCTTCCTCATTTAGTCTTCCAAGGTCAAGTTCATGCTCCCTAAGCTTTCCAAATAACGCCGCCATAGACATAGTGGCAAGATTTTGTGACTCCGAGATGGCCGTCACCTTTGGTTGCCATTTCCTATTCAGAGATTTCAAAATTTTAACATTTAATTCATCAACATCAAATTCTTTACCTAATCCGGTGAGATGATTCACAATATGAGTGAAACGCTTTTGAACGTCGAAAATCATTTCGCCAGGTTGCATCCGGAACATCTCGTATTCTTGGATTAGGGAGTTTTTACGCGCTCTTTTGACGTCGTCAGTTCCTTCGTGGGTCACCCTTAGCATTTCCCACATTTCCTGTGCACTTTTACAAACTGAAATTCTATAAAACTCATCAAGGGTTAGAGCAGATGAAATAATGTTTCTAGCCCTAACATCAAATTGTGCTTTTCGACTTTCTTCTGCAGTCCATCTAGAAATAGGTTTAAGAACGTCAACACCGTTCTCTGTAATTTTAGGAACAAATGGACCGTTTAAAATTGCGTCCCAAACGCCTCTATCAACAGACTCTAAAACTATTTGCATACGTACCTTCCAAAAAGGATAATTTTGACCCGCAAAAAGTGGGGGTCTGTTGATAGACACACCTTCGGCAAAAGTTTGATTTTGTCCGGCCATTTTCGAAAAGTTTGAATGATTATCAAAGCAAGCTCTGATACCACTTGTTAGAATCGCGCAGCGGAATGTTCGCGTGGTCGGACAAAAACCAAGAGGGGGGGTGAATTGGATTTTTAATAAAAATTAGGTTTTCAAAATTTTCCCCAAATTTTACCGATTAAAAACTGCGTAAATGTAAATAGAGAAGAGTAGAGAAGATTACACAGTAGGTTTATACTAGTTCGGATCAAAAGACCCTACATCGAGTTGCTAATCACTCAAAAGAGGATTAACGCTGTCACTAAGAACAAATTGTTACAAACAGATTACAAATGAACAGATAAAGATCAGAAAACACCTCTCTTGAAATCCACAAGAGATGAAGAACAGCTTTCCCTAGAGACGGCACAGACACACAATCCACTAAGAACTCCACTTAGTGATTCTTATCGCTTCTAGCCTCACACCAGGTTCCAAAAGCCCCCTTTCCTTGCAACAAACAGTTCTCTGGCACTCACAAGCACTTAACTTTTGTATGGAAAGAGTTGTTCTTGTTTTCTCGAGTGCCAAAGCAGAGTTTAAGTAGGGAAATTAGGGTTTAGGAATTGGGGATTTCGAAACTAGGGTTCTTGGTAATTGGGTTTTCGAAAATAGGGTTAATTTGAAATTTAAAATGAAAAACAGATCGAAATAATCGATTATTTGGAGTGATAATCGATTAAAACAGAGCCAAATACGTCAGAACCCAAACCTCTCTGGATTAATCGATTATTTGGTGAAATAATCGATTATCTGTACGGATCAGTACAAAACAATCGATTATTTTGCTGTTTTAATCGATTAAAACAGTGAGTTTGTATAGAAAGTGTTTTCTCACTGTTTTAATCGATTATTTACCTATATAATCGATTAAAGCCGAGCCTAAATGATAAATTTGAGCTTTTTGAAGCTTCTAAGTTACAGACTATGTACCGGCTATCTTAGACTCTAAAAATACAGACTCAATCTTAAATAAAACAGAGTTATTACAATACAATTATCACCAATCTTCAATCTTCAATATTCTAAGTCTTTAGTTCTTGGATCATCATCAAAATCCATTCTTCATATTCATCAAGTGCAACATCAAGTCCTTGAATTGTCAACACAAGTGAGACAACAAGTTGAAGTAGACATTTCCATTGGAAAATACAACGATAAGGTGCTTTGTGATATTATTCCTATGGAAGTCAGTCACTTACTTTTGGGGAGACCATGTCAATTTGATAAAAGAGTTAATCATAACGAGTTCACCAACAAGATCTCTTTCATGCATCAAGACAAGAAGATTGTATTCAAACCTTTGAGTCCACAAGAAGTATGTGAGGATAAAAAGAAAATGAAAGAAAAACTTCTTCAAGAAAAGAGAGAGAAAAAAAGCGTTAGTGAAAACACTTGAGAGGAAAAAGAGTGATCAAAAGAAGAGTGAAACACTTGAAGTGAGGGAGAACTATTTAGCCATAAAAAGTGAGTATAATGTTAGTTCTACATTCAATTTATCAGACTTATCTCTTTTTTATATAGATGATGAATCCGATTTGAGGACAAATCCTTTTCAAGATGGAGAGAATGATGTGAACATGACTTATGATAAGGGCTAGAGCAAGGGAAATAAAGGAAGCTCTTCAACAAAAATTGTTGGTTGACCAAATTATGTTTTGAATTAATCAATTAATGGACTTTAGTTTGATTTTGTTTTAAGTTGTAATAAGGACCCAATTGAAAATTTAGTCATCAGCCTTTGGGAGACCAAGGGGTGCATAGCTGATTGACTTTTGGTTGCCAGAGTTTCAGATACAATCAATCATTAAGTAGTTTTAATTCCTAGGTTAATGAATCATTATTAGCCTTTATTTGTTTTTATTAAATAATTTTTAATTCCTAAATTAATGAGTTACACTACAAGAAAAACACCAAATAGTGACCGAAAATTCGGTCACTAAATGTGCAAAATCGGTTACTAATTAAAATAGTGACCGAAATAGTGACCAACTCAAATCGGTCACTATTTCCTTGGTCACTAATTTCAGTGACCGAATCAGTGACCAATTCAGTGACCGAAAATTCGGTCACTAATAGTGACCAACTGGAATCGGTCACTATTTCCTTGGTCACTAATTTTAGTGACCGATTCAGTGACCGAATCAGTGACCGATTCAGTGACCGAATCAGTGACCGAATCAGTGACCGATTCAGTGACCGATTCAGTGACCGATTCAGTGACCGATTTGGGTATATATATTCGGTTACTAAATCGGTCACTAATTCGATCACTGATAAATCAATGAAAAAGTTAAAAAATAGCGACCGATTTAAATCGGTCGCTAAATCAATAACAAATTTAATTATTTTTATTTATTTACTATATCTATTATTTATTTTCCCTACCTCTTAATTATATTATATTTTACTAAATCGGTCACTGAATCGATCACTCGATAAATCAATGAAAAAGTTAAAAAAATAGCGACCGATTTAAATCGGTCGCTAAATCAATAACAAATTTAATTATTTTTATTTATTTACTATATCTATTATTTATTTTCCCTACCTCTTAATTATATTATATTTTTGCTTATTCAAGTTTTTATTTATATTTATTTCTCCTATCTCTTAATTATATTACATTTTTTAGAAGTTTAACTTATTATTAGGTGGTTTATTGTCATTATCAGATTCGAACCCTGTACCTTAGAGTTGGAGGTTGAAACTCCAACCACTCGAGCTACTAGGATCTTAGTTTTGTATACAAATAATATTATAATATAGTATATTATACTATTAGTATAGTATACAAATAATATGTTAGTATAGTATAGTATACAAATTATTAATTTTGTAATTTATATACAATGAAAATAATATAATGGTATATTGGTATAGTATATTTGTATTCTAATTTTTAAATAAACTAAAATTACGCTAAATGTATAATAATATATGAGAGGATAATAAATTTAATCCAATTACTTTTATAAATATATAAATATAAAATATTAAAAATGATATTATATTTTTAAAAACAAATATTAGAAAAAGGTCTAAAAACTAGTATTATCTTAAATTTATTAAAAGTATAATTAAATCTCTATTTTCTTAAATTTTTTTTAAAACTTCTCAATTCTACATTTTTGTAAATTCTATCATTATCTTATCATGCTCATTATATCAAAATGTTAAATACTTTTAAATATTAAAATTAACTTTATCAAAAATTAGGAAAAAAAAATTAATCCAAAAAAGTTCAAAAAATGTATTATAATATTGTCAATTTTGAGTTTAATTATATTATTCATTCTCAAAGTAGAAAAATATATTGTAATTATTTTAATTTAATAAAATATAATTTAAAATTTTAATACTAAAATTAAAAGATTAAATAATAATAAATTTAATTCTTTAAATTCAAGTAGTTGGAAAGTAAAATTATAGTTTCTCTGTTTTAAATAATTAAAATAAATATTTAAAAATAAAAATCAAAACTAGTATTATCTCAAATTTATTAAAAGTGTAATTAAATCTCTATTTTCTTAATTTTATTTGTTTCAAACTTCTCAATTCTACATTTTGGTAAGTTCTATCATTATATTATCATCCACATCTCCTCCCATGTTCCACTTTATCTTTACAATAGTCAATATTCTTAATTATTTTATATTTTAATTATAATTTTTTATTATATATTTCATAAATTAATCAATTCTAATCAATAATTTAGAAAACTAATCGATTATAATTAATTATTTGAAAAAATTATCAAATATGATCGATCATTTGAAAATCTAATCGATCAGAATAAAAAAATCTAGTTGTATATGATAGCGGTTCCAGTGGAACCGCTCTTAAAAGAGCACTTCGATAGCGTTAAACCTTAACCGCTATCTAACTATATTTTATTTATTTATTGATACATTTTTTCATCAGATATCGCTCGAGCGAGACTAGAGTCGCTCAAGCGAAATACAACCCGAGAATACCAATTTTGTGTAGGGGCGTTTCGCTCGAGCGAGACTAGTGTCGCTCAAGCGAAATACATTTTAGATAGCGGTTCCACAGGAACCGCTCTTAAAAACGTGGAACCGCTATCATATCTTCTCAATTATGATCTGTCATTTCTTATTATAATTGATCATAATGAAAACTTACATTAACTATTTTTTTGAATATTATGTTTTTAAATTTGCTATTAGAGAAAACCTCACTAGTACAAAACAGGCTTTTAACATCTGCTCTCGAGGACTTTTAACATCTGTTCTAGAACCGATGTAGATACAGCCGATGTAGAAAGTCACACTTTCTACATCGGTTCCTAAGGAACCGATGTAGAAAGTGTGACTTTCCACTTTCTACATCGGCTCCTAAGGAACCGATGTAGAAAGTCTAATATTTTTATATATTTTATTTATTTTATTTATTCATAACCCCTCTCCAATTACCCTATCTATTGATCTAGAGGTCTCCTCTCCCTTTTATATTATATTTTTATTATTTATTATATTATTTATATTTTTTAGAAATTTGATTTATTATCAGATTAAGAGAATTGTCACTGGCAAGATTCAAACCCAGGACCTTAGAGTCTGAGGTCGATACTCCAACCACTAAGCTATTAGGATTTTCTGATAATAACTTATACATAAATTATATTTATATACAAATAAAAATGTATATCCATGTAAATATATAAATATAAAATATATAAATATAAAATATATAAATACAAATACAAATATATTTATATATTTTATATGTTGGATGTGAGGAATTAAAATATATTTTAGTGACCGATTCAGTGACCGATTCATTGACCGAATTAGTGACCGAATCAGTGACCGATTCAGTGACCGAATCAGTGACCAACTGGAATCGATCACTATTTCCTTGGTCACTGATATTAGTGACCGATTCAGTGACCGATATATGAAGGGATAATATTGATATATTAATATATGAGGGGATAATATTGATATATTGATATATTTGTATATATATATATATATTTATATATATTTATATATTGATATATTTATATATTAATATATTTATATATTTATATTTTTATATGTGCAGGGGGCGTTTCGCTCGAGCGATAGGATTGTCGCTTAAGCGAAACACAACCCGAGAATGCCAATTTTGTGCAGGGGGCGTTTCGCTCGAGCGAGAAGACTGTCGCTCAAGCGAAAGACATTTTAGATAGCTGTTACACAGGAACCGCTTTTAAAAGCTCACTTAGATAGCCGTTAACCTAGAACCGCTATGATATCGTTCAATTATGATCGATCAAAATGCAATTATGACCGATCATAATTTTGTGCAGGGGCGTTTCGCTCGAGCGAGACGATTGTCGCTCAAGCGAAACACAACCCGAGAATGCCAATTTTGTGCAGGGGGCGTTTCGCTCGAGCGATAAGACTGTCGCTCAAGCGAAAGACATTTTAGATAGCGTGTACACAGAACCGCTTTTAAAACTCACTTAGATAGCGGCTAACCTGGAACCGCTATGATATCGTTCAATTATGATCGATCAGAATGCAATTATGATCGATCATATTTTGTGCAGGGGGCGTTTCGCTCGAGTCAGGGGATTTTCGCTCAAGCTGAAACATTTATTAATTCTATAATTTTATATAATTATTATTATTATAAATTTAATTTTCTAATAACTAATAATATTAACACATTTATTAAATTAAATTTCTTTATTTTAATTAATTATTTTAAATTTTTAAAAAATATTTTTCAAATAAATATGATAAAACTTAAAATTAATTTCTAACTAATAATATGGTTAATAGTATATTATATTATTATGTTTAATTAAATTTTAAAATAAATTTACTTAATCTTTACAATTTATATAAAAATAACTAATATAAACTTAAAATATATATCTAACTATTAAATTATCCAAAATATTAATATAAATTTAAAATATCAATTCAGGAATTAAAATAATTTTAATTTTTTTATAAATATATTAAACTGAATTTTTCGATTACTAATTTCTGTCACTATTAACCATTTTTCTAGTAGTGTATAAAGATTATATGCTATATTATTATAAATAAATTATAAAGATTATATTCTATCATTAAATTACAAATTCATATAAAGAGACTCGCTCACAAATTTGACATCAAATTTTGAAAACCCACTTGACACACACTTTCACTCTCGAGCGCGCTCTCACATCCAACATATAAATATATAAATATATTTGTATTTGTATTTATATATTTTATATTTATATATTTACATGGATATACATTTATCAGAAAATCCTAGTAGCTTAGTGGTTGGAGTATCAGCCTTCGACTCTAAGGTACTGGGTTCGAATCTTGCCAGTGACAGTTCTCTTAATTTTATAAAATGACTTTCTACATCGGCTCATCTGAGAACCGATGTAGAAAGTATTTTCTACATCTGGCTCATCCGGGAACCGATGTAGAAAGTGTTTTCTACATCGGCTCATCTGGGAACCGATGTAGAAAGTCTTGAATCCACTTTCTACATCGGTTCTTAAAGAACCGATGTGGAAAGACCGATGTTAAAAGTGATTTCTGTACTAGTGCCTTTCAGAATTCAAAATGTTAAATACTTTTAAATATTAAAATTAACTTTATAAAAAATTAGGAAAAAAAATTAATCCAAAAGAGTTCAAAAATGTATTATAATATTGTCAATTTTGAGTTTAATTATATTGTTCATTCTCAAAGTAGAAAAATATATTGTAATTATTTTAATTTAATAAAATATAATTTAAATTTTTAATACTAAAATTAAAAGATTTATGTTGCATGAGGTTTCTTCACTTAAAAGATTTTGCAAAATGCCTCTAAAAATGTTTTTAACAATTAAAAACAAAGTATTTTGACAAAAGCTTTCTCAAACAAGTTTTTAACTGATACAACTTTGATAGAACCGATTAAAATTACTTAAAATGTCAAGTGAAATGTTTTTACAATATTTTAATCGATACAACTTGATTTTAATCGATTAAAACCACTTAAGGGTTCAGTGATGATCGATCAAAATACAATTATGACCGATCAGAATCAGGCTTGATCGATCAAAATTTAGTTATGACCGATCAGAACTCTTTTAATCGATTAAATCTCGTTTCAATCGATTAAAACAACTTAAAAATTTCTACACAGCGTTTTATATGATAGCGGTTTCACTGGAACCGCTCTTAAAAGAGCAATTCTAATAGCGGTTGCACCATCGGTCGAGCGAAACTAGAGTCGCTCAAGCGAAATACAACCCGAGAATGCCAATTTTGTGCAGGGGGCATTTCGCTCGAGCGAGAAGAGTGTTGCTCAAGCGACGTACATTTTAGATAGCGGTTACACAGGAACCGCTCTTAAAAGCGCACTTTGATAACGGTTAACCTGGAACCGCTATTATATCGTTTCAATTATGATCGATCAGAATGCAATTATAACCGATCAGAACTCTTTTAATCGATTAAATCTCGTTTCAATCGATTAAAACAATTTCTGCACAGCGTTTTAATCGATTAAAACTTATTTTTATCAGTTAAAATAACTTGAAAAGTTTTACAAGAAAGTTTTGCAATATTTCAATCGATTGAATCGCTAAACAATCGATTAAATCAACTTAGAAGATTTTTTGTAAAGTGTTTTAATTGATATAAACGTTGTCGTATCAGCTTAAAACAAATCTGTAAAGATTCAAGAACGTATTAATGGATTATTAAAATAACGATAAACCTATGAAATACATTATATATTATATTAAATATATGAAAATTTCACTACCTAAGATAACCATCAAAATAATACCACAAATTTTGTTCTAAATAAAGTCATCATTCATGAATTAAATACTTTCTTACATATTGAAAATTCAATATAAAAGTAAGTAGGATAAACTAAAATAAGAGTCATAATTCTAAAAATGTCGATACTAACAAAACAAATACAATATACATAGTAGAATCAGCTTCACAATTCAGGAGGTTGAACATCCATCTTCTCCATCAAGAGGAGCAACATTTTATCATTTTTCTGAATTTGTCTCTCATTAGTTAACATTCTTTCACGGAGATCATCCCTTTCAGTCTCAACTTCCTGTAACTTGTTTTTTAATTGTTCAATCTCCTCCCTCATAAGCTGGACAGACGATGAAGTAGAGTCGTGACAAAGATTTCTCCCAATTGCTTTGCTTGACTCAGATCTGTTGAACATTCAAGGACTTGATGTTGCAAATAATGATCATGAAGAATGTTGACTTTGATGATGATCCAAGAGCTTAAAGACTTAGAGTATTGAAGATTGAAGATTGATGATTTCTGTATTGTAATAACTATGTTTTAGTTTGATTGAGTCTGTAATTATAGAATCTAAGATAGCCGGTACATAGTCTGTAACTTAGAAGCTTCAAAATGCTCAAATTTATCATGCAGTGCTCGGCTTTAATCGATTATATAGGTAAATAATCGATTAAAACAGTGAGAAAACCACTTTCTATACAAAGTCACCGTTTTAATCGATTAAACAACAAAATAATCGATTATTTTGTACTCGTTCCGTATAGATAATCGATTATTTCACCAAATAATCGATTAATTCGTAGAGGTTTGGGTTCTGTCGTATTTGGCTCCGTTTTAATCGATTATCACTCCAAATAATCGATTATTTCAGTCTGTTTTTCATTTTAAATTTCAAATTAACCCTATTTTCGAAAACCCAATTACCAAGAACCCTAGTTTCGAAATCCCCAATTTCTAAACCCTAATTTCCCTACTTAAACTCGCTTTGGCACTCGTAAAACAAGAACAACTCTTTCCATACAAAAGTTAAGTGTCGTGAGTGCCGGAGAACTGTTTGTTGCAAGGAAAGGGGGCTTTCTGAACCTCGGTGTGGGCTAGAAGCGATAAGAATCACTAAGTGGAGTTCTTAGTGGATTGTGTGTCAGTGCCGTCTCTCGGGGAAAGTTGTTCTTCATCTCTTGTGGATTTCAAGAGAGGTGTTGTCTTTATCTTTATCTCGTTCATTTGTAATATGTTTGTAACAATTTGTTCTTAGTGACAGCTGTTAATCCTCTTTTGAGTGATTAGCAACTCGGACGTAGGGTCTTTTGATCCGAACCAAGTATAAACCTACTCGTGTAATCTTCTCTACTCTTCTCTATTTACATTTACGCAGCTTTTAATCGGTAAAATTTGGGGAAAATTTTGAAAACCTAATTTTTATTAAGAAACCAATTCACCCCCCTCTTGATTTTTGTCCGACCACGCGAACATTCCGCCGTGCGATTCTAACAAGTGGTATCGAGCTTGCTTTGATAGTCATTCAAACTTTTCGAAAATGGCCTGACAAAATCAAACTTTTGCCGAAGGTGCGTCTATCAACAGACCCCCACTTTTTGCGGGTCAAAATTATCCTTTTTGGAAAGTACGTATGCAAATATTTTTAGAGTCTCGTTGATAGAGGCGTTTGGGACACAATTTTAAACGGTCCATTTATTCCTAAAACTACCGAGAACGGTGTTGACGTTCTTAAACCTTTTTCTAGATGGACTGCAGAAGAAAGTCGAAAAGCACAATTTGATGTTAGGGCTAGAAACATTATTTCATCTCGCTCTAACCCTTGATGAGTTTTATAGAATTTCAGCTTGTAAAAGTGCACAGGAAATGTGGGAAATGCTTAGAGTGACCCACGAAGGAACTGACGACGTCAAAAGAGCACGTAAAAATTCTTTAATCCAAGAATACGAGATGTTCCGGATGCAACCCTGCGAAACGATTTTCGACGTTCAAAAACGTTTCACTCATATCGTGAACCATCTCACCGGACTAGGTAAAATTTTTGACGTTGATGAATTAAATGTTAAAATTTTGAAATCTCTGGATAGGAAATGGCAACCAAAGGTGACGACCATCTCGGAGTCACAAAATCTTGCCACTATGTCTATGGCGGCGTTATTTGGAAAGCTTAGAGAGCATGAACTTGACCTTGGAAGACTAAATGAGGAAGAGGGTCAATATCAAAAGAAGAACCTAGCTTTCAAGATCGAGATTTCAAAAAGCAAAAATAAGAAAGAAGAAGAAGAAGACTCCGAAATTGATGAAGAAGAGATGAGTCTTTTTATAAAGAAGTTCACCAAGATGATGAAAGCAAAAGGAAGACATCCTTTCAAAGGTAAGGGAAAGGTAAAAGAAAATTCTTCCGTTAATATAAAATGCTATGGTTGTGGTGAAGCAGGGCATATAAAGACCGAATGCCCAAACAAGAAAAATGATGAACACAAGGGCAAAAAGCAATTCAAGAAGAAAGCATATATTGCTTGGGATGACAGTGATTCAAATTCAGAATCAAGCGACTCAGAAATAAAAGCAAACAATTGCTTAATGGCAAATGACAAAATTTCTTCGAATTTTGAGGTTAGTGATTCTGATTCATCCTCTAGTGAAGAAAATGACCATGATGAATTGCAAAATGCTTATAATGAGTTATTTACTGCATTTATGGATATGAAAAACGAATTTAAAGTTGTAAGGAAAAATCTAAGAAGATCCGAAAAGGAAAATGAGTCCTTAAAATTGAAAATTGCATGTTTAGAAGAAAAGGAGGTAGCTAATACGAAAATTGTATGCTTAGATGAGAATAAGGACTTAGCTTGTGCAAATTGTAAAGAGCATGAATATGACATAGATATTCTTAACCATTTGCTTGACAAAGCCGAAAAAGAAATTGATGATCTTAGGAAGCATGAAATGGTAATTGCTCAAAATAATGTAAATCAAAGAGTTCCTTTGAAAAAGAGTAAACCTAAAAAGAAAAGAATATGGGTAGAAAAAGGAACTAGAGCATGTCATATTAATAATGTATCTTGTTCTAAAGCTACTCCAAATGCATGCTTCTATTGTATGAAACAAGGTCACACTTCAAATAAGTGTAAAATTAAACATTTTGGTGTTCCTAAAGGTAAATATATTTGGGTTCCAATTGTTAAATAAATCTATTTGTATCTTGTATTTATTCAAAGAAAATGGATCATTTAGTATGTTTTAAACAGAATGATTAGGTAAAAACATTTTATCTTTTCTATTGCATGAAGGTTCTTCACTTAAAGATTTTTGCGAAAAGCCTCTAAAATTGTTTTAAACAACTAAAAACAAAGTATTTTTACAAAAGCTTTCTTAAAACATGTTTTTAACTCGATGCAGCTTTTGAAAGAACCAAATAAAATCACTTAGAATGTTCAAAGAAGTGTTTTTACAGTATTTTAATCGATACAACTTGTTTTTAATCGATTAAAACCATTTAGAACTCATTGTGATCGATCAGATTTTTATTATGAGCGGTTAGAATCTTTTAAATCGATTAAAAACACGTTTCAATCGATTAAAATCACTTAAAGGGTCAGGATGATCGATCGAATCAAATTATAAGCGATCAGAATTCTTTTCAATCGATTAAAACACGTTTCAATCGATTAAAATCATTTAAAGGGTCAGGATGATCGATCGAATGCAATTATGACTGATCGTAATCAGCTATGATCAATCGAATTTAGTTATGACCGATCGTAACTCTTTTAATCGATTAAATCTCGTTTCAATCGATTAAAACAACTTAAAAATTTTTTCTACACTGTGTTTTAATCGATTAAAAGAAGTTTTAACAGATTAAAACTGCATTTTTAACTGATTAAAAGAATCTTTTAACAGATTAATTAAACCAAGCAGTTTTGAAAATCGTCTATAAAAACAGCTTGGCTTAAACTTTTTAAACACACATTGAATATAAGTTTTCACACATCCTTTAGCAATCAATCAAGCAACTCGCGGTGCAAACACTTTGGAGATCAAGGATGTGCTACTTGTTGATGATATTATTGGATCAACTCGATAGTTTGTTATGTGTAGAATTTGCTAAGATTATGCAGGGAGAGTTTGAAATGTCTATGATGGGAGAATTAACATTCTTCCTTGGACTTCAAATCAAGCAACTTAAAGATGGCACTTTCATCTCTCAAACTAAATACTGCAAAGAGATTCTCAAAAAGTTTGGAATGGACACCTCAAAGGAAGCCAACACACCCATGGGAACTTCATGCTATCTAGACAAGGATGAATCAGGTTTGGAAGTTAATCAAACTATGTATAGAGGTATGATAGGATCACTATTATACTTAACCGCAAGTAGACCCGATATTATGCATTCTCGTCTGTGTGTGTGCTAGATTTCGAGCTTGTCCTAAAGAATCTCATCTAATTGCAGTAAAACATATTTTAAAATATTTAAAAGAAACTACTTATTTTGGCTTGTGGTATCCGTCTCGATGCTTGTATTAGTTTATTAGGATATTCTCGATGCCGATTATGGTGGATGTAAAATTGATAGAAAAAGCACTAGTGGGACATGTCATTTGTTAGGTTCATCCTTAATATCATGGCATTCTAAGAAACAAGCATGTGTAGCTTTATCTACCACTGAAGTCGAGTATATTGCGTACTGGTAGTTGTTGTGCTCAAATTCTGTGGATGAAACAAAAATTAGAGGATTATAGCATATATTTAAATAACATTCCATTAATGTGTGATAATACGAGTGGAATCAACCTAACTAAGAATCCAGTAATGCACTCTATGACTAAACATATTGAAATAAGACATCACTTTTTAAGAAATCATACCAGTAAAGGAAACTGTAAGATAGAGTATGTAGACACTAAACGTCAATTAGCAGATATATTTACTAAGCCTCTATCCAAGGATAGATTCTATGATCTTAGAAGAGACTTAGGGATATTAGAAATAGCTTAAATTCTCGCTTAATTTGACTGCTTTCTGGATGATTGTTATGTTAAAATTCGTGGTGTAGCATGTTCATAGGTTATTATGCATATAAATCTCAAAAACTTGATATAGCCTCTGGATAATCGATTCATCGGAAGTAATAATCGATTATTTTTCCTCAAAACGTCCAAAACAGGGTATTCTCCTTCGGAATAATCGATTATTTCGTGAAATAATCGATTAAATGCCTTCGATAATCGATTATTTGCTAGAAATAATCGATTAAAGTCGTTCTGATATAGGAATAATCGATTATCTTGAAATATAATCGATTAAATACGACCAGCTTTGCCTCCTAGCCGTTGCCAATCGGATATTTTGCCATGGAATCTCTTCTATATGACCGTTGGAAGTGTTTTCTCTATAAATAGAGACATCTAGGTCAATTATACTCACTTCTAACTCTTGTAATCAAGTTTTCTTGAAATCTATACTCTCTTTGCTTCATTATTCCCTCACTTGTCTCCAAAATCTCTTCAAGTTTATCTATTCTTTCTAATGGCCTCATCATCCCGCCCTAAGATTCCTACAAGAAGAAGATCTGCACCTTCTTCTCTTTCCCGTCCTAATTCCGTTGAAGGATGGATTTCGATACTGAAGGGCAATAAGAATTTCTGATGTACTCGGAAGGAACGTGCCATCATTTCTCCTAAGTTTCTCATTGGTGAGCAATTTATACATAGAGGGTTTAATTTTCCAAATCTTCTTGAAATTCAAGGAGTTCTCCCATTTATCCAAATGCAAGGTACTTACTATCCCGACTTAGTTAGGGTATTCTTTTCTAGATTTAAGTTTAGGGATCAAATTGCTACATCCCGTGTCAAAGGAGTGACCATAATTCTAGATGATGATATTTGGGAAAATGTTGCTCACTTCCCAATTAGAGAAGATGCTATTAACGTTTATGGTGAGCTAGATGATTTTGACAGGTTCCTAGCTTATAGATCTTTTTGCGGAATCCCTCCATGGAGATTGGACGTATTCTTCATGCTTGGACCCTTGAAGAAGGAAGAACGCATGATTCTTCATTTGCTTGTCTGGATTTTATGTCCCCGGCCACAAATCATGCCCAATGCTCTTCTATTGATCTTCGCATTATTCATGCCATAATGAATAATGAACCTTTAGATTGGGGTGTTCTTGTCACAATGACAATGTTAAAGGCCAAACGTCATCCAACATTCAAAATTCCATATGCTCTTCTTGTATCCCGAATTCTTGAATATTAAGGAGTCAATGTCGAAGGTGAACAAGTTGTCCGAACTACTAACTTGAACCGCATGCTGGACAACACTTTGATTCATCTACAAATGGTGCGGGTCAATGACATCTATGTTCATAAAGATGACGTCCAAAATCAAGGTGATGCAATTGAAGACTCGGATGAAGATATGCCTCCAGTAGCTGAGTTTCCCTCTACCCAAATCCAAAGTATAGGAACATCCTCTTCTCATCAAGAATCAAGACAATCCATGGAAGACATGCTTTCCGACATGAATCAAAGAATGCAATCATTCTTCAATCTTTCTGGTGCACGGCATGATGAAATTATTCGCCGTATATCCGATGTAGATGATAGAGTAGGTAGATTAGAAAATAGATTTGATACTCACTTCAATGATGAGGATAGTGAAGAATTTTAGATTTTGTTTTGTTTATATCTTTGTATTGTAATGAATGAATGATTATGAAATAAAATTTGATGTTTCTTTCATGCTATGATTGAGGGGGAGCTTTCTCTAAATTATGCATATTTTGAGGGGGAGCTCTTATGATTGATGTTGCAGGGTTCTTTTTGATTATAATCAAAATAGGGGGAGAAAAATTTAAAGCCTATGATTCAATTTTAAATTTTATCTGGTATGTTTAATGTGGTTGTTAGTATGACAGATAAAACAGGTTATTACAAGGGCTTTAAAAAGATAATTTTGATCATCATCAAAAAGGGGGAGATTGTTGAACATTCAAGGACTTGATGTTGCAAATAATGATCATGAAGAATGTTGATTTTGATGATGATCCAAGAGCTTAAAGACTTAGAGTATTGAAGATTGAAGATTGATGATTTCTGTATTGTAATAACTCTGTTTTAGTTTGATTGAGTCTGTAATTATAGAATCTAAGATAGCCGGTACATAGTCTGTAACTTAGAAGCTTCAAAATGCTCAAATTTATCATGCAGGCTCGGCTTTAATCGATTATATAGGTAAATAATCGATTAAAACAGATGAGAAAACCACTTTCTATACAAAGTCACTCGTTTTAATCGATTAAACGAAGAAAATAATCGATTATTTTGTACTCGTTCCGTCATGCATAAGCGATTATTTCACCAAATAATCGATTAATCCAGAGAGGTTTGGGTTCTGTCGTATTTGGCTATGTTTTAATCGATTATCACTCCAAATAATCGATTATTTCAATCTGTTTTTCATTTTAAATTTCAAATTAACCCTATTTTCGAAAACCCAATTACCAAGAACCCTAGTTTCGAAATCCCCAATTTCTAAACCCTAATTTCCCTACTTAAACTCTGCTTTGGCACTCGAGAAAACAAGAACAACTCTTTCCATACAAAAGTTAAGTGCTCGTGAGTGCCGGAGAACTGTTTGTTGCAAGGAAAGGGGGCTTTCGGAACCTGGTGTGGGCTAGAAGCGATAAGAATCACTAAGTGGAGTTCTTAGTGGATTGTGTGCTGTGCCGTCTCTGGGGAAAGCTGTTCTTCATCTCTTGTGGATTTCAAGAGAGGTGTTGTCTTTATCTTTATCTGTTCATTTGTAATCTCTTTGTAACAATTTGTTCTTAGTGACAACGTTAATCCTCTTTTGAGTGATTAGCAACTGGACGTAGGGTCTTTTGATCCGAACCAGTATAAACCTACTGTGTAATCTTCTCTACTCTTCTCTATTTACATTTACGCAGTTTTTAATCGGTAAAATTTGGGGAAAATTTTGAAAACCTAATTTTTATTAAGAAACCAATTCACCCCCCCTCTTGGTTTTTGTCCGACCACGCGAACATTCCGCTGCGCGATTCTAACAAGATCCAAGCCCATATACTTTGCCTTTGTTTATTCCAGCAACTTTACACCAAACCTGTAATTCATCAAGCGGAGAACCTCCTGTAATTTTAGGTGATCGGGTTAGGATTCAAGTTCGTCAGAGTTAGGGTTCTAGTACGAGGTTTCCTGTGTTTTGGTTGGAATTGAAGTCACCGGGGTTAGGGTTAGGGTTGGGGGTTCGACATCGTTGGGGTTGGCTCGAGGTTAGAGTTCGACGTCACTAGGTTATGCGTTAGGGTTCGAGCTCCGCTGGGTTTGGCTTGACATTGGGGTTCGATGTCGCCAGAGTTGGGGTTCGGCCTCGAGTTCGTCGAGGTTGAGGCCGGGGTTGAGATTCGAAGTTGCTTGGGTTTTGATTGGGTGTTTTGGTCACTCGGATTTGAGATTCAAGGTCACTCGGGTTGGATTTCAAGCTTGAGGTCAGGTCATGCATGTCTGGGTTAAAGATCTTCGAAGCCGAATAGAAGGGTGGAGGATTGGGGTTGGAGACACGAAGGTGATTAAGCTCGAACAATGGTGGATAGTCACCGCTACAAGGTCACAAAGAGGGAGTGAAATTGTGAGCGGGAAGGTGAATTTGGGAGGGTCATCGAGCATGAAGAACACAAAATTTTGGAGGATTATCGCGCGAAGAAGATGAAAGTTGGGAGGGTAACAGAGAGGGAGTGAAAATTAGATACTAATTAGAATAATTAAAAAAATTAAAAAATTAAATTAAATAATAAAGTGGCTGAAATAGTAACCGATTTATTGTGACCGAAAATTTAGTTACTATTTCGAGTTACTAAATTAAAAAATAATAATTTGGTTATCGATTCAATCACTAATAGTAACTAACTTTTTCAATCATCGATTTCTGCTACTATTTGACATTTTTCTAGTAGTGTTATTATTAGTATTTATTTTCTTTTATTGAGTCTTTTGTAATTCTGATGGCAACACTTCTATATCAGCTGAATCATTCTTATCAAGAAATAACAAGTGAAATTTTATTCATAAATATTAGAGTTTATCTCTTTTATCTTAGTGAGAGTGATTCTCCTACATTCCTGAGTGATTCAAGAATCTTTGACTGAATCAAAGGACTTTCACATCCTTTATGTGTTGCCTCCCTTAGGAAGAGTGATTTTTTCCTTCCACCTTCTTTCTACTTCCTAAATTTTTTACAAGATTTTAACCCTAAATATCCTAAATCTTCGATGATGTGGTAGAGAATGTATTCATAGTCAGGAATTGAAAGTCCTTCGTATGCCTAATATTAATGTGAGCTCTTTCATCTGACTCTTCCAAAAGCAAAACATCTTCATCAGTGGATCCAATCAGACTGTAGTAGATACGGTAAGGCCTCATTTTCTGATCTGTCACAACATAAAGCAATGCCTGTCCATCCTTAGCCCATGCCAAGTTTGAAACTCGATCTGCCTGAGGCTTACTGCACAACGAACCTGAATTCAAATTTCTAACTGATAACTTGAAGTAGTCATTTTCTTTATCATACATAGTGTATGCAAGAAACTGATGATTAGGTGAAACTTCAGACAGTTCCTCATAAGCATAACCTCCAAATCTCTCAGCTTCTAGATTATAATCAACGAGCTTCTGCTCAATGGCTTTACCCGTAGTGAAATCGAACCCTGCCGGGGCATATTTATGTGAAATGAAATCATCGTTCAAGCTGGCCAATCTTCGGCAGAGAATGGGATAGGGTTTAGCCTCTTCGACGCGGCGGTAGTATAGCCAGGGACCCCAGCGAATGGGAGGGGTGGAGAGGTCATAGGGCATGCGAGATGCCATTTCGAAGTGGAGCTTGTTCAGGAGTGTCTCTGAGTCAGACATGATGGCCTCGCTGTACTTCTCCTCTTGCTCCATGTACACGTCCATGTGTCGCATCGCCACCTTGTCGCTGACCTTGGACATCCAGCTGTAAGGGTCTTATGCCGTGGAAACTGAACTTCTGCGCCTTCTTCGGGGCCTTTGGTGGGGTTGGCGGTGGCGGCAGAGATCTCGGAGAAGTGGTAGATGTTAGGGTTTTCAGGAAGCGTGTCTTTGAGGCTTGAGAGAGAGGCGCGGCTTGATATGGACGAGGCTTTTGACCACTCGAATAAGTCGTTGTTGTTTTCGAATACGTAGCTTCTTGATTCTGTGAGTGGGACATCACTGGTGGAGGTATCGTAGTTCGACGACGGCGATGTTAGGTTTCGCGTTCGGTGCGGACGTGTTTTGGTTGAGAGCGTCTTCTCTCTTCGAACTCCATGGTGTTTTTTTCTCAAAGGTAAACAAGTCACCATGATCATTTTTTTAAGGTGGAGTTGAAAAAGTTTTACCTCCCTCACTGTTTCTGCGTCAATAATATCTGTATGCATTATGTACACGTATATAATATATTTAAGTTATAATTTTTTTTTAAATTTTATGTCGATTAACTTGAGACATATTTTTATTATTATAATTCTTTTTATTATAATATATGTTTAGCTGATATAAATATTTAATATTTTTATTTTTAAAATATTTTTATAACAGTATTAGTCTAGTTAACACAAAACAAACATTCTTTCATGTCTACTATAGAATGACATTAGTCTTTTCAATATTTCCAATATATCGTCACAAAACAAATACTAATTTTCTTATGGTTAGCATAAAAATTATAATTTTTTATTTTTTATAATTTTGTTTCTTTTGTTCGTAGACATGGCTAAAAATATAAAGAAAATCTACCTTAACAATTTTTAAAAAATAAAGAAATAATAACACAAATTTATTTATTTTTATTATTTTTGTTTATTATTATAACAAATATAATTTTTATTTTTTATAATTTTGTTTCTTTTGTTGGTAAGACATGGTTAAAAATATAAAGAAAATGTTCGGTAACAATTTTCTTAAAATAAAGAAATAATGACACAAATTTATTTATTTTTATTTATTATTATAATAAATTAGTACTAGTAGAATAACATAAAAATATGAAATATTTATATAAATATTTTATTTGTTATAAATTAGTTATTTATTTTAATATATTACCATAAATTGTGAAAAAAAGAGTTTTAAAATATTAAAAGAAATTATATATTATTTTTTAAAACAAAAGAAAAGATATATAATAAAATTCAAATTTAACATATTTTATATAATATATTTATTTTTATAAGATAATTAATTTTTATACGATCTCATTTAAGATCTCATTTGAAATTTCTGATTCTTATAAGTTACTAATTAATAATTTTTTTTCATATTTTATTATTGTTATATAATTATATTTGTGTGTGTATTTTTTATCTTAAATAATAATTTTAAATTTAATTATTTTATTAGCATATTCAATATAATATTTTTTATTTATCTTATTATATATATTTTAATATTAAAATTTAAAGACAAATACTATCTTAAATATAATTATAAATAATAATAAAATAAGATAGATATTTTTTTTTCTGAGACGTAATATTAATATTTATCATAGTCTTATTCCAATCCTACTTCATATGTTTATTCATGAATTTTCATTTTAACGACGTTGAGACTAAAATAAATTATATATATATATATATATATATATATATATATATATTGATTTAACAATAATTAAAATTATTTATAAAAATTGTCTTTATAACATAAAAAGTTACTGTAATTATAACAAATTTCATAAAATTTATACTCATGATAAAGATAGGAGAAAGATTTTTCAAAATTTAATATATTAGTTGGTTAATGCAATTAAAATATTATTATACATAATCAATAAAAACAAAGATTAAATATATCAATTGATTAATATAATCAATATACTTATCAAACATGTATTAATTACTGTAATTAAACATTACCATATCATTTTTTTTAATGAAATAAATATAGAAATAAATCATTTACATTTGGGCGAGTAAAATATAAATGTCATAATGTCACGCGAATAATATATAATAACTAAATTAATTGATTAGTGTAATAGGAATAAATCTTTACTATACACACCAGAACATCATTTGATTAATTAATTAGAGTATAAATTTGTCATACGCGCCTTAATTATTATGATAAAATATAATACTTTATTTTTATGAATAAAATAAATATAAATATATAAATAAATCATTTATATTTTTACAGAAAGAATATCGATATCATATGTACTTGAGAAAACCCACTGTTTACAATAAAATAAATTATAATGGCACTTATGAGTACAAATTATTATTTATTCTTTCAATTTACAATAATCTTCTTTATTAATATGTAAATGTAATGGTCTTGAAATGAAAAATGAATGTTTAACAACTAAATATAAAATATACACTTAGTTAACCATCAATAATAATAATAATAATAATAATAATAATAATAATAATAATAATAATAATAATAATAATAATAATACGTTAATAAAAATAACTAATTTATACTATATTATATTGTTAAGTTTATATATTTAAAAGTATAACTATATCATAAAAATTGTGCAATTTTTTAAAATTAAAAAAGTTATATGCGTAGAATTTTAGAAGATAAGATGTCATTATAATTCTAAGAAATCTCAAACTTGATATAATTTTCTTTTATAATATAGTTAATAATTTATATATTTATTATAGTAATTTATTTTGCCAATAAAAATAGTTACAGAGAATAAAAGAAAAGAAAGATAACCAATTTAATTGTATCTTTTATATCCTTTTCCAATAATAATTACATGAAATATCTTATTCAAAATAAATAAATAATTAAAGAAAGAAATAATATATTGAATTAGATATTTCATTAGTTTCTTTCTATCAATCTCTCGTATAAAAATAGGACTTCCCTCTGAAAAGTTTGCAGAATACTATAAACAATAGTTCTTCCTTCTCAAAAATTTGCAGAGTTCCATCGTTCTTTGTTTAGTTATCCATAACAAATTCAGAAAGAATGCAGACACAACGATACTACTACCACGTGTCGAGGATGAATAATCAACACACCACGCTTGTGCCTGGTGATACTTTCAAATTGCACATCAAAGTTTTATATCACTCAATCCACACAACCCCAGAAGGGTTACAGCATCGATTTTCTCCAAGATCCATACCCTCCCATGATTTCTTCCAAGAGGGTCAAAATTTCTTGCACTCACTGTTGTCAAGCACACGCTTCTCCATTGAATCTCTTGAGGAAATAGCAGAGGGGGTTGTTTCTACTGTTCGAGAATTGTTTCATGTTGGTAGCGTTGATGCTCTTCTTTCTTTGGAATCTCAACATCGAGTCATCCCTTTATCAGTGACCGTTATAATATTGAATTATGATGTGGATGCAGCCAGGGAAGCGTCGAGGCAGTGGTCTAGAATGAATAATGCATCCAACGAAGCCATGATAAAGACCTTTCTGAAGAAATGTACAGTTATGAGAGGGAGTGAAGATTGTTCTATCTGCTTGGATAGGTTGAATATCAAGGCTGAGTGCTACACAATGCCATGCCATCATGCATTTCATCTACCATGTATTCTCACATGGCTCAAAACTCGTCCCCTGTGTCCCTTGTGTCGCTCCCCTTTGCCAACTCTTGAAAACTAGCAAGAATGTTCCAGTTGTATGATAGAAATTTTTTAGCAAGTTCTATTAAATTCATGTAATGTTGCTTCAGTCATTCTTTTGCTATAGCAAGATGAGTGTGTTATCAAGATTACGCAATACATTCTTGTTTATTCATTGTTTTGGTTCATATTAATGTCAAGAATTTCCATAGGTATTATTTTATGTGCAGAAATTCTGAAATTTTAATTCCTACTTTTGTTTGAGTTGTGTACACCACTGAAATTTGCTTATAAATTGCCGAAGAGACATAGCAAATGCTTTGTTTGGACCATTTTACTGCATAATGGATTCTATGATTTCTAATATCAAACTTGAGATGTTCCTTGGCTCAAATTCTGTTCTTGGTCATTGTAAAAAGGGTGTGGATATATGTTGGAAGGCTTTTTAGCTTTAGATGAAAGTGAAAGGTGTTGGTTTAGTACCTTAAACATAAGATTCCTACATGTTCACAACCCAATCTGCATAATACAGTATAAATAGACCGTTCTGGTGTCATACTTGGTTTAAATGTGGTTTAAGTTTGCCTACCATGTTATAAGCTTGACATATTGGACCTATTTTGCACAAAAGAGTTTTCTTTGTTTAGAACTAAGCCCCGGACCCAAAAAAAAAATACAAAATAGATATTTTAAGCCTAATCTTGGAGCTAAACAGTCAAGCCAATAATGAGGAAGCCAGTAGTTCTAAACTTGTTTTGTGAGTAAGCTTAAGAGAATAAACTAGTATAGCTAACAATCTCTTGGACTCGCAGTGGATGTTGTATGGCCTCTTGGTGCTCTCAGTTTGTGGTAAAAGTGGACAAGCCTAGTACCTAATTCCTTGTCCAATTCCATGTAACAGCTATAAACCAGTAAAAATACAAATTTAGGTACAAATTTCTGCCTAAGTATGAACTTGGTTAGTGTTTCTATACATGAATTGGCCAAAACCTCTCTTTATTGCTCAATTGTGGACTAAAACGGACATCAGGATGTAAGGATAATGTGCTTGAGGAAATTTAAGAATTTGAATAAAAATTAAATTCCACAGAAATTTTATTAGAGTAGGAGTAAAACTAAGGTATAGAAAGTCTATTAAAGCCAAATCTGTCCAGGGTCCCAAATCCTTTACGAGCCAGGTTTTAGCACTCAATATATCAACAAGATAAAACAACAAACGATCTAAATCCTAATGAGTGGAAAACATAGGGACCAAAGGATTACAAACCCAAATGAGTAAACACATGTAAATTTAAATCTGAAAATATTAAATGTTTTTGAGTCTTCCTTACTCGTATATCCTTAAACTTTTCAGACTTTTATGTAACCTGTGACTCCAATTCAGGCTTATATTTCTACTGTATATTAGAACTAAATCCCAAATTGATGAAAACTCAGGACTACAATATTCCTTGAACTTCTATTTATGTTGTTGCATGTATATAACAATATAAGTTTTCAAATTAAACCAAAGCTATTATCTAAATTCATGGGTAAACTTATTTCAACTCCAAAGCTACTCCACCTAAGTGCGTTGAGAAAGGAGCTTGTTCTTAGTTTAAATCATCGAAACAATCGTTTTACTAAAGAAAAAACACGTTACACATGCTCAAACGCAGGTTTGTTTATTCCTAAAATCCAAACTTCAATACAACAAGGGGAATCATTTCAATTTCTAAAATACAAGTTTTGTCAATGAAGAAAATACAAAGAATGCAAAGTTCAAAGAATTAAGAAAATTGGTACCCACCTCCCAGACGGCGAAGTTCAGCGAGGCGTCTCTGACGCTTTTAACTCTGTTCATTACGAGGATGCAGTGTGGAGAAGAATATAAGTTATATTATAATTAAAATTTATAATAAATAAATAATTTTAACATATTAATTATATTATAGATTTATAATAAATAATTAATGTTGTGATGCTTTTTCTTTTAATTATTGATCATTTCTTTTATAAACTTATTTAAATTTAAATTAAAACCGAAAGAAAATACATTCGAGTAGATTAAGAAGTTTAAATAGTTTTGTTTATGTTAAAAAATAAAAAGAGTTTTTTTCAATTGGATTCTTAAATTCATTGTATTTATTATGATTAATAAAAATATAATAATTTTTATATTAATGTATATTATGATAATAATATATAATAGTTAGATTTAATTAATTAATTATATATAATATTATATTAAAGAGATAATAATTAACGTTAAATATGTATAAATTATTCCTTAAAAATAACCCTACTTAAATTTTCGTAATGACATAAGTATTGAAGTATCTTTATAAATGAACTTTTTTTTTTAATACAAGATAGAGTTTGACCTAATAGATTATGAAGACTTATTGTCAAAGTCTATCTGTTTAAGCTCATCCTTTATTATTGTTTTTACTACATTTTTCGATAAGAATATTTGACACCCTGGGGACTCGGTGAAATATATCTCAAGGCACATTCATTAATTACTTTATATAGAAAAATGAATGTTGAAGACATCATCATTAACTAGCACTACTAGAAAAATGTCAAATAGTAACCGAAATCAGTGACCGAAAAATTTAGTTACTATCAGTGACCGAATCAGTAACCAAATTATTATTTTTTAGTCTAATAACCGAAATAGTAACCGAATTTTCGGTCACAAAAAATCTGCTATTATTTCAGTCACTTTATTATTTAGTAATCGATTTAGTGACTAAAATTTCAATCACTAAAAAAATAATTTTTAAACTCGATAACTATTTTTCATTTATATAAATATTTTATTTAAAATATTTTAAATATAAATTTACTTAATGATTTAAAATAATTGATAACATTTTTAATAAAATTATAAATATTTTAAAAAAATTGTTTACTAACTTATTAAATAATTTAGTAATATAATTATTTGATTTTATTTTTTAATTTAGCATGTGAATAAAAAAATTAAAATTGATTATTAAATTAGTCACCGAATCGATCATCGATTCGGTCACCGAATCTGATCATCGATTCGGTCACCGAACTCGATCACTCGATTCTGATCATCGATCTGGCCACCGATACTCGAGTCACATCGATTCGGTCACTCGATTCGGTCACCGATTCTGGTCATCGATCTGGCCATCGATTCTGGTCATCGATTCGGTCACTCGAATCGGTCACTAAATCAATAATTAAATTAATTATTAATTTAGTCTCTTTATATATATATATATATATATATATATATATATATATATATATATATATTACTTGTATGTTAATAAAAATGTATTTCAATGTATTTATAAAAAATTAAAATTATTTTAATTACTGAATTGATATTTTAAATTTATATTAATATCTTGAATAATTTAATAGTTGGATATAGATATATATACAAGTAATATATATATATATATATATATATATATATCACTTTAATTTTTTTAATTAAAATTAATTTCATAAAAAAATTAATATTTGAAAATTAAAATGAAAATATATATATATATATATATATATATATATATATATATATTTTAAAGATGATATATTCAATGTATGTTAAAAAAGTTCAAGCCAAACTGCTTTTATAGAAGATTTTCAAAATCATCTGGTTTAATTAATCGTTAAAAGATTCTTTTAATATGTTAAAAGTGCAGCTTTAATCTGTTAAAACTTCTTTTAATCCATTAATACGTTCTTGATTCTTTAACAGATTTGTTTTAACTAATACGACAACGCTTATATCAATTAAAACACTTTACAAAAAATCTTTTAAGTTGATTTAATCGATTGTTCAGCTATTCAATCGATTGAAATACTCGCAAAACTTTCTCCTAAAACTTTTCAAGTTATTTTAACTGATAAAAATAAGTTTTAATCGATTAAAACGTTAGTGCGAACTCGTTTTAATCGATTGAAACGAGATTTAATCGATTAAAATAGTTATGATCGGTCATAAATGAATTCTCGACCGATCATAATTGAAACCATATAATAGCGGTTCAAGGGTTAACCGCTATCTAAGTCATATTTTAAGAGCTGCTCTCGTGTAACCGCTATGTAAACCTCATCTCGCTTGAGCGACAATATTCTCGCTCGAGCGAAACGCCCCTGCACAAAATTAGTACTCTCGGGTTGTATTTCGCTTGAGCGAGCCTATCTCGCTCGAGCGATAATTGATTCTGATCGATTATATTTTTGAAATGATCGATCATATTTGGTAATTTTTTCAAATAATTAATTATAATCGATTAGTTTTCTAAATTATTGATTAGAATTGATTAGTTTTTCAAATAATAGATTAGAATTGATTAATTTCGAAATATATACTAAAAAATATAATTAAAACTATAAATTAGTTAAGAATATTGACTATTGTAAAGATAAAGTAGAAACATGGGAGGAGATGAGGATGATAATATAATGATAGAACTTACAAAAATGTAGAATTGAGAAGTTTGAAACAAATAAAAATAAGAAAATAGATATTTAATTACACTTTTAATAAATTTAAGATAATACTAGTTTTAATTTTTATTTTTAAATATTTATTTTAAATATTTAAAACAGAGAAACTATAATTTTAGTTTCTAGCTACTCGAATTTAAAGAATTAAATTTATTATTTAATCTTTTAATTTGTAGAATTAAACTCAATATAATTGTTAAAAATACTTTGTAGAGGCATTTGAGAAAGCTTTTGTCAAAATACTTTGTTTTTAATTGTTAAAAACATTTGTAGAGGTATTTTGCAAAACATAATTGAGATGATATGATAGCGGTTCCACCTTAACCGCTATCTAAAGTATAATTAAGATAGCGGTTAATGGTTAAGTGCTATTAGAAGTTCACTTTTAAGAGCGGTTCCTGTGGAACCGCTATCTAAAATGTATTGCGCTTGAGCGACAATATTATCGCTCGAGCGAAACTCCAAGTGCACAGAATTCGCATTCTCGGTGTATTTCGCTTGAGCGACACTTTTCTCGCTCGAGCGAAATACGATCCTGATCGATCATAACTTGAAATGACCGATTATAATTGAGAGAATATAATAGCTGGTTCTCTCGAACCGCTATCTAAAGTGCATATTAGATATCTGAGGTGTATTTCGCTTGAGCGAGACTACTATCGCTCAAGCTGAAGTCCGATTCTGATCGATTATATTTTCAAAATGACCGATCATATTTGATAATTTTTTCAAATAATTAATTATAATCGATTAGTTTTCTAAATTATTGATTAGAATTGATTAGTTTTTCAAATAATATATTAGAATTGATTAATTTCTGAAATATATACTAAAAAATTATAATTAAAACTATAAATTAGTTAAGAATATTGACTATTGTAAAGATAAAGTAGAACATGGGAGGAGATGAGGATGATAATATAATGATAGAACTTACAAAAATGTAGAATTGAGAAGTTTGAAACAAATAAAATTAAGAAAATAGAGATTTAATTACACTTTTAATAAATTTAAGATAATACTAGTTTTGATTTTTATTTTTAAATATTTATTTTAATTATTTCAAACAGAGAAACTATAATTTTAGTTTCTAGCTACTTGAATTTAAAGAATTAAATTTATTATTATTTAATCTTTTAATTTTAGTATTAAAATTTTAAATTATATTTTTCTACTTTGAGAATGAACCATATAATTAAACTCAAAATTGACAATATTATAATACATTTTTGAACTCTTTTGGATTAATTTTTTTTCCTAATTTTTGACAAAGTTAATTTTAATATTTAAAAGTATTTAACATTTTGAATTCTGAAAGGTTTTCTCTAATAGAAAATTTAAAAACATAATATAAAAAAATAGTTAATATAAGTTTTCAAGTTATTTTAACTGATAAAAATAAGTTTTAATCGATTAAAACGCTTGCAGTAAATTGTTTTAATCGATTGAAACTAGATTTTAATCGATTAAAATAGTTATGATCGGTCATAATTGCATTCTGACCGATCATAATGGTAACCATATAATAGCGGTTCAACGTAACCGCTATCTAAGTGAGCTTTTAAGAGCGGTTCTCGTGTAACCGCTATCTAAACTGTATTTCGCTTGAGCGATAAGTTTCTCGCTCGAGCGAAACTGCCCTCGGACAAAATTGGTACTCTCGGGTGTATTTCGCTTGAGCGAGTCTAGTCTCGCTCGAGCGATAATTGATTCTGATCGATTATATTTTTGAAATGATCGATCATATTTGGTAATTTTTTCAAATAATTAATTATAATCGATTAGTTTTCTAAATTATTGATTAGAATTGATTAGTTTTTCAAATAATAGATTAGAATTGATTAATTTTTGAAATATATACTAAGAAATTATAATTAAAACTATAAATTAGTTAAGAATATTGACTATTGTAAAGATAAAGTAGAAACATGGGAGGAGATGAGGATGATATAATATAATGATAGAACTTACAAAAATGTAGAATTGAGAAGTTTAAAAAAAAAATTAAGAAAATAGAGATTTAATTATACTTTTAATAAATTTAAGATAATACTAGTTTTTAAACCTTTTTCTAATATTTGTTTTTAAAAATATAATATCATTTTTAATATTTTATAGATTTTATATTTATATATTTATAAAAGTAATTGGATTAAATTTATTATCCTCTCATATATTATTATACATTTAGCGTAATTTTAGTTTATTTAAAAATTAGAATACAAATATACTATACCAATATACCATTATATTATTTTCATTGTATATAAATTACAAAATTAATAATTTGTATACTATACTATACTAACATATTATTTGTATACTATACTAATAGTATAATATACTATATTATAATATTATTTGTATACAAAACTAATATCTTTATATATAAATATATAAATATGGAAAGATATAAATATATGTAAAAATATAAACATATAAATATATATAAATATGTAAAGATATAAACATATATCTTTAATATTTTGTAAATGTAAATATAATTTATATATATTTTTAAATCTTTTTCTAATATTTATTTTTAAAAATATAATATTATTTTTAAAATTTAATATTTTTTTCAAATATATAAATATATAAAGATATAAATGTATAAGGATATAAATAAATATATAAATATATCAATATATAAATATATCAAAATATAAAAATATAAAAATATAAATATATTAATATATAAATATATCAATATATAAATATATACATATATATAAATATATATATATATATATATATATATATATATATATATATATATATATATATATATATACAAATATATCAATATTATCCCCTCATATATTAATATACATTATTAGCATAATTTTAATTTAATTAAAAATTAGAATACAAATATACGATACTATACTAATATACCATTATTTGTAGATTTTATATATTAAAATATATAAATATATTTTTATTTATAGATTTTATATTTATATATTTATACTGGATATACATTTATTTGTATATAAATATAATTTATTTGTAAGTTATTATTAAAAGATCCTAGTAGCTCGATGGTTGGAGTTTCAATCTCCAACTCTAAGGTACTGGGTTCGAATCCCGACAATGACAATAAACCACCTAATAATAAGTTAAACTTCTAAAAAATATAATAAAGATAGGGGAAATAAATATAAATAAAAACTTAAATAAGCAAAATATAATATAATTAAGAAATAGGGAAAATAAATAATAGATATAATAAAAGTGTAAATAAATAAAAAGAATTAAATTTGTTATTGATTAACTTTTTCATTGATTTAGTGACCGATTCGATGACCGATTTGGTTATATATAATCGATCACCGAATCCATCATCGATTCTAGCCATCGAATCGGTCACTCGATTCGGTCATCGAATCGGTCACTAAAATCGATGACCAAGGAAATAGTGACCGATTCCATTCGGTCACCGAATCGGTCATCGATTCGGTCATCGATCGATCCTGATCATCGATATCGGTCACGATCGATTCGACATCGATTCGGTCACTCGATTCGGTCACTAATCGGTCATCGAATCGGTCACTAAAATCGATGACCAAGGAAATAGTGACCGATTCCAGTTGGTCACTATTTCGGTCACTATTTTAATTAGTAACCGATTTTGTAGATTTAGTGACCGAATTTTCGGTCACTATTTGATGTTTTTCTTGTAGTGTAGAAATCTCACATGGAGGAGATGCAAATAAAGAATAAAGTGAACGCATGTACAAAGTCCAAAAGAATTGAGTGAGAGCATAGGGAGGAGATGCAAGCCTTCATAAGACAAAACAAAGAGGGATAAATGCAATTTTTGTGTGCTAACAGGATCTCCCGTGAGGCACTATATTTCATTAAGATACCAATCTCAATTGTGGTATTAATTGCTATCCCTTGAAGGAGAGACTCACACCGAATGTGAGTTTAATAAAAGAGATGTTCAACTAAGTTTTGAATATGAGTAAAACGCTTCTACACATCTACAATGCTTTCTCCATATTGCATCTTGAACAACTCATATTCTCTGATGAAGGTGTGTTTTCTAGCTCTTTTTACATCAGTTGTTCCTTCATGGGTTACCTCAAGAACTTATCACATTTCTTTAGTAGAATTACATTGAGATACCATTCATCTATGTTAAAAGAAGATATAATAATATTCTTTGTAGTGCAATCATTTTGAATTTTTTTTCTTTTCATCATCAGTTAAATCAGACCAATCTTTATCATTGGTAAGAGGACCTTTTTCAATTTTATTCCAAATATTCCTATCAATGGATTCAATAAAGATCTTCATTCTAATCTTCCAAAATTGATAATCTGTTCCAAAAATAATGGAGGTCTGTTGATAGAAGTTCATTCAGAAAAAGGTAATTTGTTTTCAGCCATTGAAAAAAATTTAAGGATCGAGAAACTTGAATATCTTTCAAGACCTGCTCTTGATATCAATTGTAAGATTTATAGGCTGAGATTAAGAGGGGGGGGGGGGGTAAATTAATCTTTTCAAAATTTTCGCAATTTACAAATACAAATTACCAATTTCAAAGATTAAGAAATCTGACTAAGTATTAAACCAAATAAAAACAAGTAGAATTGAAAAGGGTTCAAGCAGAATTTAAAGAAAGTGATGACAGAGTAAAAGAAACACCAAGAATTATACTGGTTCACCTAAACCACTGGGCTACGTCCAGTTCTCAACCAAATTCTAGTTGAAATCCACTAGATTGAAATTGTTTTGATTAAATAACAGAATTATAAAAAATTCAACTTGCACCAAGAACCAAATTCCAGTTCTTAAACCCAACCTGCAACCAAGTTCCAATTGCAGAACCAGTGCCCAAACTTCCAGACACCAAGACAGAAAATAATTGAAAAAGTAATGAAAGAATGAAGAAACTAGAACAATCAAACCCGGTTATGCAGATGCAAAAATTTCATTGCAGATTGAGTTTCTTCACAAGCAAGAACACAAAAATGCCTCAAGAAAGAACTTCAAAAATTTCCATTGAAAATAGCGCACTTTTCTCTTGAAAATATCTCTATTGATTGCTTGAACGATTTCTAAAAGGTGTGTTTTAAAATTTTGAAACAAATATGTTTATATAGAGATTTTTCTAACAAACTGGTTTAATTAATTGGTTAATTCGTCTTTTACTCGATTAAAAAATCTTGATTCTAACTCTTTTAACTGCTGAAAATATAATTTAATCGATTAAAATATTTTACCATATTTTCCATAATTATTTTAACTGATAAAAATGCGATTTAATCGATTAAAATAGTTACCCTAAAATCCTTAAGTGATTTTAATCGATTAATTCACAGTTTAATCGATTAATAAACTGGCAAAATATTTTCTAAAGCTTCTTAAGTGCTTTTAATTGATTAAAACAATTAACTAGAAATTCTTTAAGTGATTTTAATTGATTATTTAGAGGTTACATCGATTAAAATACTGACACAACCTTTTCTAAAACTTTCTTAAGTGTTTTAATTGATTAATTCGAAGATGTATCAGTTAAAATACTAGAAGAAGGTTTTCCAAAACTTCTTTATCAAAAAATAATCGATTAATTTGAATATATATCGATTAAAATAGTGACATTGCATGCTTTAAGTGGTTTTAATCGATTATTTTGAAAATACATCACTTAAAAATATGTCGAAGTGTTTTTAATCGATTAATTTGTAAATATTTCAGTTAAATCCGAGACTCAAAAACATATTAACTAATTAAATTTTTTTTAACAGATTAAAAAGATTAGAGACACTTTTATTTCTTTCAAATGATAGAACCTTATGCGAGTAGGAATGAAGGGATGATTATACTAATTAATATTGATGCAAACTCACTAAACATTACATCTCATAACCTATAAATTCTCTGATTTCATCAAATCTTCCTTTATTCAAAATAATCCTTTGACTTCATCAAATCTTTTAGATCTTCAATCATCATCACAGTCAACCTCTCTCACCTTCCAAGGTTTGAGACAAGAACAAAATGAATCTTTGAGAAAATTTATAGAGTGATTTACTAAAGTAAGCCTCATTGTGCATAGTCTTCCCTAGATCTAATCTTTCACTCAATGATAGTAATATTATGACAAGGATCATTCTTGGACAATTTATACAGGGACTATTTAGAATCTTTAAAGGAACTTAGAATTCGAGCCTCCAAGTTTGTATAATTGAAGGAAACATTAAAATCAGAAAAAAGGAGAGACTAAAAAAGGGAATGTCCATCTAATAGATATAGCTCAAACAAAAGGTTTAGGCATGAAGAGAGAAAATTTACCCCCTTGAATGCTAGCATTTAAACCATTCTACGAGAAATGTGTAACTTGGAGCTTGTAAAACAACTAGAACTAGCAGCCATACTCCTAGATGTAGACCAGTCAAAATGATGTGTGTGACACAAAAACTATGGGCACACCATATAGAATTGCATAAACTCTAAGGCATCATAAAAGACCTTATCAGGACCGAAGGTACAAATAAAAAAAAGCTTGGTCGCAAATGTTTTGGTGATGGAGGATAAGGACAAGTACGTGATCATTCTGGAATAGATAGCCAACCAATGGCTATTCATCAACAGAATGCTTCAAATGATGAAGGGCGAGTAAGGGACATAATTAACACTATCACAGGCAAATTTGCAAGGGGTGGAAGCACAAGTTCAACTCAAAAGCGACATTTAAGGATTGTGAACATGTCAACATAGTTTGTTCACTCAAGTCGAGAATGTTACATATAATCACCTTTACTGATGAAGACTTTAGCTTGCATGATCCTAAATAAGATGATCCCATGGTAATCATTATTTAAATTTCTAATTTGGGAATTAAAAAGACATTGATTGATCAAGGGAGTTCGCAAAAAACATATTATATTGGTCCACCTTTCTAAAGTTGGACATATGACATGACATGATTTAGCCTTATCTAGATCCCCTAGTTAGATTTACAGAACGAGTTAACACACACGATTACATAGACTTATTGACCACCTTTGGCATTGACGGAGAGAGTAAAGGCAGACACATCCTATAATATCCTTATAGGGTGAAAAACCCTAAATTATCTAGGAGTCATTATGTCCATACCACATTGGTCATGAAATTTCCAATTGGAAGAGGATGAAAAGCCATAATGAAAGCATATCCTAAAGAGGTTAAAGAATTTTATGCACTCGACTTAAGGATTTAGCCATATTCATTGAAAAGAACCAATGGACAATCTTCACACTAGAGACTAGCTTGCATAGGCAAAACAATGTGGGGGAAGTTGACATTTGAAAGTGATGACGATGTTATTGAATTACTTTGGCAAAGATCTTCTTGATTTGATGAAGTCAAAAATAAAGTCAAAGGCTACTTTGTGGCAGTCAAAGGTCACTTAGATAAAAGGGTAGTAGGATTAGTGAGTCTGCATCTCTACTTAGGTATAATCATTTTTATCTCTCTGCTGCATGAGGTTTCTTCAGTTAAAAGATTTTGCAAATGCCTCGAAAAAATGTTTAAACGGTTAAACACAAAGTATTTTGATAAAAGGTTTTTAATTAGCTATTTTAACTAATAGCGTATAAGCTTTATCAACTAAAATGTTCTTAACACTTTTGTAACAGGTTTTTAACTGATATGTTTTCGAAATAATCAATTGTTTTCATTAGAAGGATTTTTGAAAACCTTCTACCAGTATTTTAACTGATATAGAATTGATATAATCGATTAAAATAACTTATAATTTTTTGAAAAGTGTTCTGGCAGAATTTTAATCGATACAAACTCGAAATAATCGATTAAAACAACTTAGAGGGTTTTGAAAGTTGTTCTGTCAGTATTTTAATCAATAGAAATGCGAAATAATCGATTAAAACAACTAAGAGTTTTTTTCCAGAACGTTTTAATCGATTAAAACATGCTTGCTATCAGTTAAAATAACTTAGAAAGTTTTATGATATCTTTTGGCAGAATTATAATCGATCAAAATGTGTTTCAATCGATTAAAATAACTAAGTGAACTTTTTTCAAAGAGTTTTAATCGATTAAAATAGATTGTTATCAGTTAAAATCACTTAGAAAAGTTTATAAGAATATTTTGCAGTATTTCAATCGATTGAAAGACGAATCAATCGATTAAAACAATTTAGAAGATTTTTTACAAAGAGTTTTAATTGATATAAACGTTGTCGTATCAGTTAAAACACATCTGGAAAATAATTAAGAACATTTTAACAGATTAAAAGAAGTTTTAACAGATTAAAACAAGACTTTTAACAGATTAAAAGATTATTTTAACAGATTAAATAAACCAGCAGTTTTGAAAATCTTCTATATAAACAGAGTTGCTTGAACTTTTTAAAACACATCTTTTAGCAATCAATCAATCAATCATAAGTGCTACTTTCAAGAAAGAATCGCGCTAGTTTTGTGAAGTTCATTGAAGTTCTTTCTTGAGGCAAAATTGCATTCTTTTGGAGAAGAAACACATATTGCAGAACTGCATAAATCTGGTTTGAGCGTTCTAAGTTTCTTCTATTTGTTTCTTCTATTTGTTTCTTTACTTTCTTTATTGTATTGTGGGTGCTTGAAATTGTGGGCACTGGTTTCTGTAGCTGGAATTTGGCTGCAGGGTTGGTCAAGAACTGGAATTTGGTTCTTGGTGAAGGTTTAGGTGCAGGACCTGGAATTTTGGTTCTTGTGGTAGATTGAGTGTGAGATTAAAGTTGTAATCTGTAAAACGTTCAATCTAGTGGAACACAGCTGGAATTTGGCTGGAAACTTGACGTAGCCCTGGGATTGGGTGAACCAGTATAAACCTTGGTTGTATCTTTCTAAACCTTTCTCTTCTTTAAATTCTGTGACTGCATTTATTTTGATTGCTTGCTGTGTGTGATTCAAGAACTAGTCATATTTTTTAATCTTTGAAATAGATAATCTGTTAATTGCGAAAATCTTTCAAAGATCAATTCACCCCCCTCTTGATCTCAGCCTACTTTTCTAACAACATTGATCCTTGTAAGAATCAAAAGATAATCATCGTAATTTTGATGAGCCTATTGTCGAGTTCTAGATCATATCACAATTCGACTAGATAACTTGAGTCAGAAGAGTTGTAAGTGTTGATTTCTAAACACAAGTAGAGGACATACTTCATTAGAATGTCGATCTCTTTGCATAAAGTGCAGTGGATATATTAGTTATTAAAATTATGTGCCATAAACTTGCTATTTTACCCCAAAAAGGAAAATGTATAGCCCAAAGAAAATGAAAATTAGGAGAAGAGAGGTGTAAGGTAGTGTAATAAGAAGGTGAAAAATTGCTAAAAACTAACTTCCTCCGAGAAGTACCATACACCACTTAATTAGTAAACGTAAAGTTGGTAAAAAATCTAATGACAAATGATGTATGTGCATTGACTATACCGATATAAATAAACTTGTTCAAAAGATTCATATCCCTTGTCAAGCATAGATTAATTAGTGGATAACATGTCTGGTTGTGAGGTCTTTTATTTCTTAGAGGCATACTTAGGATATAATCAAATACCCATGTACTCACCTGATGAAAAAAAGACTATCTTTATCACAAAAGGAGCTAACTTTTGTTATAAAGTTATGCCCTTTAGACTAAATAATGTTAGTGTTACATATCAAAGATTGATGGATAAAATCTTCAAAGAACTACTAGGTGATATAATGGAAATCTATGTGGATAATATGATCATCAAATCTAAAAAAGCTAGTGAGACTTAATTTAGAAAAATGTGTATTTGGAGTATTATGGGATTTATGATTACATAAAGAGGAACTGAGGCACACCTTGATAAACGTAAGGCTATCCTAATAATGTAAAGTCCACAAAATGTTAAAGAGGTACAAAACGGTTAAACGACAAAATAATCTCACTAGCTCGATTTATCCCTAAATTGGTTAAGAAAGAAAAACCATTCTTTAAATAGTTGAAAACTACTTAAAAATTTGAATGGAATGAAGAATATGATGACATATTTCAAATAATAAAAAATGATATCGCCTCTTTACCTATACTGATGAGCTCACGTCTTGGAGCTTTACGCTTCTGATATATTTGGTCGCTTCCAACTCAATCATAAACTTGGTATTAGTATATGAGGAGAGTAACCAACGAACTCCAGTATATTTCACTAGTTTAGAAAAGAAAAAGTACTCCACATTGAAAAAACTTATTTTAGGTTTGACAAACTCAGTATTTTCAAAGTTACCATATAATCGTTAAAACAAATTATCCTATTAGGAAAATATTGCAAAAGTACGAGTTGGATGGGAGACTGATAGCGAGGACATGGAGTTATCTAAATTTGACATAGGATGAGGTCCAATTAAAGCTCAATTCTTAACTGATGTTCTTATAAAACTCCCACCTCATAGGAAAAAATATAAGTGGTGGATTTTATTAGTAGATGACTTTTCAAATGGCAAGGATAGTGGAATTTGAACTATTTTGGAAGGTCCCAACAATATCATAATTGAAGAAGTTTTCATATGAAAATTCCAAGCATCTAATAATGAAGTCGAGTATAAAGCAGTGATAATTGGTTTAAAACTAGCAAAAGAGATGGCAATAAAACAACTTTGTTGTAAAAGTGATTCAAAGCTAATAACAAGACAAATTAATGGAGAATTTCAAGCTAAAGAGCCTTCCATACAAAAATATTATCATATGACAAACAATCTAATTAATGGTTTTCACAAGTTAGAAATAGGGCATATACTAGAGAACAAAATGTCCAAGCTAATGTTCTCTCAAAGCTTTTAAGAACAAAAAAAATTGGTCATTAAAACATTGAAAACACCAAGTAGAGATCGTGATGATGTTTTCCATATCGCCCCTACTAAATTGACATGGATGACACCCATAATACATTATTTGAAAAATAGAATTCTTTCAGGAAATTCATATGAAGCTCAAAAAATGAGAACAACAGTGACATTCTTCATCTTACATGATGGGGAGCTATTTAAGAGAGGATTCTCAAGTCCTATGCTAAAATGCTTAGATGAAGATCAAACCAAGTATGTACTGAACGAGTTGCACAATGGAATTTGCGGGAGTCCATTCTAGAGCGAGAAGCATGGTAGCTTAGATACTTTGAGTTCGGTATTATTGGTTGACCATAACAAAAGATGCAAAAAAATTTGTTAACAAATGTCAAGCATGTCAAAAATTCAGTGCAGTATTCAAGGTACTCCTTAAAGAGTTCACAATGTATTGTTAGCATGGTCATTCGCTAAATGGGGCATTGATATACTCGACCCTGTAGACCCCAAATCTTGCCCCATCTCAAAATAAAGAGCAGAAGACTTCTGTTCAAAGATGGACAAGGCCTTAAAGGTCCCTAGGATTGTTCAATAGGCTCCATATTAGAATAGGAAGACTTTTTGTACACAAAAATAAGAAAATTCTACCCAGAAGACCGAGACCGCCGTCTCACCATTTGACAAAAGCGAGACCGTCATCTTGTCATTTGTCAAAAGCAAGACCGTCGTCTCGTTTGGCGAGACCGCCATCTCGCCATTTGCCAAAAGCAAGACGACAGTCCCAAATGTTGAGACGACGGTCCCGACCTTGTCAGGCGAGACCGCCGTCCCTGTCTGACGGGCACGAACTTCTATAAAAAGGGGGGGTCCTCTCCTCGTTTTTAGGAACTTCTCCAACTGAATATACCCTCCTATACTCTTCTAGAATCCCTCTGAAGCATTTCTAGAGTCTTAGGGTTCTTTTTTTTAGACATTCTAGAGTCCTTCGAGAGAAGAGTGAGCGGCATTCTAGAGAGTGGGATTTGCCAAAAAGCGCCCTTTACAAGAACATTTATAAAAGCTTGCTTCGAAGGTTCCTCTATATCCCTTACTCTATTTATTGCTTTTATTAGTTACCATATCTGTGCATTAGTTATTAGGGCCATGTAGTCAATTATTTAAATTTCGCAATGAATAAATAAGGGTAAAAACATGATTTCAATGTTCATATTTCTTTACAATAAACAGTCCATCATAGGGAACCTGAAAGGGGTGTCGTGGGGAAGCTAATACCTTCCCCACACGTAACTAACTCCCTTACCTAACTCTAGTTGTAATGACCAATGTTGGTTTTTCTTAAAACCATCACCTTCTTTTCCTTTTCCAATGTTTTTGGTCAAAATATTATTGGTGGCGACTCCAGAACCCACTTATGAAAACCTCATCCTTAGAATAGTTCGGTTATTAGACATCCTAAGGGTGATGACCACACTTTTAAAAAATGCGAGTCACTCAAAAAACCATCGTGTCGCTCCGATCGCCTCTTTTGACGACGACGACAGATGGTGACTCCACTGGGGAAGCTAGAGAGTTTATCCCCTTTAGTGATAGACTAGTTTAAGAAATAAAAACTTGAAATTACGCTTTTACCCTTTCTTGCTTTTATAACATGATTTATTGCTTGGCTTTAATAACTGTTGTATGCTTACTTTATGCAATTGTTTGAAATAAACAATTGTACACAAACCCTTGTACACAACAGTTTCCCCTATACCCGGGAGGCAAGTGGGATAACTTTAGGGAGTGGGTGACATTGTACGGTTTGTCGTAGTGAAGGCCATGAGCCCACCGGTATGGTCGGAAACCACCACTCAAGGTGATAACCTTCCTCTTTTGGCCTAAAGACTGACAAGGCCCTATTGTCATGCATGGTCTAAAGGATGGGAGAGTGGGGACCCTATAATGGGGGCACCTTGGGGGCCTGACCTTGGTGAGGATATTTAGAACTACCTTGAATACACACTCTTCTGCAGGATACCCCTACCTCGTGATAAAAACGTCATCTCACTGTTCACGGATGAGTGAATTGTTTGTGTATTTGTTTGTTGTATAGCATAATCATATAACAACAAAATAAGTAAAAACCTTTTCATGATAAACACCCTTATCTTGGACAGTTCACATTTTAGCTAGCCTAGTTTCAGGTTCTTTGTAAGCTAAGTAGCCACGTGGACCGACAGAAGAGATAAGGGATTCTAAAATCATTCTTTTATAATAAACCACTTTTATCTCGGACAATCTGCATTTTAGCTAGCATGGTTTCAGGTTCTATGTAAGCTAAGTAGCCACGCAGTCCGACAGAAGAGATAAAAGGTTATAAAAAACAAATAAATCAAATAATCATAATAAGAGAAAATGGGACCCTGTTCATAATTAAGCATCAAACTCATGAACATCCATATAGGTAGTTTCTCTTTCTTTTGAAAAAAAAAAAACCAAACACTATCATGCATCACGTAGAAAATAAAACATGATAATGTTTAGGAAAAACAAACACTTACATGCATGCCCACATCAACATCATACTCATAGCATGCATTTTTGTTTCTAGAAAAATGGAGTGGTCCAGTAGACAGTTAAAGAAAGTGGACATTCCCCGGTATCGTGTAAAGATGATAGAACGGTTGTGAGCATTGATGCCACTCGAGGTCCGCTCCGATTTGGAAAAATCTTATGGACAAATTCACGATCTTTTGAAGATCTGTGTTGATCCCATCTTCATCAGGATTTTGATCCATTTTTAGAACTCTAGTCTACATTGCTTCAAATTTCCGCAATTTGATCTGGTACCAACTTTGGAGGAATATGAAATAATGTTGAGATGACCCAAATCAGCTGAGATCCATATTTGTCACGAAGCATATATTCCTGCAGCCAAAGTCGCCGCCATCATCCAATTTCCACTTCATCAGGCTGCCCTGATAGTAAGAGGGAATATCCAGGGGTGGAAAGTTGCAATGTTAGAAGACCATCTGTCCTCTTTGGTTGATAAGGAAGATTGGTTTCCTTTTAACAAAACCCTGGCCTTGATTGTGTTTAAGACCTTACTCTTTCCCTTTCACCTCGACATAGTAGATCAAGCCGCTACGAACACCTTTTTCGCCTAGGACGTGCACTCGAAGAGTCCCTTGCCTGCACTTCTTGCCGACACCTTGCTTTCGGTTGAGTTTTGTCACCAAAAGCAAGGAAGAACACTTAGATGTTGCTTTTCGCTGTTATTCGTGTGGGGTATCACGCACTTCTATGCCTCTAGCCACATTGGAATGTTCCCCGATCCTTTGAAAAGCTTCTCAAAAATCCCTCTCCGCTGATGTCTAACCATGGAGTGGAAGGTCAAGTTGGAATAATGGAATATCAACCACCTATCCTGGGCATGTCCTTGGTTTCGACCCGACCCTATTCTCATCAGATGCGGAGATTATCTTAGCATACCATTAGTGGGTCTCAGGCGTTACATAGCTTACTCCCCAAAGGTGGCTATGAGACAACTCATGAGAACCCAAACCGTGCTGTCACGGGAAGAGCTCGGAGGACTGTGTTTCTTCGGAGACCCATGCAATGTTGCAAACTCACTCGCCGTACGAAAAGTATGGGAGAAACCAATTTATATGGGAGATAGAGAGCTAGGCAAAGCTTGAGTGGCTATTTCCAGTGATTACGAGGAATGGAGAAGAAGCATAGGGATGTCACAACCATCCGCTCCACCTACTGCACCATTAGCAAATGGAGAGCTCCAAGCTCAAGTCGATGCCTTGACCTAAAGGATAGAAATCATGGGAGCCCAGATGAGGGCCCTTGAGGAAAAAGAACAAGAATCTATCCTTACCATTGATGGTCTGCAAAGGCAGTGCAAGAAGAAGGACCAAGAGATAGAGCGTCTCAAGGACCAATGTGCTGGCTCCAGCGAGAAGGTTATCCGAGCATCCAAAGTTGCCAGAATAAACTCAGATAATCAACTCCAAGAGATAACCGCCAAATCAGTACACCTTGAGGCTGAATACGCAAAGCAGGCATAGACGATCAAGGGTATGTTATAAGATCTTGCAAAGGCTCGGTCTGAAGTATGTCAAGGGAGGGAGACTACCCAGAGACTCAATAGAAGCCTTACTGAGATACGTTGCAAAGAAAGAGACGGGTTAGCTTAGTACGACCAGGTTCTGCGAGAGAGAGACCGAGCCATTAAGAGACTCGAGACTTACAAGCCTTGGTCGTCCATCAAGAGACGAAAATAAAAGAGGCTCAAAAGTACAGTGAAGATATGAGCCAGACGGTCCACCAACAGTCCAAAGCACTCACTCATTGTGTAGGGGAAGCCGAAGAAGAATTGCATAGGAATCAAAACCCGCCTGTGGGTTTCTTTAGGCTTTTCCATTTCTGTCAAAATGTGCTTCGTAGAATGGTATAGGGGAATGTACACATTTCTTTAATAAATAAAAATACCTTTTATTTATCTTTACGACTGTCTACTGCATTCATAAGTTGCATGCATTCATTTCCCTCCTTCACTTTTAATAAATAAGATAATAAAAAGGAAAGATTAACTGATGTGTCTTCCACAATCAGAGAGATGGAGAGAAAACCGTTCGTAATCAAGCTCTCCCCAACGGCCGATCCACCCAAGGAGGAAAATAAGCCTCGGTCGTTGGTCATCAAAGTCGATAAAGAAGAGGGGGCAAGGATGCCTTTGCGATTATTTGTGCCTCGTCCTTTCCCCTACGATTCAAGTAAAGCTATACAATGGAGATACGGGGAATCTTCATCCACCAATGAGAACATCTCTAATATATCTAGCATTGGGGGCATGAAAAGAAGTGGAAGAATGTACTCCCTCAAGGAGTCACAAGAAGATGTCCCCAAGAATAAAGGAAAGATTAAAGAGACCGAAGAAGAAGAAAATAAAGAATCCAAGAAGGAGGAGACTGATGAGTTGCTCCAGTTTATAAGACAAAGTGAGTATTTCATCATTGACCAACTCAATCGTACACATGCAAAGATAACGTTGTTATCACTAATGATGAGTTCGGAATCACATTGAAACTTCGTGATGAAGGTCTTGGGCGAAGCACATCTGCCTCATACGATATCCCAAGAAAAAGTCGAGAGGATCGTCAGCTACATCACAGCCAACAATCACCTCACCTTCACAGATGAATAACTCCCTCCTGAAGGGTCAAGCCATAACAAGCCCTTGCATATCTCTATCAAATGCAAGGAGTATCTCATTGCCAAAGTTCTTGTGGATAACGGATCATCCTTGAATGTGATGTCCAAGTGCACACTTGTAACATCTTAATTCTCAGTATCCTTGATTTGTTAAATTTTCATAAAATCTTTGTCAAAATTTTAATAATTCAATTATTAAGAATTGGGTAAAGTAACTATAGAGTTTTATGTTTGTTAGATTATTTGTGATTTTCTGAAAATTTTTTGGAATTTTTAGAAAAATACTCAAAATTGGCCTATTTTGTAGATATTCAAACAAAAATCTCAACCTGATTTTGATTATATAGTAAACAAGATTGAAAAATTTTGAAAATTTTACAAGAGGCTAATAGTACTAACTAGATATCGAAAAGTAAATTTTTACAATAAAATTTGATAAACTTTAAAATTTTATTTTACAACATGTTTAATTAACTGGTAAAAAAATAAACTGATCCAAGAGCAATTTGAGTGAATTAAAATTTAGTAATCATCTCATTATTATTCTAGATATTCTACTCTCATGTCTTAAAGATTTTCCCTATCTATTAATTTGTAAATATTCACATTTGGCAAAAAAAAAAAATTAGAAATTTGACTTTTAAAACAAAGCATATGAAAGCCTCTTTATTCCTTCAGCCAAGAAAAAAAGTCTCGTAGACTCTCTTTCTCTCACTTCTCTATTTCTCTCTTTCTCTCAAACCCTCCTCACTTTCAAGCCTGATTTTGAGGGGAAAATCTTTATTTTCTTGAGGAGCTCCAAGAGGTAAGTTTGTTTATCTCAATCTCCTCTACATTTCTACGGTTTTATTTTTCAGAAGGGTGTATTTTCTATTTTTCTCCTCACTTGGCTGAGCTTGAATGGGAATAGGAAGAGTGTTATTGTAGGTTTTGACATCTAGGATACTAGAATAATTCTTAGCATTGAGGATTAGAAGTGGTTGAGCTAAAAAATTTAAGAACCCTAATTCGTAGGTACTATTCATTGAATTTTTGGGACTTGTGTGAACAAAATTAGGAATTGTTATATATACGAAAGTTGTATCCCATTAAGTTTTAGAAATGTAGAAACTGATTTCACATTAAACGGATATTTGTAGCTCAAGTTATACCCATTTTACTGTCAAGTGTTCTTGTTGTAACGTTAAGAGGTTGCCCTGTTTCAACTGCCTCGGTTTTTGAATTACTGGGATTGATACTTATGAAATTAGTACTTTATTCCTTCATAAAGGTTGTAGAAATTATATTCCCAAAATTTAGAAATTTGTTTCATGTTAATAGCTTATGTGTAGCATGAGTTATAATCCAATTACCAAGGCATGTTCAGAGTGTTATTGTAGTTGAGCTGAGTTGGAAACAACCACTGAAAATTGAAAACTGCATCTATTCTATAGGATAATTGAATTTATTTCCTTCATCAATATTGTAGATAATTAAGTTATTGAAATTTTGGTTCAGAACTCATGCCAAAAAAGCTTATATAACTTTAGAAAATTCCAAAATACTGAACCTTGTCCATGTTTGCTATTAGGATTTTTCCTACTCTAAGTGTATACAAAATAGGATAATTTTCTAAGTTAATTGTAAGCTGAATGTGAGCTTAAAATATTATTAGAAATGGATTAGCAATACAAAGTGAATTTAAATTCTCATGAGATAGAATCATATAAATATAAGATTCTAACTAGCATTTTATTACGTATATAGATTTTGCTGAAACACAACATCAAGCTTTGAAATGAATAAGAGTGAACGTATCAGGTAAGGGGTGAGTTATATAGTAAGGATTACATCATAAAATTGTTTGACCTTATTTGTTGAATTTGTCTAAATTTATTATGATGATAATATTGATTTCATTATATGCTTGATTGTGAAAGTGATCATGAATTGCTTACGTGTATGATGGTGTAAAATACATGCTTGATACTCTATTATGATATGTATTGTCTTTGAGTGAGCATTTATATGCATGGTGGTTTTTCATGAGAAAATTTATTAAAAATTAAATTGAAAGAATTGGATGATGGGTTGTGAACCCTTTTTGAACTGTATTGGAAGTTTTCTGCTTGTAACAGGTAATTGGAAATTTTTAGGAATCCGTATTACAGGGGAAACTCTGTCAAATTTTTTGGAAAAATGTGAATTTCTAAGAAAAACAACTTAGGGACTCATATATTACTCATCTGAAAATGGTGATTTGCAAAATCTGGAGAATAAAAAATTATGGACTCTGAGAATACGATAGGGAGGCCCTAAGGGAGGACTTGAGGATAGGAAGGGTAGTGGTTGGAGGCCCCAAAAGACCCAGGCTCGCTACCTATTGTCGGGGATCCCATTGTACAAACTCTCCTATACCTGATTGTGCTCTTACCTATATCAATGGTCAGTGAGCTACTGGGTTTATATTTGAGCATGGGTCTCAACAATCCTGTGGGTGGATTTTCCATGCCTAGTAGTGTCAACTCCTGGCTACCCCAGTACTGATTTGAGAAATGATTCGGGCCCGCATGCATAAACATTTTAGAAAACATATTAGGATCATGTATCATTAACATCAATCATTTGGAATTTGATTGACTGGTGAATGTTTATGATGTTGATTTTAAAATGATGTATGAATTGTTGCTCACCCTCTTGTCTTTCTGTTTTCTTTATTTCCCTTGTACTTACGGTACTCGTTGGACCTGATCGGTCATTGTTTGAAGAGAGGGGAGATGTCACAGATTCCACAGCCGATGAATATGATACTCATACTCATTAGCTGGGAGCCACAATGATGACAACATGTATTGGGATAAACATATCCAAACTTTTATAGACAGTCTTTTGTAGTATATAGACCTACATGGTACTGGGTAGTAGTCACTCTTTTGTGTAGTTAGCTGCTCTGTAGGAAGTATCCCCAATGTTGCCCTTAACATTTTGAAGGACTGTACTAGTATTTTATCTATATGTAATTATGAATGTTTACTTTTAGTACTTTTTAAAATGATGAAATGCAGGAATGAGTTATTGAAAATTTATATATTAATATTATGTACGAGGGAAAGATTATTATATGTTAAAAAAAAAATTCTGCTAAAAATTATTAATTCTTCTGATTGAAGGTTTATAAGATAGGGTGTTACAATAGTGGTATCAGAGCAGTTTGACCCTTTAGGCCTGGGGGAAAGGTCTACTTAGGATTTTGTGCACACTTTGTGGGGAATTATGTGTATGAAATTACCATGATTTAATATCAATGATGATTTTCCTGATAACTTAGTTGAATTTGATTCGATTATCAGGAATCAATGGCTGGACGAGGTGCTGGATTAGCTGATTCAGTGGAGAGACTAATTGCTGCAATGGAGCAGGATCGACAAGCTCGAGTGCAACAGGATCGTGTTCCTCGAGGTGATGATGCTTTGACATGATTGGACTTATTTGAGAAGAGGAACCCTCCTCTTTTCAAGGGAGGATATGATCCTGAAGGTGCACAAGTTTGGCTCAGAGAAATGGAGAAGATTTTTTCGTGCCCTACGATGCACAGAGAATGATAAGGTGGTGTTTGCTGCTTATGCATTAATAGAAGATGCTGAATATTGGTGGGACGGAGTGAGACAAAGATTGGAGGGGAAAGGTATAATGATTACATGGCCTTTGTTTAAAGCGAGATTTTTGGAGAAGTACTTTCCACAAGATGTTCGAGAGAAGAAAGAGATGGAGTTCTTGACACTGACACAAGGATCCATGAATGTAGGAGAGTACGCGGCAAAGTTTGAAGAACTTTCACGATATCATCCCCACTACCACAATGCCATCAATAAGAGGTCAAGATGTGTGAAGTTTGTCAATGGACTTCGCCCTGAGATTAAGGAAGCCATAAGAATGCAGGAAATTCAGGAGTTTCCTACATTGGTGAACAAATGCAGGATTTTTAAAGAAGACCATAAAGCAAGGATTGCTAAGTTTTGAGAACACCATTCTGTGTCTTCAGGAACGAAGAACTATGGGCCTCAACGCAAAGGAGAGGATTTGGAAGAGGACAACCATAGCAGAGACAACAACGTCAAAGGGGACCCATAATTGAGCTTTCTCAGAACAGTGGTAATAGTGGAAACTATATGTCAGCCCCACCAAGAGGAAAATGCTTTGCTTGTGGAGGAGAACATTACAGAAAAGATTGCCCAGTAAAACCGTTAATATGCTTTAGTTGTAACAAGCCTGGGCATATGTCCCGTGACTATCCGATGATTAAGAAGGAAGGAGATGGAGGCAATGGAAACTATCACAACCGAAATCCTGGTGGAGGGGCAGCTAGTAGGCCAAAAGCTCAGGGTAAAGTTTTTGCAATGAGTGGAGAAAAAATATCTAACTCTGACATGATGATTGGAGGTACATGTATTATCCGAGATACTCCTTTATCTGTGATGTTTGATTCAGGCGCATCACATTCATTTATTTCCTATAGTTGTGTGGAACATTTAGATTTTCCTACTATAGCATTGCCATTTGATTTTTCGGTGCATACCCCGGGTAATGATCATATCGAGATTCGAACCCAGTACCTTAGAGTTGGAGGTCGATACTCCAACCACTAAGCTACTAGAATTTTTTGATAATAACTTACAAATAAATTATATTTATATACAAATAAATATATATCCATGTAAATATATATTTATTTGTATATATTTTCCGGAAAGTATTTTTATTTTTATTTTCAGCCAAAAATTCTCTTAAGTTAATGAATTGTCACTGATAGCATTTGAACCCGAGTATTTTAGGGTTGAAAGTTAATATCCCAACCACTAAACTACTATAATTTTTTGATAATAACTTACAAATAAATTATATTGGTATTATTCGATCGAGGGTGAAAGTGTGATTGACTCTTGCTTGAGTGAAAATATGTTAAAGCTCACGGAAATTCACTTACTCAAGTCTCGCTTGAGCGAAAATTGGTATTTTTCGCTTGAGAGCAAATAACGCGTTTCCCAAATTTATTTTATATCATTATATAAATAAAATTATAAAGATTATATTCTGTCATTAAATTACAAACTCATATAAAGATACCTGCTCACAAATTTAGCATCAAATTTTGAAAACCCACTCGACACACACTTTCACTTTCGAAGTGTGCCCTCACATCCAACATATAAATATATAACTATATAAATATACCAAAATATATAAATATATTTGTATTTATATATTTATACATTTACACCGATATATATTTATTTGTATATAAATATAATTTATTTGTAAGTTATTATCGGAAAATTCTAGTAGTTTAGTGGTTGGAGTATCGGCCTCCAACCCTAAAGTACTGGGTTCGAATCCTGCCAATGACAATTCTCTTCAAAAATTAATAAACTTCTAAAAAATATAATATAAAGAGATGGAGGACCTAATAAAAATATAATATAAAGAGAGGGGAGACTTCTAGATAAATAAAAGGGGGTAAAGGGGTTGTAAATAAATAAAAATTATTAATTTAAAAAATCATACTTTCAACGTCGGTTTATTAGAACCGACGTTGAAAGTTACGACTTTCAACGTCGCCTGATACAACGTCGGTTGTTGAACCGACGTTGAAAGCCTTCCAGAACCGACGTTGAAAGCTTTATTTGTAGTAGTGTATTATCACTACAAAAGCATGTTGGGAGTGTCCCATTAGTATAGATGGTAGAAATTTTATAGTGAATCTCTTCTACCTTCCTTTAAAAGGACTAGAGGTTATTTTGGGATTGGACTGGTTATCTGACAACCATGTCATTATAGACTGTTGTAAAAAGATTAATGTATTTAGAGATTTTGAGCAAAATAATTCTGAGAAGTCAAGGATTCAAAGTGCCAATTATGAAGATGTTTCCTTGAAGGAAGTTCAGGGATTTGTAATGTCTTTATTGGTAGAAGGAAAGGAAGAAAAGTTGGTTGATGTGCCAATAGTGAGAGAATATCCTGAAGTTTTTCCTGATGATATTCCAGGATTACCCCCAGAACGAGAATTAGAATTCAGTATTGATTTGGTACCAGGAGCAGGACCTATTTCCATAGCCCCATATAGAATGTCTCCATTGGAACTATCTGAACTTAAAAAGCAGTTAGAAGAACTTTTGGAGAAGCAATTTATTAGGGCGAGTGTGTCACCGTGGGGAGCACCAGTACTTTTGGTGAAAAAGAAGGATGAGAGTATGCGACTATGTGTTGACTATAGACAATTAAATAAGGTGACGATAAAGAATAAATACCCATTGCCAAGAATAGATGATTTGATGGATCAACTATGCGGGGAAAAAATATTTTCAAAGATTGATTTAAGATCAGGGTATCATCAGATCAGAGTACGATCTGAGGATATATCAAAGACTTCTTTTAGAACACGCTACGAACATTACGAGTATTTGGTTATGCCTTTTGGAGTGACAAATGCTCTAGCTGTGTTCATGGATTATATGAATCAGATTTTTCACCCTTTTCTGGATAAGTTTGTAGTTGTATCCATTGATGACATCCTTATATACTCAAAGAGCAAGGAGGAGCATGTTGAACACTTAAGAACTGTGCTGCAAATCTTGAGGGAAAAACAATTGTATGCAAAATTATCCAAGTGTGAGTTTTGGCTAAATGAAGTGAATTTTCTTGGACATGTCATTAATGAAGAAGGGATAGCTGTTGATCCAGCTAAGGTTGAGGCAGTCTTGAAGTGGGTACAACCAAGAATGGTCACTGAAATAAGGAGTTTTCTAGGATTAGCAAGATACTATCGACGGTTTATTGAAGGTTTTTCTCAATTAGCTTATCCATTAATCAAGTTGACACGAAAGGGACAATATTTTGTGTGGACCCCACAATTTGAGACTAGCTTTCAAGAATTGAAGAATCGTCTTACTTCCTCACCGGTATTAATTTTGCTAGAACCTAATAAGAACTTTGAAGTGTATTGTGATGCATCTAAATTTGGATTGGGTTATGTGTTGATGCAAGATAGAAAGGTAGTGGCGTATGCTTCTCGACAACTGTGACCACATGAGATAAATTATCTCACCCATGATTTAGAATTAGCTGCAGTGGTGTTTGCTCTAAAAATTTGGAGACATTATTTGTATGGAGCAATATTCATAGTGTATAGTGATCATAAGAGCCTAAAATATCTCTTTGATCAAAAGGAATTGAATATGCGTCAAAGACGGTGGATGGAATTTTTAAAAGACTATGAGTTTGAATTGCAGTATCATCCTGTAAAAGGGAATGTAGTTGCGGATGCACTTAGTAGAAAATCTTTACATGCAACATTTATGATGATAAGAGAAATGGAATTGATCGAAGAATTCAAAAGTGTCTGAATTTAGCAATCGAGTTTAGTTCTAAAAGTGTTACGTGTGGTACTCTCACTATCACTAGTGATTTTCTACAACAAGTACAAGAAGCTCAATTAGAGGATATTTTTCTCTGTGAGAAGAAGGAATTAGTTAAACAAGGGAAAGGAATAGAAATTATGGAAGGGACAGATGAAATCTTACGTTTTAAAGGACGAACTTGTATCCCTTCTCTTCAGGAATTACGGAAGACCATTTTGGAGGAATCACATAAGAGTAACATGAGTATTCATCTTGGAACAACAAAGATGTATCAAGATTTGAAGAAAATATTCTGGTGGCCTGGGATGAAAAAGGAAGTGGCAGAGTATGTTGCAACTTGCTTGGTATGTCAAAAAGCCAAAGTAGAACATCAAAGACCATCAAGGATGTTACAATCATTAGATGTGCCAGAATGGAAATGGGATAGCATAGCTATGGATTTTGTAACTTCATTACCTCGAACACCAACTGGTGACGATTCTGTGTGGGTAATAATTGACAGGTTGACAAAATCTGCTCATTTTATTCCCATTAACATTCATTATTCCTTGGAGAAACTGACTCAATTGTACATTAAGGAAAAGGTAAGATTGCATGGCATACCTGCTAGTATTGTGTCAGATAGAGACCCTCGTTTCACCTCAAGGTTTTGGACAAGTTTACATCAAGCTCTTGGGACAAAGCTTCGGCTAAGTTCTGCTTATCATCCTCAGACTGATGGACAATCAGAACGAACCATTCAATCTTTGGAGAACCTACTACGAGCTTGTGTGTTGGATCACAAAGGAAGTTGGGATAAGTTCTTACCACTGATTGAATTTACATACAACAATAGTTTTCACGCTAGCATTGGGATGGCCCTGTTTGAAGCTCTTTATGGAAGGAAATGTCGAACACCATTATGTTGGTTCGAGACAGGTGAAAACTTACTTCTAGGTCCAGAATTGGTGCAACAGACTACAAAGAAGATTAAATTAGTTCAAGAGAAGATGAGAGCAACTCAAAGTCGACAAAAAAGTTACTATGACAAAAGGAGAAAACCTCTAGAGTTTCAAGAAGGAGATCATGTATTCTTGCGAGTCACGCCTACAACTGGGGTTGGACAAGCAATGAAGTCAAGAAAACTCACGCCTAAGTTCATTGGTTCGTACCAAATAATGAAGAGGATTGGTCCAATAGCTTATCAAGTAGCTCTACCTCCTTTTCTTTCTAACATCCACAATGTTTTCCATGTATCACAATTACGAAAATACATTTCAGACCCTTCTCATATACTTGAACCAGACATTATCCAAATTAGAGACAATCTTACTTATGAAACACCGCCTATCCAAATCGTTGATTGAAAGATTAAGCAACTCCGTGGAAAAGAAATTGTTTTGGTTACAGTTATTTGGAGTGGAGTAGGAGATGGAGATGCTACTTGGGAGTTAAAGGAAAAGATGAATGAATCTTATCCTTAATTGTTCCTTTCAGGTACGCAAATTTCGAGGACGAAATTTATTTAAGGGGGAAGAGTTGTAACATCCTAATTCTCAGTATCCCTGGTTTGTTAAATTTTCATAAAATCTTTGTCAAAATTTTAATAATTAAGTTATTAAGAATTGGGTAAAGTAACTATAGAGTTTTATGTTTATTAGATTATTTGTGATTTTCTGGTAATTTTATGGAATTTTTAGAAAAATACTCAAAATTGGCCTATTTTGCAAATATTCAAACAAAAATTTCAAACTGATTTTGATTATATAGTAAACAAGATTGTAAAATTTTGAAAATTTTACAAGAGGCTAATAGTGCTAACTAGATCTTGAAAAGTAAATTTTTACAATAAAATTTGATAAACTTTAAAATTTTATTTTATAGCAAGTTTAATTAATTGGTAAAAAAATAAAGCTGATCCGAGAACAATTTGAGTGAATTATAATTTAGTAATCATCTCATTATTATTCTAGATATTCTACTCTCATGTCTTGAAGATTTCCCCTATCTATTAATTTGTAAATATTCACATTTGGCAAAAAAAAAAAAAGAATTAGAAATTTGACTTTTAAAGCAAAGCATAGGAAAGCCTCTTTATTCCTTCTGCCAAGAAAAAAAAGTCTCGTAGACTCTCTTTCTCTCACTTCTGTATTTCTCTCTCTCTCTCAAACCCTCCTCACTTTCAAGCCTAATTTTGAGGGGGAAATCTTGATTTTCTTGAGGAGCTCCAAGAGGTAAGTTTGTTTATCTCAATTTCCTCTACATTTCTACGGTTTTATTTTTCAAAACTGTGTATTTTCTATTTTTCTTCTCACTTGGCTGAGCTTGAATGGGAATAAGAAGAGTGTTATTGTAGGTTTTACATCTAGGATACTAGAATAATGCTTAGAATTGAGGATTAGAAGTGGTTGAGCTAAAAATTTTAAGAACCCTAATTTGTAGGTACTATTCATTGAATTTTTGGGACTTGTGTGAACAGAATTAGGAATTGGTATCTTAATGAAAGTTGTATCCCTTTAAGTTTTAGAAATTTAGAAATTGGTTTCACATTAAACGAATATTTGTAGCTCAAGTTATGCCCATTTTACTGTCAAGTGTTCTAGCTGTGACGTTAAGAGGTTGCCCTGTTTCAACTGCCTCGATTTTTGAATTACTGGGATTGATATGTATGAAATTAGGACTTGATTCCCTCATAAAAGTTGTAGGAAATTATATTCCTGAAATTTATAAATTTGTTTCATGTTAATAGCTTATGTGTAGCATGAGTTATAATCCAATTACCAAGGCATGTTCAGAGTGTTATTGTAGTTGAGCCTAGTTGGGAACAACCACTGAAAATTAAAAACTGCATCTATTATATAGGATAATTGAATTTATTTCCTTCATCAATATTGTAGATAATTAAGCTATTGAACTTTTGGTTCAGATCTCATGCCAAAATAGCTTATATAACTTTAGAAAATTCCAAAATACTGAACCTTGTCCATGTTTGCTATTAGGATTTTTCCTACTCTAAGTGTATACAAAATAAGATAATTTTCTAAGTTAATTGTAAGCTGAATGTGAGCTTAAAATATTATTAGAAATGGATTAGTAATACAAAGTGAATTTAAATTCTCATGAGATAGAATCATATAAATATAAGATTCTAACTAGTATTTTATTATGTATATAGATTTTGCTAAAACACAACATCAAGCTTTGAAAGGAATAAGTGTGAACGTATCAGGTAAGGGGTGAAATATATAGTAAGGATTACATTATAAAATTGTTTGACCTTATTTGTTGAATTTGTCTAAATTTATTATGATTGATAATTTTTATTTCATTATATGCTTGGTTGTGAAAGTGATCATGAAATGCTTACGTGTATGATGGTGTAAAATACATGCTTGATACTCTATTATGATATGTATTGTCTTTGAGTGAGCATTTATATGCATGGTGGTTTTTCATGAGAAAATTTATTAAAAATTAAATTGAAAGAATTGGATGATGGGTTGTGAACCCTTTTTGAACTGTATTGGAAGTTTTATGCTTGTAACAGGTAATTAGAAATTTTTGGGAAGTCCGTATTACAGGGGAAACTCTGTCAAAATTTTTGGAAAAATGTGAATTTCTAAGAAAAATAACTTAGGGACTCATACATTACTCATCTGAAAATGGTGATTTGTGAAATCTGGAGAATCAAAGATTATGGACTTTGAGAATACGATAGGGAGGCCTTGAGGGAGGACTTGAGGATATGAAGGGTAGTGGTTGGAGGCCCCAAAAGACCCAGACTCGCTACCTGTTGTCGGGGATCCCACTGTACAAACTGTTCTGTACCTGACTGTACTCTTACCGTATATCAATGGTCAGTGAGCTGCTGGGTTTATATTTGAGCATGGGTCCTAACAATCTTGTGGGTGGATTTTCCATGCCTAGTAGTGTCAACTCCTGGCTACCCCAGTATTGATTTAAGAAATGATTCGAGCCCGCATGCATAAACATTTTAGAAAACATATTAGGATCATGTATCATTAACATCAATCATTTGGAATTTGATTGACTGGTGAATGTTTATGATGTTGATTTTAAAATGATGTATGAATTGTTGCTCACCCTCTTGTCTTTCTGTTTTCTTTATTTCCCTTGTACTTGCGATACTCGTTGGACCTGATCGGTCATTGTTTGAAGAGAGGGGAGATGTCACAAATTCCACACCCGATGAATATGACACTCATACTCATTAGCTAGGAGCCATAATGATGGCAACATGTATTGAGATAAACATATCCAAACTTTTATAGACAGTCTTTTGTAGTATATAGACCTACATGGTACTGGGTAGTAGTCACTCTTTTGTGTAGTTAGCTGCTCTGTAGGAAGTATCCCCAATGTTGCCCTTAACATTTTGAAGGACTGTACTAGTATTTTATCTATATGTAATTATGAATGTTTACTTTTAGTACTTTTTAAAATGATGAAATGCAGGAATGAGTTATTCAAAATTTATATATTAATATTATGTACGAGGGAAAGATTATTATCAGTTAAAAAAAAATTCTGCTAAAAATTATTCATTCTTCTGATTGATGGTTCGACAAGTTAACCATTCAAGGAAACCGCGTGCGCTCAAGCAGCACTATCGTTCGAGCCTTCGATGGGTCCAATCGACAAGTAATGGGAGTAATCAATCTGCCAATCCAAATTGGTCCCACTATCTTCAACGTCGATTTCCATGTGATGGATATTACTCCAACATAAAGCTATCTCTTCGGCAGACCTTGGATTCATGATGCTAAGGCAGTATGATGAGCCATTATTTTCCCGCATTTTCTTATCTTTATGTACTTATCTTAATTAGTGCATTGTGTTTAATTGTCTATTATTAGTGCATTTTCATTGATTGGGATTCATTGGGCCAATAATTTAGATTTTAATTAATTTGAATGTCTATTTGATCTAATTTTATCTCATTATTAATTTTAGGACAGTTTAAAGCAATTTTGGACTTGAAAAATTGGGCCAAATGTCATATTTTATTTTATACGGGTACTAACATTAGTTTATTGTTTTATTTATCATTTTTTCTACAGATCTCCAAATAATATGATTCTAAAATAATTATAAACTAGACACATTGACCTTTCCACAGGATCCAAAATCATTCAATTCAGAGCTAAATTGGATTTTACATAAATTATCCAAAACGGGTCAAGCGCACCAGCCCAGCCCAATAGACATGCTTAAGTAATTTAAGTTTCCTTAATTCATTATACCTGCGAAAATAGTAGAAATAGTGGCGTTTTAAAGCTAGCTCAAAAGGCTTTCAAAGGAGACCAAAATCGCTTAATTTGGATAAGTGTTGAAAATACTGCATGTGTTTGAAGTTCATGGACCTGCACCTGAAGCCAATTTATGATGTGTTTCATGGACTAGTTGAGCCCAAACCTCGATTAAGATTAGGGTTATGGTATTATTTATATAAGAGAGGCACATCACTCGAAAAACAACAGACAAGGACTGCGCAGCCACCACACAACCGCCTTTCATCTTCTGCAATTTATATTCAAGTTTGTTTACTCTTCGATTCATTTTTTTAAAATTCTTGTTTTGATTTTAATTATGTTTCTTCTATTGCGTTTTCAACTTTCCATGGATAGCTAAATCTTTGTATTGATTTTCTGAGAAGAATGCAAGTAGATCTTTGAGGTTTTGTTCTTCAATTTCATTTTGTTTGTTCTCTTAACTCTTCATCTTCTAATCTCGGTGTTGAATTATAATCTGTTTATGCTTAATAAATCGAAACTAATATCACGAGCTTGCTTAATTCTGTGTTAGAGATGAGATTATGTGATGTATACAATGCTTAATTGTATAAGGATAATTTGGGGTTAATCTTCACTTAGTTGGTTAATTTCATGTTGGAATAAGGGTTAAGGAAAATTTGGGATTAATCTTCGCTTAGTTGGTTAATTTCGAATTGGAACAAGGGTTAAAGCGCTAATTTGAGATTAATCTTCGCTTAGTTGATTAATTTCGAATTAGAATATAATTTGGGATTTATCTTTGCTTAGTTGGTTAATTTCGAATTAATTTCGTAATCTAGGATAAGTGACACTGCATTAGAATCGGGAAATCAATTGCATTTTAATCGTTTTTAATCCGAATTTTTATAATCTGCTTTTGTTCGTTTCATCTAATATTTTATTTTTGAAAAACTCCTTTTTTTTGTTACTGTTCTAAATTTAAAAATTAACAAACTTTGATAGAAATTTGTGGTCTTTGGGAGACGACCTAGGAAAACTTCCTAGTACTACATTTATCTATTTTTATTATTTGACCGAAGTACGACATCGATCAAATTTGGCGTCGTGCTAGGGACCAAGATTTTTGTCTAGGTTTTCAAGTTTTATTTTTTGTTTATGTTTTCGTTTTTTGTTTTTATTTTATTTTATTTGAGTATTTTATTTGATTTTCAGTTATTTAAATATTTTATTTAATTTTTAGTTATTTAAATATTTTATTTGATTTTAAGTTATTTAATATTTGATTTTCGGTTATTTGAATATTTTATTTGATTTCGACTGTTATTTGGATATTTTATTTGATTTTTAGTTATTTGAATATTTTATTTGATTGCTAGCTTTTAATATTGTATTTGATTTTCGAGCTATTTGAATATTTTATTTGGTTTCTTGTTATTTGAATATTTTATTTGATTTTTAGTTATTTGAATATTTTATTTGATTTTTAGTTATTTGAATATTTTATTTGATTGCTAGTTTTTAATATTTTATTTGATTGCTAGTTTTTAATATTTTATTTGATTTTTAGTTATTTGAATATTTTATTTGGTTTCGTTGTTATTTGGATATTTTATTTGATTTTTAGTTATTTAAATATTTTATTTGATTTTCAGTTATTTGAATATTTTATTTGATTTTTAGTTATTTGAATATTTTATTTGATTCTGCTGTTATTTGAATATTTTATTTGATTTCTAGTTTTTAATATGTTATTTGATTTTCGGTATTTGAATTTGAATATTTTATTTGATTCTTTGTTATTTGAATATTTTATTTGATTTTCGGTTAATTGAATATTTTATTTGATTTTCTATTTAATTTAATATTCTTACTTCTCTTAATACTATTTTGATAGCCCAATTATTGTTCTAAAACTCTTTTGGGTTAAAAAAAAATTAAATAATAAAAAAATAAAAAATAAATATAAATAATAATTCAAAAAACAATTTCATCTCTAATTTGTTTTTCTAGCTTTATTTAAAAAAAATTATAATTTCCATTCTCATAGGAAACTCGCATATAGCTTGGTAGTGTGAGAGTGCATGTCTAGGAGGGTTTCGGCTAGGAAAGACTTGGTACTTAAGTGTGTCCATTAGTGACCCACCTCTCTTTCCAGGAATCTACCCGGTGTACTTATTCATGGTCTACCGTTGTCATTCTAGTAAATAATTGATTTCTTTTTAGAATTTTTTTTTAACTGCGGGGAAATACATGAATTGTTGAATATAGTGCATGACTAGGAGCAATCTGATCTTTTACACCTTTTTGATCCAGATGATAGATAGAACCTTTCATAGATTAGTTAGACATTCTAGGAATTCATCTCTTGAGTCTGAACCATTAGATAGTCATAGTGAGAGTACTCGCACCTAATATACCTTCTTTTGATAATTTCCAAACTAATAACATGGGTGATCAACCTATTGGACCTCATGAGAGGACTCTCGGGGAGATGCGCACCTCGATTTCACTTATGCAAATTTATGTATCCAATACCACGAAGAGGATGTACCATTTGTGCTTAAAATTGGACTAATCCATTTGTTGCCCAAGTTTCATGGTCGTGCATGTGAGGATCCACACAAACATCTCAAGGAGTTCCATATAGTACGCTCCACCATGAAGCCACAAAATGTTCCGAAGATCACATATACACTGAAGGCTTTTCCTTTCTCTTTGGAGGATCTTGCCAAAGATTGGTTGTACTACTTAGCTCCTGGTTCCATAACGAGTCGGGATGATCCGAAGAGAGTCTTTCTAGAGAAATTTTCCCTCGCTTCCGGGACACTGGGACCATCGAGAGAAGGATATATCGGGTATCGAGGCAACGAGATGAGAGAGAGCTTATACGAGTATTGGGAGAGGTTCAAGAGACTTTGTGCAAGTTGCCCTCACCACCAAATATCGAGCACGACCTATCGACATAGGATTTTTATGAGGGGATGAACACAATGGATAGGAGTATGATAGATGCGGCTAGTGGAGGAGCTTTAGGAGACATGACACTGCCGCCGCTAGAGGTTTAATTGAGAAAATGGCGTCCAATTCCCAACAATTTAACATGAGGAGTGATGCCATAGGCCTTAGAGGTGTACATGATGTGGATTCATCAGATTTAGTGGAGAAGAAGCTAGAAAGTAAGATTGATGCCCTCACCACCCTAGTCTCCCAACTTGCCGCAAATCGAGAGACTTGCACCACTCGCAAGGATTTGTGGCATTTGTACTTCAATTGAGCATCCCATCGATTGCTGCCAAATATTGCATGAGTCTACGGGTTCTAGAGCTCCACAAGCTTATGCGGCAAACATTTTCAAATAGGATAGGGCTCCGAACCAACAACATAATTCCGACCTCTCAAGCAATAGATACAATCCGGGGTGGAGGAATCACCCAAATTCGAGATGGTCCAATCGGCGGCACTAACAACGGCGGAGAATCCTTTGCCACCACCACCATCGAGTTCGCCGGTCCAAGCGAACCTTATGTGCCTCCACCAATGCAACAACAATATTAGAGCGGCAAAATGAAGCACCGGCTCCTCAGCCTTCTTCACCTTCATTAGAGGAATTGGTCAAACAAATGGCTGAGATGAACATACGGTACCAACGAGAAAAATGATGCCTCCATTCGGAGTTTAACTAACCGATTGGTTCAACTAGCTACTGCTTGTGAATCAATTGCAAAATCAAAATTCGAGACAAGCTCCCTGCACACACCTGTGGTTAATCCTAAGAATGTGAGTGCCATCACATTGAGGTCGGGGAAACAGATTGACATACCCACTTGCAACACCTCCACCCTCATCTGTAGGCCGCCTCGGTTCCCTGCACCGAGCAACCGGTTGGTAGCCGAAAATTGCATATAGATGGACCTTCTTCCAGCCCCAGTTCTAACCTGCAACAACTTCATATCCCTCTTCCATTCCCTCCCAAAGCAATTCCAAGCAAAAAAATGGAAGAGGTCGATAAAGAGATTCTAGAGACCTTCAGGAAAGTTGAGGTGAACATACCTCTGCTTGATGCCATCAAGCAAATTCCCAGATATGCTAAATTCTTAAAGGAGCTGTGCACCCACAAGAGGAAGATGAAGGGCAGTGAGACAATCGACATGGGCAGTAAATGTGTCTCGCTTTGATAAGTAAACTGCTCCTTACATTCCCGAGAAATGTAAGGACCCGTGTACATTCTCGCATACCTTGTATTATTGGCAATAATAAATTTGAGAATGCCATGCTTGATTTGGGTGCTTCAATTAATGTTATGCCTTTGCCCATTTTTAATTCTTTATCTCTTGGAACTCTGCAACCTACGGGTGTGGTGATACAACTGGCAAATAGGAGTGTAGCCCACCCTACAGGTTTCATTGAGGATGTCTTAGTTCGGGTTGGTGAACTTATTTTTCCTGTTGATTTCTATGTGCTTGATATGGAGGAGGGATTCTCCCATGGATCTCGTCCCAATCATTTTAGGCAAACCATTTTTGAAAACAGTTCGAACCAAGATTGATGTGTATGATGGTACATTGTCCATGGAATTTGGTGATATTATTGTCCATTTCAATATTCTGGATGCCATGAAACATCCATCCGAGTGTCATTCTATTTTTCGTGATGAGATCATTGATGATGTTATTGATGAGTATGTTTCGATTTTCATTCCTTACATGCTAGGAAACATTGTTTTCTTTCCGATCTGTATACTTCTTTTGCATGCACCGAATCCGAATCTGATTTTGATATTGACATTGATCTTCATTCTAATCCTCGAGTTATATTCTCGAATTTAAATCTGATCATATGTCCGATGTTTTGGGTGTTGTACCTCCTATGGATATAAGTTCTTTAGAGTCGAATGCACTAACCATGTTGCAGGAAGTATACATGAATCGACTTCGAGTGTCGAGGTACAGGTCGTGGAACCCATTCTTCTTCCTCTCTCGGTTCCTTCTGTTCAGCCAACACCCACTCCGTAACTAAAGACTTTACCGTAAAACCTCAAGTATGCTTATTTGGAGGATGATGAGAAGTTTCCAGTGATCATTTCCACCTCCCTTGATGTCGTTCAAGAGGAGAAACTGTTGCATGTTCCGAAAAGGCATAAGAAAGCCATCGACTGGACCCCGGCGACATTCCTCGGTATCAGCCCATCCACATGCATGCATAGGATATTATTGGAGGATGGAGCCAAACCAAAGGAGACAACCACAGTAGACGACTCAACCCCGTGATTTTGGATGTTGTGAAGAAGGAGGTGACCAAGCTTCTTCAGGCTGGGATCATCTATCCTATATCGATAGTCAGTGGGTGAGTCCAATCCATGTGGTCCCCAAGAAGACAGGCCTCACTATTGTGAAGAATGAGAGGGATGAGCTCATTCCCACTAGAATACAAAACAGCTTGGAGGGTCTCAGTATCGACTACCGAAGGCTCAATCAGGAAACACGGAAGGATCATTTTCCACTCGCCTTTCATTGACCGGATGCTTGAGCATCTGGTAGGTAAATCTCATTACCGCTTTCCGGATGGTTTCTCCGGTTATTTTCAGATCCATATTGCTCCCGAGGATCAGGAGAAAACCACATTCACCTCGCCCCTTTGGCACTTTTGCCTATAGGAGAATGCCTTTTGGCCTATGCAATGCCCCCGGTACCTTCCAGCGATGTATGCTTAGTATCTTTTCGGATTTCCTTGAAAATTGTATAGAGGTGTTTATGGATGATTTCATCGTGTATGGATCCTCGTTTGATGCATGCTTAGATAATTTGGATAGAGTGCTTAATAGATGCATTGAAACTAATCTTGTTCTGAATTTTGAAAAATGTCACTTCATGGTAGAACAGGGTATAGTTTTAGGGCATATTATTTCTAGTAAGGGCATAGAAGTGGATCCTGCAAAAATCTCTATTATTTCACAATTGCCTTACCCTCTTGCGTGCGAGAGGTTCGATCTTTTCTTGGCCATGCAGGTTTCTACAAGCGGTTCATTAGAGACTTCAAGTAAGAAGGCCCTTCCACTATCCAATCTGCTTCGTAAAGATATTGAATTTGATTTTGATGACAGGTGCAAAAAGGCATTTGACCGCCTCAAGGAAGCATTGACCACCACTCCTATCATCCAGTGCACCTGACCGGACAGATCCCATTTGAGTTGATGTGTGATGCATCTAATTATGCATTGGGGGCTATCCTAGCACAGTAGAGTTGATAAGTCGCCTCGGGTAATATATTATGCTTCCAGGACTTTAGATGTTGCCCAAGCAAACTATACCACCACCGAGAAAGAGCTTCTTGCCATTGTGTTTGCTCTCGATAAATTTAGATCATATTTGCTTGGTTCTCGTGTTATTGTGTTCACCGACCATGCAGCTTTGAAGTACCTACTAAAGAAGGCCGAGTCAAAGCCTCGATTGATCGGTGGATGCTCTGCTCCAAGAATTTGATTTGGAGATCCGTGATAGGAGTGGAGCACAAAATTTGGTTGCGAACCATTTGAGCAGTAATAGAGAGGTGTGCCGATGATGCTTCACCAATCCGGATGACTTTCCCGACGAGGGTTTGTTTGCACTTTCTACTTCTTTTCCAACACCTTGGTTTGCAAACATTGTTAATTATCTTGTAGCTTCTGTTTTTCCTCCCTTAGCATCCAGAGCTCAATGTGATAAACTTAAGAGCGATGCTAAGTATTATATTTGGGATGACCCGTATTTGTGGAAGTTGTGCAGTGGATCGAGTTACCAGGAGATGCATTCCAGACCATGAGATTGACTCTGGTCCCGCAATTTTGTCATTCTTCTCGCAACCAGTGGTCATCTTGGCATTCGAGAGGACAGCTCGCAAGGTGCTTGACTGTGGTTTCTATTGGCCCACCATCTTCAAGGATGCGTTGAGAATTTGCAGCACTTGTGAGCAGTGTCAGAGAGCAGGAGGGTCCCTTACATGGAGACAGCAGATGCCCCAACAACCCATGTTGTTTTGTGAGGTGTTTGATGTCTGGGGTATCGATTTCATGGGTCCCTTCCCTGTTTCTTTTGGTTTTTATTATATTCTCCTTGTTGTTGATTATGTTTCAAAATGGGTGGAAGCCAAAGCCACCAGGACTAATGATGCTCGGGTTGTTGTGGATTTTGTTAGATCTAACATCTTTTGCAGATTTGGAGTACCCAGAGCCATTGTTAGTGATCAAGGCACTCATTTCTGTAACAGGTCCATGAAGGCCTTGCTCAAGAAGTATGGTGTTGTTCACAAAGTCTCTACACATTACCACCCCCAAACTAATGGGTAAGCTGAAATCTCAAACAGGGAGATCAAGAGGATTTTAGAGAAGATTGTCCAGCCTAACAGAAAGGATTGGAGCAACATATTGGAGGATTCTCTTTGGGCGCATAGGACTTCTTACAAGGCACCTATATGGATGTCTCCCTATCGGGTTGTCTTTGGTAAACCATGCCACCTACCAGTGGAGATAGAGCACCGAGCATATTGGGTTGTGAAATCATGCAACTTCTCACTTGATGAAGCTGGAGAGGAGAGGAAGCTACAGATAAATGAATTGGATGAGATCCGTTTGGAAGCTTATGAGAACTCCATGTTCTACAAAGAGAAAACTAAGAGATTTCATGATAGCTCCATAGCTAGGAAGGAGTTCTTTGTTGGTAAGCAAGTGCTATTGTACAATTCCGCATTGGGTCTCATGGGTGGTAAGTTGCGTTCAAAGTGGATTGGACCTTTTATTGTTACTAATGTTTATCCTTATGGTGCAGCTTGAAATTAAAAGTGAATCCACGTAAAAGAGCTTCAAGGTTAATGGCCATCGATCGAAACCATTCCTCAAGCAATCCTTCTCTAGTGGATGTAGTTGTGGAGGAGATATCCCCGATTGATCCCACTTACCTTCCACCATGACTTAGGGAGTTCTCTTTTTCCTTCTCTTTACTTTTACTGCACTTGTCCAATTGGTGATTTGATTGCTTGACTTGATGTTATGCTACATTGGGACAATTTGTAGTTTAAGTGTGGGGGAGACTGTTCTTTGTTTAGGATTTTTAGTTTTCTTTGTATTTCAGGTTCATGTTTTGTGTACAATTTGCATGTTTCTTTTGGATCTCTAGGTTTTGTTTAGGTTTTGGGCACTTTCTTCACTCTTAGATAGGAGTTGCTTTATGCTTTTTTGATTGAAATCCCTGTTTTTCTCTGCTTGTCAAGTTGGTTACAATGTTTGAGAGGTTGAATTGAAGGCGACAATCTTACCCTTTGTGAGGAATTGAGCCACTACCTATTCTTTCTTGAGTGTTATGCCTCTTGATTGCTTGCGCAGTAGCCTTGGCTTGACTCTGATTGATACTTCTTGATTCACATGCATGTTTGGAGATGATTAAGACATTTTTGTTCTGATTAGCCTCTAGCCAAATGAGCCTACCTTGAATTAATTCCTTTGATAGCCCCTTTGAGCCTATGTTTCCCTTTATTTCTTTTGAAGCTCATTAAAAGCCTTAAGTGAAAAACCATGATTACCTTAACCTTAGGAATTTTTGGAGCTTTGGAATTGTTTTGGGAATAAGTTATTGAATAAGTGTGGGGGTGCATTTTGTATTTCATTGGATGATGTACTGGCTAGTTGGTTATCTCTGCTGTACAGTTTTTATGTTTTCCTTTCAGTGTATTTCATGTAGTTAAAAAAAAAAGATATATTTAAAAAAAAAAGAGAGAAAAAAAAGAAGAAGAAAGGAAAGTTGTGGTTGAGGCAAAAGACAATAGAGGAGGTTTGATATTAGAGGTTTGTTAGAGGTTTTTGGGCATGCATCTTGTGCTTACTTTTTACTTATTCCCCATTGCTCCTCTAGTTCCTCTGGTTCACAACTACTTATCCCATATGATATCCTCTACCTTGTCCCTACCCCCATTACAACCTAAAAAGACCTTTTGATCTTTTTGTGCATGTGTGTTGGGTGTTGAGTTTAGAGGCTTGCCAAGTATATCTGTTGTTTGCTTTTCTTGAGTATTTTGAGAGTATACAGTAGCCTAGACACATGAGAGATACAGTGCATCTTGTGAGGTTTTGTCACTTTGATTCACCTTTTGACCTGATTGACCTCTTGCCAGGTTTTGAAATGCTTGGATGATTTCCATGAGTATCTGGTTCCTCTGACTCTGTGTGTTGGATGTTGTCTACTCCTTTCTTTTCCCAGGATTCATTAAGGATTGTGTAAATTTGTTTGTGTTTTGTGTGTTTTCTTGTTCTTGCTCCTTTTTGTTATGTCACTCTCTTCGATGTCTTTGGAATTGCTGCTTGCTTTGCTTCTTGATTTTGCCCGAGAGTGCAAAAGGCTAAGTGTGGGGGAATTTGATGAGCCATTATTTTCCCGCATTTTCTTATCTTTATGTACTTATCTTAATTGGTGCATTGTGTTTAATTGTCTATTATTAGTGCATTTTCATTGATTGGGCTTCATTGGGCCAATAATTTAGATTTTAATTAATTTGAATCTATTTGATCTAATTTTTACTCATTATTAATTTTAGGACAATTTAAAGCAATTTTGGACTTGAAAAATTGGGCCAAATGTCATATTTTATTTTATACGGGTACTAATATTAGTTTATTGTTTTATTTATCATTTTTTCTACAGATCTCCAAATAACATGATTCTAAAATAATTATAAACTAGACACATTGAGCTTTCCACAGGATCCAAAATCATTCAATTCGGAGCTAAATTAGATTTTACATAAATTATCCAAAACGGGTCAAGCGCACCAGGCCGGCCCAATAGACATGCTTCAGTAATTTAAGTTTACTTAATTCATTAGACCTGCGAAAATAGTAGAAACAGTGGCGTTTTAAAGCTAGCTCAAAAGGCTTTCAAAGGAGACCAAAAGAGCTTAATTTGGATAAGTATTGAAAATACTGCATGTGTTTGAAGTTCATGGACCTGCACTGAAGCCAATTTATGATGTGTTTCATGGACTAGTTGAGCCCAAACCTCGATTAAGATTAGGGTTATGGTTATTTATATAAGAGAGGCACATCACACAAAAAACAACAGACAAGGACTGCACATCCACCACACAACTGCCTTTCATCTTCTGCAATTTATATTCAAGTTTGTTTACTCTTCTGTCATTTTTTTAAAATTCTTGTTTCGATTTTAATTATGTTTCTTCTATTATGTTTTCAACTTTCCATGGATAGCTAAATCTTTGTATTGATTTTCTGAGAAGAATGCAAGTAGATCTTTGAGGTTTTGTTCTTCAATTTCATTTTGTTTGTTCTCTTAACTCTTCATCTTCTAATCTTAGTGTTGAATTATAATCTGTTTATGCTTAATAAACCGAAACTAATATCATAGTTTGCTTAATTCTGTGTTAGAGATGAGATTATGTGATGTATGCAATGCTTAATTGTATAAGGATAATTTGGGTTTAATCTTCGCTTAGTTGGTTAATTTCATGTTGGAATAAGGGTTAAGGAAAATTTGGGATTAATCTTCGCTTAGTTGGTTAATTTCGAATTGGAACAAGGGTTAAAGCTAATTTGAGATTAATCTTTGCTTAGTTGATTAATTTCGAATTAGAATATAATTTGGGATTTATCTTCGCTTAGTTGGTTAATTTCGAATTAATTTCGTAATCTAGGATAAGCGACAGTGTATTAGAATCAGGAAATCAATTGCATTTTAATCTGTTTTTAATCCGCATTTTTATAATCTGCTTTTGTTCTGTTTCATCTAATATTTTAATTTTGAAAAACTCCCTTTTTTTTGTTACTGTTCTAAATTTAAAAATTGACAAGCTTTGATAGAAATTTGTGGTCTTTGGGAGACGACCTAGGAAAACTTCCTAGTACTACATTTATCTGTTTTAATTATAAAGTTGTCTCTTCGGCAGACCTTGGATTCATGATGCTAAGGCAGTACCTTCAACGCTTCACCAAAAAGTCAAGTTTATAGTAGACGACAAACTGGTCACAGTCCAAGCTAAAGATGACATCCTGATAAGTGGACTGTCCACCCAATCCTATGTGGATGTGGCTGAAGAAGCCCTTGAAACATCCTTTCAAGTGCTTGAAATCGCTAGTGTAGAGAGACTTCCCGGCAACATGAAGGTAGCCTGCATGATGATGAAGTATGGTTACCATCCTGTCCAAGGGCTCGGTGCAAGCTCCCAAGGAATAAAGGAGTCCCCGGAATTTAAGGACAATCCCCTAAAACATGGCCTAGGATACGACCCTACAAAGGGTCGAGCTATAAGAAGAAAAGGGAAGTCTCTCCTCTGCACATTAAAGCAGATCTTTTGAAGCGGAGGGATACAAGCGTCAAGAGCAACTCTAGTCATTAGAAGTTCTTTTTCCTTTCTTAAGGGATGTAAACCCAATGATTGTTAGAGATTATTCCCCGGGGCTAGCCCGACCCCCGGACATCTTAAGGGCACATATTCCCCTATTAATTAATAAGAATACAATTCTTACTATCTACTTCTCTTCTTGCTATTCATGTATAAACCTCATAATAACCATGTTTAAGCAAACGTTTTCAAAAGTGCATCAAAATAAGCAAAACGTGCCATCACCAAAATAATCAAACTGATTGACTAGAAATACAGAATAAGGTTTTACCTCATCATAATAAAATCATGTTTCGCGAATGTTGTGTAAAAAGAAAAAATATAAATCAAAAGAAGCCCATAGAAGCCAAAAGCCAAAAAAAAGAGGGCAAATTACCCAGTAGGAAACCCACTCAAGGGGGCTACGCAAAAATTAGGGTTGACCCGCTAGGAAACCCGAACAACAATAAAGGGTAGCCTACACAGAAGTTAGGGTTACCAAATAAGGTCCGCTAGGATTCCCAAAATAAGAAAAGAGGAAATCTAAAAAAAAGTCAGGACCAAAACACAATATCCTAGTCTGAAAAACCAAACGACAGTCTGGGGAAGTCAATTAGCCATAAGAAAACAATAGTAATAGGCTAAGATGCAGATCCGTAAAACAAAATGTTTGTTTAATATTAACCTAAACACTTTGACCAACCTTGGCCATCTATTCTTACAAAATCCCCTTTAAAAAATAAAAAACCTTCTAAAACACAAGCCCTTGAATAAATTATCCTCTTACTTCTCTTCTCTTCTAAATCACAATATTCTAATAATTAGTGGGAGAATATGGAGGCATATAATCAACAAGAGGATTGAAACCTCCAGAGAAAGGAAAAAACACACAAACATGGCAAGTATGTTCCTCAGTCAACAATTATTCTTTGGTCATAGCAAGTCCGAAATGGTACAAACAAATACAGCTAAAGAACGACATCAGAAGGGCCTCGTCTTCAAAAGACACATCAGTTAACCCTTCTGAAAAGTTAACTAAATAGCATTATAGGACACATAACATGAAAACATTGCATGCATAGATGTTCGTGAACAGGGTCCTATATTCCTCTAAAAAAAAAAGAGCTAGGAAAACCGAGACGAATGTCTCATTTGGCGAGACCGCCGTCTTGCCTTTCGCCAATGGCGAGACAACCGTCCCGTTTGGCGAGACAACCGTCCCATTTGGCGAGACCACCGTCTCGCCATTCGCCAAAGGCGAGACCAGCTTCTAGTTTAGCGAGACCGCCGTCTCACCATGTCACGAATCGCGAGACAACCGTCTCAATATTCCAGACAGCGGTCTCGAGCACCGAAAAAACGAGATGGCCATCCTAAATCCCGGATGGCGGTCTCGACCCTGGAAAATTTTTTCTATATATAGGGGCTTTTGGGTCATTTCCAAAGCATCTCATTCCTGCATCCTCTCCTCATTTCTCATACATATTCATACATACTTGAGTGTTTCTGAGCAAAATGCAATGAGGCGAGTCTTCCAGGTCCAGGAAGCAGGGTCGGGGATTCGACCAGGGTACTCTGGCTCCGTAGGCCCCACCAGATCCAGCTCAGCTCACGCCACAACATCAGGCCACACTTGATCATATCAGGGGCTACACCTGGTACCCCTTGCTACGTCTAGATTTCGACATCCTGACCGATTTCGGTTGGGACGAGGACGTGAGGGACTATCTCCATGGTATTGGGTGGGATTTTCTCCTCCAGGCCCCTCCTACCCGCATCTTCCGGGAGGCTATGATGGAGTTTCTAGCCTTTGTCACGATGGTGGAAATGCCAGCCTTGTTCCCGGGTGTCCCTCTGACGAGGGTGGTCTCGTATTTCATGAATGGGACCTACAGGATGATGACGTTGGATGAGTTCAACATCATCATGGGCTTTAACCAGCTGTCGCTGCTGTTAAAAGAGGTGGTCGGAGCGACGCGATGGTATTTCGACTTCTGTTTTCGCGTTTTAGATGTGTGATGTTACAACGCCTTTAGGTTGTCCGATAACCGGGCTGGACCTAAGGGCGAGGTTTTCGAAAGGGAGCTTTTAAGTTGTCCGATAACCAGGTTGGACCTAAAAGCAAGGTTTTCGAAGAGGGTTCTTATGGAGTCGCCACCGATGTGTTTACCGAAAACATTGGAAAAGGAAAAAAAGAAGGCGTTGGTTTTTAAGAAAACCAACTTTGGCCATTATAACCAGAGTTGGGTAAGGGAGTTAGTTACATGTAGGGAAGGTATTAGATTCCCTACGACGCCCCTTTCGGGTTCCCTATGATGGGCCAGTTATTTCATAAATAAACTTTAAAATGACGCTTTTACCTTTTTATTTGCAGAATTAAAAAGTAACGACTACTTGACCCTAACAGCTAATGCATAGATGAATATAAATAACAAAGTGATAAAAGGGAGGGAGAAAGGGAAGAAACCTCTGGAACAAGCTTTAATTAATTCTTCTTAAAAATAGGACGCGTTTTGGCAGTCATTCGCTCTACAATGTTGACTTTTCTCTCTTACAACGCTATAAAAACTCTCTAAGAACACTCAAAAAACTCCGGAAATGCTTTGGAGGGGCTCTAGGAGAAGAATTTTAAGAAATGCTAGAAGGAAAGATGGAAGAACTATGTGAAATGAAGGGGAGACCGCCCCCCTTTTATAGGGATTTGAGTCTGTCAGGTCAAGACCGCCGTCTCGCCTGACAAGGTCGAGATTGTCGTCTCACCAATTGGGACGGCGGTCTCGCCTGTGGCAAATGGTGAGACATTTGTATCGCCATTCGGGACGGCGGTATCGATTTGACAAATGGCGAGAAGGTCGTCTCGCCAAATGGGAAGGTGGTCTCGATAAGCGAGACAGCGGTCTCGACCCTTCAGGTGAAAATCCTCATTTTTTCGTACAAAAAGCCTTCCTACTCTAATATGGGGCCTAATAGGCTATCCTAAGGACCTTTTAGGACTCTCCCATCTTTAAATTGGAGGTCTTCTGCTCTTTATTTTAAGGTCGGACAAGATTTGGGGTCTACAGCTGCCCCCCTTCACCGGACTAGCCGATTGTTGGCCTGTTATGCCAAAAAGATCGGCTGGAGGGTGAAGGAGTTAACCCTCTTGCCCAGCTGCCCTTCGGATGCTTCGTGTTGCGGTGGCCGACCCTCTGGACAAAAACTGTATGTGTGCGCCTCCGGGATGCTCCTTCTTGCGATAGCCGACCCTTCGATTGATGGGTATAAACCCCTCATCTGGATGGTAGTGTTTACAATCCATCATTCGCAGGATTGGATGAGTATAAACCCCTCATCAGGCTGGTAGTAGCTTCGGGATGCTCCTTCTTGCGGTAGCCGACCCCTTAGCTGACAAGTTGTAGAACCTCAGGATGCTCCTTCTTATGGTAGCCGACCCTTCGGTTGATGAGTATAAACCCCTCATCTGGCTGGTAGTGTTTGCAGTCCACCGTTTGTAGGACTGGATGAGTATAAACCCCTCATCAGGCTGATATGGTCCACAATGTAGGACCGGCTGCGACTTACTGCTCTGGCTTGTGTGCAGGTCATGCGCAAGTTAATGCGCAGGTTGATGGGTATGAACCCCCATCTTGCTGGTACAGTCCACTTCATAGGACTGGTGGTGGTGGCGACTTACTGCTCTAGCTCATGCGCCGGTTGATGTGAGAAGTGCTTTTCATCTTGGTACTTGTTTTTGGTAGGGTCGGTGAAGTCCTTCGATATACCAGGATGTTTTCGAGGGTGCTTCATTTGGAGGCTTGTTTTTGAGTGCTTCTTGTTTTCAAATGCAAGCACAGAGCTAATTCCTCTTACATGAATGCTCTTTGTTTTTGTTATTTGCTTGAAGCAGTTCTTTATTTTCGATTTCAACAAAGTCATTGTGTGCGACTATTTGTGTGGATGCCTTAAATGCAATCTATTTTAGTTGAGGCATCTAGAAAGTGACTGGTATTCTTTTGTTGTTCTCCCGTAATTACTCTGATGGATTCTTATTTCGGTTTAGCCTTGTCTTTTGCCTAGACCGCCCTTTGCGGGTTTTCGATCTAGCGGACTGCTTTTTTGCCTAGGATATCTTAGCGGACTTTTTCCTTTTTACGAGTGCCTTTACTTTTGCCTAGACTGCCCTTTGCAGGTTTTCGATCTAGCAGGTTGCCCTAATTTTTGCCTAAGAATGTCCTAGCGGACACCGTTCTTTTTATCTTTCCCTTTTTATGCTTTCTTGTATTGATTCTTTATGCATGCTCATGTTTTGTTAATACAGAGGCATTTTTATAAATTGGTCAAGAGAAAAGAGGTAAAAGACAATTTTATTGATATGAACAAATTGTTAGAATCGCGCAACGGAATGTTCGTGTTGTCGGACAAAAACCAAGAGGGGGGGTGAATTGGTTTCTTAACAAAAATTAGGTTTTAAAAATTTTACCCAAATTTTACCGATTAAAATGCTGTGTAAACGTAAATAGGATAGAGATAGAGTCTTACACAGGAGATTTATACTGGTTCGGATCAAAAGACCCTACGTCCAGTTGCTAATCACTCAAACAGAGGATTAACGTTGTCACTATAATCAAAGATGTTACAAAAAGATAACAATTGAAAAGATAAAGTAAAGAAAACACCTCTCTTGAAACCCACAAGAGATGAAGAATAGTTTTCCCTAGAGACGGCACAACACACAATCCACTAAGAACTCCACTTAGTGATTCTTATCGCTTCTAGCCCACACCAGGTTCCAAAAGCCCCTTTTTCCTCCAACAAACAGTTCTCTGGCACTCACAACACTTAACTTTTGTTTGAAAAAGGTTGTTCTATTTTCTGAGAGCCCAAGAGAACCTTAAGTAGATGAATTAGGGTTTGGGAATTGGGGATTTTCGGAACTTGGAGTATTGGGATTAGGGTTTTCTAAAATAGGATTAATTTGAAGTTGAAAATCAAAATCTGACTGAAATAATCGATTAAATGAAGTGTTAATCGATTATTACAGAGCCAAAATCAACAGAACCCCAAAACTCTCTGTTTTAATCGATTAAGTGCCCTGTTAATCGATTAACAGGCCTGTTAATCGATTAACAGGTGTGTTAATCGATTATTACAGTGAACAGATACAGAAAATGGTTTTTCTCACTGTAATAATCGATTATCTGATGATTTAATCAATTAAACCCGAGGCTTTTTGATAAATGAGTTTTTGAAGCTTCTAAAGAGTAGATTATGTACTGGCTATCTTAGACTCTAATATTACAGACTCAAACTCATCAAAATAGAGTTATTACACAACAATACAAGTCTTCAACACTCAAAGTTCTTTGTTCTTGAATCATCATCAAAATTAACAAGCTTCATGTCCATGTAAGTGCAACATCAAGTCCTTGTATGTTCAACAATCTCCCCCTTTTTTATGATGATGAAAATTTTCTTTTAAAGCCTTATAATAACCTATTTTATCTGTCACACTAACAAACACATTAAACATACCAGATAATATTTAAATTCAATCATAACAAGCTTTAAATATTTCTCCCCCTATTTTGATTATAATCAAAAATTGAAAGCTCCCCCTATAACAATCATAAGAGCTCCCCCTCAAAATATGCATAATTTGGAAATAAGTCCCCCTCAAACAAAACAATAAAAGAATACAAATTGCATTTCATAAATAAACGTCATTACAGACAAAGAGATATATAACATTACAATCATGTAAAAGCTGTTTATTTAAGCAGAATTTAGGCGATGTCTAATATTCCTAAGTCTCTTCTAAGATCATAGAATCTATCCTTGGGAAGGGGCTTAGTAAAAATATCTGCTAACTAATGCTTTGTATCAACATACTCAATTTTACAGTTTCCTTTACTTATATGATCTCTCAAGAAATGATGTATAATTTCTATATGTTTAGTCCTAGAGTGCATTACTAGATTCTTAGTAAGATTTATTGCACTCGTACTATCACACATCAAAGGAATCTCATTTAGAAATATACTATAATCTTCTAGTTGTTGTTTCATCAACAAAATTTGAGCACAACAATTACCAGCTGCAATATATTCAACTTCAGTGGTAGATAAAGCAACACATGCCTGTTTCTTAGAATGCTAAGATACTAAAGATGAACCTAACAAATGACATGTCCCACTAGTACTCTTTCTATCTATTTTGCATCCACCATAATCAGCATCAGAATAACCTATTAAACTAGTACAAGCTTCAGATGGATACCATAAACCAAAACTAGTAGTTCCTTTTAAATATTTTAAAATACGTTTTATTGTAGTTAGGTGAGATTCTTTTGGACATGCCTGAAATCTAGCACACACACAGACATAATGCATAATATCAGGTCTACTTGCAGTTAAGTATAACAGTGAACGTATCATACCTCTATACATAGATTGATTAACTTCCAAACCAGATTCATCCTTGTCTAAATAGCATGAAGTTCCCATGGGTGTGGTAGCTTCCTTTGAAGTGTCCATTCCAAACTTTTTAAGTATCTCTTTGCAGTATTTGGTTTGAGAGACAAAAATACCATCTTTAATTTGCTTGATTTGAAGTCCAAGGAAGAATGTTAATTCTCCCATCATAGATATTTAAAACTTTCCCTGCATTATCTTAGCAAATTCTATACACAAAGAATTATCAGTTGATCCAAAAATAATATCATCAACATATACCTGGACCAATAAGATATGTTCTTTTACTTTCTTTATAAACAAAGTAGAATCAATTTTTTCTCTAGAAAAATCATTTGAAGTTAGAAAACTACTTAGTCTTTCATACCAAGACCTAGGAGCTTGTTTCAACCCATATAATGGTTTCTTTAATTTAAAAATATGATTAGGATAACTAAAATCTTCAAATCCAGGGGGTTGCTCCACATAAACTTCTTCTTTAATAAAACCATTCAAAAATGCACTTTTAACATCCATTTGATATAATTTAAATTTCATCAAAGATGCATAAGCAAGAAGTAGGCGTATAGCCTCTAACCTGGCAACAGGAGCATAAGTTTCATCATAATCAATACCTTCCTCCTGACAGTAGCCTTTGGCAACAAGTTTGGCTTTATTCTTTGTTATGTTTCCTATCTTCATCAAGTTTATTTCTAAATACCCATTTAGTTCCAATTACTTGATGTGATTCTTCTCTTGGGATTAATTCCCAGACTTGATTCCTTTCAAATTGGTTAAGTTCCTCTTGCATAGTTATGCACCATTGGTCATCTTTAAGCGCTTCCTCAACATTTTTGGGTTCTAGCTGTGACACAAAAGCTATAGACATGCATAAATTAGTCATATTTCTAGTTATTACCCCTTTTGAGATATCACCAATGATATTGTCCATTGAGAGTCCTCTTGGTGATTGTCATTCTTTTGCTAATTTAGGTGTTTGAGAAGGCTCATTTTCTTCCAAATACAATTCATCAAGAGCCTCTCTTATGTACTCATGTCGCCGCCATAAAAAATGAGAGGCGGTCGGAGCGACACGATGGTTTCGACCCTCTTGATTTTTCGTGTTTTTTTGTTGGTGGTTACAACACCTTTAGGTTGTCCGATAACCGGGCTGAACCTAGGGGCGAGGTTTTCGAAAAGGCGCTCTTGGATTGTCCGATAACCGGGCTAATCCAAAAGCTAGTTTTGAAAGGTTCTGTGGAGTCGCCACCGATGTTTTTACCGGAAACATCAGAAAAGGAGTTAAAAGGCGTTGGTTTTTGAAAAACCAACTTTGGTCGTTAGAACTAGAGTTGGGTAAGGGAGTTAGTTACGTATAAAGGAAGTGTTAGTTCCTTTATGACGCCCCTTTTGGGTTCCCTATGATAGGCCAACTTTATGTAAATGATTAAACCGGAAAAATACGCTTTTACCCTTTTATTTGCGGAATTAAAATTATTACTACATGGCCCTAGCTTCTATTGCATAATGAAGATTAAAGCAGTAAAGTAAAGAGAGAAAGTATAGAAACCTCTGAGGAAAGCTTTTCTATTTAATTCTTTAATAACTTGGGTGCTTTTTGGCAGCCCTTCACTCTACACAGCTTTGTAAACCTCTCGAAACGCTCAAAAACACTCTTAGAGACGCTCAGAAACTCCAGAAATGCTTCGGAGGGGTTCTAGAGAGAGAAATTCTAGAGAGAAGGAGGAGAAACTGTGTGGAAATGAGGGAATGGAGGCCCCTATTTATAGTTTTTCGTGCCTGACAGGTCGAGACCGCCGTCTCGTCTGATAGGGTCGAGACCGCCGTTTCATCAAACGAGACCGCCGTCTCGCCATGCCTGTCGCCGCCGTAAAAAAGGAGGCGGTCGGAGCGACGCGATGGTTTTTTCGACCCTCTTTGATTTTCACGTTTTTTATTGGTGGTTACAACGCCTTTAGGTTGTCCGATAACCGGGCTAACCTAGGGGCGAGGTTTTCAAAAGTATCCCTGGGTTGTCCAATAACCGGGCTAACCCAGGGACTTATTTAATTTGGGTTCTATGGAGTCGCCACCGATATTTTTACCATAAACATCGGAAAAGGGGTTTTTAAAAAGGCGTTGGTTTTCGAAAACCAACTTTGGTCATTAGAACCAGAGTTGGGTAAGGGAGTTAGTTACGAGTAAAGGAAGTGTTAGTTCCTTTACGACGCCCCTTTCGGGTTCCCTATGATAGGCTGACTACTTTGAATAAATAATTAAACCGGAAAAATGCGCTTTTACCCTTTTATTATGCGGAATTTAAGTTTATGACTACATGGACCTAGCTTCTATTGCGTAATTTAAATGGCAGTAATAAAAATAGAGAGGGAGAATATGCACCTCCAAAGCAAGCTTTTATATTTTAAAAGAGAGGGTGCGTTTTGGCAACCCTTCACTCTACAACTCTCAGAAACTCCGGAAATGCCTCGGAGGGATTCTAAAGAAGATTTAGAACGCTCAGTTTATGCCTAGAGACACTCAGAAACTCCGGAAATGCCTCGGAGGGATTCTTAGAGAGAGAAAGTCTAGAGAGAAGGGAGAGCTATGTTGATTCTGTGTGGTAAAAGGGAGAAATGACGCCCCTATTTATAGTTTTTTGCGCCTGACAAGTCGAGACCGCCATCTCCTCTGACAGGGTCGAGACCGCCGTCTGGAAAATCCAGACCGCCGTCTCGTTCATGACAGAGGGTCGAGACCGCCATCTGGATAATCCAGACCGCCGTCTCGACTAGGCAGGAATCGAGACCGCCGTCTGGAAAATCCAGACCGCCGTCTCGACCTTTGCAGGTGACGAGACCGCCGTCTGGACAATCGAGACGGCGGTCTCGTCCTGGCGTTGAGACGAGACGGCGGTCTGGTCCTTCCAGACGGAGGTCTCGTCCCTTCAGGGCGAGAAACTTTATTTTCGGATACAGAAACTCCCTCCTATCCTAGTATGGGGCCTAATAGTCTCTCCTAATGGCTTGTTAGGCTTCATCCATCTTCAAATAGGAGGTCTTCTGGTCTTTATTTGGAGGTCGGGCAAGATTTGGGGTCTACAGCTGCCCCCCCTTTACCCGACCAGTCGACTGCTGGCCTTTTGTGCCAAGGTGATCGATTGGAGGGTAAAGGAGTTGACCCTCTTGCCCGGTTGCCCTTCAGATGTTCCGTCTTTGCAGCGGATGATCTTCTGGGAAAATGTTGTGTTGTGTGCTTCTGGGATGCTCCTTTGACGCAGTAGCTGACCCCTTCGGCTGATGAGTACGAACCCCCATCTGGTTTGACGAGTATGAACCCCCGCCTGGTGAGCCCCCTTCTGTAAGGCCCGATGAGTATACACCCCCATCTGGTGTTTGACGAGTATGAACCCCCGCCTGGTAAGCCCCCTTCTATAAGGCCCGATGAGTACACACCCCCATCTGGTGTTTAGCCTCCGGATGCTCCATCTTGCGGTAGCTGATCCTTTGGCTGTGGTGGCGGCTTACTGATTCTGATCACGCGCCAATGTGAAACCTTGGGATGCTCCTTCGACGCGGTAGCTGATCCCTTGGCTGACGAGTATGAACCCCCGTCTGGTTATGTGCCTCTGGATGCCCCTTATTGCGGTAGCTGATCCTTTGGCAATGGTGGCGGCTTACTGATTCTGATCATGCGCCGATGTGAAACCTTGGGATGCTCCTTCGACGCGGTAGCTGATCCCTTGGCTGACGAGTATGAACCCCCGTCCGGTTATGTGCCTCTGGATGCCCCTTCTTGCGGTAGCTGATCCTTTGGCAATGGTGGCGGCTTACTGATTCTGATCATGCGCCGTCTCCTTGAGGGGTGACTTCTGTGTTTGTGGTTTGAACCTTTCTGGAATGGTCATCCGGGTTGCCATAAATCTGGTTTGTTGTTCATCCATCTCTATTGGTTGCTGGGGATTTTTGTTTTTAACTTTTTCTGGTGATTATCCGACTCTTGCTGGTTGGTCGGGTTTTCTTTGTTTTGTTCGACTTTTGCTTGATAGTCGAAATTTTGTTTGGTTAAGGTAGTTGTTTTAATCCTGCCTTTTTCTCGCGGTTTTATCTCTTTTTTCTCGCGATTTTGGCTTTTGGCTTTTTATTGAGCGTGTGCCTTTTTCTTTTTTAAGCCTCTCTTTTTTTGTTACGCTGGCTTTTGCAAAAGAAGGCAAAGGATGCGGAGTCATACCGGGATACCTTTTCTTTGGTTTTTTCATGAATGCAAGTATGAGGCTGAATGCTTTTTATTTGCCTATAGTATTTTTGTTTGTTTTACTTTTGACAAAGTCATTTTTGTGCGACTACTCGTGTATGGATGCTGTTGATGCAAATTTATTTTTAGTTGAGGACATTTAGAAAGTGACCAGTACTTTCCTTTTTTCTTGTTCTCTCGTGATTATTCTTTTTACGCTTTTTGTTTTAACCCTATTTTTTGCCTAGACCGCCCTTTGCGGGTTTTCGATCTAGCGGGCTTTTAATTCTTTGTCTGAGACATTTTGATGGGCTTTTTCCTTTTTATGAAAGGCTTATCTTTTGCCTAGACCGCCCTTTGCGGGTTTTCGATCTAGCAGGCTACCCTGTACTTTTTACTTGGGATGGCGCTGGTTGGTGATGTTCGTCTTTTGTTTTTATGCTTTCTCTAATTGCTTGTTTTATGCATGCTCATGTTTCATTAATATAGAGACATTTACACAGGTAGGTAAAGAGAAGAAAAAGACAATTTTATTGATATAACCATATGGTTTATTTTTACATGGGGGTTTACAAAAGAATTTGTAAGCATGACTGGCCAAGGTTGGCTAAACTGTATGAGGGTGCCACAATCATGTCTGTGATCTTTGTTTCCCCGTTTTTCCTGGTCCCTTCAGTTGAGATGCCCGAGTTCGGAGTGAAGATTATGCGAAGTCTGCTTGCTATTGTGGAGGTATTACCTTAGTCGCCTTTGCGGTTTTCGGCTAAGGTAATCATTGCTCTTTCATCATCATCATTTTTTTTTTTTTTTGCCTAGGACGTGTCCTAGCGAGGAATATAGACCCTATCTTTTGCCCAGGATGCTCTTTGCGAGTTTTCATCCTGACGGGTCATGAGCAATATCTTTTAGGCGTAGTATTTTTTTACCGCATCTGAGTTAACAGGGTACCGGAGCTCTTCTTCATCCATGTTGGTGAGGATAAGGGCTCCTCCTGAGAAGGCTCGCTTGACCACAAGGGGTCCTTCGTAGTTGGCTGCCCATTTCCCGATTTTGTCTTTCTGGGCTGGAAGCAGTTTCTTCACTACTAGATCTCCTTCTAGGAAAGTGCGGGGATTGACCTTCTTGTCGTAGGCCTTCTTAATTTTCTTTTGGTAAGCCTGACCCCGACATATGGCGTCTAGCCGTTTTTCTTCGATTAGGTTTAATTGATCATACTGGTTCTGGACCCATTCAGCTTCTGTCAATTTGGCTTCCATGACAACTCGCAGAGAGGGTATTTTGACCTCTACTGGTAGCACGACCTCCATTCCGTATACGAGGGAAAACGGGGTAGCCCCTGTGGAGGTTCGTATCGACGTTCGGTAACCATGCAAGGCAAAAGGAAGCATTTCATGCCAATCTTTATAGGTGACCACCATTTTCTGAATGATTTTCTTGATATTTTTATTGGCTGCCTCTACTGCACCGTTCATCTTTGGTCGGTAGGGAGAGGAATTGTGATGCTGGATTTTGAAGTCTTGGCATAATTCTTCCATCATCTTATTGTTGAGGTTGGTCCCATTATTAGTAATGAGCCTATGAGGGACGTCGTACCGACATATAATGTTTTTCTTGATGAAGGTAGTCACCACTTTCCGAGTTACGTGCGCATATGATGCTGCCTCAACCCACTTGGTGAAATAGTCGATAGCTACCAATATGAAGCGATGGCCGTTGGACACTTTGGGTTCGATGGGTCCGATGACATCCATGCCCCACATAGAAAATGGCCATGGTGTAGCCATGTTATTGAGAGGCGCAGGTGGCACATGAATGTTATCGGTGTATACTTGGCACTTGTGACATTTCTTGGCATATTGGTGACAATCAGCTTCCATCGTGGACCAATAGTACCCTGCCCTGAGGATTTTCTTTGCCATGACATGCCCGGGTGTGTGGGTTCCAAAAGTCCCCTTGTGGATTTCTTTTATCAGTGTTTGGGCTTCTTCTTGGTCCACACACCTTAAGAGAGTGGAATCGGGGCTCTTTTGTAGAGGGTTCCTTCAATCAACGTGAACCCTATGGCCCTTTTGCGAATGGTTCGCTTATCATTGTTACTGATTCCTTCAGGATATTCGCCCTTTATGAGGTACCATTTGATGTCATGGTACCAGGGGTTTTGATCGCGCTCGTCATTTACTGCCATGCAGAAAGCTTACTTATCATGCAGTTTGACTTGAATAATTGGTATCTCATGTTCCTGGTCCAGGGCAAACATGGATGATAGTGTGGCGAGGGCGTCAGCAATTTGGTTGTCTTCCCGAGGGATGTACTGAAAAGTGACGCTTTCCATTCTCGAGACTAGCTGGCGGATATACTCTAGGTATGGGATTAATTTGGCATTTCGGGTTTCCCATTCACCTTTAAGTTGATAGATGACAAGGGATGAATCACCGAATATTTTGAGCTTAGTGACCCCATGATCTAAAGCCGCTTGGATTCCTAGTGCACATGCTTCATATTCGGCCATGTTGTTGGTGCAATCGAAATTAAGCCTGGCCGTTACAGGAATGTGTTTCTTTTCGGGGGATATCAAAATAACTCCTACCCCATGTCCAAGCATGTTGGAAGCCCCATCGAAGAACATGGTCCACATCTCTTCTTTGGTCTCTTCGTGTTCGATGTGCATGATATGCTCATCGGGAAAGTCGTCTTGTAAGGACTAGTATTCATCTGTGGATCCATGGGCTAGATAATCCGCTAGGGGACTTCCCTTAATAGCTTTCGGGTGACATGAACGATGTCAAATTCCGAGAGGAGAACTCGCCACCTAGCTATTCTTCCAAGTCGAATGGGCTTCTCAAATAGGTACTTGATTGGATCCATTTTGGAGACCAACCATGTTGTATGTCGGGCCATATACTGTCTGAGACGTTGAGTGACCCACACCAATGCTCAACAAGTCTTTTCGAATGGTGTATAATGGGTTTCGTAGTCCGAGAATTTCTTACTGAGATAATAAATGGCCCGTTCCCTTCTTCCGGTTTCATCATGCTGGCCGAGCACACATCCCATTGACTCTTTGAGAACTGATAAATATAGGATCAGAGGTCTCCCTTCAACGGGTGGTACCAATACTGGTGGATTGGTTAGACAGGTTTTGATTTTATCAAACGCCTGTTGGCATTCTTCGTTCCACACCGTTGGCTGATTCTTGCACAACAGCTTTAAAGATGGGGATGCATTTATCTGTTAACTGCGCGATGAAACGGGCAATGTAGTTGATTCGGCCTAGAAAACCTCTGACCTCTTTTTCCGCTTTTGGTGGAGGCATTTCCAAAATTGCCTTTGTTTTGTCGGGGTCCACCTCGATTCCTCTTTCACTGACAATGAACCCTAAGAGTTTTCCTGATCGTACTCCGAAAGTACATTTTGCCGGGTTTAGCTTAAGTTGATATTTCCGAAGCCGATCGAAAAGTTTCCGGAGATATTGAATGTGGTCCATTTCATTTCTGGACTTGGCTATCATGTCGTCCACATATACTTCTATTTCCTTGTGGATCATGTCGTGGAATAGTGTGACCATAGCCCTTTGATAGGTTGCCCCCGCATTTTTCAGTCCAAATGGCATCACTCGGTAGCAAAAGGTACCCCATGGTGTAATGAAGGAGGTTTTTTCTCTATCCTCATGAAGGAATACAACGTGTTAGTAGCGGTATGGTCTACCAGCGTGTCTATATGTGGTAGGGGAAAGTCGTCCTTTGGACTTGCTCGATTGAGGTCCCTATAATCCATGCAAACCCTGACCTTCCCGGTCTTTTTGATGACGGGTACGATGTTGGCCAACCATTCTGGGTATTTGGAAACTACCAGGAAATTGGCATCCAACTGCCTTTGCACCTCCTCCTTTATCATAAAGGACCAGTCGGGTTTAATTCTCCTGAGCTTTTGCTTTACAGGTCGGCATCCCTCTTTCAGTGGCAATCTGTGTTCCACTATACTCATGTCAAGCCCAGGCATGTCATGATATGACCAAGAAAATACGTCTATATATTCCTTTAGAAGCTGTATCAATCCCTTTTTCATGCTACTTTCCATTTGGGTGCCGATGTTCACCTTTTTCTCCTCATCCTCTTTCCCCAAATTTACAGTTTCTATTTCCTCCTGATGCGGTTGTATGATGCGTGTTTCTTTTTCCAGCATTCTTTGCATATCCGGAGAAATGGTCTCCTACTCACTGTCGGACTCAGTCCATTCGCCTTCCGTTTCCAGAGTCCACGGAGATTCATCAATCATAGACATGATGTGTTTTGGGTTCTGTTTTAGTTATAGATTTTATTATTTATTTTGAAAGAATAATAAAATAGAAGAGGGAAAAGAATGAATATGACAAAATGCCTCGTATATTAATGAAAATGAGAATGTATGTACAAGCCCTTTTAATCAAAATTCATGCGGCCACGGCGGGGACCGCAAGAGATATAGAGAAAAGCCTAAAAAGAAAAGACCCTAGGGCCGATCCTCCCAATCCTCCCTCTCTGCTACTCTGGTTTCGACAGAGGTTTGACATCGGTGCTGGAAGCAGAGGCGTCGAAGGTTATCCAACCAGCGTCGATTAATTCTTGGACCTTATATTTCAAGGTCAAGCAGCTTGTCGGCTGAATGCCTCGGTGCATCCGAGTGGTAGCTACATTTTTCATTGGGCTTGTACCACTCGGGATAGGGAGGCTCCAGCTACTTCTTGGGAGGAACGCGGGCCGGGAGGCCGGCTTCCAACAGCTTGGGGCAGCAACTTTGCATAGGAGGTGGGGATAGGTGTGAACTTCCTCTCCTTTTTCGTGGCCGCCGCTCTCGTTTGAGGGGTGGAAGAAGGAGTTGCAAAATTGATGGCGTGCACAGCCTTCTTCCTTCTTCTTGAAGGGCTTCTTGAATGATGTGCCTGGAAGAAGAAGGTCGCGCTATTTTGCCACTCTTCAACCCTTGCTCCACTCTTTCTCCCACAGATGACTATGTCCGAGAAGAGGTTGGAGGTATCGGCTATCGCCTTATCATAGTACGCTCCTGGCCGGTGAGTCTATGAACATAGCCACTGTCTCCTTATCCGTCAAGGGAGGTTCGATTTGGGCAGCCAATTCCCTCCACCTCCGGGCATACGCTTTAAAGGGCTCTTCGTTCCTCTTGTTTAGCATTCTAAGATCCGATCTATCGGGTGTCGATCGATGTTGTATCGGTAACGACGGAGGAAAGCGTCTCGCCAACCGTTTCCAGCTTCCGGACCTCGCCTCTCTCCAACCGCATGTACCAGCTTGAGAGCCGTGTCCGCTAGACTCTCCCGGAAGCAATGGATCAGGAGTTTCTCATTGTCAAGCATGGGCGCCATCTTACGATAATACATCGTAAGATGGTTCTTTGGGCAGAGTCATCCCGACATACTTAGGGAAGTCCGGGATTTTGAATTTGGGAGGGAAGCGGATGTCCTTCACGAGGCACATGTCGCCTACCTCCTTGACATCGAAGTTATGCCCTTCGACCGCCTTCACCTCTCCTCCGTGGCGGAGAGTTGTTGTTTGGATACTTCGGGGTAAGGATGCGTGTAGTCTTAGCATCCTTCCCGCCAAAGAAGTATTCCTCCTCCTCTTCCTCATGAGGAGGGACATTTTCAGCTTGGCCCTCGCCATCCTTGTTTTGGCCTTGGCGTATGACCTCCATCGCTTGGGCTACCTGCTCCCGTGAGGGTATCGACTTCCGCAAAAAGTTTTCGGCTCTGCTCCTCTAATTTTTCCATCACTTTTACTTTTTCCATCGCTAGACCACTTTCTAGAATGTCCGAAAAGTTTTATTAATGCATGTTGAGTGCTTAAACTAACATGAGTATGCTTATGCATGAGAGGTTCTATTTACATGATGCTCGAATGTGCTCTCATTTTTATTTTCTCTCTTGGTTTTTCTTTACTCATGATATGGTGTAGTATGGATGAGCCGACTTTGTCGAAGTTGTTTATTCATTTTTTGTATTTTTATTTGACGCTTTATTTTATAGCCTTTTATCTCTTCTCGTCGAACTACGTGGCTACTTAGCTTACAAAGAACCCGAAACTAGGCTAGCTAAAAGGCAGACTGTCCGAGATAAAATGTGGCTTTATGCGAAAGAATATTTAGCGTCCCTTATCTCTTCTGTCGGAACTGCGTGGCTTCTTAGCTTACAAAGAACCTGAAACCAGGCTAGCTAAAAGGCAGACTGTCCGAGATAAGGGTGTTTATGTGAAAGAATATTTTTTGTGATTCTGTTCTGTTGTTTGTTTATGCTATGCAACATACAAATGCAACAATCATATGCGCACACAATTCGATCATCCCCGAACAGGCAAGACTTCGTTTTTATCACGAGGTAGGGTTTTCCTGCAGAAAGGTGCATTGGTTAGGGTAGGTTCTAACTGTTCTCACCAGGCTAAGGCCCCCAAGGTGCCCCCATTATAGGGTCCCCACTCTCCAGCCCGTCCAACCATGCTCAGCACTAAGGCCGTAGTCGGTCTTGTTGCCAAAAGAGGAAGGTTATCACCTTGAGTGGTGATTTCCGATCACACCGGTGGGCACAAGGCCCTAACCGCAGCCGAACCGTACCCGCCACCCACTCCCTATGGTTTTCTCACTTGCCCCCGGCATAGAGGGAACTGTAGTGTGCAAGGGTTTTGTGTGCAATTTATATTTCAATCAATTGCGTAAGTAGAAACAAGCAACATTTATTTGAAAGCCAAACAATAAAGCATGTTATAATACAAGGTAGGGTAAAAGCACTATTTTCTTGGTTTAATTATTTTTAAGCCAGCCCATCACTAAATGGGATCAACTCTCTAGGCTTCCCCAGTGGAGTCGCCATCTGTCGCCGCCGTAAAAAAGGAGGCGGTCGGAGCGACGCGATGGTTTTTTCGACCCTCTTTGATTTTCGCATTTTTTATTAGTGGTTACAACGCCTTTAGGTTGTCCGATAACCGGGCTAACCTAGGGGCGAGGTTTTCGAAAGTATCCCTGGGTTGTCCGATAACCGGGCTAACCCAGGGACTTATTTAATTTGGGTTCTATGGAGTCGCCACCGATATTTTTACCATAAACATCGGAAAAGGGGTTTTTAAAAAGGCGTTGGTTTTCGAAAACCAACTTTGGTCATTAGAACCAGAGTTGGGTAAGGGAGTTAGTTACGTGTAAAGGAAGTGTTAGTTCCTTTACGACGCCCCTTTCGGGTTCCCTATGATAGGCCGGCTACTTTGAATAAATAATTAAACCGGAAAAATGCGCTTTTACCCTTTTATTATGCGGAATTTAAGTTTATGACTACATGGCCCTAGCTTCTATTGCGTAATTTAAATGGCAGTAATAAAAATAGAGAGGGAGAATATGCACCTCCAAAGCAAGCTTTTATATTTTAAAAGAGAGGGTGCGTTTTGGCAACCCTTCACTCTACAACTCTCAGAAACTCCGGAAATGCCTCGGAGGGATTCTAAAGAAGATTTAGAATGCTCAGTTTATGCCTAGAGACACTCAGAAACTCCGGAAATGCCTCGGAGGGATTCTTAGAGAGAGAAAGTCTAGAGAGAAGGGAGAGCTATGTTGATTCTGTGTGGTAAAAGGGAGAAATGACGCCCCTATTTATAGTTTTTCGCGCCTGACAGGTCGAGACCGCCGTATCCTCTGACAGGGTCGAGACCGCCGTCTAGAAAATCCAGACCGCCGTCTCGTTCATGACAGAGGGTCGAGACCGCCGTCTGGATAATCCAGACTGCCGTCTCGACTAGGCAGGAATCGAGACCGCCGTCTGGAAAATCCAGACCGCCATCTCGACCTTTGCAGGAATCGAGACCGCCGTCTGGAAAATCCAGACCGCCGTCTCGAGCTTTGCACGAGACCGCCGTCTGGATAATCGAGACGGCGGTCTCGTCCTGGCGTTTAGACGAGACGGCGGTCTGGTCCTTCCAGACGGCGGTCTCGTCCCTTCAGGGCGAGAAACTTTATTTTCGGATACAGAAACTCCCTCTTATCCTAGTATGGGGCCTAATAGTCTCTCCTAATGGCTTGTTAGGCTTCATCCATCTTCAAATAGGAGGTCTTCTGGTCTTTATTTGGAGGCGGGGCAAGATTTGGGGTCTACAATGCCAAAGTGGCGAGACCGCCGTCTCGCCAAACGAGACGGCGGTCTCGCCACTTGCATGAGGCGAGACGGCGGTCTCGTCCCCTAAAAGGCGAGAAACCTTATTTTCGTGCCGAAAATCCCTCCTATCCTAGTATGGGGCCTAATAGTCTCTCCTAGTGGCTTGTTAGGCTTCGTCCATCTTCAAATAGGAGGTCTTCTACTCTTTATTTGGAGGTCGGGCAAGATTTGGGGTCTACAGCTGCCCCCCCTTTACCTGACTAATCGGCTGTTGGCCTGTTGTGCCAGACAGATTGATAGGAAGGTAAAGGAGTTGACCGTCTTGCCCGGTTACCCTTCGGATGTCCCGTCTTGCGGCGGTTGATCTTCTGGGGAAAATGTTGTGTTGTACACCTCTAGGATACTACTTCTGACGTAGCCGATCCCTTTGGTTAACATGTGGTAGAACCTCAGGATACTCCTTCTGACGGTAGCCGATCCTTCGGTTGATGGGTATAAACCCCCCATCAGGCTGGTAGTTGCAGTCCGTTGTGTGGGACTAGATGGGTATGAACCCCCCATCAGGCTGGTAGTTGCAGTCCGTTGTGTGGGACTGGATGGGTATGAACCCCCTATCAGGCTGGTACAGTCCACTGCGTAGGACTGGTGGTAGTGGCGGCTTACTGCTCAATCGCTCATAAAGGAGGAGCCCATCATCATGGTCATAAAGGAGGAGCCCATCGGTGTATTCATAAGAAGCCAACGGGAGAAGGCCAGTTACTTTCTAAATGCATAAAAAATAAATAAACAATAGATTACATTTAGGACATCCACACACAAAGTAGTTGCATAATACGACTTTGTCAAAATCAAGAAAAAATAATTTTCTTCAAATAAATAAACATGCATATAAGGAGTCTAGTCTCCATACTTGTGATTGAAAGCAGGAGGCACCAGAATCCAGTCTCCAAATAAAAATTCCCTCAAGAAAGAAAAGGTGGAATCAAAACCATTGCAACAGAATAAAGAGCTTCAAGGAAAATAGTTCCAACCTTCTACCCCAATAAAAGAGGGTATACAAAAAAAAAGCCAACAGAAAGGCTCGATCATCCCCAAGTGGATCCTTGCCTACTCCAAAGGCAAAACAAAAATTACTTCATGACTCAGCACCACCACCTGAGTCGTCAAAAAAGAGTAATTTGAAGCTTCAATCAACATCCTTCCATCCAAGAAAAAGGAAGTCATCAACATGAAAAAGCCAACGGAAAGGCTTGATCATCCCCAAGCGGATCCTTGCCTACTCCAGAGGCAAAACAAAAAGATTACCTCACGACTCAGCTTCGTCACCACTTGAGTCATCAAACACACTCATCCAGAATCTCCGCCACTTCCCCAAAGGAGAATAAGGACTACACAAGAGTCCATCAAAGAAAATACGGAGTCAAATCCTCCATATCACCAGGGGTCAACAAAAAGAAAGAAAAGAAAAACCTTTTGTAGACCCCAAATCTTGCCCGGCCTCCAAATAAAGACCAGAAGACCTCCTTTTCGAAGATGGATGAAGCCTAAAAAGCCACTAGGAGAGACTGTAGACCCCAAATCTTGCCCGGCCTCCAAATAAAGTCAGAAGACCCCCTATTTGAAGACGGCCGAAGCCTAACAAGCCACTAGGAGAGACTATTAGGCCCCCATACTAAGATAGGAGGTTTTTTTGGCCCGAAAAATAAAGTTTCTCGCCCTGAAGGGACGAGACCGCCTTCTGGAAGGACCAGACCGCCGTCTCGCCTCACGCCAGGGACGAGACCGCCGTCTGGATTATCCAGACGGCGGTCTCGACTTCTGCCTATTCGAGACGGCAGTCTGGATTATCCAAACGGCGGTCTCGACTCCCTGCATGGTCGAGACGGCGGTCTGGATTGTCCAGACGGCGGTCTCGACCCTGTCAGACGAAACGGCGGTCTCAACCTGTCAGGCGCGAAAAACTATAAATAGGGGCTCTCCCCCCCTCATTTCCACACAGAAACACAGTTCCTCCTCCTTCTCTCTAGATTTTCTCTCTCTAGAACCCCTCCGAAGCATTTCCGGAGTTTCTGAGTGTCTTTAGGAGTATTTTGAGCGTTCTAAATCTTCTTTAGAATCCCTCCGAGGCATTTCCGGAGTTTCTGAGAGTTGTAGAGTGAAGGGTTACCAAAAAGCACCCACTCTTTGAAGAGAAATAAAAAGCTTGCTTTGGAGGTGCATCCTCTCTCTTTCTAATTTTACCGCTTTTATTTAAAATTACGCATAGAAGTTAGGGCCATGTAGTCATAAACTTAAATTCTGCATAATAAAAAAGGGTAAAAGCGCAATTTTCCAGTTTAATTATTTATCCAAAGTAGCCGGCCTATCATAGGGAACCCGAAAGGGGCGTCGTAAAGGAACTAACACTTCCTTTACACGTAACTCAAGTCCCTTACCCAACTCTCGGTTCTAATGACCAAAGTTGGTTTTCGAAAACCAACGCCTTTTCTTTAAACTCCTTTTCCGATGTTTCCGGTAAAAACATCGGTGGCTGACTCCACGAACCCTTCAAAACCCGTTCTTGGGTTAGCCCGGTTATCTGGACAACCCAAGAACACTTTTCAAAACCTCGTCTCTAGGTTAGCCCGGTTATCGGACAACCTAAGGACGTTGTACCCACCCATAAAAAACGCGAAATCAAAATCAGAGGGTCGAAAAACCATCGCGTCGCTCCGACCAGCGTCGCTTTGACTGACTGGCGATGATGGCGACTCCACTGGGAAGCCTAGAGAGTTGATCCCATTTAGTGATGGGCTGAGCTTACAAATAATTAAACCAAGAAAATAGCGCTTTTACCCTCGCCTTGTATTATAACATGCTTTATTGTTTGGCTTTCAAATAAGCTGTTGCTTGTTTATACTTACGCAATTGATTGAAATATAAACCGCACACAAACCCTTGCACACTACAGTTCCCTCTATACCCGGGGCAAGTGAGATAACCATAGGGAGTGGGTGGCGGTACGGTTCGTCTGTAGTTAGGGCCTTGTGCCCACCGGTGTGATCGAAACCACCACTCAAGGTGATAACCTTCCTCTTTTGGCAACAAGACCGACTACGGCCTTAGTGCCGAGCATGGTTGGACGGCTGGAGAGTGGGGACCCTATAATGGGGGCACCTTGGGGGCCTTAGCCTGGTGAGAACAGCTAGAACCTACCCCGACCAATGCACTTTTCTGCAGGAAAATCCTACCTCGTGATTAAAACGACTTCTCGCCTGTTCGCGGATGAGTGAATTGTATGTGCATATGATTGTTGCATTTGTATGTTGCATAGCATAAACAAACAACAAAACAAAAATCACAAAAAAAAAACCCAAAAAAATATTTTTTACAAACAAACACCCTTATCTCTGACGATCCGCCTTTTAGCTAGCCTGGTTTCGGGTTCTTTGTAAGCTAAGTAGCCACGCAGCTCCGACGTAAGAGATAAGGGACGTTAAATATTCTTTCGTATAAAGCCATATTTTATCTCGGACGATCGCTTTTTAGCTAGCCTGGTTTTAGGTTCTTTGTAAGCTAAGTAACCACGCAGTTCCGATAGAAGAGATAAAAGGCTATAAAATAAAAAGCAATAAAAAATCAAAATAAAAAATCCAAAATAAATAAAATAATAATAAAATCAAAACATAAATAAAATAATGTTGACAAAGTCGTATCATTCATATTGCATCATAAGTGGAAAAACCAAGAGAAAAAATAAGTGTGCATACGCATCATTTTAATAAATCCCTCAAAAGTAGGTCTTAGAGGCGTTTTTTGGGAAAATTACTGGGCCAAATCCCCTGCGGGAATTTGCAGCTTGGTTCTTCACCCTTTTCTCTTCGTTTTGACATGTTGTGCGTCCAAATCGGACAACCCAGTCAAAAGTTATTCCATTTTCAATATCTGCTATCATAAAAAAAATAAAAAAATTTGGTAGTGCATACATAAATACATTCATTCTAGGGAGCACTAGATATCCCTAAGATAATGGCGAAAGAGGCCTCGAGCACATTTGTGACCTTCGCGACAAGGAAGGGACAAGTGTACTAAGGTGTGATGGTGATTGCCATTATACTTGTCAAATCTGTGATGGAGAAGGAACCATTACACCGAGGTGGGTAGGATACCCCACAAAGCATAAGCTTTAAGGAGGATACCTAAGCCATTGTCTTAAGGAATATCCATCTCGTAAATCATTCTTTTTAAACAATAAAAATCATTTTGCATTCTAGAAAGCGGCTGGTATTCTTCACGCTCTCATTCGCATAAAAAAAAAAAACAAAATCCCAAACACTATCATACATCATGTTAGAAAATAAAACATGATAATGTTTAGGAAAAAACAAACACTTGCATACATGAATCCACCAAACTTCATCCTCATAACATCATCTAGTAGAAGGCGGTTGAAGAAAGTGGACATTCCTCAATACCATGTGAAGAGGATAGGGCATTCGCATGCCATACACGGGAAGTAAAAAATGAAGTACATACAAATTTTAACCAACCTGTGCGTTCCTTTAGGGCTTTTCACCTTTAAAATGTGCTTTGAAACATTGCATTGAGGAATGTACACTGTCTGGATGAAATAAATAAAATTGTTTGTTTTCATCATCTCTTCAAACGTCTATCACATTCATAAATCGCATGCATTCATTCTCACTTTAATAAATAATAAGATAATAAAAAGAAATGATTAATTGATGTGCTTCCCATGAATCGGAATAAGATGGAGAGTAAGCCTTTTGTCATCAAGTTCTCTCCAATGGTTGATCTGCCCAAGGAGGATAGCAAGCCTCAACCATTGGATATCCAAGTTAATAAGGAAGAGGGGGCAAGGAGGCCGTTGCATTTATTTATGTCTCAAACCAAATAAAGTTGTACTATGGAGATACACAAAAACATCGTCTATCAATGAAGATATCTCCAGCATAGCCGACATTCGGGATTAGAAGTGGAAGAACCTACACCCCCGAGGAGCTACAAGACAATGCTGCCAAGAATAAAGAAAAAATAAAAAGACCAAAGAAAAACATAATCCAAAAAGGAAATTGAAGAGACTTTGGATTCACGACGCTGAGGAAATTCGCGACGCTCCGCCAAAGAGACAAACTCAGGGTAGGCGACAAGCTAGTCACATTTTGAGCTAGAGACGACATTCAGATCAGCAAGTCGTCTACCCTACCTTGAATGGATGCGACTGAAAAGGACATTCGAAATATCTTTTGCCAATACGAAAAGACTTCCCCAATAATATGAAGGTGACCCACATGATGAGAAAATATGGATATCGCCCAAACCAAGGGCTCATAAAAACTCTCAAGGAATAACGGAGCCACCAGATTTTAAAGACAATCCTTTAAAGCATGGCCTAGGGCATTACCCTACAAAGGATCAAGCTACATGGAGAAAAGGGAAGTCTCCCCTCTGCACCTCAAATCAGATTTTCCCATATAGAGGGGTTCAAGCGTCAAAAGCGACTTTAGTCATTAGGTGTTCTCCTTCTGATTCTTAGGGTTTATAAATCCAATGACTATTAGATATTACTCCTTGGGGCTAGCCCGACCCCCGAGCATTGTAGGGCACATATTTCCCTATTAATTACAAAGAATGTCATTCTTACTATCTGCTTCTCTTCTTGCTATTAATGTCTAAACCTCATTAATAACCATGTTTAAGCAAACATTTTCAAAGTGCGTCAAAGTAATCAAAATGCGTCATTGACCAAAATAAAAGTCAAATCCATCACTACTGATTGACTAGAAACACAAAATAAAGTTTTACCTCTTCATAAATAAAGCCGTGTTTCGCCAATGTTGTACAAAAAGAAAACAAAAATCAAAAGAAGTCCATAAAAGCCAAAGGCAAAAAAAAAAGAGGGCAAGATACCCGGTAGGAAACCCACTAAGGGAGCTACGCAAAAGATAGGGTCAACCCGGTAGGACACCCGAACAAAAATAAAGGGTAGCCTAGGCAAAAGTTAGGGTTACAAAATAAGGTCCGCTAGGATTCCCTGAAAATATACAAAAAGAAGGAACCTAGACAAAAGATAGGGCCAAAACACAACATCCTAAGCTGAAAACCCAAAGGGCAGACTAGGGAAGTCAATCAGTCATAACAAACGCCATAGAATAAGACGCCATTCCATAAACAAAACGTTTGTCTAAACTAGCCTAAACACTCTAACTAACCTTGGCTAGCCATGCTTACAAAAACCATTTTTGGCAAAATAAAAAAATTCTAAAACACAAGCCTTTGAATTAAATATCCTCTTCCTTCTTTTCTCTTGACCCTTACCACTACGACATTCTAGTAATTAGTAGGGAAATGTGGAGATAGTAATCAATAGGAGGATCAACATCCCCAAGGAAAGGGAGCGACGCACTGACATGGCAAGTCGCTCTACAATTAACACAATCATTCTTCGGTCATGAAAAAATCAAGACGGCAAAATGGGTACAGCCTATCCCTATCGACGAAAGCACATGACGTCAGAAGCTCACCAGAAGTAAAAGCACATTGGTTAATCCTTTTGAAAAATTAATTGAAATAGTATTATAGGATGCATATCGCAAACATTGCATGCATATGATAGGCTCCTATCTCTCAAAAAAGAGAAGAGAAAGAAAAAATGACAATAAAAAGAATAATGCCTGCTAGGAGATTCTTAGGCAAAAGTTAGGGTAGCCCGCTAGATTGAAAACCCGCAAAGGGCGGTCTAGGCAAAAGTCAGGGCATTCATAGAAAAGTAAAAAGCCCGCTAAGATATCCTAGGCAAAAATTAAGGCAGCCTGCTAGACCGAAAACCCCAAAAGGGCGGTCTAGGCAAAAGATAGGGCTAAACCAAAAAATGAATAAAAGAGAAGGGCCCTTCATCATAATCATAAAAAGTCCAGCAGGAGAATGCCAATCACTTTTCCAGATGCATCAATAACAAAGAATAGATTGCATTTAGGGCATCCACACATAAGTAGTCGCACAAAACGACTTTGTCAATGTCAAAAATAAAAGAAATGAAAATTACTTCAGACAAATAACAAAAAATGAAAAGCATTCATGCATATAAGGAGACTAGCTCCATGTTTGTGATTGAAAACAGGATCACTGTAACTACCAGCCTGATGGGGGGTTTATACCCATCAACCGAAGGATCGGCTACGTCAGGAGTAGTATCCAGAGGTTCTACCACGTGTCAACCAAAGGGATCGGCTACGTCAGGAGTAGTATCCCGGAGGTACATAAATACAACATCTCCCCAGAGGATCATCCGCCACAAGACGGGACGTCCGAAGGGTAACCGGCAAGAGGGTCAACTCCTTTACCTTCCTCGTCTACCTGCCGGCACAACAAAGCCAACAGTCGACTAGTCGAGTAAAGGGGGGCAGCATGAGACCCCAAATCTTGCCCGGCCTCCAAATAAAGTCAGAAGACCCCCTATTTGAAGACGGCCGAAGCCTAACAAGCCACTAGGAGAGACTATTAGGCCCCCGTACTAAGATAGGAGGTTTTTTTGGCCCGAAAAATAAAGTTTCTCGCCCTGAAGGGACGAGACCGCATTCTGGAAGGACTAGACCGCTGTCTCGCCTCACGCCAGGGAGGAGACCGCCGTCTGGATTATCCAGACGGCGGTCTCGACTTCTGCCTAGTCGAGACGACGGTCTGGATTATCCAAACGGCGGTCTCGACTCCCTGCATGGTCGAGACGGCGGTCTGGATTGTCCAGATGGCGGTCTCAACCCTGTCAGACGAAACGGCGGTCTCGACCTGTCAGGCGCGAAAAACTATAAATAGGGGCTCTCCCCCCCCCCCTCATTTCCACACAGAAACACACAGTTCCTCCTCCTTCTCTCTATATTTTCTCTCTCTAGAACCCCTCCGAAGCATTTCCGGAGTTTCTGAGTGTCTTTAGGAGTATTTTGAGCGTTCTAAATCTTCTTTAGAATCCCTCTGAGGCATTTCTGGAGTTTCTGAGAGTTGTAGAGTGAAGGGTTGCCAAAAAGCACCCACTCTTTGAAGAGAAATAAAAAGCTTGCTTTGGAGGTGCATCCTCTCTCTTTCTAATTTTACCGCTTTTATTTAAAATTACGCATAGAAGTTAGGGCCATCTAGTCATAAACTTAAATTTCGCATAATAAAAAAGGGTAAAAGCGCAATTTTCCAGTTTAATTATTTATCCAAAGTAGCCGGCCTATCATAGGGAACCCGAAAGGGGCGTCGTAAAGGAACTAACACTTCCTTTACACGTAACTAAGTCCCTTACCCAACTCTGGTTCTAATGACCAAAGTTGGTTTTCGAAAACCAACGTCTTTTCTTTAAACTCCTTTTCTGATGTTTCCGGTAAAAACATCGGTGGCGACTCCACGAACCCTTCAAAACCCGTTCTTGGGTTAGCCCGGTTATCGGACAACCCAAGAACACTTTTCGAAAACCTCGTCTCTAGGTTAGCCCGGTTATCGGACAACCTAAGGACGTTGTACCCACCCATAAAAAACGCGAAAATCAAAGAGGGTCGAAAAAAAAATCGCGTCGCTCCGACCGCCTCATTTTGACGGCGGCGACAGAGACTATTAGGCCCCCATACTAGGATAGGAAGGATTTTCCGTACGAAAATAAGTTTTCTCGCCTCTTTGGGACGAGACCACCGTCTCGCCTCAGGCAAGTGGCGAGACCGCTGTCTCGTTTGATGAGACGGCGGTCTCGCCACCTGCGAATGGCGAGACGGCGGTCTCGCTTCCCCAGACGGCGGTCTCGCCACCTGCGAATGGCGAGACGGTGGTCTCGTTTGGCGAGACGGCGGTCTCGCCATCTGCGCAGGACGAGACGGCGGTCTCGTTGGGCGAGACGACGGTCTCGACCCTGTCAGACGAGAACGGCGGTCTCGCCACTGACAGGCGCAAAAACCTATAAATAGTTGCTCTCCCCCCCTCATTTCCACACACTCAAGCATTAGCTCTGCCTTCTCTCTAAAAACTTCTCTCTAGAATCCCTCCGACGCATTTCCGGAGTTTCTGAGTGCATTTGAGAGCGTTTTTCGGCGTCTAGAAGAATTTTCGACGTCTTGTAGAGTGAAGGGCTGCCAAAAAGCACCCATTTATTTTAAAGAAATATAAAAAGCTTGCTTCGGAGGTTTAATTTCTCCCCCTTCTACTTTTACTGCTTTAATTTAAATTATGCAATAGATTAGGGCCATGTAGTCATAACTTTAAATTCCGCACAATAAAAAAAGGGCAAAAGCATATTTTCCGGTTTATTTATTAACAATAAAAGCTGGCCTATCATAGGGAACCCGAAAGGGGCGTAGTAAAGGAACTAATACTTCCTTTACAACGTAACTAACTCCCTTACCCAACTCTGGTTCTAATGACCAAAGTTGGTTTTTGAAAACCAACGCCTTTCAAAAACCTTTTCCGATGTTTCCGGTAAAAACGTCGGTGGCGACTCCATAGAACCCAAAATAAATAAGTCCTTGGGTTAGCCCGATTATCGGACAACCCAAGGACACCTTTTGGAAAACCTCGCCCCTAGGTTAGCCCGGTTATCGGACAACCTAAAGGCAATGTAACCACCCATTAAAACGCGAAAACAAAAGGGTCGAAAAACCATCGTGTCGCTCCAACCGCCTCTCTCTTTTCAGACGGCGGCGACAGATGGCGACTTCATTGGGGAAGCCTCGAGAGTTGATCCCATTTAGTGATGGGCCGGCTTAAAAATAAATAAACCAAGAAAATAACACTTTTGCCCTTAACTTGTATTATAACATGTTTTAATGTTTGGCTTTAATAAATTGTTGTTTGTTTATACTTACGCAATTGCTTGAAATATAAACTGCACACAATCCCTTGCACACAACAGTTCCCCCTATACCTGGGGGCAAGTGAGATAACCATAGGGAGTGGGTGGCAGGTACGGTTCGCTGTAGTGAGGGCCTTGAGCCCACCAGTGTGATCGGAAACCACCACTCAAGGTGATAACCTTCCTCTTTTGGCAATAAGACTGACTAGGGCCTTAGTGCTAAGCATGGTCGGACGGCTGGAGAGTGGGGACCCTATAATGGGGGCACCTTGGGGGCCTTAGCCTGATGAGAACAGTTAGAACCAACCCTTGCCAATGCACTTTTCTGCAGGAAAACCCTACCTCATAAAAACGAATTCTCGCCTGTTCGTGGATGATCGAATTGTGTGTGCATATGTTTGTTGCATTTGTCTGTTGCATAGCATAAACAAACAACAGAACAGAATCACAAAAAATATTCTTTCACATAAACACCCTTATCTCGGACAGTCTGCCTTTTAGCTAGCCTGGTTTCAGGTTCTTTGTAAGCTAAGAAGCCACGCAGTTCCGACAGAAGAGATAAGGGACGCTAAAATATTCTTTCACATAAAGCCATATTTTATCTTGGACAGTCTGCCTTTTAGCTAGCCTGGTTTCAGGTTCTTTGCAAGCTAAGTAGCCACACAGTTCCGACAGAAGAGATAAAAGGCTATAAAATAAACAAATAAACATCAAAATACCAAAATACCAAAAAAATAAATAAACTTCTGACAAAGTCAAAACATTCATATTACATCATACCATGAGTGAATAAAAACCAAGAGAGAAAATAAAAAAGTGATAGCGCATGCAACATCATTCAAACATAATCTCTCATGCATAAACATATCCATGTTAGTTTAAGCACTCAACATGCATTAATAAAATTCTTCCGGGCATTCTAGAAAGTGGCTGGTCCTCTCCACGTCCGCACTCGAGCACAAAAAGCAAAAGCAATGGAAAGCCTAGAAGAGCAAAATCGAAAGCTCACTGCGGAGGTCAATACCCTCCGTGAGCAGATGGCCCAACTGATGGAGGTTGTGCGCTAGGGGCAGAGCAAGGACAAAGAGAAAGCTGAACACATTCCTCCCCATGAGGAGGATGAAGAAGAATACTTCTATGACGAGAAGGATGCTAAGACTGCACGCATCCTTACTCCAGAGGTGTCCAAACAACAATTCTCTGCCCTGGAGGAGAGACTCAAGGCGGTCGAAGGGCACAACTTTGACGTCAAAGAGGTGGCGGACATGTGCCTGGTGAAAAACATCCACTTCCCTCCCAAATTCAAGATCCCAGACTTCCCCAAGTACGCCGGATGACCTCGCCCAATGAACCATCTTACGATGTATTGTCGTAAGATGGCCGCCCATGCTGAAAACGAAAACTCCCGATCCACTCGCTTCCAGGAGAGTCTGGCGGATACAACTCTCAACTGGTACATGCAGTTAGAGAGAGGGCAGGTCCAAAACTGGAAACAGCTGGCTGACGCTTTTCTCCATCGTTACCGATACAACATTGATCTGACTCCTGATAGGTCAGATCTCAGGACTCTGAGCAAAAGGAACGACGAGCCTTTTAAAGCGTACGCCCAAAGATGGAGGGAAATGGCTGCCCAAATAGAGCCTCCTTTGACGGATAAGGAGACAGTGGCTATGTTCATCGATTCACTGACTGGAGCGTACTACGACAAGGCAATAGCCAGTACCTCCAACCTTTTCTCAGACATAGTCACTGTGGGGGAAAGAGTGGAGCAAGGACTGAGGAGCGGGAAGATAGCACAGTCTTCCCAAGCTGGGGTCTCATTCAAGAAGCCTGCTGGCAAGAAGAGGGCCGAATCTGTGCATGCAATCAACTTCGCCACTCCTTCTTCTACCCCACCAACGGCTAGGCAGCCCCGCAAGAAAGAGAGGAAGTTCACTCCAATCTCCACTTCCTATGGACTACTGCTGCCTCAGCTGTTGGAAGCCAAGCTCCTAACCTGCGCTCCTCCCAAGAAACAATTGGAGCCTCCCTACCCCGAATGGTATAAGCTAAACGAGAAATGCGCTTACCATTCGAGTTCACCCGGGCATTCTATAGAAAATTGCTTGACTCTTAAGTATCGGGTTCAAGAATTAATCGACGCTGGGTGGATAACTTTCAACGCCTCTGCTTCCGATGTCGACGCCAAACCTCTATCGAAGCCAGAGTAGCAAAAAGGGAGGACTAAGAGGATCAGCCCTTAGGGTGTCTATTTTTAAGCTTTCCTTTGTATCTCCTGTGGTCCCCGCCCGTGGCCGCAGGAATTTTGATTAAAAGGGCTTGTACATACATCTTCATTTTCATTAATACACGAGGCATTTCATCATATTCATTCTTTTCCCTCTTCTGTTTATTATTCTTTCAAAAATAAATTGAATAATAAAATCTATGACTAAAACAGAACCTAAAACACATCATGTCTATGATTGATGAATCTCCGTGGACCCCAGAAACGGAAAGTGAATGGGTCGGATCCGACAGTGAGCAGGAGACCATTTCTCCGGATATGCAAAGAATGCTGGAAAAGGAAACACACATCATACAACCGCACCAGGAGAAAGTAGAAACTGTCAATTTGGGAAAAGAGGATGAGGAGAAAAAGGTTAACATCGGCACCCAAATAAAAGGTAGCGTAAGGGAAGAATTGATACAGCTTCTGAAGGAGTATATGGATGTGTTTGCTTGGTCCTATCATGACATGCCTGGGCTCGACACGAGCATAGTGGAGCATAGATTGCCGTTAAAAGAGGGGTTTCGACCTGTGAAACAAAAACTCAGAAGGATCAAACCAGATTGGTCCCTAATGATAAAGGAGGAGGTGCAAAGGCAGTTGGATGCCAATTTCCTGGTAGTCTCCAAATACCCAGAATGGTTGGCCAACATAGTACCCGTCATAAAAAAGACTAGGAAGGTCAGGGTCTGCGTAGACTATAGGGACCTCAATCGAGCAAGTCCAAAGGACGACTTTCCCCTATCACATATAGACACACTGGTAGACCATACCGCTACCAACACGTTGTATTCCTTCATGGACGGGTATGCGGGATACAACCAAATCAAATTGGCCGTTGAGGATAGAGAAAAAACCTCCTTCATTACACCATGGGGCACTTTCTGTTATCGGGTGATGCCGTTTGGGCTGAAAAATGCAGGGGCTACCTACCAAAGGGCTATGGTCACATTATTCCATGACATGATCCACAAGGAAATAGAAGTGTATGTGGACGACATGATTGCCAAGTCCAGAAATGAAATGGACCACATTCGATATCTCCGAAAACTTTTTGATCGACTTCGGAAGTATCAACTTAAGCTAAACCCGACAAAATGCACTTTTGGAGTACGATCAGGAAAACTCCTAGGGTTCATTGTCAGTGAAAGAGGAATCGAGGTGGACCCCGACAAACCAAGGCAATTTTGGAAATGCCCCCACCAAGCACGGAAAAGGAGGTCAGAGGTTTTCTGGGCCGAATAAACTACATTGCCCGTTTCATCACACAGTTGACGGATAAATGTATACCCATCTTTAAACTGTTGCGCAAAAATCAGCCAACGGTGTGGAACGAAGAATGCCAACAAGCGTTCGACAAAATCAAAACTTGTTTAACCAATCCGCCAGTGCTGGTACCACCCGTTGAAGGGAGACCTCTGATCCTATATTTGTCAATTCTTGAAGAGTCCATGGGGTGCGTGCTCGGCCAACACGATGAAACCGGAAAAAAGGAACGGGCCATTTATTATCTCAGTAAGAAATTCTCAGATTATGAAACCCGTTACACACCATTCAAAAAAACTTGTTGCGCATTGGTATGGGTCACTCAACGTCTCAGACAGTATATGGCTCGACACACAACATGGTTGGTCTCCAAAATGGATCCAATCAAATACCTCTTCGAGAAGCCCATTTTGACAGGAAGAATAGCTAGGTGGCAGGTCCTCCTCTCAGAATTTGACATCATTCATGTCACCTAGAAAGCTATTAAAGGAAGTCCCCTAGTGGATTATTTAGCCGATGGATCCACAGATGAATACCAATCTTTACAGGATGACTTTCCCGATGAGCATATCATGCATATCGAACACGAAGAGACCAAAGAAGAGATGTGGACCATGTTCTTCGATGGGGCTTCAAACATGCTTGGACACGGGGTAGGAGCTATTTTGATATCCCCCGAAAAGAAACACATTCCTGTAACGGCCAAGCTTAATTTCGATTGCACCAACAACATGGCCGAATACGAAGCATGTGCAATAGGAATCTGCGCGGCTTTAGATCATGGGGTCACTAAGCTCAAAATATTCGGTGATTCATCCCTCGTCATCTATCAACTTAAAGGTGAATGGGAAACCCGAAACTCAAAATTGATCCCATACCTAGAGAACATCCGCGAGCTAGTCTCAAGAATGGAAAACGTCACCTTCCAGTATATCCCTAGGGAGGACAATCAAATTGCCGACGCCCTCACCACTCTATCATCCATGTTTGCCCTGGACCAGGAACATGAGATGCCAATCATTCAAGTCAAATTGCATGATAAACAAGCTTTCTGCATGGCAGTAAATGGCGAGCACGATCAAAACCCCTGGTACCATGACATCAAGCGGTACCTCATGAAGGGAGAATACCCCGAAGGAATCAGTGACAATGATAAGCGAACCATTCGCAAAAGGGCCGTAGGGTTCACGTTGATTGAAGGAACCCTCTACAAAAAGAGCCCCGATTCCACCCTCCTAAGGTGTGTGGACCAAGAAGAAGCCCAAACCTTGATAAAAGAAATCCACAAGGGGACTTTTGGAACCCACGCACCCGGGCATGTCATGGCAAAGAAAATCCTCAGGGCAGGGTACTATTGGTCCACGATGGAAGCTGATTGTCACCAATATGCCAAGAAATGTCACAAGTGCCAAGTATACGCCGATAACATTCACGTGTCGTCCGCACCTCTCAGTAACCTGGCTACACCATGGCCATTCTCTATGTGGGGCATGGATGTCATCGGACCCATTGAACCCAAAGCGTCCAACGACCATCGCTTCATATTGGTAGCAATAGACTATTTCACCAAGTGGGTTGAGGCGGCATCATACGCACATGTAACCCGGAAAGTGGTGACTACCTTCATCAAGAAAAACATTATATGTCGGTACGGCATCCCTCATAGGTTCATTACTGACAATGGGACCAATCTCAACAATAAGATGATGGAGGAATTATGCCAAGACTTCAAAATCCAGCACCACAATTCCTCTCCGTACCGACCAAAGATGAACGGTGCAGTAGAGGCAGCCAATAAAAATATCAAGAAAATTATCCAGAAAATGGTGGTCACCTACAAAGATTGGCATGAAATGCTTCCCTTTGCCTTACATGGCTACCGAACGTCGGTACGAACCTCCACAGGGGATACCCCGTTTTCCCTCGTATACGGAATGGAGGCCGTGCTACCGATAGAGGTCGAGATTCCATCCCTGCGAGTTGTCATGGAAGCCAAGCTGACAGAAGCCGAATGGGTCCAAAACCGGTATGATCAATTGAACCTAATCGAAGAAAAACGGCTGGACGCCATATGATGGGGGCAAGCTTATCAGCGGAAAATCAAGAAAGCCTACGACAAGAAGGTCAATACCCGCACCTTCCAAGAAGGAGATCTAGTAGTGAAGAAACTGCTTCCTGCCCAGAAAGACAAAATCGGGAAATGGGCAGCAAACTGCGAAGGACCCTTTGTGGTCAAGCGAGTCTTCTCAGGAGGAGCCCTTATCCTCACCAACATGGATGGAGAAGAGCTCCGATATCCTGTCAACTCAGATGCGGTGAAAAAATATTACGCCTAAAGACATTGCTCATGACCCGTCAGGATGAAAACTCGCAAAGAACATCCTGGGCAAAAGATAGGGCCTGTATACCTCGCTAGGACACGTCCTAGGCAAAAATTAAAGGTTTCAAAAAAACAAAACGAACAAAAAGAGCAATGATTACCTTAGCCGAAAACCGCAAAGGCGACTAAGGTAATACCTTCACAAAAGCAAGCAGACTTCGCATAGTCATCACTCCGGGTTCGAGCATCTCAATTGAAGTAACCGGGACAAACGGGGAAACAAAGATCACAAACATGATTGTGGCACCCTCATACAGTTTAGCCAACCTTGGCCAGCCTTGCTTACAAATTCTTTTGTAAACCCCCATGTAAGAATAAACCATATGTTGATATCAATAAAATTGTCTTTCCTTCTCTATTTGTGTAAATGCCTCTGTATTAACGAAATATGAGCATGCATAAAACAAACAATTCGAGAAAGCATAAAAACAAAAGACGAACATCACCAACCAGGGCCGTCCCAAGTAAAAAGTGCAGGGTAGCCTGCTAGATCGAAAACCCGCAAAGGGCGGTCTAGGCAAAAGATAAGGCTTTCGTAAAAAGGAAAAAGCCCATCAAAATATCTCAAACAAAAAATCAAAACCCGCTAGATCGAAAACCCGCAAAGGGCGGTCTAGGCAAAAGACCGGGTTGAAACAAAAAAGAATAGTCACGAGAGAACAAAGAGAAAGGAAAGTACCGGTCACTTTCTAGATGTCCTTAAATAAAATTGCATCAACAACATCCACACACGAATAGTCGCACAAAAATGACTTTGTCAAAAGTAAAACAAACAAAAATACAGTAGACAAATAAAAGGCATTCATATAGGAAGGTCAACCTCATGCTTGCATTTCATAAAAAAAAAAACTTAAACTTAAAAAAGAAAAGGCATATGCTCAAAAGCCAAAATCCTAAACCACGAGGAAAAGGCAGGATTAAGCCATCACCTCAACCAACAAAATTTCGGCTACCAAGCAAGAGTCGAACAAAACTAGGACCCATCCGACCAGCCAGCAAGGATCGGATGATCACCACCAAAAAAACAAAAACAAAGAATCCCCAGCAACCAACAAAGCTGGATGAAGCACCCAACAAAATCCCCGGCACAGCCCAGACGATCATTCAAGAAGCCCAAGAGCATCTACCAACACAAAAATCACTCCCCAGAGAGCAGGCGCATGGGCCACTTGAACAGTAAGCCGCCACTACCACCGGTCCTACGTAGTGGACTATACCAGCCTGATAGGGGGTTTATACCTATCAACCTGCGCACGCGTTGCGCCTGATCTGCGCTCGAGCCGGATCAGTAAGTCGCACTACCACTCTGATGGGGGGTTCATGCCCATCCGGTCCCACACAACGGACCGTACCAGCCTGATGGGGGGTTCATACCCATCCAGTCCCACACAACGGACTGCATCTACCAGCCTGATAGGGGGTTCATACCCATCAACCGAAGGATCGACTACCGTCAGAAGGAGTATCCTGAGGTTTTACCACGTGTCCACCAAAGGGATCGGCTACGTCAGAAGTAGTATCCTGGAAGTGCACGAACACCGAAGTTTTCCCCAGAAGATCACCCGCCGCAAGACGGAACATCTGAAGGGCAACCGGGCAAGAGGGTCAACTCCTTTATCTTCCTGTCAATCTGTCTGGCACAACAGACCAACAGTTGACTAGTCAGGTAAAGGGGGGGCAGCTGTAGACCCCAAATCTTTCCCGGCCTCCAAATAAAGACCAGAAGACCTCCTTTTCGAAGATGAATGAAGCCTAAAAAGCCACTAGGAGAGACTATTAGGCCCCCATACTAGGATAGGAAGGATTTTCCGTACGAAAATAAGTTTTCTCGCCTCTTTGGGACGAGACCGCCGTCTCGAAATCGAGACCGCCGTCTTGCCTCAGGCAAGTGGCAAGACCACCGTCTCGTTTGATGAGATGGCGGTCTCGCCACCTGCGAATGGCGAGACGGTGGTCTCGCTTTCCCAGACGGCGGTCTCACCACCTGCGAATGGCGAGACGACGGTCTCGTTTGGCGAGACGACAGTCTCGCCATCCGTGCAGGAAGAGACGGTGATCTCGACCCTATCAGACGAGAACGACGGTCTCACCACTGACAGGCGCGAAAACCTATAAATAGGGGCTCCCCCCCCCCTCATTTCCACACACCTCAAGCATTAGCTCTGCCTTCTCTCTAAAAACTTCTCTCTAGAATCCCTCCGACGCATTTCCGGAGTTTTTGAGTGCATTTGAGAGCGTTTTTCGGCGTCTAGAAGAATTTTCGACGTCTTGTAGAGTGAAGGGCTGCCAAAAAGCACCCATTTATTTTAAAGAAATATAAAAAGCTTGCTTCGGAGGTTTAATTTCTCCCCCTTCTACTTTTACTGCTTTAATTTAAATTATGCAATAGATTAGGGCCATGTAGTCATAACTTTAAATTCCGCACAATAAAAAAAGGGCAAAAGCATATTTTCCGGCTTATTTATTAACAATAAAAGCTGGCCTATCATAGGGAACCCGAAAGGGGCGTAGTAAAGGAACTAATACTTCCTTCACAACGTAACTAACTCCCTTACCCAACTCTGGTTCTAATGACCAAAGTTGGTTTTCGAAAACCAACGCCTTTCAAAAACCTTTTCCGATGTTTCCGGTAAAAACGTCGGTGGCGACTCCATAGAACCCAAAATAAATAAGTCCTTGGGTTAGCCCGATTATCGGACAACCCAAGGACACCTTTTCGAAAACCTCGCCCCTAGGTTAGCCCGGTTATCGGACAACCTAAAGGCGTTGTAACCACCCATAAAAATGCGAAAACAAAAGGGTCGAAAAACCATCGCGTCGCTCCGACCGCCTCTCTCTTTTCAGACGGCGGCGACACCTTTCATTCCCCAATAGAGGCCACGAAAAATGCCGAATAAATATCTCCAAGTAGAGCATTTCAGAAAAATCTACAAAAAAGGAAAACAAGAAAATTTCCATCCTCTAGCTTAATAAGAGCTTCACAAAGTTAGGAGCCAAGACTCCATCACAAAAAATCAAATCAAAGATTGGATCCCCAGGAAGCCAATAAACTCCTCGGGATCGCCAAAAAGAAAAGAGAAAAAAGAAATCTCTTCATCCAGCAGATAACAAAAAAGCCAGTGTGCATAAAAGAAATTAAAAAGGCGCACACTTTTAAAAGCCAAATTTTCAAAATCGCGAAAAAAGAGATAAAATCGCGAGAAAAAAGTAAAAACTCATTCCCCAGCAGGAATAAGAGCATAGGCAAAGCCAGTTCAAAACAACAGCATCCAACAAGGAGTCAAAAACTCCATTCCTCCCTAGGGGCAAGTCAAAATAGATTTCCGGGAGAGCAATCAAATCCCCGATGAATCATCAAAAGGGAAAAACTACCCAAGTGAGCCTACAACAGAGGCAAACTACAAATTCATATCCTCAGGGAATTAATCGCCTATAACACCCAATATGGATATCCCTAATGGAATGCAAAGCTTCCACTTCCAATGAAACCTCTGCCTACTCAGAGACGAGCAAAGAGCTAATATCCCCAAGAAATGGGAAATCAACCTTCGCAAGAGGCAATATAAGCCCAAAGCATAAAAGTCTTCACCACTGCTGAAGCATTTGCCTAAAAACAAGAGGCACAATCAACAAGAAATCAACAAATCCTCAATGAATTCCTGCCTAAATTAAGAGGCAAACATCAATAAACCCCCGCAAAAACCGGACGGCTAAATAGAAAAGTCTGAAACCACAAATCCCCAGGAGATTCCTGCCTAAAATAAGAGGCAACCAACAAGAATCACCCGTAAAACAGGATGGCTAAATAAAAAAGTCAAAAACAAGAATCCCCGGCAAAGACCGGATGGCTAAAAAGAAAAGCCAAAAACAAGAATCCCCGACAAGACCGGATGGCTAAAAAGAAAAGCCAAAAATAAAGAATCCCCACAAGATCGGATGGCTAAAAAGAAAAGCTAAAAACAAGAATACCCGGCAAGACCGGATGGCTAAAAAGAAAAGCCAAAAACAAAGAATCCCCGGCAAAGACCGGATGGCTAAACAAAAAAAGCCAAAAACAAAGAAATCCCTGGTAAAACCGAATGACTAAAATAGAAAAGTCAAAAAGAAAGAAAATCAATTACTCCCCATGGAATAGGCGCATGATCAAGACAATAAGCCGCCAACACATATCCAAAAATCGGATGAGGGTTTGTACTCATTAATCAAAAGACTGAATGCTGAAAAAGAGCATCCCAAGAGCCTTATAGAATAGGGTTCGTACTGGGTGAGGGTAGGTACTCACCAGAGCCTTATAGAATAGGGTTCGTACCAGGTGGGGGTAGGTACCCACAAGAGCCTTATAGAATAGGGTTCGTACCAGGTGAGGGTAGGTACTCACCAGAGCCTTATAGAATAGGGTTCGTACCAGGTGGGGGTAGGTACCCACAAGAGCCTTATAGAATAGGGTTCGTACCAGGTGGGGGTACTCACCAGAGCCTAGGTACTCACCAGAGCCTTATAGAATAGGGTTCGTACCAGGTGGGGGTAGGTACCCACAAGAGCCTTATAGAATAGGGTTCGTACCAGGTGGGGGTAGGTACCCACAAGAGCCTTATAGAATAGGGTTCGTACCAGGTGGGGGTAGGTACCCACAAGAGCCTTATAGAATAGGGTTCGTACCAGGTGGGGGTAGGTACCCACAAGAGCCTTATAGAATAGGGTTCGTACCGGGTGAGGGTAGGTACTCACCAGAGCCTTATAGAATAGGGTTCGTACCAGGTGGGGGTAGGTACCCACAAGAGCCTTATAGAATAGGGTTCGTACCAGGTGGGGGTAGGTACCCACAAGAGCCTTATAGAATAGGGTTCGTACCAGGTGGGGGTAGGTACCCACAAGAGCCTTATAGAATAGGGTTCGTACCAGGTGGGGGTAGGTACCCACAAGAGCCTTATAGAATAGGGTTCGTACCAGGTGGGGGTAGGTACCCACAAAAGCCTTATAGAATAGGGTTCGTACCAGGTGGGGGTAGGTACCCACAAGAGCCTTATAGAATAGGGTTCGTACCAGGTGGGGGTAGGTACCCACCAGAGCCTTATAGAATAGGGTTCATATCCACAAAAGCCTTATAAAATAAGGTTTATACCAGATGAGACTAGGTACTAATCAGAATCTAGCAAAATGCAGATTCATACCAGGTGGGGGTAGGTACCCACCAGAGCCCTATAGAATAGGGTTCGTACCAACAAGAGCCTTATAGAATAGGGTTCGTACCAGGTGGGGGTAGGTACCCACAAGAGCCTTATAGAATAGGGTTCGTACCAGGTGGGGGTAGGTACCCACAAAAGCCTTATAGAATAGGGTTCGTATAAGGTGGGGGTAGGTACCCACAAGAGCCTTATAGAATAGGGTTCGTACCAGGTGGGGGTAGGTACCCACCAGAGCCTTATAGAATAGGGTTCATATCCACAAAAGCCTTATAAAATAAGGTTTGTACCGGATGAGGGTAGGTACTCATCAGAATCTAGCAAAATGCAGATTCATACCAGGTTGTGGTAGGTACCCACCAGAGCCCTATAGAATAGGGTTCGTACCAGCAAGAGGCTTATAAAATAAGGTTTGTACCAGATGAGGGTAGGTACTCATCAGAATCTAGCAAAATGCAGATTCACACCAGGTGGGGGTAGGTACCCACTAGAGCCTTATAAAATAAGGTTTGTACCAGATGAGGGTAGGTACTCATCAAAATCTAGCAAAAAATGCAGATTTGTACCAGATGAGGGTAGGTACTCATCAGAATCTAGCAAAAATGCAGATTCGTACCAGGTGGGGGTAGGTACCCACCAGAGCCTTATAAAATAAGGTTTGTACCGAATGAGGGTAGGTACTCATCAGAACCTAGCAAAATGCATCAGGTAGAGTAAAATACTCACCAGAGCATTACAAAAACGGGTTGCAAAGACCTTGCTTCTATTAGAGGATAGTTCAATGTTGAGCACCTCGGAAGTAAGTACCCACAAGGGTTTAGCAAAATGCGAACTCATACCAAGTGAGGGTAAGTACTCACCAAAGCCTTGCAGAACAAGGTTCATACCAAGTGGGGGTAGGTACCCACAAGAACCTTATGGAATATGGTTCATACCAGATCAAAATCTAGCAAAGAGTAGATTCATACCTAGTGGGGGTAGGTACCCACAAGAGTCTAGTGAAATGCAGACTCATACCTGGTGAGGGTAAGTACTCACCAGAGCCTTATAAAAGAAGGCTCAAACCAGATAGGGGTTGGTACCTATAAAAAATATTTATCATCCGGAGGATCAGCAAACTTCAAGCGAAGGAGCATCTGAAGGATAACCTGGCAAAAAGGGTTAACTCCTTCCCCTACCAACTAACTTTGTCGGCATATTAGGCCAACAATTAGTCAGGCAGGTGAAGGGGGGGCAACTGTAGACCCCTAATTTTGCCCGGCCTCTCAATAAAGGCTAAGGAGACTTCCTATAACAAGATAAAGCTTGCCCGACATCTCAATATAGGCCAAGAAGACTTCCTATATGAAGATAAAGCTTCAATGGATGTCTATCGGCATCAATCGACGTCCGAATAAAGAAAGGAAAGCTTCCCAGGGGTCCCAGAACACAAAATCTGGCAGAACACAGTCGAGATGGTCGTCCCAGAAGTTGGGACGACCGTCCCACATGCCCAGACCGCCGTCCCAAGTTTCAGACGACCGTCCCAACTGGTTTTGATGCTTGGGACGGCCGTCCCAAATCCAAGACGGCCGTCCCGACTTCCCCAGACGCCCATCCCTGTTTTCTAGGCCCCAGACGGCCGTCCCAATGCGCCAAGCTGCGAAAACTATAAATAGGAGGCTCATTTGCCACTTTTTCACACTCCAGACAACTCCAAACACTTGTCTTCTCTCCCTACTTCGAATGAACTCTCTGATTGCCTTAAAAAGGTAACAATCGGTTAAGGAATTGTATTCCAGCATTCAATTCTTCTTTAAAATTTAGTCAAGTCGATATTGTATTCGGGGAGGAGAGTCTTTGTAGAGCGGGGGATTGCCAAAACGCATCCTCACAATTCAAGATTTCTAATACAAAGCTTGCTACGAAGGTTCTTTTCACTTCTCTTCTCTTTTATTGCTTTATTTATTGCATTATGTATGCAATATAAAATAAAATCATGTAAATAGCCACTTTTAATATTATGCAATAAAATAGGGTAATAGCGTAATTTCTCATAATCTTTACTTAATGAATAAATCCGTCATAGGGAACCCGAAAGGGGCGTTGTGGGGGTGCTAACACCTTCCCCACACGTAACTAACTCCCTTACCCAACTCTGGTTATAATGGCCAAGTTTGGTTTTTCTTAAAATCAACGCTTTTTATCCTTTTCCAATGTTTATGGTCAAAACATTGGTGGTGACTCCATAAGAACCCCTTTTCGAAAACCTTGCTTTTATTAGAGGATAGTTCAATTGTTGAGCACCTCGGGAGCAATGAACACATTTTAACATAAAAACGCGAGTCTAAACCATCTTTTCGCGACCGCTCGCATAAACGTTCGAGATGTCCATAGATGTCGGAACGGACGGCGGCGACAATGTATGATAGCTTTTTGTATTTTTTTTTCAAAAATAAACTATCTATATGGATGTTTTATGAATTTGATGTTTTATGAACAAGGTCCCATTTTTATTTGATTGGGTTTTTTATGATTTGATATATTTCTTTTCATGGTTTTATTTTATAGCCTTTTATCTCTTCTGTCGGACTGCGTGGCTACTTAGCTTACAAAGAACCTGAAACCAGGCTAGCTAAAAGGCAGACTGTCCAAGATAAAATGGTTTATTACGAAAGAATAATGTTTAGCGTCCCTTATCTCTTCTGTCGGACTACGTGACTACTTAGCTTACAAAGAACCTGAAACCAGGCTAGCTAAAAGGTAGACTGTCCGAGATAAGGATATTTATTGCGAAAATATTTTTATGATTTTTTTGTTGTTTGGTTATGCTATGCAATCAAATGCAACAAACAAATGCACACACAATTCACTCATCCGCGAACACGTAAGAAGACGTTTTAATCACGAGGTAGGATTTTTCTGCAGAAAAGTGCGTTGGCAAAGGTAGGTTCTAACTATTCTTACCAAGGCTTAGGCCCCCAAGGTGCCCCCATTATAGGGTCCCCACTCTCTAGCCTTCCAACCATGCTTAGCACTAAGGCCATAGTCAGTCTTTGTGCAAAAAGAGGAAGGTTAACCTTGAGTGGTGGTTTCCGATCATACCGGTGGGTTGCATGGCCCTCACTACGACAAATCGTACTTGCCACCCACTCCCTATGGATTTCTCACTTGCCCCTGGGTATACAGGGAACTGTTGTGTGCAAGGGTTTGCGTACAATGTTATTTCAAACAATTGCGTAAAATAAACAAACAACAGTTATTAAAGCCAAACAAGTAAAGCAAGGTAGGGTAAAAGAAAAATTTCTAAATTTATTTATTAGACCGGCCCATCACTAAATGGGATCAACTCTCTAGGCTTCCCCAGTGGAGTCGCCATTTGTCGTCGCCGTCAAAAGAGGCGGTCAGAGTGACGCAATGGTTCCGACTTCCCATTTTTACGTTTTTATGGGTGGTGTTACAACGCCTCTAGGTTGTCCGATAACCGGGTTGGACCTAAAAGTAGATTTTCAAAGGGGTTCTTATGGAGTCGTCACTGATGTTTTTACCGGAAACATCGAAAAAGGAAAAAAAAAAGAAGGCGTTGGTTTTTTAAGAAAAGCCAACTTTGGCCATTATAACCAGAGTTGGGTAAGGGAGTTAGTTACGTGTAGGGAAGGTATTAGCTTCCCTACGACGCCCCTTTTGGGTTCCCTATGATAGGCCGGTTATTTCGTAAATAAATTAAAAATGATGCTTTTACCCTTTTATTTGCAGAATTAAAAGATAACGACTACATGGTCCTAATTAATACATATATAAACAATAAAGTGGTAAAAGAGAGAGAGAGAGAGAGAGTGAAGAAAGCTCCGGAGCAAGCTTTGATTAATTCTTTAAAAGATAAGGTGCGTTTTGGCAGCCCTTCGCTCTTACAATGTCGAATTCTCTCTCGAAACGCTATAAAAACTCTCTTAAAGACACTCAGAAAACTCCGAAAATGCTTCGAAGGGGCTCTAGGAGAAGAATTCTAAGAAATGATAGAAGGAGAAGTGGAAGAGTTGTGTGAAATGAAGGGGAGAGCGTCCTCCTTTTATAGGGATTCACGCCTGTCAGGTCAAGACCGCTGTCTCGCCTGGCAAGGTTGAGACGGCCGTCTTGCCGGGACGGCGATCTCGTCTTTGACAAATGGCGAGACGACCGTCTCGCCAATCGAGACGGCGATATCAATTTGCCAAATGGCGAGAGGGCCGTCTTGTCAAACAAGATGGCGGTCTCGACAAACGAGACGATGGTCTCGACTTTGCCATTCAGCCTGATGGCGGTCCCAAGAAGTGAGACGGTAGTCTCGACCCTTAAGGTGGGAATCCTTATTTTTTGTACAGAAAAAACTTCCTAGTCTAATATGGGTCCTAACAGTCTCTCATGGTGGTTGTTTAGGCCTTGCCCATCTTCGATTTGGAGGTCTTCTGCTCTTTATTTTGTGGTCGGGCAAGATTTGGCGTCTACAATAAGATTAGAGGTCTCCCCTCAATGGGTGGTACCAATACTAGCAGATTGGTTAAGCATATTTTGATTTTATCGAACGCTTGTTGGCATTCTTCATTCCACACCGTTGTCTGATTTTTACGCAACAACTTAAAGATGGGTATACATTTATCCGTTAGCTGTGCGATGAAACGGGCAATATAGTTGATTCACCCAAAAAATCCTTTGACCTCCTTTTCCGTGCTTGGTGGGGGCATTTCCAAAATTGCTTTGGTCTTATCAGGGTCTACCTTGATTCCCTTTCGGATGACGATGAACCCTAAGAGTTTGCCTGACCGTACCCCGAAAGTACATTTTGCTGGGTTCAGATTAAGTTGATACTTTCAAAGCCGATCGAACAACTTCTTGAGATATTAGATATGGTCCTCCTCGTTTCTAGACTTGGCGATCATATCATCCACGTATACTTCTATTTCCTTGTGGATCATGTCGTTGAATACTTTAGCCCTTTGATAGGTAGCCCCTGCATTTTTTAGCCCAAAAGGCATTACTCTATAGCAAAAGGTACCCCACTATGTGATAAAGGAGGTTTTCTCTCTATCCTCGATGGCCAACTTAATTTGATTGTACCCTGCATATCTGTCCATGATGGAATAAAGTGTGTTTGTAGCGGTGTGATCCACTAGTGTGTCTATGTGTGGCAGGGGGAAGTCATCCTTTGGACTTGCTCGGTTGAGGTCCCTATAGTCCACGCATACTCTGACCTTACCGTTCTTCTTGATAACGGACACTATGTTTACCAGCCATTCGGGGTATTTGGACACTATCAAGAAGTTGGCGTCCAATTGTCTTTGTACCTCTTCCTTAATCATCAAGGACCAATATGGCTTGATTCTTCTGAGCTTTTGTTTTACAGGCCGAAATCCCTCCTTTAATGGCAATCGATGTTATACTATGCTTGTATCGAGCCCGGGCATGTCATGATAGGACCAGGCGAACACATCCACATATTCTTTTAAGAGTTGTATCAATCCCTCCTTGATGTTGCTATCAATATGGGTGTCGATATTTATCTTTTTCTCATCGTCTCCTTGTCCCAAATTGATAGTCTCTGTTTCCTCTTGATGTGACTGTATGATGCGCGCTTCTTTTTCTAACATCCTTTGCATGTCCGAGGAAATGGTCCCCTGCTCACTGTCGGACTCGATCCATTTACCTTCGGCTTTCGGGTCCCACAGAGATTCATCAATCACAGACATGATGTATTTTTTGTTTGGTTCTGTTTTAGTCATAGATCTTATTATTCAATTATTTTGGAAGAATAATAAATAGAAGAGGGAAAATAATGAAAATGAATATGACAAAAAAATGTCTCATGTATTAAAGAAATGAAAACGTATTTACATGCCCTTTTAGTCAGTGTTCCCGCGGCCACGGGCGGGGACCGCGGGAAATACAAGAGAAAGCCTAAAAAAAGGAAACCCTAAGAGATGATCCTCCTGATCCTTCCCCCCTATCACTCTGGTTTCGATAGAGGTTTGGCGTCGGCATCAGAGGCAGAGGCGTCAAAGGTTATCCACCCGACATCGATTAACTCTTGGACCCGATACTTTAGGGTCAAGCAGTTCTCTGCTGAGTGTCCGGGTGAACCCGAGTGGTAGTCTCATTTTTCATTTGGTTTATACCACTCGGGATAGGGAGGTCTATCTTTTTGGGAGGAGCACAGGCCAGGAGCTTGGCTTCCAGTAGTTGAGGCAACAACTTTCCATAGGAAGTTGAGATAGGAGTGAACTTCCTTTCTTTCTTGCGAGGCTGCCGAGCCGTTTGTGGAGCGGAAGAAGGAGTAGCGAGGTTAATCGCGTGTACAACTTCCTCCTTCTTCTTACCGGAGGGTTTTCTGAATGAGACGCCAGCGTGGGAAGATTGTGCTATCTTCCCACTTCTCAACCCTGGCTCCACTCTCTCCCCTACAGTGACTATGTTCAAGAAAAGATTAGATGTACTGGCTATCGCCTTATCGTAGTAATCTCCTCTCAGTGAGTCTATGAACATAGCCACTGTCTCTTTATCCGTCAATGGGGGTTCTATCTGAGCAACTATTTCCCTCCACCTCTGTGCGTATGCTTTGAAGGACTCGTCGTTCCTTTTACTTAAAGTCCTAAGATCTGACCTGTCAGGGGTCAGATCGATGTTGTATCGGTAACGACGAAGGAAAGCATTAGCCAGCTGCTTCCAGTTTTGGACTTGCCCTTTTTCCAACTGCATGTACCAGTTGAGGGCCGAGTCAACCAAGCTCTCCTAGAAGCATTGAATCAGGAGTTTTTCGTTATCAGCATGCGCAACCATCTTTCGACAGTACATCGTAAGATGGTTCTTTGGGCAGGTCAGTCTAGCATTGTACACCCCTAATTTTGCCCAGCCTCTCAATAAAGACCAAAAGACTTTCTCTCTGAAGATGGGTAAAGCTTCGGTGGACGTCCATCGGCATCAACCGGCTTCCGTCTGAAGAAAGGAAAGCTTCCCTGGAGTCCCAAAACACAAAATTTGGCCAAAACACTCGAGACAGCCATCCCAGAAAGCAGGACAACCGTCCCAAACAGGCGAGACGCGCGTCTACCCAAAAAAAACATCTAACATGGTCGTCCCAATTCTCAGACGACCGTCCCAAGCTTTTCAGACCGATGTCCCTATTTTCTGGGCCCCAGACAGGCGTCCTGAGCTGACTGGATGAAAAACTATAAATAGGGACCTTAGATGACGTTTTTTCACACACCTCACTCCTCTCTTCTCTCCCTCTTTCGAATGATCTCTCCAATTGCCTATAAGGTAACAATCGGTTAAGGAAGTTTCTTCCGACATTCAATTCTTCTTAAAATTTTTGTAGTGTCGGTCCTGTATTTGGGGAGGAGAGTCTTTGTAGTGCGGGGGATTGCCAAAATGCATCCTCACAGTTGAAGATTTGTAATAAAAAGCTTGCTACAGAGGTTCTTTTCACTTCTCCTCTCTTTTATTGCTTTATTTACTGCTTTATGTATGCAATAAATAGAATCATGTAGATAGCCATTTTTTAATATTGTATAATAAAATAGGGTAATAGCGTAATTTCTCTTAATCTTTACTTTATGAATTAATCCGTCATAGGGAACCCGGAAGGGGCATCGTGGGGGTGCTAACACCTTCCCCACGCGTAACTAACTCCCTTACCTAACTCTGGTTATAATGGCCAAGTTTGATTTTTCTTAAAATCAACGCCTTTTTATCCTTTTCCAATGTTTATGGTCAAAACATTGGTGGTGAATCCATAAGAACCTTTTTGCAAAAACCTTGCTTTTATTAGAGGATAGTTCAGTTGTTGAGCACCTCGGGAGCAATGATCACATTTTTAAATAAACGCGAGTCTAAACCATCTTTTTGCGACCGCTCGCATAAACGTTCGAGATGTCCCTAGACGTCAAAACGGATGGCGGCGACAGATGGCGGCTCCATTGGGGAAGCTAGAGAGTTGATCCCATTTAGTGACGGATAAATACAAACTAAGTAAAGATTTGAAATTACGCCTTTACCCTTCTTTGTATGCTTTATTGTATGGCTTTAATAACTGTTGTATGACTATTTTCTATAAATTGTCTGAAATATAAACTGTACACAAAAATCCTTGCACACAACAATCCCTCTATACCTAGGGGCAAGAGTGAATACCTATAGGGAGTGGGTGGCAGATACGACCGGCTTGTTGGCACACGAGGCTACAACCTTTGTCGGAAAACCACCAACTCAAGGTGATAACTCTCTTCTTTTGGTCCAAGGATGTCGACACGGAGTTCCGTGCATGATCCGAAGACTGAGAGATTGAGAGGTCCCTATAATGGGGGCACCTTGGGGACCTTTGGCCTTGGTGAGAAAAGTTTAGAACCGCCTTAACCAAGCACGTTTCTGCAGGAAAACCCAACCTCGTGATTAAATAAGCGTGGCTCTACTCGTGGATGAGTGAATTGTGTGTGTATTTGTTTGCTGCATTTGTATTGATGCATTAGCATAGGGTAATCATACAATAGACCAAAAAATAACAAAAATTCTAAAAAACCATAAAAATGATAAGAATAAACCAACTTTATCTCGGACAATCTTCATTTAAGCTAGCCTGGTTCCAGGTTCTTGGTAAGCTAAGTAGCCACGTTGACCAACAGAAGAGATAAAGGGTTATAAAAAATATAAAAAACAATTTAAAGCAATAAAAATACCTCTTACAATAAAAAGATTTTTGACAAAGTCTTATCATTCATACAACATCAGTTCATAAGAATAATAAGAGGAGAAAATAGGACTCTCTTCATCAAAACTCATAAACATCCATATAGATAGTTTCCTTTTCAAGAAAGAAAAAACCAAGCACTATCTTGTATCATACTAAGAATAAAACATGATAATACTTAGAAAAACAAACACCTGCATGCATGCATTTACAAAGACTCATCCTCATATCATGTATTTTTATTTCTTTTAGATAATGGAGGGATCCAGTAATAGACAATTAAAGAAAGTGGAAATCCTTCTATGCCGTGTAGAGAAGCTAAGACAGTTGTGCTCATATATGCCGCCAGAGGTCAATGCTAATTTTGAGAAATCTTATGGAAGGATTCTCGACCTCCTGAAAATCAGCATCGATCCTATCTTTGTTAGAGCATTGGTCCACTTCTGGAATCCCAATCTGCACTGCTTTGAGTTTTCACAATTCGATTTAGTACCAACCTTAGAAGAATATGAACTCATGGTTAGGTGGCCTCAGTCAGTCGAGGTCTACGTCTGCTTAGTAGTGTATGTTGTCGTGAGTAAGGTTGCTACTATTATACGATTTCCATCTCATCGATCCATCCTAGAGGGAAAAGGGAACATTTGAGGTTGGAAAATGTCAATAATAGAAGACCATTTAACCTTTTTGGCTGAAAAGAAAGACTGGTGTACATTCAATAAAACTCTAGCATTGGCAATGTTTGGAATCATATTATTCCCATTTCATGTGAACGTTGTGGATCATGCTGCAATAGATGCATTCTTCGCCTGGGATGTATACTCTAAGAGTCCTATACCTGCAATTCTCGTCGATACCCTGCTCTCAGTAGATTTTTGCCGACAGAAACAGGGGAAAACACTTAGATGTTGCTCTTCATTACTATATGTATGGGGCATTACTCAGTTCTACGCTTCAAGCTACATGGGCATATTCCCTGATCCTTTAAGGAGTTTTTCAAAAATCCCTCTTCAACATCATCAAGCTTTAGAATGGAAAACCGAGTTGGAAAACTGGAAAATAGAACATGTATCATGGGTTTGCCCTTGGTTTCGACCTGGCTATATTCTTATACGATGTGGAGATTACCTGAGCATACCATTACTAGGCCTCAGGGGTTGCATAGCCTACTCTCCCAAGATAGCTATGAGACAACTCATGAGAACCCAAACTGTGCCAACTCAAGAAGAGCTCAGAGGGCTGTGTCTATGCCATTACTCCCATAGCTTTGAAGAAGTATCTACTGTCTGGAAAGCATGGGAAAGACCAGTCTATATAGGAGATAAAGAACTCGGAAAGGTTCAGGTGTCTACTTCCCACGAATATGAGAAATGGAGGAAGAGTAAAAGGATACCACAACCATCTGCTACATTCACCACGACATTAGTTAATGAAGAGCTACAATTTCAGGTCAATGCCTTAAATAAAAGGGTAGAAGTAATGGAAGCTTAGTTAAGGGCTTTTGAAGAAAAAGAGCAAGAATCAACCCTTATAATAGATGGTTTAAAAAGGAAATGTAAAAAGAAGGATCATGAGATAGAGCTCCTTAAGAATGATTGTGTCGATTACCAAGAAGAGACTAAACAAGCATTGAAAATTCCGAGGCTTGAACAAGATAGTCTATTCCGAGACATGAATGATGAAATAGCACATCTTGAGAGTGCGCTTGCAGAACAAGCAAAAATGATCAAATTAATACAAGATGACCTAACATAAACTCGGTCAGAAGCACAAAAGTGGTGGGAAACCGCTGAAAGATATAAAGAAAACTTGGATGAGCTACATAATAAAGAGAGAGATGGACTAGCTCAATACGGTCAACTACTTCGTGAAAGAGACCAAGTAATAGAAAGGTCTAACGAACAGCAAGCCTTGATCGTTCATAAAGAAGAAAAGATAAAAGAGGCTCGTCGATATAGTGAAAATATGAGTCAGGCGGTACATGAACAAGTTAAAGCACTCAGAAATCATGTGCGAGTAGTTGAAGATGAATTATGAAGAAAACCTAACTTAACAATAGGTTTCTTCAAGCTTCTCCGTTTTTGTCAAAACTTACTTCAAAGCATTGTATAGAAGGATGAACACTTTCTAGATGAAATAAATAAGGATTATCCTTAATTTCATTCTCTTAAATGTCTATTGCATTCATAAGTTGCATACATTCATACATCCCTCATCATTTTAATAATGAAGATAATAAAAAGAAAGGATTAATTGATGTGCTTTCCACAAATCAGAGTAAATGGAAAAGAAGCCTTTCGTCATCAAAGTTTCTCCAATGGTCGATATACCCAAAGATGATAATAAACGAGCACCGTTGGTCATTCAAATTGATAAAAGGGAAGGGGAAATAACACCTTTGCGTTTATTCATGCCTCGTCCTTTCCTTTATGCATCAAATAAAGTTGTACCTTGGAGATACGCAGAAGAATTACCAGTCAATCAAGATATCTCCAACATAGCCGGTATTGGGGGCATGACTAGAAGTGGAATAATTTATTCCCCCAAGGAATTACAAGATAATATTCCTAAAGATAAAGGACAAAATAAAACCGAAGAGGAAAAAGAATCCAAGGAGGAGACAAATGAGTTACTCCAGTATATATGACAAAGTGAGTACTCCATCATCGATCAACTCAATCGCACTCCTGCAAAGATAACTTTGTTATCACTTATAATGAGTTCGGAGCCGCATCAAAACGCACTATTAAAGGTTTTGAATGAATCATTCGTTCTACATGAAATATCCCAAGATAAGTTTGAAGGAATCATTGGTAACATTACAGCCAATGATCATCTTACCTTCACAAATGAAGAACTCCTTTTAGAAGGGTGAAACCATAACAAGCCCTTGCATATTTCAGTCAAATGCAAGGAATATCTCATTTCTAAAGTTCTCGTGGATAATGGGTCATCCTTAAATGTTATTCCTAAATGCACACTTGACAAGATAACAGTCCAAGGAACCCACATGCGTCCAAGTAACACAATTGTTCGAGCCTTTGATGGATCAAGACGTGAAGTAGTAGGGGAGATTAGTCTACCGATCCAAATTGGCCCTACTATTTTCAACATAGACTTCCACGTGATGGAGATCACTCCAGCATATAGTTGTCTCCTTGGTAGACCTTGGATTCATAGCGCTAAGGCAATACCTTCAACGTTCCACCAGAAAGTCAAGTTTATGACAAATGATAAACTTATCACGGTTCAAGCTGAAGAAGATATTTTGATTAGCAAACCGTCTGTCCAACCATATGTGGATGTAGTTGAAGAGGCTCTTGAAACATCTTTTCAAGCGCTCAAAATAGCCAACATAGAAAGACTTCCCAGTAATACAAAAGTGGCCCATATGATGAAAAGATATGAATATCGCCCAGGACAGGGGCTTGGAAAGAATGCTCAAGGAATAAAAGAGCCACCAGATTTCAAAGATAATCCTTTAAAGTATGGCTTAGGGTACGACCCTACAAAAAATCAAGCTATACGGAAAAAAGAGAAGTCTTACCCCTCAAAGACAATCTTCCAAAAAGGAGGGGTATTAGCGCAAGGGGTAGCGTTAGTCATTAGGTGTCCTTCTTTCAATTCTAAGGGATGTAAACCTAATGACTATTAGAGATCACTCCTCGGGGTATGCCCGACCCCCAAGCATCTCTAGGGCACACATTTCCCCTGAAATTACAAAAGAATGTTATTCTTACTGTATGCTTCTCTTCCTGCTAAATATGTCTATACCCCATTTTAAATAAACAATGTTTAGATAGACGTTTGGTTCCAAAATGCGTCAAAATAATCAAAGTGTCATAAACAAAACGAAGTCAAATACGATTGATTAACTAGAAACACCTCGATAGAACCAAGTTTCGACAATGTTGTGCAAAAAAAAAATAATAATAAAATTATTGTTAAACAAAGCCCGTCAAGGCCAAAGGCCAAGACAAAAGAATGAAAGGGCAAAATACCAGGCAGGAAACCCACAAAGGGGGCTGCACAAAAGTTAGGGTAAACCCGACAGGAGACCCGAACAATAATAAAGGGTAGCCTGGGCAAGAGTTAGGGTTACAAAAAGTCCGCTAGGTATTCCTAAAAATAAAGGGGAACCTAGACAAAAGTTAGGACATAGCATAATATCCTAGACTGAAAACCCGAAAGGGCGGGCTAGGAAAGTTAATCAATCACAAAAAGGCACCACAAATCAATGAATAAAGACGCCACATCATAAGAACAAAACGTTTGTCTAAACTAGCCTAAAACACTGACCAACCCTGACTAGCTATTCTTACAAAAACTTCTATTACAAAAATTCCCGCTAAAACACAAGCCCTTGTTATAAATCCCTTTTCTTTCTCTTCTCTTGACCATTTCACTATAAAGCATTCAAGTAATAAAGGGGGAATGTGGAAACATAGTGATCAATAGGAGGGTTGAAATCCCTAAGGAAAGGAAGAGGGGCATTGACATGGCAGTTGCTCTAGGTCCAAAAGATTACTCTTCGGTTATAGCAAGAAAATCTGATACGGCAGATAAGTACAGTTAAGCTTGTTGATCGAAAAACATGATGACAAAGAGGTACTACACCAAGAGCGCGCCCGAAGTCAAAGCACATCAGTTAATTATTTTGAAATATTAACTGAAATAGATCATAGGACACATATCATAAAACATTACATGCATTAAAACATCAATGAATTGAGTCCTATCTTCCTTCTCATCAAAAACATAAAAAACAAACTTAAAAAGCTCGAGACAGCCGTCCCAAAGGTTGAGACGACCGTCCCAATTGAAATATTCAAGTGGGACGCACGTCTCAAGCCATATTTTTGAATGGGACAACCATCCCACTTCTCAGACGTCCCATGCTTTCCGTTGGTCTGAGACGGCCATCCCAAATCCCAGACGGCCGTCTCGACCTTCCAAACCTTTCCTATAAATATGGGGCGCGGATTCTTGCATTTGCATCCCATTCCAAGCATTCCATCTTGTTTCTTCTCCCTTTCTACACATTTCTAGCATTCTTGAGTGAGTTAGGCACAAAATGGAGCATGGAGAGTCTTCATCTAGGAGGAAACGCACCCGGGTCTCCACTAGAGGAGCTCCCATCATCAACACTCAACTAGCAGAGTCGCATCAACTAAGGCTGGCAAACATCCAACAGTATTCCTGGCACCCTATGCTATGTCTAGATTTTGAAATCCTAACTACATTTGGTTGGGATCAAGATGTCAGAAAGTACATCCAAAACATAGGATGGGATTTTCTACTTCGTGAGCCACCCTCTCGAACCCACCGTATCGCCACTCTAGAATTCCTTGCCTCCATCACTATGGTGGAGATGCCGTTTATGACCCCAGGAGTGCCCCCTACTCAAGCTGTCTCCTATTGGATGGATGGGGCATATTGGACCACCATGCTGGATGACTTCAATGTCATAATGGGTTTCTGCCAGCAAGCAGGTACGAGGACTCCAGAATATAGGTCCGCATATTATGAGGAGCCCACTGCTCTCACTACCAGCAATATGTGGGAAGCCATCACTGGGACACAAAACCTGCCATCGCATCTGAAGGGCGCAACTTTTCCTCCTTCGCTTCGCATATGCCACAAACTGCTGGCTAGGACCATACATAGCCGGAAGGAAAGCCAAGGAAAGGTGACGTTGGCTAATCTCTTTATTATCTATTGCATGCATCAAGGGCATCGATGTAACCCAGGCTACACCTTCCTGAAAGCCTTAAAGGATTTTGGAACTCGTGGCTCAGCAGGAGCCATCATGATGGCTCCTTTCCTCACCCCTTTAGCTGAATATTGGGGATGTTCTAACGGAGAAGACATCCCGACAAGCCTCCAACCAGAACCAATTAATGGGGCAATGCTAGTCCACATGAACATCCTTAGTCGACAAGGATCCGAGTTCGTATTACACCCTATGATCTCAATTTCACTAGATATCCATGATTTCGGCATGCCACAGGATATCCCCACGACTTCGGAGTCCCAGCAGCAATCATATGATCCAAATTTTGCTGGCTTATACCGACGTATGGACGACGAGCACGCTTACATGGAAGGACAATTCAAACTCATGCGACAACAATTAAACCAGTTGAATATGAGGCAAGAAAGGACGGATCGCCAAATAGAAAATTTGGTCCAGACCCAAGCAAGGTTCCAGCGCCGCATGCTTCGCCGCATCCCTTCGCCAGCAACATCATCCCACTCTAGCCAAGAAGCTGATGACTAGGATGTTTTTAGACATTTTCTGTTAAGCTAGAATGCTTGAATGTACCACTAAAAAAAAAGAGAGAAAAAGGGGAAGTAATAAATAAAAAGTTGTTATTTCTGTTTACCTTCCAAAAGCCCACGTGTATAAAAATTATAATAAAATAAAAAGGCACATGTGATATATTAAAAAGCCAAATTTCAAATAACTCACGAGAAAAATTAAAATCGCGAAAGAGAAGGCGAAATCAAAACCACTCCAGCAGAATAAAGAGCTTCAAGAAAACCATAGCTCCAACCATTCTCCTTCTACCCCAATAAAAGAAGGTGCATCGAAAAAAGAGGCCAACGGAAAGGCTCGATGATCTCCAAGCAGATCTTTACCTACTCCGAAGGCAAAACAAAAATTACTCCACGACTCAGCATCACCACCACATGAGTCATCAAACATAATTGTTTTAAGATCCAACCACCATCCTTCCATCAAAGAAAGAGGAAGCCATCAATATAAAAAAGCCAACGGAAAGGCTTGATCATCCCCAAGTGGATCCTTGCCTACTCCAAAGGCAAAACAAAAATATTACCTCACGACTCAACTTCATCACCACATGAGTCATCGAGCACATTCATCCAGAATCTCCGCTACTTCCCCAAAGGAGAATAAGGACTACACAAAGATCAACTAAAGAAGATATGGAGTCAAAATCTCCATATCCCCAGGGGTTCAACAAAAAAAGGAAAGAAAAGAAAAACCTTTCATTCTCCAATAGAGGCCACAACATAAAAAGGCTGAATAAAAATCCCCAAGTAGAGCATCTCAGAAAAATCTACAAAACAAGGAAAACAAGAAAATTCCCATCATCCAGTTCAATTAGAGCTTCACAAAGCCAGGAGCCAAGACTCCATCATCAAAAAATCAAATCATAGTTGGATCCCTAGGAAACCAATGAACTCCTTGGTGGATCGCCAAAAAGAAAAGGAAGAAAATATTTCATCCCTAGCGGATACTCAAAAAGAAGAAAAAGCTTGCATGCATAAAAGAAATTAAAAAGTAAAAAGGTGTACGCATTATCCAAAAAAAAGAAGCCAAGTTTCAAAATCGCGGAAAAAAGAGATAAAACGCGAGAAAAAGGTGAAAATTAATAATTAGAAAACCCATTCCCCAGCAGAATAAGAGCATCGACAAAGCCAGCTCAAACTAACAACATCCAACAAGGAGTCAAAAACTCCATTCCCCCCCACGGGGAAAATCAAAATAGATCTCCGGGAAGGAAATCAATTCCCCGGGGAATCATCAAAAGAAAAAAAAAACTATCTCCAGTAAGCCTATCAGCAAAAGGCAAAATTACAAATCCATATCCTCAAGAAGTTAATTGCTTATAAATATATAGGCAAGACCTGGCAAGCAAAAGAGACATTATCCCTAAAAAGGGAAATCAACCTATGCAGGAGACAATACAAGCCCAAAGCATAAAGCCTTCATCAGTGAAGCATCTGCCTACATAAGAGGCACAATAAGCAAAAATCAAAAATCCCCAATGGATTCTGGCCTAAATAAGAGGCAACCAACAAATCATCCTCGACAATCAACATGTCGGATGGCTAAAAAGCCAAAAACAAAGAACCCCGACAAGACCGGATGGCTAAACAGAAAAACCAAAAACAAAGAATCCCCGGCAAGACCGGATGGCTAAACAAAAAAGCCAAAAACAAAGAATCCCCGGGAAGATCGGATGGCTAAACAGTAAAGCCAAAAACAAATAATCCCCGGCAAGACCGGATGACTAAAACAAAAAAGTCAAAAACAAAATTAATCACTTCCCATAGAATAGGCGCATGATCAGAAACAGTAAGCCGCCAACACATCTCCAAAACTGGATAAGGGTTTGTACTCATCAAACACAAGATTGACTACCAAAAAGAGCATCCTAAAAGCCTTGTAGAACGGGGCTCGTCAAGAGTTTAGCAAGTGTAGACTCAAACCTAGTGGGGGAATGTACCCACAAGAATCTAGCAAAATGCAGATTCAGACCTGGTGAGAGGTTTAAGCTCACAAAGAGTTTAGCAAATGCGGATTCATACCTGATGGGAGTAGGTACCCACAAAAGCCTTACAGAACGGGGCTCGTCAAGATTTTAGCAAACGCGGACTCGAACCTAGTGGGGGAAAGTACCCACAAGAATCTAGCAAATGCGGATTCAAACCTAGTAGGGGAAAGTACCCACAAGAATCTAGCAAATGCGGATTCATACCTGGTGGGGGTAAGTACTCACAAGAGCTTAGCAAACGTGGGCTCGTACCGTGTGAGGGTAAGTACTCACAGAGAGTTTAGCAAACGCGGACTCGTACCTGGTGGGGGTAGGTACCCACAAGAGCCTTGCAGAACGGGGCTTGTCAAGAGTTTAGCAAATGCGGACTCATACCAGGTGGGGGGTAGGTACCCACCAGAGCTTAGAAAATGCGGGCTCGTATCGTGTGAGGGTAAGTACTCACAGAGAGTTTAGCAAACGCGGACTTGAAGCTAATGGGGGAAAGTACCCACAAGAATGTAGCAAATGCGGATTCATACCTGGTGGGGGTAAGTACTCACAAGAGCTTAGCAAATGCGAGCTCGTACCTTGTGAGGGTAAGTACTCACAGAGAGTTTAGCAAACGCGAACTCGTACCTGGTGGGGGTAGGTACCCACAAGAGCCTTACAGAACGGGGCTCGCCAAGAGTTTAGCAAATGCAGTCTCATACGTGGTGGGGGTAGGTACCCACAAGAGCTTAGCAAAAGCGGGCTCGTACCTGGTGAGGGTAAGTACTCACTAGAATCTAGCAAATGCGGATTCATACCTGGTGGGGGTAGGTACCCACAAGAGCTTAGCAAATGCGGGCTCGTACCTGGTGAGGGTAAGTACTCACTAGAATCTAGAAAATGCGGATTCATACCTGGTGGGGGTAGGTACCCACAAGAGCTTAGCAAAAGCAGGCTCGTACTTGGTGAGGTTACTCACAAGAATCCAACAAATACGGATTCGTACTTGGTGAGGGTAAGTACTCACAAGAGTTTAGCAAATGCGGACTCGAACCTGGTGGGGGTTTGTACTCACAAGAGCCTTATAGAAGGAGGTTTGAACCAGATGGGGGTTCATTCTCATCAAACCAGATAGGGGTTGGTACCTATCAAAAATATTTATCATCCAGAGGATCAGAAACTTCAACAAAGGAGCATCCGAAGGATGACCGGGCAAAAGGGTTAACTCCTTCACCTACCAACTAATCTTGTGGGCACATTAGGCCAACAGTTAGTTAGGCAGGTGAAGGGGGGCAGCTGTAGACCCCTAATTTTGCCTGGCCTCTCAATAAAGACCAAAAGACTTTCTCTCTGAAGATCGGTAAAACCTCGGTGGACGTCCATCGACATCAACCGGCTTTCGTCTGAAGAAAGGAAAGCTTCCCTGGAGTCCCAAAACATAAAATTTGGCCAAAACACTCGAGACAGCCGTCCTAGAAAGCATGACAACCGTCCCAAACAGGCGAGACGCACGTCCCAGATGTGAGATGCGCGTCTCACCCCAAAAAACCATTTGAGACGGCCGTCCCAATTCTCAGACAGCCGTCCCAAGCTTTTCAGACCGATGTCCCTGTTTTCTGGACCCCAGATGGCCGTCCCGAGGTAGCTGGCTAAAAAACCTATAAATAGGGACCTTAGATGACGTTTTTTCACACACGTCACTCCTCTCTTGTCTCCCTCTTTCGAATGATTTCTCCGATTGCCTATAAGGTAACAATCGGTTAAGGAAGTTTCTTCCAGCATTGGATTCTTCTTAAAATTTTTGTAGTGTCGGTCCTGTATTCGGGGAGGAGTGTCTTTATAGTGCGGGGGATTGCCAAAACGCATCCTCACAGTTGAAGATTTGTAATAAAAAGCTTGCTACGAAGGTTCTTTTCACTTATCCTCTCTTTTATTGCTTTATTTACTGCTTTATGTATGCAATAAATAGAATCATGTAGATAACCTTTTTTTAATATTGTATAATAAAATAGGGTAATAGCGTAATTTCTCTTAATCTTTACTTTATGAATTAATCTATCATAGGGAACTCGGAAGAGGCGTCGTGGGGGTGCTAACACCTTCCCCACGCGTAACTAACTCCCTTACCTAACTCTGGTTATAATGACCAAGTTTGGTTTTTCTTAAAATCAACACCTTTTTATCCTTTTCCAATGTTTATGGTCAAAACATTGGTGGCGACTCCATAAGAACCTTTTTGCGAAAACCTTGCTTTTATTAGAGGATAGTTCAGTTATTGAGCACCTCAGGAGAAATGATCACATTTTTAAATAAACGCGAGTCTAAACCATCTTTTCGCGACTGCTCGCATAAACGTTCAAGATGTCCCTAGACGTCGGATTGGACGGCGGTGACAAGCATACTTGGGGAAGTCCGGGACCTTGAATTTTGGTGGGAAATGGATATTCTTGACCAGACACATGTCTGCCAACTCTTTGACATCGAAGTTGTGTCCTTCTATTGCCTTCAGCCGCTCTTCCAAGGTGGAGATTTGTTGCTTGGACACCTCCAGGGTGTGGATATGCATTGTTCGAGCCTCAGATTGGATAGGGGCCTTTTGATCGAAGAGGAACTCTTCTTCTTCTTCTTCTTCATGGCGAGAGACGCGATCGCCTTGAGTCTCGCCTTTATTTTGACTTTGTTGGCGCATAGCCTCCATTAGTTGTGCCATTTGTTCCCGGAGGGTGTTAATCTCAGCGGTGAGCTTGCGATTTTGCTCTTCCAGGTTCTCCATGACCTTTGCTTTTTGTGCGCGGGTTCAGATAGGAAGAGGACCAACCACTTTCTAGAATGCCCAAAAAATTTTATTAATGAAATGAATGATGAGTGTGGGACTAGTATCTTTTTAAAACAATGACTTAGGTATCATCCTTTAAGCTTACGCTCTGCAGGGTTCCCTACCCACTTTGGTGTAATGGTTCTTTCCTTGTCTTGGTCTTTGACAAGTATGACAAAGATCACCATATACCTTAGTACATTCGTCCCTTCCTTACGGATGGTTACAAATGTGCTTGGGGCCTCTTTCGTCTTTGTCTTAAAGATATCTAATGCCCCCTAACATGAATGTTCTTTATGTGTGAGCGATTTTAGAATGATGTTTGATGCGTACTCTCCTTTTATTTTCTCTCCTGTTTTTTTCACTCATGACATGATGTGACATGAATGATTTGACTTTGTCGTAAATCGTTTTTATGAGTTTTAACATTTTTTATTTATTTGATTTTATTTTATAGCCTTTTATCTCTTCTGTCAGACTGCATGACTACTTAACTTAAAAAGAACCTGAAACCTGGCTAGCTAAAAGACAGACTGTCTGAGATAAACTAGTTTATTACGAAAGAATAATTTTAGCGTCCCTTATTGTAAGAATTAATGGTTGAGTTCAAGAGGGGGGGTGAATTGAACTTTTGAAAACTTTTTCGAAAAACACTCTTTCTTTTGGAAGAATGGTTAAACTTTATCCAATCTTTTGTTAGGCAGATTTGTTTTTAAACAAAGCAAGAATATAAGCAAGAATTGAAAAGAGATGAAAGCAGAAATTCAACACAAGAGTTTATACTGGTTCACTCTTTCCCAAAGCTACGTCCAGTTCTTGACAAATTGGCCAAGTTCCACTAATTCCAAGTGAAAAATACAAACCAGTAGATATACACCAATCTACCCCAAGAACTATCTTACAACACCACAAGATAGACTCTTGAATTAACCACCTAGTAACCAAACCCAGTTACTGTAACCAATGCAGATTCAAAACCCAATCTACACAATTAACCTTTGTACAAGTATATGAAAAGAATAAACCTGAACTGTAGCTTTAACAATATAGAAGTCCAGAAGCAATTTCCCCAACTCAGAACTTCCTCTCTTGATGAACTTTCAACAATCTTGTTCTAAACGCCTTATGATATGAAAAGTTTTATGAATGCACAGCGAAAGGCACTAATATGATAGCTCTAAGATTGCTTTCACTAGTGCAGAAAAAGGCTTTTACGTCACCCAATTGTCGTCGCATGTAAAAATATTCGACGTAAATAAAACGCAGTGGCAATTTTGTAAATAAGGGACAAAACTTTTACGTCGCACACCCCAGCACGCGACGTAAAAAGTCTCTTTTATTCCCTCCCTGGCACACGCCCTCGTCTCGCGCAACCAGGGTTTTTGAGAACGACGACGAGAACGACGACAATAGCTACCTCTGCGCACCATTTTCGATCAGTTTTACAGTGAAAAACATCTACATTGTGTGTCATTTGACGAACTTGATATTTCTCCCCGATTGGATTCGAGTTTGAAATCATTTTTCGTCTACACTCGAGGTTAGTGTTCTATGTCATTGCTATATGTTTACATTGAATCCGTGATTTTTTTTGGGGATCTCAATCACGTTATAGTATGAATGTCTCCACTGGATTGTTATTGGAATGTAATTATTTGTTTATTTGTTTGAGTGCATTCGGTTTACACACTCCATTGTTGTTGGAACGTACTTTGTTGTTTGTATATTAATTTCTTTTTACATATAATTTTTAAATCTCTAGGAGTGACGAAACTTTATAACATAATATGAATCGAAGTTGGATGAATGCACGTCGTATTAGTGAAGAGTACGAAAAGGGAGTTGAAGAATTTTTGAAATTTTCTAGTGAAAATGGAAAAGCTATGAAAGGGACATATTATTGTCCATGTGTTTGTTGTTTGAATCAAATTCATCATAAACTTGAGGATATACGTGATCACTTGTTTGTTTATGGTATTATTAAGAGTTATACAATATGGACATGGCATGGAGAAATATTAGACATCCCAATTGTGTCAACTACAGACAATTTTGATGAAGGGATGGATGATAATCTAGAGGATATGATACGTGATATTGGTGAAGAAAATTTTATGAAAGCACATCTATATGATTCTTTGAAATCTGATTTTGCGCAACAATTGTACATAGGATGTAGTTTTACAAGATTATCAGCAACTTTAAAACTGTTTACTTTAAAAGCAAGAAATGGATGGACTGATAAAAGTTTCACCGAATTATTGGAGTTGTTGAAGGAGATGCTTCCTGAAGATAATACATTACCTATTCGTAACTATGAGGCAAAAAAGATATTATGTCCAATGGGTTTTGTCGCCGCCGTCAAAAAGAGGCGGTCGGAGCGACGCGATGGTTTTATCGACCCTCTTGTTTTCGCGTTTTTTATTGGTGGTTACAACGTCCTTAGGTTGTCCGATAACCGGGCTAACCTAGAGACGAGGTTTTCGAAAAGTGTCCTTGAGTTGTCCGACAACCGGGCTAACCCAAGGACTTATTTATTTTGGGTTCTATGGAGTCGCCACCGATATTTTTACCATAAACATCGGAAAAGGGGTTTTAAAAAGGCGTTGGTTTTCGAAAACCAACTTTGGTCATTAGAACCAGAGTTGGGTAAGGGAGTTGGTTACGTGCAAAGGGAGTATTAGTCCCTTTGCGACGCCCCTTTCGGGTTCCCTATGATAGGCCGGCTTATTTTTATTGATAAACTAGAAAATTGCGCTTTTACCCTTTTATTATGCGGTATTTAAATTTATGACTACATGGCCCTAACGTCTATTGCATAATTTAAATGAAAGCGGTAAAGTAAAGAAAGAGGTTTATGAACCTTCGAAGCAAGCTTTCTTATATTCTTTAAAAAAAGGGTGCTTTGTGACAGCCCTCTCACTCTACAACTCTCAGAAACTCCGGAAATGCCTCGGAGGGATTCTTAAGAAGATTTAGAACGCTCGATCTATGCCTAGAGACGCTCAGAAACTCCGGAAATGCCTCGGAGAGATTCTTAGAGAGAGAAAATCTAGAGAGAAGGGAGAGCTACTGTTTTTCTGTGTGGAAATGAGGGGGGGAGGACCCCTATTTATAGTTTTTCGCGCTGTCAGGGTCCAGACCGCCGTTCTCGTCTGACAGGGTCGAGACCGCCGTCTCGTCCAACAGGGTCGAGACCGCCGTCTCGTCCAACGAGACCGCCATCTGGTTTTTGTAGGCAACGAGACCGCCGTCTGGAAAAACGAGACCGCCGTCTCGTCCTTCGATCGCTCAAGCGAGAAATCCGTCGCTTGAGCGAGACTTGACCCGGGAGTTCCCTTTGTTTGAGGCATCCGTCGCTCAAGCGAGTACATCGGCCGCTTGAGCGAGACTCGACCCGGAAGTCCCTTTGTTTGAGGCATCCATCGCTCAAGCGAGTACATCGATCGCTTGAGCGAGACTCGACCCGGAAGTCCCTTTTGTTTGAGGCATCCGTCGCTCAAGCGACGGACGTACTCGCTTGAGCGAGACTTGACCCGGAGTCCCCTTCAACGCGAGAATCTTTATTTTGGGCCAAAAAACCCTCCTATCTTGGTACGGGAGCCTAATAGTCTCTCCTAGTGGCTTGTTAGGCTTCGGCCGTCTTCGAATAGGGGATCTTCTCGACTTTATTTGGAGCCCGGCAAGATTTGGGGTCTACAGCTGCCCCCTTTACCCATCCAAGTCGATCGTCGGCCTTCCGTTGTCGGGATGATCGACCGGGGGTAAAGGAGTTGACCCTCTTGCCCGGTTGCCTTTCGGATGTCCCATCTTGTGGCGGATGATCCTCCGGGGAGATGTGGTGGTCGTGTGCCTCCGAGATACTACTTCGACGTAGCCGATCCCTTTGGTGAACACGTGGTAGAACCTCCGGATACTACTTCGACGTAGCCGATCCTTTGGTTGATGGGTATAAACCCCCCATCAGGCCGGTACGGTCCGTTGTGTGGGACCGGATGGGTATGAACCCCCATCGTGGTGGTACGGTCCGTTGTGTGGGGCCGGATGGGTATGAACCCCCATCGGGGTGGTAATGGCGGCTTACAGTTCATGTGGCCCATGCGCCGGCAAGGCGCTTCTCGTGTGTTGGTTGATAGGTATAAACCCCCTATTCTGGCCGGCGCAGTCCACCGCGTAGGACCGGTGGTGATGGCGGCTATCGCTCGGGTCGCTCATGCGCCGACTCTCGGGGAATGATTTCTGTGCTCGTGCACTTCCAGGATACTACTTCTGACGTAGCCGATCCTTTCGATGGACACGTGGTGGAACCTCCGGATACTACTCCTGACGTAGCCGATCCTTCGGTTGATGAGTATAAACCCCCCATCAGGCTGGTAGTTGCAGTCCGTTGTGCGGGACTGGATGGGTACGGGCCCCCCATCAGGGTGGTACAGTCCGTTGTGCGGGACCGGATGGGTATGAACCCCCCATCAGGGTGGTACAGTCCGTTGTGCGGGACCGGATGGGTATGAACCCCCCATCAGGGTGGTAATGCGACTTACTGATCTGGCTCGGGCGCAGATCAAGCGCAGCTCTCTGGAGAGTGCTGCTTGTGTTGAGTTGACTGCTTTTCGGATTTCTTGAATAGTCATCCGGGTCACGCCGGGGATTTTGTTGGTGTTCGTCCAGCTTGTTGATTGCTGGGGATTCTTTGTTTTTGATCTTTTGTGGTGGTCATCCGACTTTGCTGGTTGTCGGGGATTTTTTGATAAGTGCCTCTTAGGTAGGCAGGAATCCTCTGGGGATTTGGTGATCTTGGTGACGCCTCTTGGGTAGGCGGATATCCATTGAGTTTTTGGTAATGCCTCCGAGTAGGCAGGTTCGCTTGAGGTGCACTTTTGGTTTTGACTTTTTCTTTGCCTCCGAATAGGCTAATGTTGCTTTTTTGCTTGCAAGGTTTTGCCTATGCGTTCCACTAGGGATATCCATGTTAGGCAAGTAGCTTTCTGAGGATATGCGTTTGAAGTTTTGCCTTTGCAGTAGGCTCTCTGGGTAAGTTTTTCTTTTTGATTGATCCACCGGGGAATTGGTTTCCTTCCCGGGGATCTAATTTTGATTTGCCCCCTGAGGGAAAAATGGAGTTTTTGACTCCTTGTTGGATGTTGTTGTTTTGAGCTGGCTTTGCCTATGCTCTTATTCCGCTGGGGATGACCAAGCCTTTCCGTTGGCTTTTTCTGGTGTACCTTTGTTTATTGGTGTAGAAGGTTAGAGCTATTTTCCTTGAAGCTCTTTATTCTGCTGCAATGGTTTTGATTTCGCCTTTTTTCCGCGATCTATCTCTTTTTATCGCGATTTTTGAAATCTGGCTTTTGTGGGGATAATGCGTAAGCCTTTTTACTTTTTAGTCTCTTTTTATTACGCTGGCTTTTTCCTTTCTTTTTGTCGTTTTTTTTTTTTTTTTATTTCTTTTTGACTTCCTGGGGATCTGATTTTTCTTTTCTAGGAATGGAGTCTTGGCTCCTTGATTGAGGTTGATGCGAGCTAGACTTGTGAAGCTCTTATTCCATTGGAGAGTGGGAATTTCTGATTCTTTTTTGTTGGATTTTTTGGAGATCCACTTGAGGATTTTTATTTGGCCTTCTCTGTCATGGCCTTTTTGGACATCTGCTGGGGATGCAAGAGTTTTCTTCTTTTTTCCTCTTTTTTTTGTTGAGCCCTTGTTGGTTTGGACTCTTTTGACTATTGATGATGATGGGCTCTTGAAACCTTTATTCTCCATTGGGGAGTGTGGAGGCGACTTTGGGTGAGTGTGCTCGATGACTCATGTGGTGATGCAGCTGAGTCGTGAGGTAATCTTTTTGTTTTGCCTCTGGAGTAGGCAAGGATCCTCTTGGGGATAACTAAGCCTTTCCGTCGGCTTTTCTTTTATGATGTCTTGATGATTGTGCCCTCTTTTATTGGGTAGAAAAATGATGACTGGAGCTTTTGCTTCTGGAAGCTTCTTATTTCTTCTGAGCTTATTTGATGATGACAACTCGCTCTTCTTTCTTGAGGGAGAGCAATGTTTGGAGACTTATTAATTTCTTGTGCCTTCTTTTCTGGGTAGAAGGATGGTAGCTGGAGCTCTTGATTTTTTGGAAGCTCTTATTTTGATGAGTTGCTTGATTGATAACTTGCTCCATTTTCTTGAAGGATTTATTTGGAGACTCAGTCTCAGTGATCTTGTTTTCAATCACAAACATGGAGCTATTCTCCTTATATGCATGAATGCTTTTCTTTTTTTTTGTTATTTGTTTGAAGTAATTTTTATTTCTTTCATTTTTGACATTGACAAAGTCGTTTTGTGCGACTACTTGTGTGTGGATGCCCTAAATGCAATCTATTCTTTTTTATTGATGCATCTGGAAAAGTGACTGGCATTCTCCTGCTGGACCTTTTTTATGATTATGATGAAGGGCTCTTCTCTTTTATTTATTTTTTGGTTTAGCCCTATCTTTTGCCTAAACCGCCCTTTTGGGGTTTTCGATCTAGCGGGCTGCCTTAATTTTTGCCTAGGATATCTTAGCGGGCTTTTTCCTTTTTTATGGATGCCCTAACTTTTGTCTAGACCGCCCTTTGCGGGTTTTCGATCTAGCGGGCTACCCTAACTTTTGCCTAAGAATCTCCTAGCAGGCATTATTCTTTTTATTGTCATTTTTTCTTTATCTTCTTTTTTTTTTTTTGAGAGATAGGAGCCTATCATATGCATGCAATGTTTGTGATATGCATCCTATAATACTATTTCAATTAATTTTTCAAAAGGATTAACCCATGTGCTTGAGCTTCTGATGAGCTTCTGACGTTTTGTACTTTCGTTGACAGAATAGGCTATACCAATTTCGCCGTCTTGACTTTATCATGACCAAAGAATGATTGTGTTTAATTGTAGAGCGACTTTGCCGTGTCAGTGTGCCCCTCCTTTTCCTTGGGGATGTCAATCCTTCTATTGATTACTATCTCCACATTTCCCTACTAATTACTAGAATGCTGTAGTAGTAAGGGTCAAGAGAAGAGAAAGAAGAGGATATTTAATTCAAAGGCTTGTGTTTTAGATTTGTTTTATTTTGACAAAAAATGGTTTTTGTAAGCACGGCTAGCCAAGGTTGGTTAGAGTGTTTAGGCTAGTTTAAACAAACATTTTGTTTATGGAGTGACGTCCTATTGTATGGCGCTTGCTATGACTGATTGACTTCCCTAGTCTACCCTTTGGGTTTTTAGCCTAGGATGTTGTGTTTTGTTTTGTCCTAACTTTTGTCTAGGTTTCTTTTTTTGTTACTTTGGGAAACCTAGCGGACTTTATTTTGTAACCCTAGTTTTTGCCTAGGCTACCCTTTATGGTTGTTCGGGTTTTCTAGCGGGTTTACCCTAACTTTTGCGTAGCCCCCTTTAATGGGTTTCCTACCGGGTATCCTGCCTTTTTCTTTTGGCTTTTGGCTTTTATGGGCTTCTTTTGATTTTTGTTTTCTTTTTGCACAACATTGGCGAAACATGACTTTATTTATGACGAGGTAAAACCTTATTTTGTGTTTCTAGTCAATCAGTGATGATGGATTTGACTTTTATTTTGGTCAATGGCGCATTTTGATTACTTTGACGCACTTTTGAAAACGTTTGCTTAAACATGGTTATTAATGCGGTTTAGACATTAATAGCAAGAAGAGAAGCAGATGGTAAGAATGACATTCTTTGTAATTAATAGGGAAATGTGTGCCCTACAATGCTCGAGGGTCGGGCTGGCCCCGAGGAGTAATTTCTAATAGTCATTGGATTTACAAACTCTAGAATCAGAAGGAGAACACCTAATGACTAAAGTCGCTTTCGACGCTTGGACCCCTCTATTTGGGAAAATCTGATTTGAGGTGTAGAGGGGAGACTTCCCTTTTCTCTATGCAGCTTGTTCCTTTGTAGGATTATGCTTTAAAGGATTGTCTTTGAAATCTGGTGGCTCCCTTATTCCTTGAGAGTTTCTAATGAGCCCTTGGTTTGGGCGATATCCATATTTTCTCATCATGTGGGTCACCTTCATATTGTTGGGGAAGTCTTTTCATATTGACAAAAGATATTTCAAAGGTCCTCTTCAGCCGCATCTATTCGAGGTAAGCATCCATTCGAGGTAGGGCAGACGGCTTGCTTATTCGAATGTCATTTTTAGCCCAAACCGTGACCAGTTTGTCGCCTGCCGTGAGTTTATCTTTTTGGTGGAGCGTTGAGAGAACTGCCTTAGCATCGTGAGTCCAAAGTTTTCTCAATTTTTTCTTTGGATTATGTTTTTCTTCGGTCTTTTTATTTTTCCTTTATTCTTGGGAGCATTGTCTGGTAGCTCCTCGGGGGAGTAGATTCTTCCATTTCTAATTTTGCCCCCAATGCCAGCTATTGTGGAGATATTCTTGTTAATGGGCAGTGTTTTTGCGTATCTCCATGGTGCAACCTTATTTGATGTATGGGGTGAACAAATGTAATGATATCCTTGCCTCTTCTTCCTTATTAACTCGGATACCCAACGGTTGAGGCTTATTATCCTCCTTGGGCGGATCAACCGTTGGAGAGAACTTGATGATGAAAGGCTTACTCTCCGTCTTTTTCTAATTCACGAAAAGCACATCGACTAATCCTTTCTTTTTATTATCTTATTATTATGAGAATGAATGCAATTTATGAATGCGACGCAATAGACGGTTGAGAGATGATGAAAAGAAACAATTTTATTTATTTCGTCCATACAGGTGTACATTCCTCAATGCAATGTTTTGAAGCCTAAATAGGCGGGTTAGAATTTCTATTTAATTTCTTTTTTTTGTGCATGGCATGCGAATGCCTTACCCTCTTTTCATGGTATTGAGGAATGTTCACTTTCTTCAACTGTCTATTGTTAGATGTATGAAGTTTGGTGGATGCATGTATGCAAGTGTTTGTTTTTCCTAAACATTATCATGTTTTATTTTCTAACATGATGTATGATAGTGTTTGGGATTTTATGTGTTTTTTTTTTGCATGAGGATGACAGAGCATGAAGAATACTAGCCACTTTCTAGAATGCCAAAAGATTTTTATTGTTTAAAATGAATGATTTATGAAATGGATATTCCTTAAGACAATGGCTTAGGTATCCTCTTTAAAGCTTACGCTTTGTGGGGTATCCTACCCACCTTGGTGTAATGGTTCCTTACCCATCACGGATTTGACAAGTATAATGGGGGTCACCATCACACCTTAGTACACTTGTCCCTTCCTTGCCGCGAAGGTCACAAATGTGCTCTGGGCCTCTTTCGCCATTGTCTTAGGGATATCTAGTGGTCCCTAGAATGAATGTATCTATGCATGCACCATTACAAAAGGCAGCAGATGTTCAAAGTGGCATAACTCTTGATCGAGATGTCCGATTTGGACGTACAGACATACCAAAACGAAGAGAAAAAGGTGAAGAACCAAACTGCAAATTCCCGAAGGGATTTGGCCCAGTATTTTTCCCAAAAAACGCCTCTAAGACACATTTTTGAGAGGTTTATTAAAATGATGCGTATGCATACTTTCCTTATGCATTTATTTTCTCTCTTGTTTTTTCACTTATGGCATGATGCAATATGAATGACACGACTTTGTCAACATTATTTTATAAATGTTTTGATTTTGTTATTATTATTTTATTTTATTTTATTTTTTTTGGATTTTTATTTTGATTTTTATTGCTTTTTATTTTATAGCCTTTTATCTCTTCTGTCGAACTCGCATGGCTACTTAGCTTACAAAGAACCTGAAACCAGGCTAGCTAAAAGGCAGACTCGTCCGAGATAAAATGTGGCTTTATGCGAAAGAATATTTAGCGTCCCTTATCTCTTCTGTCGGAACTCGCGTGGCTACTTAGCTTACAAAGAACCCGAAACCAGGCTAGCTAAAAGGCAGACTCGTCCGAGATAAGGGTGTTTATTTGTAAAATATATTTTTTTTTGGTGATTTTGTTCTGTTGTTTGTTTATGCTATGCAACAGTCAAATGCAACAGTACATATGCACACACAATTCGATCATCCACGAACAGGCGAGAATTCATTTTTATCACGAGGTAGGGTTTTCCGCGAGAAAAGTGCATTGGCAAGGGTTGGTTCTAACCGTTCTCACCAGGCTAAGGCCCCCAAGGTGCCCCCATTATAGGGTCCCCACTCTCCAGCTCGTCCGACCATGCTCAACACTAAGGCCGTAGTCGGTCTTGTTGCCAAAAGAGGAAGGTTATCACCTTGAGTGGTGGTTTCCGATCACACCGGTGGGCACAAGGCCCTAACCTGCAGTGAACCGTACACGCCACCCACTCCCTATGGTTTTCTCACTTGCCCCCGGGTATAGAGGGAACTGTAGTGTGCAAGGGACTTGTGTGCGGTTTATATCTCAATCAATTTGCGTAAGTATAAACAAACAACAGCTTTATTGAAAGCTAGACAATAAAGCATGTTATAATACAAGGTAGGGTAAAAGCGCTATTTTCTTGGTTTATTTATTGTTTAAGCCGGCCCATCACTAAATGGGATTAACTCTCTAGGCTTCCCCAGTGGAGTCGCCATCGTCGCCGCCGTCAAAAACGAGGCGGTCTGAGCGACGCGATGGTTTTATCGACCCTCTTGTTTTCGCGTTTTTATTGGTGGTTACAACGTCCTTAGGTTGTCCGATAACCGGGCTAACCTAGAGACGAGGTTTTCGAAAAGTGTCCTTGAGTTGTCCGACAACCGGGCTAACCCAAGGACTTATTTATTTTGGGTTCTATGGAGTCGCCACCGATATTTTTACCATAAACATCGGAAAAGGGGTTTTAAAAAGGCGTTGGTTTTCGAAAACCAACTTTGGTCATTAGAACCAGAGTTGGGTAAGGGAGTTGGTTACGTGCAAAGGGAGTATTAGTCCCTTTGCGACGCCCCTTCGGGTTCCCTATGATAGGCCGGCTTATTTTTATTGATAAACTAGAAAATTGCGCTTTTACCCTTTTATTATGCGGTATTTAAATTTATGACTACATGGCCCTAACGTCTATTGCATAATTTAAATGAAAGCGGTAAAGTAAAGAAAGAGGTTTATGAACCTTCGAAGCAAGCTTTCTTATATTCTTTAAAAAAAGGGTGCTTTGTGGCAGCCCTCTCACTCTACAACTCTCAGAAACTCCGGAAATGCCTCGGAGGGATTCTTAAGAAGATTTAGAACGCTCGATCTATGCCTAGAGACGCTCAGAAACTCCGGAAATGCCTCGGAGAGATTCTTAGAGAGAGAAAATCTAGAGAGAAGGGAGAGCTACTGTTTTTCTGTGTGGAAATGAGGGGGGGAGGACCCCTATTTATAGTTTTTCGCGCTGTCAGGGTCCAGACCGCCGTTCTCGTCTGACAGGGTCGAGACCGCCGTCTCGTCCAACGAGACCGCCGTCTCGTCCAACGAGACCGCCGTCTCGTTTTTGTAGGCAACGAGACCGCCGTCTGGAAAAACGAGACCGCCGTCTCGTCCTTCGATCGCTCAAGCGAGAAATCCGTCGCTTGAGCGAGACTTGACCCGGGAGTTCCCTTTGTTTGAGGCATCCGTCGCTCAAGCGAGTACATCAGTCGCTTGAGCGAGACTCGGCCCGGAAGTCCCTTTTGTTTGAGGCATCCATCGCTCAAGCGAGTACATCAGTCGCTTGAGCGAGACTCGACCCGGAAGTCCCTTTTGTTTGAGGCATCCGTCGCTCAAGCGATGGACGTACTCGCTTGAGCGAGACTTGACCCGGGAGTCCCCTTCAACGCGAGAATCTTTATTTTGGGCCAAAAAAACCCTCCTATCTTGGTACGGGAGCCTAATAGTCTCTCCTAGTGGCTTGTTAGGCTTCGGCCGTCTTCGAATAGGGGATCTTCTGACTTTATTTGGAGCCCGGGCAAGATTTGGGGTCTACAGGTTTAGAGTACAAGAAAATACATGCATGTCCTAATGATTGTATATTGTACAGAAATGATTTTGCTAAATTAAAGATGTGTCCGACATGTGGTTTGTCGAGGTTCAAAAACAAAGTTGAGGAAAGTAGTGGTGAGGAAGAACTAGATGGTCCCCCTGCTAAGGTGTTATGGTATTTGCCAATTATACCTAGGTTTAAAAGATTATTTGCCATAAAAGAAGATGCAAGAAACTTGACATGGCATGCAAATGGTAGAAAATGTGACAATCTTCTTCGATATCCAGCTGATTCTCCACAATGGAAAAGGATTGATGAAACCTTTCCAGAATTTGGTGCAGATCCAAGAAACTTGAGAATTGGATTAGCTACAGATGGGATGAATCCTTATGGAAATTTAAGTAGTAAACATAGTTCATGGCCAGTTATGTTGATCATTTACAATTTGCCTCCTTGGTTATGCATGAAGAGAAAATATATGATGTTATCTATGATGATTTCAGGACCTCGACAACCAGGAAATGACATAGATGTATATCTTAGTCCTTTAATTGATGATTTGAAGATGTTGTGGGAAACAGGAGTGGATGTATTTGATTCATATCATGAAGTGAATTTCAGGTTGCGTGCAATGTTATTTTATACTATAAATGATTTTCCAGCATATGGTAATTTGAGCGGTTATAGTGTGAAAGGTCATTTAGCGTGTCCTTTATGTCAAGAACACACAAGTTATATCCAATTGAAACATGGACAAAAAACTGCGTACAATAGGCATAGAAAGTTTCTAGTTGCTAATCATCCATATCGTAAAATGAAGAAAGCATTTAATGGAGGTCAGGAGAATGCAATTGCATCAGTACCACGCAATGGTGAACAAGTATATGAGCAAGTGAAAAATATTAATATTGTGTTTGGAAAGACCCAAAAGAAATCCAATGAGAAAAACATTTGGAAGAAACAGTCTATATTCTTCAATCTTCCTTATTGGTGTAAGTTGGAAGTTAGACACTGTATAGATGTGATGCATGTTGAAAAAAATGTTTGTGATAGTATAATTGGGACATTGCTTAACATAAAAGGAAAGACAAAAGATGGAATAAAAGCAAGACAAGATTTGGCAGACATGGGTATACGTTCTGAATTACATCCACAATCAGTTGGAAAACGCACTTACTTACCTCCAGCTTGTCATACTCTATCGAAGAAAGAAAAGAGAAGCTTTTGTGAGTGTTTACATGAGGTCAAAGTGCCACAAGGATACTCCTCAAATGTTAAGAGTCTTGTGTCTATGCAAGAGTTGAAATTAGTTGGTTTAAAGTCTCATGATTGTCATGTGTTGATGCAACAACTTTTACCAATGGCGATTCGAAACATCTTACCAACTTCTGTTAGAATTGTTATTACTCGGTTATGTTTGTTTTTCAACGCCATTTGCAAAAAGGTAATTGATCCAAAAAAGTTAGATGAATTAGAAAATGAAGCAATTGTAATAGTGTGCCAGTTAGAAATGTATTTTTCCCCTTCATTTTTTGATATCATGGTGCATTTGATAGTCCATTTGGTAAGGGAAATTCGATTATGTGGTCCAATTTTTCTTAGATGGATGTATCTTGTTGAGAGATACATGAAGATCTTAAAAGGATATGTGAAGAATCGAGTACAGGCCGAAGCTTCTATTGTGGAAAGGTACATTGCAGAAGAAGCCATTGAGTTTTGTTTAGGATACATGTCAAAATCAGAACCAATAGGTATTCCTAAGATGAGACATGATGGAAGATGTGAAGGTAAGGGTACTCGAAATTTAAAGATTAAAAATGTTAGTCGGAAAGAAGTTGACCAAGCACATTTATACATATTGAACAACACTGATGAAGTAATCCCTTACATATCACAACACATAACTGAAATAAAGGCAACACATCCACGAATGAATGAAAAATGGGTATTGAATGAACATAACAAAAGTTTCCTTTCTTGGTTTAAAAAAAGGGTATATGTTGAGATTAATGCTTCGTAAACACTTTTGAGACTTGCTCGTGGGCCTAATAGTGATGTCATTACATTTGGTGGGTATGACATTAATAACTATTGTTTCTACTCAAAAATAGAAGATGATAAAGGTAGACTACAAAATAGTGGGGTCAGAATTCAAGTCGAATCTATGCATTTTTCTAGTTCTAAAGACAAAAATCCTATCACAGACTTCTATGAGTTATTTTGGGGTCATACAAGAGATATGGGAAATTGATTATGTTACTTTTAGGGTGCCTGTCTTCAAGTGTAAATGTGTTGAAGGGAATACGGGTGTGCGAACAGATGACCTAGGATTTACTTTGGTTGATTTGAGTAAAGTTGGGTATAAGGATGAACCTTTTATTTTGGCATATCAAGTGAGACAAATATTTTATGTCAAGGATCCATGTAATGAGAGATGGTCAATTGTCCTTGAAGGAAGAAGCATGCACGGAATTCATGAAGATGAGTCTCTAGATATACATGAAACACCTTCATTTTCAAGTAGACCATTTGATGACATAGTTGACAATGAAGTTGATGACATACATGCAATTCAAAGTGATCATGATGAAGGGATATGGGAAAACATACCAACATAATAGGTGTTTATCTTCACATTTTCTAGTTCTTTTTATTCAAACTTATAAAGTATGTTGACTTCATATTGTTTTGTTTTTCAGGATATGTCGGATTCCACAGCTGGTACTGGTAGCGGTAGTGGCAGTGGCAGGAGCGGAAGTGGTGATAAAGGTAGATCTGTCACTCGGTTAAAGGGGTTGACAGCAAGGAGGGTAGCTAGAGAGAAAACTCAAGTTGAAGTTGATCCACGTTCTGGTAAGGCATCTAGCCCAAATGCTGCTAAGTTTAAGAGTTATTTGGGACTACTAGCTTGACACCATGTTTCGATTACTACTCCATCTTGGGATGATGTAGAGGAAACCGAGAAGAACCTCATGTGGCAGGATGTTCAGGTATTTCTATATTTGTTGAATACTTTATATATCATTATTAATTGAATTTAACATTTATTGGTCATTTCACAGCAAAATTTTGATGTTCCTAACACTCGAGGTGATGAGGAAGAAGATTTTATCCTCCATTGCCATTAGATGGAGGGACTTTAAGACTTTCTTGACACTGGAGTATGTATTTGGAAAGTTTCAAGATGAATCTCCCTGTCTAAAGTATCAAATTAGTGAGGAGGATTGGTTACAGCTTTGTGCCAGCTGAATGGACCCCTCTTGGCAGGATAAAAGACGTGCTCGCCCAACAACGTCGAGGTTGAATGATGCACCCCATGTATTGTCACGAGGAGGGTATGCATTATTGGAGCAACGTCTCATGAAATCCAGAGAAGAGTCAGCAGGAGTTGATTCTACTGACCTTGCATCTCCACCCCCTCGCTATCAGATGTGGAAGGCAGCCCGGACAAAATCTGATGGACAAATGACTTCTGAGTCTGCACGAATCATTGCTCAGAAAATCGTAAGTTATAATGTCAATTTGAATTGATTCTAATGTGAAAATTAGTGTATGACTTAATTATTGTTAATGTGTTGTAGGATGATTTAGTTGAGCAGACCAGCCAAGGATCATTTATTCCTCATGATCGACAAGATATATTGGCGACAACCATAAGAAAAGCAGATTACTCAGGACGTGTGCGTGGTGCTGGTGGAACCTGGGACCTTCGTGATTACTTTGGTCCAACATCACGAAGGACCACTGCTGACTCTTGCAGCCAGGAGGCCTTGCATAAAATGGAGATGCAGTTTGAAGAAAAGTTAAATCAAATAAGGCAGTCCTTGAAGCAAGAGTTTAATGAGAAAATTGAATCTCTCGCCCGCTCTCAGCAACTGACTCAAGGAACACCTCAAACAATTGAACATGATGTTGTTTGAGTCAGCACTAAAGGGAGTTGTGCTGCTACTGCTGCTGATCCTTCAGGAGAATATACTCAGACTGATGCATCACACCAGTGTGAGTTATATGTTGAAGATGACCCCCCGCGTCTAGTGGCTATTGGTCGAGTTTTTGAGGGTGGCTTAACCATCCATGGTGTCCCTCTACAGGCAGACTAGACACGAGTAGTAGTTGATGAAGTTCATGATGCTAATGCTCCAGTGCCTTTTCCTAATGAAGAGATTCAATTAGTGGGGCAGGCAAGCGGGACATTCTTGGCTTGGCCAAGACGTTTAGTTATGCCACTATCAGCACAAACCAAGGTAATATATATATATATATATATATATATATATATATATTATCTATTTTCTCTTTTCTAGTATTATAATTATATAAATGTTTAATTAACTTGTTATCATTTGTTTAGGAGGACTTGTGTCGTGCTAAGCATAAAAAACAACCTATTATTGATGAGGATCTGACGGAATGTGATGATGATCTCATCTCTATGTTGTTGACCATATTACCACGGTTGAGGAAGAGACCGTGTCGGATACAATGGGATGTTAGAGTGTTTGGAATTGACAATTCCAAGTGTTCCATTATACATTTCCTTGCCCGATGCTTTAGAAATTGCTTGGGGAAATTGCATGTTAAACATTTCCATCATACAATTGTGGGCAATGTAAGTCATTCTCATTTATGTTTCTAAGATTATAATAATTATATTCAACTTATAATTAATTGTTTTAGGTACCTTGACAAATTGAGTGTGGAACAAGAAAAATCCGAAGTATACGAATTTATTGAGCCTCAATCCATCCAAAAATATGGAAATACAAAGGTTGGAATCCAACAATATATGCAAACATGGATGAGTGACTCAAAAAGACATATATATTTGGCTCCATACATTGAAGGGTTAGTATTTTAATTTATATTTTTGTAACTAATTTTTATGTCATACAATGTAGGTCCCATTGGCAGTTAATTGTAATCATGCCCCGGGATTACACTGTGGTGTGGTTTTGTTCATTACATCGGAAACCGAGTCAAGAAATGAAAAGCTTATTACAAGGGTAACTTTATCTTTTATTCATTAATTATGTTTTTAAATTGTGAATACATATTGAATAATATATGACTTTTTTTCACTTAGAATTGTGTCTGGAACTAATGTTCTAAGTGGAAAACCTAGAACAAAGACTTTGCAGTTCATTTATCATAAGGTTAGAAACTTATTTATATAAGTGAATACCATAATTATTGTTTGTATTTAAATTTTGAAAATAATATTATGTTTTTTTCATCATTTCAGTGTAATAAGCAAACAGACTCGTTTGAATGTGGTTACTATGTAATGTATTGGATGAGAGCCATAGTTTGTGCGGGTTTAATTGATTCTTGGACGGAGGTAATTACTTTTAACATTAGTTAAGTTTATTTAACTTTATTCATGTTGCATGTTTACAAGAGTCAAATTCATGTTTCAGGTATTTCAAGATCCATCTCCATTACCAGAATCTGATATTACACAAATTAGAGAACAATGGGCAAAATTTTTTGTTCAACAATTCTAGTACATAATTTTTTAAGTTCTTGTTCATATTATATTGTGTGTATTATGTAGTTTAGGTAGCTTAGTTTGTATTAACTTTTAGTTTGTAATAGATTTTTTAGTTTGTATGTTTGTATTATATTGATTTATTATGTAGTTTGAATTATATAATATTATATTTTTAATTTACTAGCTAAAGAAAACTGAACCTCTCGGACTGTCTGGTTGTAATATTTACAGGTTTTAGTTGTAAAACAGAATAAATAAACCCAATTTTAAAAAAAACAGCAAATTTACGTCGCATATGGCATATGCGACGTAAATTTGTTGTTTTTTGTTTAATTTTCGAAAGTTTTTACGTCTGTTTAGTGGTATATGCCACACAAAATTACATCGGGTCTTGATAACTGACGTAAATCTACGTCGGGCTAAAGGGTCCGACATAAATTTACATTTTCTGTTTTAACGTCGGACTTAAATACGACGTAAAAAGCCCTAAATACCTGACGTAAAAGCCCTTTTTTGCACTAGTGTTTCAAATTGTGTGTTTTTAAAAGAGAAATCAAAAACTGTATTTATAGAGTAAAAGAGAGAAGTCTGATAGATTCAATTAATTAAAATGCCTTGGAGTCGCAGATGACCGATCAGAATAGTTTTATGACTGATCAGAATTGAGTTGTGATCGATCAGAATCAGATATGATCAATCAGAATTGAGTTGTGATCGATCAGAATATTTTTCAATCGATTAAAATGTCATTTCAATCGATTGATTTCATTTAAGACTAATTCAATCGGTTGTTTCGAGCTTTCAATGGATTAAATTAGTTTAGCAAAAGATGATAGCTCTCTGTTTTAATTGATTAAAACTTATTTCAATAGATTGAAATCCTGTGATACCTAAGAATGAAAAATGATCTTTCTGTATCAACAGATTGAACTTGATTTCAACAGATTAAAATTGCGAAACCTTTAATATGGAGAAATCATTAAGAACATTTTAACCTGTTGATTCTGCGATTCAATCAATTAAAAATTTTGACAACATATAAACATTTCCTGCTTTAAGTGATTTTAACAGATTGAAATTTCTTTTTAACAGATTGAAAAACTCAGTTTGTTCTTTTAATGTTTAAAGGTTGGTTTTTCATGCAGTGAAATAAGTTCAATGAGATGCATCATTTAAAGGCGCTTATCACAAGATCTATTGAACTATCAAGAGATTAAATTCTAAACCTATAACCTATCACTACTACAGAAAACACTTACTACGACAGCATCCAACGTCGGTTTTTATGAAGACCGACATTGTACAAGACGCGGTGGCAAACCTGTAATTAAGAAACAATATTTAACGTCGGTTATAACAAAACCAACGTAGTAATGGACAAATAACGTCGGTTAGATAACAGACGACGTTAAATGTTTAAATTTAACGTCAGTTATGTATAACCGACGTTGAAATCCCAAAATCAACGTCGGTTCCATGATTTACCCGACGTCGAAAGCATTATCCACGTCGGGTTTTTTAATAACCGACGTCGAATGTCCTAACATACCTAGCCTCCAGAGCGCGCAGTTGTTCTTCTGCTTCTTCTTCGTGCTCTGGTCTCAGTTCCTCTGCTTCTTCTTCGTCATCTGCTACCTCAGTCCTCAATGTCGTGCGCTGCTACCTCAGTTCTCTCCTTCTTCGTCGTTCATTGTTTGAGGTGGTAACGCCGCCCCCTCGCCGCCCCCTCGCCGCCCCCTCGCCGTGCTCTTACACGGCTTTGCACCGCCGTTGTTGCCGTTTGTGTGGTACCCCTCGTTTCCCTAAGGAAACCCCTTCTCATCAGGTTAGATTAAGCTGATTAAGTTGTATGGATGATTTACAGCATGCATTTAACATAAATATAGATTATTTAGAGCATTTCCTGCATATGAACATTGGAAAGATGATGGATGATTTTGTATGGTTTGATTTGATCTAGGTTCCTTTAGGCTTTTGGAAGTTTGTTTTCGGTTTCGAACTGGTATATACTAATGTAGATGTACACATTTTATTTTCCCATTCTTTACGTGGGAAATCAGATGTAGACGTTTTTTTTTGTATTGTTTTGCTAAACCTTTTCTAATAAACCTTGAATATCTAGGCAAGCCCTTTTGTGTAGTTAGATGGATCGAACTTGGGTCAATGCAAGTCGCATGTCAGAAGAGTATGAGAATGGAGTTGACTCCTTTTCGAAATTTGCCGAAAAAAATGCTCCCAAAATGAATGGAAAAATCTATTGCCCATGCGTTAATTGTGTAAATGGCAGAGTACAAGAGATGGACACAACGCGGGAACATCTTATTTGCGATGGGATGATGAAGAATTACACCATATGGACATGGCACGGTGAAGTGGTTGATATTCCAACAAGTATCACAAACTATTGAGGATGATGTAACCTGCGAAGATCGAATAGAGGACATGCTTTGTGATGTGGGTCAAGAGAGATTTCTTGAAGCACATGCATCTATATATGATACATTGAGGACCGATTCAGAGACACCTTTGTATCCCGGATGTACAACTTTCACACGGTTGTCATCTGTGTTAAGATTGGTCAAACTAAAAGCAAAATTTGGTAGGAGTGATACAAGTTTTAATGAATTACTCCAACTTTTGAAGGAGATGCTCCCAGACAATAACACCTTGCCAGACCGTATGTATGAAGCGAAGAAGATACTTTGTCCGATGGGTTTAGAATATAGGAAGATACATGCTTGCCCTAATGATTGTGTGTTATACAGGAAAGAATTCGCATCTTTAGACCAATGTCCAACATGTGGTGTATCACGTTACAAAGCGAAGGATGGTGATGATTGTAGTCAGGAGAGTGGTAAAAAACGTCCTCTTGCAAAAGTTTTATGGTATCTTCCAATAATTCCAAGATTTAGGCGGTTGTACGCTCACGAAGATGCTGAAAATTTAATTTGGCATTCAAAGAGAAAAACATGTGATGGGCAAATGCGACATCCATCTGACTCTCCCCAATGGAAGAATTTTGACCGTCTATTTCCAAGTTTTGGTAGTGATGCAAGAAACCTTAGACTTGGATTAGCAACAGATGGGATGAATCCTTTTGGAAATTTAAGTAGTAACCATAGTTCATGGCCCATTTTATTGATGATTTACAATCTTCCACCATGGTTATGCATGAAGCGCAAATATGTCATGTTGTGTATGATGATTTCAGGTCTAAGACAGCCAGGAAATGACATAGATGTGTATTTGAGTCCTTTGATAGAAGACTTAACATTATTATGGGAGGAAGGAGTAGATGCATTTGATGGGTATCAGCAGCAGAAGTTGAAGTTGCATGCAATGTTATTTTGTACCATTAATGACTTCCCTGCCTATGGAAACTTGAGTGGGTATAGTGTGAAGGGGCATTATGCTTGTCCTATTTGTGAAGAAGAGACCAGATATCTACAATTGAAACATGGAAAGAAGACAGTTTATAACAGGCACAAAAAATTTCTCCCGCATGACCATCCATACCGTAGACTGAAGAAAGCTTTTAATGGCATACATGAGGATGAAATTGCCAAAGAACCATTGACTGGTTTACAAGTTTACGATCGAGTGAAGAACATAAGCATTACATTTGGAAAGACCCAAAAAAGGTCTTCTAACAAGAACATGTGGAAGAAGAGATCAATTTTCTTTGATCTTCCATATTGGAGCCATTTAGAAGTACGACATTGTATTGATGTTATGCATGTGGAGAAGAATGTATGTGATAGTCTCATTGGCACATTGTTAAACATTCAAGGAAAGTCAAAGGATGGGATTAAAGCACGTCAAGACCTTTGTGAGATGGGAATACGTCCTGAATTACATCCAAGGCCTGAAGGCAATAGAACATATCTACCACCAGCATGTCACACCTTGTCAAAGAAGGAGAAACGTAGTTTATGTCATTGTCTTGAAAGTATTAAAGTGCCACAAGGATACTCTTCAAATATTAAGAGTCTTGTATCCATGAAAGATCTGAAGCTAATTGGATTAAAGTTCCATGATTGTCACGTTTTGATGCAACAGTTGTTACCCGTGGCTATACGTAACATATTGCCTAAGAATGTTAGACATGCCATTATGCGACTATGTTTTTTCTTCAATTCTATTTGTGCCAAGGTTATCGATGAAAAATCACTAGATGAGTTGGAAAATGAGGCTACGGTTGTGCTATGTCAATTGGAGATGTATTTTCCTCCATCATTCTTTGATATAATGATTCACTTAATAGTTCATGTTGTGAGGGAGATACGAATTTGTGGGCCGGTTTATTTGAGGTGGATGTACCCAATTGAGCGATACATGAAGATCTTCAAAGGGTATTCTAAAAATCCATACAGACTCGAAGCTTCAATTGTTGAGCGGTATATTGCGTAAGAAGCCATAGAATTTTGTACAAATTACTTGGCAAGAGTCGTACTGTGGGTGTACCTAGAAATCGTCATGATGATAGGCTAAATGGTAAGGGAACTCGTGGTATTAGAATTCAAACAAAAGATCATGTAGAGTTCAAGCACTCGCCCACTTGTATATTTTGAACAATACAGAAGAGGTTATTCCTTACATAGATGCGCATAAAGCCATGTTAAAGGACCTAAACCCCAAAATGGGTGAAAGGTGGTTGATGAAAGAGCATAACAACAACTTTATCAATTAGTTTCAAAACAAAATATTTTCAAGTGACAATGCCTCTGATTCACTGAAATGGCTAGCACATGGTCCTAGATATAATGTTATAACTTGGCAAGGGTATGACATTAACAAATACTCATTCTATACGAAGGCACAAGATGACAAAAGTACGGTCCAGAATAGTGGAGTATCTATTGAGGCAACATCTATGCACTTTTCTAGTGCAAAGGACAAAAACTCCATCATGGCATCAATTAGTTACTTTGGAGTCATTGAGGAGATTTGGGAGGTCGACTATATTAAATTCAAAGTGTCTTTATTTAAATGTAAATGGGTTGATAGCAATACTGGTGTCCAAAGAGACCAAATGGGATTTACTTTGATTGATATAAACAAGATTGGTCATAAGGAAGAACCCTTCATAATGGCATACCAGGCAAAACAAGTGTTTTATGTCACTGATCCATCAAATGGTAGGTGGTCAGTTGTCCTCAAAGGAAAAATGATTGATGTCACAAATGAGAATGGAGAAGAATTAGATGATTTTATTAACATTCAAAATTCACCACGGTTGCCTATTGCTATATCCCAATTGGAAGAGGACTTTGTTCATGCTACTCGCATCGACCATGATGAAGGCATATGGGAAAATATTAATACAATCTAAGTTATGTTTCTATTTATTTATTTATTTTTTTAACATGTAATTGAGGAGACTTTGCATGTGTATTGATATAATTGTATGTTTTTTTCATTACAGGTAAATGGCATGTCCTCCACCATCTCCTCCACCATCTCCACCATCAACACCACCATCTCCTCGGGCATATGGAAAGACATTTTCCAAGTAAGAGGAGTCAACAATCTACACGGTTGAAAGGCTTGACCGTTAGACACATATCCGGCCGAAGTTATCTCGTGTTTGTTGATCCTAGGACTGGCAAGGTGTCAGGTCCCTTTAGTACCCAATTTAGTAGCTACTTGGGTACACTAGCTAGAGAGAAGGTATTTATTCTATTTGAAAGTGAATTTCATTTCAAATATATTGCTGATACTTATGTTGTTTATGTTGTGTAGATATCTATTCTCCATCCTAGTTGGGATCATGTGGAGGAAACTGTGAAGAACTTGTTATGGCAAGATCTTCTTGTAAGTATGTGTATTTAGTTGTTTATACATTATTATCAATTGGTTAACTAAAACTTGTTTGCTATCGTAGGAACACTTTGATATAGTCAATTCCGAGGATGTGAGGAGGAAGATAATGACAGCCATAGCAAAAATGTGGAGACAGTTCAAGTCCACATTGACCACTAAATGGGTGTATGCTGAGGACAAAGTTAGGAAGGGATTAACCCCTTGCCAAAGATATGGCATAGATGAGGACACTTGGAAGAAGTTTGTACATAGTAGGACTCGGTTCGAGTGGGAGGTAATGTTAATTGCTTAATTGACTTGAACATTTTATAATGAGTTGTGTATCTAATATTGTGTTCAATTATGTTGTAGGAAAGAAGACAAAAAGCAAAAGACATTCAGAGCCAGAATGTCGCCCCCACCTTCCGTCTCGTGGTGGGTACGACCTATTGACAAAGAAGATGATGGAGGAGAAGATGAGACTTCGACGATCGGAGTTAGCCTCTTCTGGTTTAAGCGAAGAGCAGATTCCTCCACCATCTCCTCCAAAACGTCACCGGAAGTGGAAGAGGGCTCGTACAAAGCCTTCGGTGACATGACATCACAGGAAGCCCGAGAAATTGCTGCTCGGATTGTAAGTAAAAGAAGTTAATTTACTTTGAATTAGTTATATGTAACATGTTCATTAATAAAATTAACTTTTATAATGTAGGATGCCTTGGAGGAGCAAGTGTACACAGGGAACTTTCATCCCTTCTGGTCGTCAGGATATCTTGACCATCTGCTATTGGACGACCAGTAACATCCAGGTCGTGTTTGAGCTGTTGGCCAAGGTGTGGGTGTCCGACGGATTTTGGACCACCATCACAGGATATCCGCACCTCCACATCCCTGAGCCAAGAAGATATTGCTGCCTTGGAGATGGCTCTCACAGGGAAATTGACACCAGCCATCAGGGCAAAATTGGAGGAAGAGTTGACTCGCCGCCATCAGCGCAAGACTTGAGGAGATCATCACCGCACGTGTGCAGGAGCAGCTCTCGCGTATGACCTCCATGGGTACTTCATTTGCTCGATGCTCGTCCTCCATCGAGTGCATTTTCAACCACAAATTGGTACTTGACTTGTGTTTCTAAAATCTTAGTCCTTATTGGAATTTACTCGTATTTGTAGGTCCAAGAGTTAGCACAAAGGGCAGTTGTGCTCGAAGCCACTATCGAGGTCACACCCGAGGTGGCATCTATTCATCCCGAATCCACAAAGGATGATCGATATGACTTGTGGGTTGAGGTAGATGAAGGTCTAAGACTAGTGGCCCATGGATCAGTTCATGAAGGGGCTTCAACCATCCACAATGTGCCTTTGGATCCTAACTTGGTCAAAGTAGTGGTTGAAAAGGTGGTTGACGCCGAGGCTAGTGTCCCTATCCCCACCGAAGAGGTGCAGACAGTGGGCCAAGCCCTTCGGACCTTCATTACTTGGCCCTGGCATTTAGTTAGGTCAATCATGGCAAAGGTATGTATATGTATGGTTATAATACATCTAACACATAAATAAATTGATTTATTGTTTATGATTATATTTTATAAAATATGTAGGATGTTCAAGCAGCCAAAAGACTTGGGTAAAGCTATTACCACTCCTTCTGGATCTAAGGAGAAGACACCGAGTTGTGGAGACTTCTCCAAATCCAATTTTTGATCTCTTGTCTCTTTCCCCACAATTGTATATGCAGTCATTCCAAGTTCCATGGGATTGTACATTATTTGGGATGGCTTCTAGCAATATCCCCCTATACATTTCCCACACTGATGCCCTGGAGATTGGGATGGGCAATCAATGTCTAAATATAGCTGTTTTACAATTTTGGACATTGTAAGTTCATATCTTTCATGACTCTTTTCATTTTAGTAAATATATAAGCTATAAGTTCACTTAAATTGGCATATTTTAGGATGATGCACGAAAGGATAGTGGAGCAGGGCATTGGTCATGTGTATGGATTCTTCGAGCCTCAATCCATACAAAAGTCTGGAATAAGCGTGATCAAATTCTCGATTACATGCAGAATTGGATCACCGATTCTAAAAGAGATATTTACCTTGGAGCATACCATCATTCGTAAGTTATCCCAGCCTCTTCTGGTTTTACACAAGTTTTTTTAATAGATTCTAATCATGTGTATATACAGAAACCACTGGCAGCTATTAGTTATTTGTCCAAAGCAGAATCTTGTGTGTTGGTTCTGCTCATTGGGAAGGAAACCTGACATGGAGCTAAAAAATATTGTAAACGAGTAAGTATTTCTTATATTATGTCTAAACATCTTGATTATTCTATTTCTAACCCCCTTCTTTTCAATATATAGTGCTCTAAAGGTTTGTAGTACATTAGGTGGAAAACACACAAGTAAAAGCACAGCTCCAAATTAGAATTTTATCAAAGTAAGTAGCCTTTATATATATTATAATATCTATTAATTTATGTTCAAATTTAATAGTTATTTTTAACATATTTAGTCATTTTTAGTGTAACAAACAAAATGGAGGATACGAGTGCGGCTACTATGTAATGTATTGGATGTGGCTCATCATTTTTGGTAGCATTCAGGATAGTTGGAATGAGGTAAGTTGACATTTGCTATTATATTCAATTCCTTTATATTTTATTGCTTAGGGTTTACCATTCTATTATTGTGAACTTCTTACAGGCATTTAAAGATATAGAACCTTTGCCTATGGATACTATAGACATGGTTAGAAACAAATGGGTAGAAAAGTTTGTACAAGTAGTTAGGAATAGGATTGATTGATAATTTTTTGTGTATTTTGTACATAATTTGGCTGATTTTGACATATATATCTATCATTTTATATATTAGTGATTAGCTGAAATAAATATACTGTCTGGACTGAGATTATAGCAGGTTGTGTACTGTTGGTGGCACAAAAACAGACCAACATTTAAAAAAAAAAAAGGGATATTCTACGTCGGTTATTGCATTAACCGACGTTGTAACGTCGGTCGCTTGAGCGATACAGAACCCGAGAGTCCCCTTTGTTTGAAGGCTTCGTCGCTCAAGCGAGTACACCGGTCGCTTGAGCGAGAAAGGACCCGAGGGTCACCTTTGTTTGAAGGCTTAGTCGCTATATATAACTTTCAACGTCGGTTAGTTCAATAACCGACGTAGAATTTACTAATTTCTACAATGAACATTTGGTTAACCAACGTAGATATATATCACTTTCAATGTCGGGTATTCTGAACCGACGTAGAATCCTTTGACATTCAACGACGCCTGAATCAACGACGTGATTGGAACCGACGTTGAATGCCTTCCACACCCGACGTTGAATGATCATTCTGTAGTAGTGTATCTATCTACACACCCACAAAATAAACTCTATATGTCTTCATTAAATCCAACAAGTGCTTCACTTATTTCTTCTGTCAGACTGGGTGGCTACTTAGCTTACAAAGAACCTGAAACTAGGATAGCTAAAACGCAGACTGTCCGAGATAAGGGTGTTTATTGCGAAAATATTTTTGTGGTTTTTCTATTTTTATATGTTGTTTGGTTATGCTATGCAATCAAATGCAACAAACAAATGCACACACAATTCACTCATCCGCGAACACGTAAGATGATGTTTCAATTACGAGGTATGATTTTCCTGCAAAAAAGTGTATTGGCAAAGGTAGGTTCTAATTGTTCTCACCAAGGCTTAGGCCCCTAAGGTGCCCCCATTATAGGATCCCCACTCTCTAGCCTTCCGACCATTCTTAGCACTAAGGCCATAGTCAGTCTTTGTGCCAAAAGAGGAAGGTTATCACCTTGAGTGGTAGTTTCCGATCATACCGGTGGGCTGCATGGCCCTCACTATGGCAAACCGTGCCTGCCACCCAGTCCTTATGGATTTCTCACTTGCCTCCGGGTATAGAGGGAACTGTTGTGTGCAAAGGTTTGTGTACAATTTGTATTTCAAACAATTGCGTAAAATAAACAAACAACAGTTATTAAAGACAAGTAAATAAATATGTTATAAGACAAGGTAGGGTAAAAGCGAAATTTCTAAGTTTATTTATTAACCGACCCATCACTAAATGGGATCAACTCTCTAGGCTTCCCCAGTGGAGTCGCCATCTGTCGCCACCGTCAAAAGAGGCGGTCGGAGCGACATAATGGTATTTCGACTTCCATTTTCGCGTTTTAGATGGGTGATGTTACAACGCCTTTAGGTTGTCCGATAACCACTGCACCTGCACAAAGAAATAACAGAACAGAGACATATATGATTTTGTGATGTGTGTGTAGTGTCAGTTATAAGCAAATACTTCTCCCCCTATTTGACTTCATCAAACAGTGTTTTAATTACATTCCATAAGTACCATGTAGGTACCAAAAAAAACATAAGAAACAAGTGAACAAATGCATTAAAACGAGACTTCATTCATCACCATCCCAGGGACCCTGATTGAATTGGAGGTCTCCAATTCTGTTGAAGATATCCTCCAGTTCATTATCAATATGCTAAAATCTGGCAATGGAGTCTTCATAGATTCGATGCTGACGAGCTTGCAGAGCAAATGTCATCTCCATGTGCCTCCTTTGATTTGTTTGTATTTCATTCATCTGACGCAGCAAAGTTCGTTCGAACTGTGAAAGAGGCATGCCACAGTCAGGTTGTGCAATATAAGGAATCATTTCCAATGGAGACTGTTCTTCCATGACATCTTCCATAGGATCTGTTTGCCGTGCTTCAGCAGTACTCGGAGCACCAGTATTCACATCTTCTTCCTCTTCTTCTTCTTCTTCTTCTTTCCCAGCTTCTTCTTTCGAAATCCAATCACCATCAATCTTGATGAATCCCATTTTATGAAGGATGGAGTTGTTAATCTCATTTGTGGGGCGAATGGTTTCAGCCAATTCTCCTTCCAAGTCAATACCAAAATGAGTCAGAAATTTAGAGATCAAGATTGCATAAGGAAACCTAAAATCACTTAGCCTTTTTGCTTTGATCATATGGTCCTTGATGACAAATACCCAGTTTACTCTGACTCTGTGATGGATACAGTACATCAACACTAAATCGCCTTCATTTAGTACTGCATGATTGCTCCCCCTAGGAGTAAGCTGCCAGGCAACTATAAATGCAAGAATTCTTTCTTCAAGTTTCAACTTTCTAGTGTTGAAGGAACTCACAGAGTCACGCTTATTTCTCAAACACGATCGAAAGTATTGAACTTTGTTGAATTCGTCCACATCAGAGGTATATCCTTTAGTGACTTTCACTCCTTCATCCTTGAGTCCAGCAACATCTTTCCAGACAGTGGGAGTAATCTCTATTTCCACTCCTTTAACTTGAGTTCTGAGTGTAGAGCCTTCAAATGACAGATTAGTGAAGAAAACTTTGATAAGGTCAGGATAGATTTTACCATTGAGCTCAAGGAACTTCTGAAGCTTCTGGTGTTGCAGCAGCTTCCGAACACCTCTGAATCCTTCAGCATCCAACCACGAGAATTTCAGAACCTTGGGAATATTAATTTGTTTCCTGCTCATTTCGTGAATGAATAAGTCCATCTTTTCTTGGTTCCCATTGAACCAGGATTCAATCCGCCCTCCTCCTGAGGTTCCTTGCACAGCAGCTGAGGATTCTCCTTTGCTGAACTTCTTCCTCCCGGATTTGGTGCGCTTCAACATTTTGTTTTGAGAGATGAACCGAAAAACAGAGAAGAGAGAATTTCAAGGAGAGAGTACAAGATTTTCGAATCAATATTTCATGCTAAGAGGAAATGAGACTCTTCATCTACTTTGAATAGTCAAGTTTTGTCTCTTTGTGAATTACTGTTGTTCTGCTCCATGCGTCAGAGATGGTAAAGGCAAAGAGAGAGAAAGAGAATTGTTACTGTGATATTCAATTACCTTCACATCTGATTTCCAATCACAGTCATTCAGCTTTTATTGGATAACTATTACATTTAAGAGAGTAGCTGAAGTTGTTCCCAGTTCCAAAGGCACTCATCCCAATCTGCAGTAAGTTATTAGAGGCAACGCATACACTACTAACCCTAAAAAAAATTAACCAATTGATTTTCCATAAAATCAATTGATTTTCAATTACTGATATAGATGCAGATCATCATAAGTAAAATAAATCGATTGAATCGAAGATTGAATCGATTGAATTTGTAAAAGAAGAACATGCAGAGCATCAAAAGTGAATTAAATCGATTGAATCGAAGATTTAATCGATTGATTTGTAAAAGAAACACATGCAGAGCAACAGAGTTATTGAAATAAATCGATTAAAAGCTTATTTAATCGATTAAACTGGTAATACATCATGAACAGAGATTGAGAATCAGGAAATCAACAGATTATTTCGCAATTTCAATCGATTAAAACACATAATTTCAGAATTTTCAGTCAATTTAATCGATTGAACATGTTATCAACCTGTTAAAAGGCACAATATCATAATAAAGATTCAATTATTCAATACTAGATATATCCAGAATTCCTAATTCAGTTCTAAGCATATTAAGTCTATCTCTAGGGAGTGGTTTGGTGAACAAGTCAGCTAATTGTTTTTCAGTTTCAATGAATAAAATTTCACAATCACCCCTAGATACATGTTCTCTAATAAAGTGATGTCTAATTTCAATATGCTTAGTTCTAGAGTGTTGAATAGGATTCTTAGTTAGATTAATTGCACTAGTATTATCACAAACCATAGGTACCGTGTTGAGAAATACTCCATAATCTTTCAATTGTTGTTTAAGGTGGATACTTTGAGCACAACAACTCCCAGCTGCTATGTATTCATCTTCTGCAGTTGAAAGAGCTACACATGCTTGTTTTTTACTGTGCCATGATATGAGACTGCTTCCAAGCAAATGGCATGTACCAGAGGTACTTTTTCTATCCAATCTACATCCTGCAAAGTCAGAATCAGAAAATCCAACAAGTTTAAGAGATGCACCTTCAGGATACCATAGTCCAACATTAATGGTTCCTTTAAGGTACTTGAGAATCCTTTTAGCCGCGGTGAGGTGAGATTCCTTTGGATTTGCCTGAAATCTAGCACAAAGACAAACACTGAACATAATGTCAGGCCTACTAGCAGTCAGATATAGAAGAGATCCAATCAAACCTCTATATTTAGTTTGATCAACTGATTTTCCTTTTTCATCTAAATCTAGACAGCAGTTAGTAGACATAGGTGTGGAGGATTCTTTGCAATTATGCATATCGAATTTCTTCAACAACTCATTACAGTATTTAGATTGATTTAGGAAAATACCATTCCTTAATTGTTTAACCTGGAGACCAAGGAAGAAATTCAATTCTCCCATCATAGACATCTCAAATTCACTTTGCATTTCCTTAACAAATTTATTACACAAGACATTATTAGTAGAACCAAAAATGATATCATCAACATAAACCTGCACCAGAATAATGTCAGATCCAGATTTCTTAATGAATAAGGTTTTGTCAACTTCACCTCGTTTGTAGCCTTGATCAATTAAGAAATTACTTAGCCTCTCATACCATTGTCTAGGAGCTTGTTTTAATCCATAAAGAGCCTTTTTCAACTTGTAGACATGGTCAGGATGCTTGTGATTTTCAAAACCAGGAGGCTGAGCAACATAGACTTCTTCATTAATGAGTCCATTTAGAAAGGCACTCTTGACATCCATCTGAAGTAATCTGAAACCACTAATACAAGCATAAGCTAATAATAGTCTAACAGCTTCAAGTCTAGCTACTGGTGCAAAGGTTTCATCAAAATCAATTCCTTCCTGTTGATTATATCCTTTGGCTACCAACCTAGCTTTATTTCTAGTAATAATGTCGTGTTCATCTAATTTGTTTTTGAATACCCACTTAGTACCAATTACATTGATATCTTTGGATTTAGGAACTAATTCCCACACATTATTTCTTTCAAACTGATTAAGCTCATCATGCATGGCACTAACCCAATATTCATCATTTAATGCATCCTTAACAGTTTTAGGTTCAATTTGTGAAATGAATGCCATATGATTGCAGAATTGATTAAGAGAATGCCTAGTGGATACTCCCTTATTGATTTGTCCAATGACATTGTCTAGAGAAAGATCTCTTGGGACAATCCATTCTTTAGGAAGCTCATCCAAGATATCTTCTTCCTGTTCTTCAGCAATTCTTTCTGGTGGATCAGCTTTTGTAGGATCAATTGACTGATTACCTTCTTCGACAATATGCTGATCTAAACCACTGGGATGTTTTAACTGATAAGAATTATCAGTTAAATCGTCATCATCTTCAACAAGAAGAACATTGTGAATAGTCACGGTTTCACCATCTCCTATATCTCCAGAACCTAAGATTCTTCCCTTGTTGTTGTCTCCATATGTCACGTGTCCTCCATTCTTCAATATCAGTTTCTGGAATTTTGAAATATCACCTGTCATATGCCTTGAGCATCCACTGTCCAAGTACCAAAGTGATTCTTGTTGTTGTTCCTGAAAAATCAAACATCAAGTATTTGGTACCCTTAATTACTTTGGGTCCTTAGTGGTCAAATTTTCTATTTCACATATTTTGGAACCCATCTCATTTTACCCTGTGGCACAAAGTGTTTTCTAATATGACAAAATTTTATAGTATGTCCTTTTTTCATACAATAATGACAAGATGAGAAAGGAGATGTTGTTGGTTTTCTAAAAGAAAAGAAATTCAAATATCTTTTAGTTTTAACCCCAACCTTAGGTTTGTACCCAATTCCAGTATGATCAAAAACACAGTTTTGGGACCCAAGAAGTGTATCTAAGTTTTCTTTGCCTTGAGTAAACTTAGACAGAGTTTTAATCAAATACTCAACCTTATTCTGCAAAGAGATACACTTTTCACACTTGTTGTTAGCAGCAGCATTACCAGCAGATGAATTATTGTAGATTATCTCAAGATGTTCCATATCTGTCTTACTTTCTAGTAACTCTCCTTCTAGAATTTTAACCCTATTCTCTAACCAGTTATTTAGTCCTTTTAACCGATTATTTGTATGAGATAAATTCCTAGCTTCATTATGCATTTCATTGAAAGCATTTAATAACGTGCTGTAATTCATTTCATTTTCTATGGGGGTTGAACTTACATGCGATGAAGAGGATTCACAGTCAGCCATTAAGCATAGATTTACTTCTTCATCTTCAGATACAAAACTAGAGGATGAATCATTGTCTTGCCAAGCTATGTAGGCCTTTTTCCCTTTGTACTTTAACTCTTTCTTGTTTTGATTCTTGGATTTTTCTGGACATTCACTCCTTATGTGTCCCTGCTTACCACAAGAATAACAAGTAAAAGTATTTTGAGTAGATTCAGTTCTTTTATCAGTGTACCTTTTAACCTGGCCAGTTATGTTCTTCTTTTTAAGAAATTTCCCAAACTTCTTAACCAACAGAGTCGATTCTCAGATTCATCTTCTTCGAATTACTACTTTCTTCAATTGTCTTGAGAACAATGTTTCGCTTTTCTTTTCTGCATTTTCTTGTTCTCTAAACCTATTGATCTCCAACTCGTGTTCCCTTAGCTTACCAAACAATGATGCAGTAGTCATCTCGGTTAAGTCTCTTGATTCTCGATATAGTTGTCACCTTTGGTTGCCAAGTTCTCGTCCAGACATTTTAGAATCTTGATGTTTAACTCTTCCTTGTCAAATGTCTTGCCTAATCCAATTAGATGATTGACTATATGCGTGAATCTTTTCTGCACATCCGCAATGGTTTCACCTTGCTGCATTTTGAACAATTCATAGTCCCTAATTAATTCATGCTTTCTTGCCCTTTTCACATCGTAGGTACCCTCATGAGTGACCTCTAGAATCTCCCACATTTCTTTAGCAGAGGCACATTGAGAAACCCTGAAAAACTCATCAAGATTTAAGGCAGAGGTAATAATATTCTTAGCAGTATAATCATATTGTACTTTCCTATTTTCTGCATCAGTTAATTCAGCCCAGTCTTTTTCAACAATTTTACCATCTATTGTATGAGTTGGTTTAAAAGGCCCATTAACAATTGTATCCCAAATACCCCTATCAAGAGATTCAATAAAGATTTTCATTCTAACCTTCCAGAAAGAATAATTCACACCAACAAATAGAGGAGGCCTATTAATAGAGGCTCCTTCCGAAAAAGTCATCTTTCCCTCAACCATTTAGACCTTTGGACCGAATTCTTGAGTAACTTACAAGAACCTAGCTCTGATACCAATTGTAAGAATTAATGGTTCAGTTCAAGAGGGGGGGTGAATTGAACTTTTGAAAACTTTTTCGAAAAACACTCTTTCTTTTGGAAGAATGGTTAAACTTTATCCAATCTTTTGTTAGGCAGATTTGTTTTTAAACAAAGCAAGAATATAAGCAAGAATTGAAAAGAGATGAAAGCAGAAATTCAACACAAGAGTTTATATTGGTTCACTCTTTCCTAGAGCTACGTCCAGTTCTTGACAAATCTGCCAAGTTCCACTAATTCTAAGTGAAAAATACAAACCAGTAGATATACACCAATCTACCCCAAGAACTATCTTACAACACCACAAGATAGACTCTTGAATTAACCACCCAGTAACCAAACCCAGTTACTGTAACCAATGCAGATTCAAAACCCAATCTACACAATTAATCTTTATACAAGTATATGAAAATAATAAACTTGGACTGTAGCTTTAACAATATAGAAGTCCAGAAGCAATTTCCCCAACTTACAACTTCCTCTCTTGATGAACTTTCAACAATCTTGTTCTAAACTCCTTATGATATGAAAAGTTTTATGAATGCACAGCGAAAGGCACTAATATGATAACTCTAAGATTGCTTTCAAATGTTTTTCAAATTGTGTGTTTTTAAAAGAGAAATCAAAAACTGTATTTATAGAGCAAAAGAGAGAAGTCTGATAGATTCAATTAATTAAAATGCCTTGGAGTCGCAGATGACCGATCAGAATAGTTTTATGACTGATCAGAATTGAGTTGTGATCGATCAAAATCAAATATGATCGATCAGAATTGAGTTGTGATCGATCAGAATATTTTTCAATCGATTAAAATGTCGTTTCAATCGATTGATTTCATTTAAGACTAATTCAATCGGTTGTTTCGAGCTTTCACTGGATTAAATTAGTTTAGCAAAAGATGATAGCTCTGTTTTAATTGATTAAAACTTATTTCAACAGATTGAAATCCTATGATACCTTAGAATGAAAAATGATATTTCTGTATCAACAGATTGAACTTGATTTCAACAGATTAAAATTGCGAAACCTTTAATATGGAGAAATCATTAAGAACATTTTAACCTGTTGATTCTGCGATTCAATCAATTAAAAATTTTGACAACATATAAACATTTCCTGCTTTAAGTGATTTTAATAGATTGAAATTTCTTTTTAGCAGATTGAAAAAATCAGTTTGTTCTTTTAATGTTTAAAGGTTGGTTTTTCATGCAGTGAAATAAGTTCAATGAGATGCCTCATTTAAAGGCGCTTATCACAAGATCTATTGAACTATCAAGAGATTAAATTCTAAACCTATAACCTATCTATCTACACACCCACAAAATAAACTCTATAAACTCTATATGTCTTCATTAAATCCAACAAGTGCTTCACTTATCTCTTCTGTCGGACTGGGTGGCTACTTAGCTTACAAAGAACCTGAAACCAGGATAGCTAAAAGGCAGACTGTCCGAGATAAGAGTGTTTATTGTGAAAATATTTTTGTGGTTTTTCTATTTTTATATGTTGTTTGGTTATGCTATGCAATCAAATGCAACAAACAAATGCACACACAATTCACTCATCCGCGAACACGTAAGATGATGTTTCAATTACGAGGTATGATTTTCCTGCAAAAAAGTGTATTGGCAAAGGTAGGTTCTAACTGTTCTCACCAAGGCTTAGGCCCCTAAGGTGCCCCCATTATAGGGTCCCCACTCTCTAGCCTTCCGACCATGCTTAGCACTAAGGCCATAGTCAGTCTTTGTGCCAAAAGAGGAAGGTTATCACTTTGAGTGGTGGTTTCCGATCATACCGGTGGGCTACATGGTCCTCACTATGGCAAACCGTGCCTGCCACCCAGTCCCTATGGATTTCTCACTTGCCCCCGGGTATAGAGGGAACTGTTGTGTGCAAAGGTTTGTGTACAATTTTTATTTCAAACAATTGCGTAAAATAAACAAACAACAGTTATTAAAGACAAGTAAATAAATATGTTATAAGACAAGGTAGGGTAAAAGTGAAATTTCTAAGTTTATTTATTAAACCGACCCATCACTAAATGGGATCAACTCTCTAGGCTTCCCCAGTGGAGTCGCCATCTGTCGCCACCGTTAAAAGAGGCGGTCAGAGCGACACAATGGTATTTCGACTTCCATTTTCGCGTTTTAGATGGGTGATGTTACAACGCCTTTAGGTTGTCCGATAACCGGGCTGGACCTAAGGGTGAGGTTTTCGAAAGGGAGCTTTTAGGTTTGTTCGATAACCGGGCTGGACCTAAAAGTAAGGTTTTCGAAGAGGGTTCTTATGGAGTCGCCATCGATGTTTTTACCAAAAACATCGAAAAAGGAAAAAAAGAAGGCATTGGTTTTTAAGAAAACCAACTTTGGCCATTATAACCAGAGTTGGGTAAGGGAGTTAGTTACGCGTAGGGAAGGTATTAGCTTCCCTACGACGCCCCTTTCGGGTTCCCTATGATGGGTAAGTTATTTCATAAATAAACTTTAAAATGACGTTTTTACCCTTTTATTTGCGGAATTAAAAAGTAACGACTACATGGCCCTAACAGCTAATGCATAGATGAATATAAATAACAAAGCGATAAAAGGGAGGGAGAAAGGAAAAAACCTTCGGAGCAAGCTTTAATTAATTCTTCTTAAAAATAGGACGCGTTTTGGCAGTCCTTCGCTCTACAACGTTGACTTTTCTCTCTTACAATGCTATAAAAACTCTCTAAGAGCACTCAGAAAACTTCGGAAATGCTTTGGAGGGGCTCTAGGAGAAGAATTTTAAGAAATGTTAGAAGGAAAGATAGAAGAACTGTGTGAAATGAAGGGGAGAGCGCCCCCCTTTTATAGGGATTCGCGCCTATCAGGTCGAGACCTCCGTCTCGCCAATTGGGACGGCGGTCTCACCTTTCGCAAATGGCGAGACGATCGTCTCACCAAACGGGAAGGCGGTCTCAATAAGCGAGATGGCGGTCTCGACCCTTCAGGTGAAAATCCTTATTTTTTCATACAAAAAGTCTTCCTACTCTAATATGGAGCCTAATAGCCTATCCTAAGGACCTTTTAGGACTCATCCCTCTTCGAATTGGAGGTATTCTGCTCTTTATTTTGAGGTCGGACAAGATTTGGGGTCTACACCAGCCTGCCGATACCCTGACCCCATAGTATCAGGGAGCTATATGTGAGCGGCCAGCTACCCTCACAACCGGTGAGATTTGGGAGGATCTCACTAGATCGCAGATACTGCTGGCCCAGATGAGGGGGTCGACCCTTAGTCCTCCTCTCCGCATATTCCACAAGCTGTTGGTAGGGACAGTACATGAGCGGAAAGAGAGTCAGGGTAAGATCACCCAACCTGATCTCTTCGTTCTCCACTGCATGCTCCACGGGCGTAGGTGCAACCCGGGCTACTTCTTCCTGAGGGCACTGGAGGATTTTGGGAGTCGCCCTACAGGAGCCATCCTCATAGCTCCCCTCATCACCCCGCTGGCTGAGAGATGGGGATGTGCCAACGGGGAGGACATACCCTCTACCCTCCGACCTGACCCTATTAGTGGGTCTATGCTCGTCAGCATGTGCATGCTCATTAGGCAAGGGTCCGAGTTGGTACTCCATCCGGCACTCGCTATGACCTTGGACATCCGGGACCTAGATGAGTCAGATGATATTCCCATGCCCCCGGGATTTGAGCAGCAACAACAGTATGGGGACGACATTCCTGGCATCCACCGCCACATAGACGACGTACGCCAGCAGCTAGACCAGATGTCCCTGAGGCAGGACATTTTCGAGACGTGGCTGGAGACTGTCAGCCAGAGGCAGGAGGGAGTTTTCCAGAGCTTGGACGCGATCAGCCAGCACGTGCTCGGCACGATCCGGAGCCAAGAGGAGTTCCAGAGACATATGCTCCAGTAGTTTCCTCCTCCAGAGTCATCTTCAGCTTCGTAGTTGGACCCGTCACCACCTTAGGAGCATTATTTTATATATTTCATCTATTGTACAAAAGCTTATGATATATAAATAAAAATATTTTGTTAGCTATTTGCCTTTACTCTCTTTCAAAAAGCTAGCGTACTAAAAAAAAGACTAAAAAGTAAAAGGGCATACGCATTTTCCTGAAAAAGCCAAAATCCAAAATCGTGAAAAAAAAAATAAACCGCAGAAAAAGGCAAAACTAAAAAGCTCCCAAGCATTAACCACCATTCTCCCATCAAAGAGAGAAGGCAATCAAGCAAAACATCTGCCTGCTCAAAGGAATCACAAAATTCAACAAATCCCCAATGGATTCCCGCCTGCGTAAAAGGCATTCACCAAAAATCCCCGACAACCAACAAAGTCGGATGGCTATTACAAAAGCCCAAAAAACAAAAGAATCCCCAACACTCAACCAGCTGGAGGAAGACCAACGAATCCCAGACACACCGGATGACTACATCAGAAAAGTAAAAAAGAATTTATCAACCAAAAAACACTCCTCATAGACAAGTGACAAGGAAAGTTCTGAAGACAAAGACCTGCGCATGAATAAAATTAGTAAGTTGCACCAGTCTTGCAAAGTGGACTCCCAAACCAGACGGGGGTTCATACTCGCCAAACCAGATGGAGGTGCGTACTCATCAACCCTTACAAAAGGGGGCTTAAACTGAATTTTACAACCAAAGGGGTCAGCTACCGCATCAAAGGAGCATCCCGGAGGATCACATTCAGCATCCAGAAGGTCGGCTACCACGACGAGGGAAGCAACCGAAGGACAACCAAGAAAGAGGGTCAACTCCTTCACCCTCCAGTCGATATTTTGGCATATTGAGCCAACGGTCGGCTAGTCAGGTGAAGGGGGGGCAGCTGTAGACCCCAAATCTTGCCCGACCTCAAAATAAAGAGCAGAAGACTTCCGTTTGAAGATGGACAAGGCCTTAAAGGTCCCTAGGATTGTTCAATAGGCTCCATATTAGAATAGGATGACTTTTTGTACACAAAAATAAGAAAATTCTACCCAGAAGACTGAGACCGCTCTCTCATTTGGCGAGACCACCGTCTCACCGTTGGCCAAAGGTAAGACCGCCATCTCGTTTGCGAGACCGCCATCTCGTTTGCGAGACCGCCATCTCACCATTTGCCAAAAGCGAGACTGCTGTCTCATTTTGCGAGACTATTGTCTCACCATTTGACAAAAGCAAGACCGCCATCTCGCCATTTACCAAAAGCGAGACGACGGTCCTGAATGTCGAGACGGCGGTCCCAACCTTGTCCGGCGAGACCGCCGTCCCAGTCTGACGGGCACAAATTTCTATAAAAGGGGGGTCCTCTCCTCATTTTTAGGAACTTCTCCAACTAAATATACACTCCTATACTCTTCTAGAATCCCTCTGAAGCATTTCCAGAGTCATAGGGTTCTTTTTTTAAGACATTCTAGAGTTCTTCGAGAGAAGAGTGAGCGACATTGTAGAGAGTGGAGTTTGCCAAAAAGTTCCCTTTACAAGAACATTTATAAAAGCTTGCTTCGAAGGTTCCTCTATATCCCTTACTCTATTTTATCTCTTTTATTAGTTACCATCTTTGTGCATTAGTTATTAGGGTCATGTAGTCAATTATTTAAATTTCGCAATGAATAAATAAGGGTAAAAGCATGATTTCAATGTTCTTATTTCTTTACAATAAACAGTCCATCATAGGGAACCCGAAAGGGGCCTCGTGGGGAAGCTAATACCTTCCCCACACGTAACTAACTCCCTTACCTAACTCTAGTTGTGTGACCAAAGTTGGTTTTTCTTAAAACCATCGCCTTCTTTTCCTTTTCCAATGTTTTTGGTAAAAATATTGGTGGCGACTACAGAACCCACTTATGAAAACCTCATCCTTAGAATAGTTTGGTTATTAAACATCTTAAGGGTGATGACCACACTTTTAAAAAATGCGAGTCACTCAAAAAACCATTGCGTCGCTCCGACCGCCTCTTTTGACGGCGGCGACAGGCCCATTCCCTATTGTGAAAGAACAAGAGAGAGATTTCTTATTGTTGTAATTGATTGTTTCACTAAATATATAAAAGTACAACCTCAAGCCACTATCTCGCTCAGTATGTGCATAAATTTATGTGGAAAAATATTATATGCAAACATGAGATCCCACATACAATAGTAATAGACAATATAAGGTCATTCATCGACAAAAGTCTATAATAGGTTTTAGAAGGATTAACGTCAATTGAATATCCTCAAACAAATGGACAAGCAGAAACCTTTAACAAGGTTTTCTTAAACAAGCTTAAATGTAAACTCGGACAAGGAAAAGGATGTTGGGCCAAAGAAATATCAAGTATACTCTAGGATATCATTGCAGTCCCCAATCTACAACATAAGAAACTCCTTTTCACCTAACTTATGGTACTAATGTTATAATACTCGTTGAAATAAGCAAATAATCCTAGAGAAAGAAAAGTTTTGATGAAGAACATAGTGATGGAAATCTCAAGACCAAGTTGGACTTGGTCAGTGAAGTTTGAGAACATGCTCATATTCGAAAAAGTCATTAAAAAGCAAGCTAAAAATAGATATGGAATAAAAATACAAAGAACAAATTTTTGAAAAAGAGACCTAGTATGGAGAAAAGTTGGAGAAGCTCGTAAATATCAAGCACATAAAACTACCATCAAACAATGATGGTGCATATCGAGTAGTGAATTTATTTTATAATGAAGCATACAAACTACTAGATCTATCCAGAAAAATGATACCCTTGACACGAAATGCAACTCATTTAAAGACATACTACAATTGAGAAAGCAACAAATACCTCGAATTTAAATGTTATATGCTAATAAAGGTGTAACTATTACAACTTGCCAAACTAATTACTTCACACTTAGCTCCACACTACACTTAGATCCAAGCTAATGAAAAAAGGTGTAGCTGACATAACTCACCTTAAAATATAGGATATGTTAGCTTACTCGCCTAGCGAAGTCTAGAGCGAACGAATGTAGTTATTATAAGACGTTATCAAGCCCATGTGGCTTATTGTCAATTGTGTAAATTAAATTTATCTAATATGAGTTATTTGTTAAATGACCTGATTATAACTAAATTACATATACGAATCATATACAATTAAGTCTTAGCCAAGATATATTTATGCAAAAGTTGAAACCTAATTGGGACATGACCATGAGCAAGGGCAAGGATCCTCTTGAAGGACTTGGAGGACCTATGAAAAGGGCTAGAGCAAGGAAAGCAAAAGAAGCTCGACAATAGGTGTTGTCCATATTATATGAATACAAGCCCAAGTTTTAAGGAGAAAAGACCAAAGTTGTGAATTGCATCATGGCCAAAATGGAGGAGGACTAACACATCACTTTGCTTCAGATTTTAAGTGATTAGTTTGTTTAAATAATGACCCAATCCTTTGTAAAATTTGTTGACCAAATTATGTTTTGTATTAATCAATTAATGGGCTTTAGTTTGGTTTTATTTCAAGTTGTAATATGGCCCAATTGGAAAGATAAGCATCAGCCTTTAGGAGACTATGAGGGTGCATTGAAAGAATTAATGGTTGAGTTCAAGAGGGGGGGTGAATTGAACTTTAAAACTTTTTCGCAAAACTTACTTTCTTTTGGAAGAATGAGTTATCTTTATTCAATCTTTGCAAAGGTAATTTGGTTTAAACACAGCACAATTAAAGACAGAAATTAAAAGAGATGAAAGAAGAATATTAACACACAAATTTATACTGGTTCACTCTAATCCAGAGCTACATCCAGTTCTTGACAAACCAGTCAAGTTCCACTAATACCAAGTGAAAATTACAACCAGTAGATACTCACCAATCTACCCCAAGAACTATCTTGCAAAACCCACAAGACAGAATCTTGAAAACCACCCAGTAACCAAATCCAGTTACTGTACCAAGTGCAGATTACAATCCAACCTGCACAATCTACTTTTACAAAAGAATATGGAAAGAAAAAAACCTGGACTTGAAGTTTCTAATTGTCCAGAACCAATTTTATCAGCACTTTCTCTCTTTGAATGACCACAATTCTGATCACAGCACCTTATGATATGAAAAAGATTCTTGAATGCAGAGAAAGTCACGTATGAATGTTTCACAGATTGATTTCACAAGTTTTCTCAAGTAGTGTATTGTTTTTTTTGTGTTTTAAAAAGATAGATCAAATCTGTATATATAGAGTAAATCAGAACATTTCATCTGTTAAAAACTGTTTTAGAGAGTCAAAAGATAAGTTGGTTAGCAGTAAAACAGGTTTAGAAGAGACTCTGATCGATTAGAAAAGAAGTATGATCGATCAGACTGAGTTATGATCGATCAGAATAAAACTATGATCGATCAGAATGAGTTATGATCGATTAGAACAAAACTATGATCGATCAGAATACATTTCAATCAATTAAAACGTCGATTCAATCGATTGATTTCATTTAAAGCTCCATTTCAATCGATTGATTCGAGTTTTTAATGGATTGAAACAACTTAATGAAAAAATGACAGCTCTTCTGTTTCAATCGATTGAAAGTCATTTCAACGGATTGATTTTCTAAAAACTCTTAGACTGAAAAAGGTCTTTCTGTTTCAACAGATTTAAAATCATTTCAACAGATTAAATTCCTGCAAACACTTAGTTAAAAAATAGTCTCTCTGTTTCAACAGATTGAAAAATATTTCAACAGATTGATTTTCTAAAAACTCTTAGACTGAAAAAGATCTTTTTTGTTTCAACAGATTTAAAAAGCGAAACTTGATATTGAAAAATTCATTGAGTTATTTTAACTTGTTGATTCCGCGAATCAATCAATTGAAAATACGATTATGTATGATCACTTATTCTTTTAAGTGATTTTAACAGATTGAAAATCCTTTTCAACAGATTGAAAAACTTAGTTTGTTCTTTTAATACTTAGATGTTAGTTTTTCATGCAGAAAAATGATTTTCAATGGGATGCAACATTATAAGGCGCTTATCACAAAATATATTGGCCTATCAAGAGATTAAGTGCTTAAACTAAAAACCTAATCATCTACACACCCACAACTTAAGCTATATCTATGTCTTCATCAAATCCATCAAGTGCTTGTCTTCATCAAATCCACCAAGTGCTTCAATCTCCCCCTATTTGATGGAGACAAATAACCACTACACCTGCATAAAAAATAACAGACCAGAGACATATATTTTGTGGTGTGTGTGTAGTGACAGTTTTAAGCAAAATACTTCTCCACCTATTTGACTCGCATCAAATAGAATGTTTTAGTTACAGTCCAATGGGGCCACGTGGATACCCCGAATATAAAACAGAACATTAAAAACTAAGAAAAGAAAACAGAATAATAGAAACATAGAAAATCTTCATTCGTCCCCGGGGCCTTGGTTGAATTGCAGTTCCACAATCCTGTTGTAAATGTCTTCTAGTTGATTATCAATATGCTTGGAACCTTGCAATGAAATTTTCATCCAAATAATGCTTGCCGAGCCCTCGAAGCGGCGAGTCATCTCCATATGCCTCCTTTGGTCGGTTTGCGGTTCGCTCATTTGATGTAACATTGTTCTTTCGAATCGAGACAGAGGCGTGCCACGGTCGAGGCGGTGGATTGTATGGAATCATCTCCATTGGGTTTACTTCTTCTTCCATTGGATCGAGACGGACGTCTTCGCGAAGTTCCGGGAATATCGGTGTTGATCTCTTCCTCTTGCTCTTCTTCTTCACTTTCTTCACTTCTCCCAGCATCTTCTTTCGAGATCCATTCACCATCAACTTTAATGAATCCCATTTTGTGAAGCACAGAATTATTTATTTCATTTGTTGGTCGGACGGTTTCAACAAGTTCTCCTTCAACATCGACACCAAAATGTGTTAAAATTTAGAAATCGAGAATAGCATAGGGATACCTGAAGTCACTAAGTCTCTTGGCTTTGATCATGTGATCCTTGATGACAAAGACCCAGTTCACACGTATTCTGTGATGAATGCGAGTACATCGAGAACTAAATCTCCTTCATTTAGCACCGCATGATTGCTCCCCCTGGGTGTAAGCCGCCAGGAAACGATGAAAGCGAGAATCCTTTCTTCCAGTTTCAACTTCCCGGTGTTGAATGAACTTACGAGAATCATGCCTATTCTTCAAACAAGAGCGGAAATACTGAACTTTATTAAATTCTTCAACATCCGAAGTACACCCTTTGGTGACTTTCACACCTACATCTTTTATTCCAGGCAACTTCCTTCCGGACATTAGGTGTTATCTCAATGTCTACTCCTTTTACTTGAGTTATTAGAGTGGAACCTTCAAAGGACAAGTTAGTGAAAAAGACTTTAATTAAGTCGGGGTAAATCCTACCATTCAACTCCGAAACGTCTGAAGTTTTTGATGTTGCAGTAACTTCCGAATGCCTCCGAATCCTTCGGCATCAAACCAGGAGAACTTTAACATCTTCGAATGTTGACTTGCTTCCTGCTTAATTCATGGATAAACAAATCCATTTTCTCTTGGTCCCCATTGAACCAAGTTTCAATCCTTCCTCCAACATTACTGTTCTTGCCTTGCCGTAGAGGACTCGCCTCTGCTGGACTTCTTCCTACCGAGACTTTGTGCGCTTGAGCATACTTGATCTTTGGGATGGGCGAACGAGAGAAGAACCGAGAAAAGAGAAAGTTCAAAGAAGAAAATAATACTATAGGAATGAGAATACACAATCTTTATCGGCTTCAAAAATTTTTGTCTTTACTGATTTATTGTTTACGTGCGAGTGATGATAAAGAGGAGAGAGAATTGCTACTTGTACACTTTAATTACCCTCACATCTGATATCCAATCGAGTCAATCAACTTTTATTGGATATCTTTGATATTTAAGAGAGTAGTTGAAGTTTATCTTGTTGTAAATGCATTCAATCCACTCTGCAGAAATTGTTTAGAGACAAAGTACATACAACTAGCCCAAAAAAAATAATCAATTGATATTCCGTGAAACCAATTGATTTTGTAATCGCAGATACTGTTAGAAAAGTAGTTTTAAATCAAGAGGGGGGGTGAATTGATTTTTGAAAGTTTTTCGCAATAAACAGATTATCTAATTCGAAAATTAAGTTTACTTATCAATTCACAAATCACAAAGCAATTAAACAATACAAGCGCAGCAACTGAAATTAAAGAGAGAAAGGTTAGGAAAGATTTCACCGATAATTTTATACTTGGTTCACCCAATACCAGGGCTACGTCCGAGACTCCAGCCAAATTCCAGTGGGTTCCACTAGAATAGATGTTTCTGAGACTCACCCTCTTACACCTATTCTAACACCGAACCAATTTCCAGTTCCGACTTTAACCTTTCCACCAAGAACCAAATTCCAGTTCTTGGAAACCTCTGCAACCAAATTCCAGCAGCGAGAGAAACCAGGTGCCCAAATTCCAGGCACCAAACAATACAAGAACCAAATTCCAGCTCCTGCACTTAACCTCTCCACCAAGAACCAAATTCCAGTTCTTGGAAACTTCTACAACCACCTACCAGTGCAGAAAACTTGTACCCAAATTCCAGGTACAACACAATACAAAGTAATGAAAAGCAATTGAAAAGAAGAGACTTAGAAAGCTCAAACCGGATTACTCTAATCCACAGTAAGTTTCTTCTTCACAGAATGCAATATGCCTCAAGAAAGATTTCAAAAAGAACTTCACAAAACAGTTGTAATTCTTTCTTGGAAAAAGGATGCTAACAGTTGCTTGTATTTATTGCTTGAATTGTGTAAAAACTGATATTCAATCTCTGTTTCAAAGTTTCAAGCAAAACTGTTTTTAAAAGAGTATTTTCAAATCTGCTGCATTAATTAATCTGTTGAAAGTTTGTTTTAATCTGTTGAAATAGCCGTTACAATCTGTTAAAAGTCCTTTCAACCCATTAATGCATTCTTGATCTTTAACGAGAAAATGTTTTAGTTGATACGACCACGTTTTTATCGGTTAAAACGTTTTACAAACATTTTCTAAGTATAAAACAATCGATTGAATCGCGTATTAATCGATTGATTTGTTTAAAAACCTTCTTATAAAACTTTCCAAGTTATTTTAGCTGATATAAAGTCGTTTCAATCGATTGAAAAACTGCACATATATTTTCAAGTCATTTTAATCGATTGAAAGTTCGTTTTAATCGATTGAAAAGATTTTCTAAGTTATTTTAATCGATTGAAATACGTTTTAATCGATTGAAATAAGTCTGATCGGTCATAATTCAATTCTGATCGATCATAACCAACTTCGATCGGTCATAATCTCATTCTGATCGATCATCCTGACATCCAAAGTGATTTTAATCGATTGAAACGTGTTTTAATCGATTAAAATAATTCTGATCGCTCATATTTAAGATCTGATCGATTATATTGCATTTTGACCTATTATATTCGAATTCTAATCGGTCATAAAGAGTTTTAATCGATTAAAAGAAGTTTGTATCGATTAAAATATTGTAAAAACACTTTTAAAACATTCTAAGTGTTTTAAATTGATTCTTTCAAACCTGTATCGAGTTAATAACTTGTTTAAGAAAATTCTTTGCCAAAATGCTTTTGTTTTTGATTTGTTAAAAACTGTTTTTGAGGCATTTTGCAAAATGAATGAAGAAGCTTTGTGCGATGGAAAAGGTAAAGTGGTTTTACCTAAGCTTTACGTTAAGACACACTAAGTCTTCGACTCCATTCTTTCGAGTGACTTGTTTGACTGTTGCAGAGTTGACCTTTGACTTTATCTTTGACTTCATCAAATCAATGAGATCTTTGCTAGGATCACTTTCAGTCTCCCCCTATTTGATGAAGACAAACACCATTTTGAAAAAACAATCTCTGCAAAATAAGTCACTTGATAATGCGGTTAGGTGAGAAATATAAGAATGTAATAAAATTTTGTTTCTCCCCTAAAACTTATTTCTCCCCTAAAATTTATTTCTCCCCTAAAATGTTGCACGTAAATTTATCTTAAAGTGATGCAACTATTTCTCCCCCTTTTGACTTCATCAAAAATAGGGAAACAGAAGAGAAAAGAATAAAATGTAAGGTTTCGAAAAATATGCTCAAGTTTTTGAAAAAACAAAGTGAATCAATATTTCACTCATGAAAAGAATCAATTAAAGTTGATTCAAACTTATCTCCATTAACACGTTTGTAATGAATACAATTAACACGTGTAAAGATAAGGGAATCACGCTTTAGTAGCATGTTTACAGAAACAGACCATTAACTAAAGCCTTTAATCTTTCTTCCCGGAATAAAAATCGATTAAAAACGAGCATAATCGGTTAAAATGATCTTGGTAAATGATTTTAATCGATTGAAAGAAAGGTTTAATCGATTAAAACATTTAAGATTTTGAAAACATGAATTTTTAATAAAAACAATCGATTGTTTCGATTTTAAATCGATTAAAACATGAATGAAATTTGTCTGTTTAAGTTTATTTAACCGATTAAAGAGTGTTTTTATTAACTAAAACAACCTGATTTTGAAAATCATGATATATCCGATGTGAATATCTCGTATCTAATCTATTGGATATGTAGTGAACTGATTGTCTAGATCAATATCAACTATTTTTCAGCGATAATCTACCACTATCAGATTTAATTTTAAATTTGGCTAATTTCATCGTTATAAGACAGTTTTAAAAGGTTTTAATCGATCAATGCCCAGTTTTAAAAGAGATTCGGGGATCTATCATCTACTTCTATCTAAGCCAGTTCAATCTAGATTTAGATCCTAAATCATATTTAACCAAAGGTTAAGGCAAATGTTCCTGGTATAACACCGAGTTAATATCACGATCCATGCAAACAATATAAAGATAGAAATAAGCGAGAAGATAAAGATGATGAGGGGAACTAGTCATCCCAATTTCCCTGATTGAATTGCTTATCCACCAGCTTGGTGATCATTCATTTGATCCCCACCAATATCAAAAGATAATAGGCTTTCCTTTTTCTTGGAACCAATTTTGCTCTATCAACTATTTGAGTCAACAACTGCTTGTCACTCTGTATCAGCGATAGACACGAAACTTTTCCTGAAAAGAAATCTTTTAGCGAGTTACTTGTTACTATTGATCTGCATTATAGTCCATGGTTGACACCACACTTGAATTAAATGTTCCTTTAGGAACATCAGCTATTACACATCTGAGGCATAATCATGTACTGACCAAATCCCACACAGAATGCATGATACCCTAAATTGCATGAATCACAGATTAATGATGTACTGAGATAGGAATTTCCTTTCAAAATAGCCAACCCATTTTGAACCCTGCAGTTATCATCATCCAAGCAAATAACTGTATTTTTATTAATGTAGTATGATGGGTGTTATTCTCACTTATAGTGAACCGAGTCATCATTATCTTTTGAGGAATGAGTCATTTTTAACTTTGTTGTTTCCGAGTGGTATCATATGCACAAGTGATTAACAATAAACTTATTCGGTAGAGTGGGCAATGATTAGTAATGAGGACAGGTGATGACAATCAATCCAGAATTCTAAAACAATATAAAATTTATCCTTAGTCTTGACCATAAAACATACATTCCCTGTACCACGTTATTCAATTTTTGAATTGTCTGTTCCAGATTGGTTCCCTTATAGTGTCACCTCGTGATATTGATGATTAAAGCAAATATTCAAAGTTGCACAGTTCCAATGAATTTCACCAAGAGTTTTGAACCAATGCATGCTCAAGATTATTTCGAAATATTGCTAGGTAATATCAAGAAATCTAATGTAAACATTTGTTCATTGAACTTCCTAGTAATCAACAATTTATTACCAGAATCAACTATCACTGAAAAAATCTATGATAAACTATGTTTTCAGTCCTAACGAGTTTGACCTGTTTGTAACTAGTGTCTATAAGAAAAGTTACGAGTCCATTCTTTGATAATTTCTTTGATTTTCGAGTGTATTACCATGCATCATTCCATGTAAAGTATTAAGAGAAATGTAAACATCTACAGTGAATTAATCAATTGTTTTATGAAAGAATCGATTTGTATGGTACAGAATGTAATAAAAAAAATATCACCAGTATTTAAATCGATTAAAACGTAAATGAATCGATTAATTTTGATCCTAAGTGTTTTTAGTTGATATAAATTTATTCTAATCGATTAAAACGACTAAACCAACATTCTGAGAACAATTTAATCGATTATTTCGACATTTCAATCGATTAAAATGGTACGGTAAGTTATTTCAATCGATTAATATTGGTTTATATCAATTAAAACAATTAATTTAAATACACAGAACCTGGTTTCGCAGCTCTGATCTTCAAGGGATTCCCAGACTTGTTCCTGCAAAACAATTAAGTATTTTTCTGGTACCCTTTATAATTATTGGGTCCTGATCATGTTATTTGAAAAGAATTAATCTTTGGAACCCATTTCATTCTCCCTTTAGGAATAGCATACTTTTTAATTCTGCAGTATTTTACTGAATGCCCTTTTTTCATACAGTAGAAACATTTGATAAATGGAGATGAAACTGTTTTACTATATGCAAAATAATTTTTGAATGCTCTGGTTTTCTTTCCAATGGCTGGTGTATAACCTATACCACCACGTTCAATAACTAACTTTTGGGAATCAAGTATCTTATCAAGATTATTCTTTCCTTGTGCTAATTTAGATGAAGTTTTTACTAGGTATGATACTTGTTTATGTAACTCGGGACAGTTTTTGCAATCTTCAACATTACACATGCAATCAGTATTATTTTCTAATTCTAACTTTTCTTCATCAATTATTTTCTTTTCAAGAATAATGATCTTGTTTTCTAGTAACCTATTCATGCTTTTCAATTTTCCGTTTTCAGTTTCTAATTTCTTTGCTACTTCATTTATTTCAAAGAAAGCATCTTGTAATGAGCTATAGTTTATAGATTCAGAACTTACACTTGGTTTTTGATGATTCCGAGTTGACCATCAAGCATATTTCCGGTGCTTCTTCATAGGTCTTTTCAAGGATCTTCCACATTTGTGCAGCGGTTTGGCAGTGTGCAATCCTGAAAAGATCATCTCTGTTAAGGGCGGATAAGATGATATTCTTGGCAATACAATCATCTTGGATTCTGTTAGCAATATCAGTTTCCTGTTCAATAACATTCCAAGCATTTATACTAACAGATTCAATGAAGATTTTCATCCTTATTTTCCAATATAGGTAATCTGTTCCACTCAACAGTGGAGGTCTATCAATGCACGCTCCCTCGAGAAAATGCCATGGATCGAAGTAACTTGATTAACTTTCAAGCACCTCGCTCGATGCCAATTGTTAGAAAAGTAGTTTTAAATCAAGAGGGGGTGAATTGATTTTTGAAAGTTTTTCGCAATAAACAGATTATCTAATTCGAAAATTAAGTTTACTTATCAATTCACAAATCACAAAGCAATTAAACAATACAAGCGCAGAGAACTGAAATTAAAGAGAGAAAGGTTAGGAAAGATTTCACCGATAATTTTATATCTGGTTCACCCAATACCAGGGCTACGTCCGGACTCTAGCCAAATTCCAGCTGGGTTCCACTAGAATAGATGTTTTACAGACTCACCCTCTTACACCTATTCTAACACGAACCAATTTCAGTTCGACTTAACCTTTCCACCAAGAACCAAATTCCAGCTCTTGGAAACCTCCGCAACCAAATTCCAGCCATGAGAGAAACCAAGTGCCCAAATTCCAGGCACCACACGACAAGAACCAAATTCCAGCTCTTGCACTTAACCTTTCCACCAAGAACCAAATTCCAGTTCTTGGCAACTTCTACAACCACCTACCAGTGCAGAAAACTTGTACCCAAATTCCAGGTACAACACAATACAAATGTAATGAATAGCAATTGAAAAGAAGAGACTTAGAAAGCTCAAACCGGATTACTCCAATCCACGATCAGTTTCTTCTTCAAAGAAATGCAATAGTGCCTCAAGAAAGATTTCAAAAGAACTTCACAAAACAGTTGTAATATCTTTCTTGAAAAAGGATGCTAATAGTTGCTTGTATTTATTGCTTGAATTGTGTAAAAGCTGATATTCGATCTATGTTTCAAAGTTTCAAGCAAATCTGTTTTTAAAAGAGTATTTTCAAATCTGCTGCATTAATTAATCTGTTGAAAGTTTGTTTTAATCTGTTGAAATAGCCGTTACAATCTGTTAAAAGTCCTTTCAACCCATTAATGCATTCTTGATCTTTAACAGAAAATGTTTTAGTTGATACGACCACGTTTTTATCAGTTAAAACGTTTTACAAACATTTTCTAAGTATAAAACAATCGATTGAATCGCGTATTAATCGATTGATTTGTTTAAAAACCTTCTTATAAAACTTTCCAAGTTATTTTAAGCTGATATAAAGTCGTTTCAATCGATTGAAAAACTGCACATATATTTTCAAGTCATTTTAATCGATTGAAAGTTCGTTTTAATCGATTGAAAAGATTTTCTAAGTTATTTTAATCGATTGAAATACGTTTTAATCGATTGAAATAAGTCTGATCGGTCATAATTCAATTCTGATCGATCATAACCAACTCTGATCGGTCATAATCTCATTCTGATCGATCATCCTGACATTCAAAGTGATTTTAATCGATTGAAACGTGTTTTAATCGATTAAAATAATTCTGATCGCTCATATTTAAGATCTGATCGATTATATTGCATTTTGACCTATTATATTCGAATTCTAATCGGTCATAAAGAGTTTTAATCGATTAAAAGAAGTTTGTATCGATTAAAATATTGTAAAAACACTTTTTAAAACATTCTAAGTGTTTTAAATTGATTCTTTCAAACCTGTATCGGTTAATAACTTGTTTAAGAAAATTCTTTGCCAAAATGCTTTTGTTTTTGATTTGTTAAAAACTGTTTTTGAGGCATTTTGCAAAATGAATGAAGAAGCTTTATGCAGTGGAAAAGGTAAAGTGGTTTTACCTAAGCTTTACTGTTAAGACACACTAAGTCTTCAGCTCCATTCTTCCGAGTGACTTGTTTGACTAGTTGCAGAGTTGACCTTTGACTTTATCTTTGACTTCATCAAATCAATGAGATCTTTGCTAGGATCACTTTCAGTCTCCCCTATTTGATGAAGACAAACACCATTTTGAAAAAACAATCTCTGCAAAATAAGTCACTTGATAATGCGAGTTAGGTGAGAAATATAAGAATGTAATAAAATTTTGTTTCTCCCCTAAAACTTATTTCTCCCCCTAAAATTTATTTCTCCCCTAAAATGTTGCACGTAAATTTATCTTAAAGTGATGCAACTATTTCTCCCCCTTTTGACTTCATCAAAAATAGGGAAACAGAAGAGAAAAGAATAAAATGTAAGGTTTCGAAAAATATGCTCAAGTTTTTGAAAAAACAAAGTGAATCAATATTTCACTCATGAAAAGAATCAATTAAAGTTGATTCAAACTTATCTCCATTAACACGTTTGTAATGAATACAATTAACACGTGTAAAGATAAGGGAATCACGCTTTAGTAGCATGTTTACAGAAACGACCATTAACTAAAGCCTTTAATCTTTCTTCCCGAATAAAAATCGATTAAAAACAGAGCATAATCGGTTAAAATGATCTTGGTAAATGATTTTAATCGATTGAAAGAAAGGTTTAATCGATTAAAACATTTAAGATTTTGAAAACATGAATTTTTAATAAAAACAATCGATTGTTTCGATTTTAAATCGATTAAAACAGTAATGAAATTTGCTGTTTAAGTTTATTTAACCGATTAAAAAGTGTTTTTATTAACTAAAACAACCAGATTTTGAAAATCATGATATATCTGATGTGAATATCTCGTATCTAATCTATTGGATATGTAGTGAACTGATTGTCTAGATCAATATCAACTATTTTTCACGATAATCTACCACTATCAGATTTAATTTTAAATTTGGCTAATTTCATCGTTATAAGACAGTTTTAAAAGGTTTTAATCGATCAATGCCCAGCTTTAAAAGAGATTCAGGGATCTATCATCTACTTCTATCTAAGCCAGTTCAATCTAGATTTAGATCCTAAATCATATTTAACCAAAGGTTAAGGCAAATGTTCCTGGTATAACACCAGTTAATATCACAGTCCATGCAAACAATATAAAGATAGAAATAAGCAGAAGATAAAGATGATGAGGGGAACTAGTCATCCCAATTTCCCTGATTGAACTGCTTATCCACCAGCTTGGTGATCATTCATTTGATCCCCACCAATATCAAAAGATAATAGGCTTTCCTTTTTGCTGGAACCAATTTTGCTCTATCAACTATTTGAGTCAACAACTCGCTGTCACTCCTGTATCGACAATGCATACGAAACTTTTCCTGAAAAGAAATCTTTTAGCAGTTTACTGTTACTATTGACTGCATTATAGTCCATGGTTGACACCACACTTGAATTAAATGTTCCTTTAGGAACATCAGCTATTACACATCTGAGGCATAATCATGTACTGACCAAATCCCACACAGAATGCATGATACCCTAAATTGCATGAATCACAGATTAATGATGTACTGAGATAGGAATTTCCTTTCAAAATAGCCAACCCATTTTGAACCCTGCAGTTATCATCATCCAAGCAAATAACTGTATTTTTATTAATGTAGTATGATGGGTGTTATTCTCACTTATAGTGAACCAGTCATCATTATCTTTTGAGGAATGAGTCATTTTTAACTTTGTTGTTTCCAGTGGTATCATATGCACAAGTGATTAACAATAAACTTATTCTGGTAGAGTGGGCAATGATTAGTAATGAGGACAGGTGATGACAATCAATCCAGAATTCTAAAACAATATAAAATTTATCCCTGTCATCGACCATAAAACATACATTCCCTGTACTCACGTTATTCAATTTTTGAATTGTCTGTTCCAGATTGGTTCCCTTATAGTGTCACCTCGTGATATTGATGATTAAAGCAAATATTCAAAGTTGCACAGTTCCAATGAATTTCACCAAGAGTTTTGAACCAATGCATGCTCAAGATTATTTCGAAATATTGCTAGGTAATATCAAGAAATCTAATGTAAACATTTGTTCATTGAACTTCCTAGTAATCAACAATTTATTACCAGAATCAACTATCACTTGAAAAAATCTATGATAAACTATGTTTTCAGTCCTAACAGCTTTGACCTGTTTGTAACTAGTGTCTATAAGAAAAGTTACAGTCCATTCTTTGATAATTTCTTTGATTTTCGATGTATTACCATGCATCATTCCATGTAAAGTATTAAGAGAAATGTAAACATCTACAGTGAATTAATCAATTGTTTTATGAAAGAATCGATTTGTATGGTACAGAATGTAATAAAAAAAAATATCACCAGTATTTAAATCGATTAAAACGTAAATGAATCGATTAATTTTGATCCTAAGTGTTTTTAGTTGATATAAATTTATTCTAATCGATTAAAACGACTAAACCAACATTCTGAGAACAATTTAATCGATTATTTCGACATTTCAATCGATTAAAATGGTACGGTAAGTTATTTCAATCGATTAATATTGGTTTATATCAATTAAAACAATTAATTTAAATACACAGAACCTGGTTTCGTAGCTTCGATCTTCAAGGGATTCCCAGACTTGTTCCTGCAAAACAATTAAGTATTTTTCTAGTACCCTTTATAATTATTGGGTCCTGATCATGTTATTTGAAAAGAATTAATCTTTGGAACCCATTTCATTCTCCCTTTAGGAATAGCATACTTTTTAATTCTGCAAGTATTTTATCGAATGCCCTTTTTTCATACGAGTAGAAACATTTGATAAATGGAGATGAAACTGTTTTACTATATGCAAAATAATTTTTGAATGCTCTGGTTTTCTTTCCAATGGTCTGGTGTATAACCTATACCACCACGTTCAATAACTAACTTTTGGGAATCAAGTATCTTATCAAGATTATTCTTTCCTTGTGCTAATTTAGATGAAGTTTTTACTAGGTATGATACTTGTTTATGTAACTCAGGACGAGTTTTTGCAATCTTCAACATTACACATGCAATCAGTATTATTTTCTAATTCTAACTTTTCTTCATCAATTATTTTCTTTTCAAGAATAATGATCTTGTTTTCTAGTAACCTATTCATGCTTTTCAATTTTCTGTTTTCAGCTTCTAATTTCTTTGCTACTTCATTTATTTCAAAGAAAGCATCTTGTAATGAGCTATAGTTTATAGATTCAGAACTTACACTTGGTTTTTGATGATTCCGAGTTGACCATCAAGCATATTTCCGGTGCTTCTTCATAGGTCTTTTCAAGGATCTTCCACATTTGTGCAGCGAGTTTAGCAGTGTGCAATCCTGAAAAGATCATCTCTGTTAAGGGCGGATAAGATGATATTCTTGGCAATACAATCATCTTGGATTCTCGTTAGCAATATCAGTTTCTGTTCAATAACATTCCAAGCATTTATACTAACAGATTCAATGAAGATTTTCATCCTTATTTTCCAATATAGGTAATCTGTTCCACTCAACGATGGAGGTCTATCAATGCACGCTCCCTCAGAAAATGCCATGGATCGAAGTAACTTGATTAACTTTCAAGCACCTCGCTCTGATGCCAATTGTTAGAAAAGTAGTTTTAAATCAAGAGGGGGGGTGAATTGATTTTTGAAAGTTTTTCGCAATAAACAGATTATCTAATTCGAAAATTAAGTTTACTTATCAATTCACAAATCACAAAGCAATTAAACAATACAAGCGCAGCAACTGAAATTAAAGAGAGAAAGGTTAGGAAATATTTCACCGATAATTTTATACTGGTTCACCCAATACCAGGGCTACGTCCAGACTCCAACCAAATTCCAGCTGGGTTCCACTAGAATAGATGTTTTACGAGACTCACCCTCTTACACCTATTCTAACACCGAACCAATTTCCAGTTCCTAACTTTAACCTTTCCACCAAGAACCAAATTCCAGTTCTTGGAAACCTCTGCAACCAAATTCCAGCCATGAGAGAAACCAAGTGCCCAAATTCCAGGCACCAAACAGCACAAGAACCAAATTCCAGCTCTTGCACTTAACCTCTCCACCAAGAACCAAATTCCAGTTCTTGGAAACTTCTACAACCACCTACCATGCAGAAAACTTGTACCCAAATTCCAGGTACAACACAATACAAAGTAATGAAAAGCAATTGAAAAGAAGAGACTTAGAAAGCTCAAACCGGATTACTCTAATCCACAGTAAGTTTCTTCTTCACAGAATGCAATATGCCTCAAGAAAGATTTCAAAAAGAACTTCACAAAACAGTTGTAATTCTTTCTTGGAAAAAGGATGCTAACAGTTGCTTGTATTTATTGCTTGAATTGTGTAAAAACTGATATTCAATCTCTGTTTCAAAGTTTCAAGCAAAACTGTTTTTAAAAGAGTATTTTCAAATCTGCTGCATTAATTAATCTGTTGAAAGTTTGTTTTAATCTGTTGAAATAGCCGTTACAATCTGTTAAAAGTCCTTTCAACCCATTAATGCATTCTTGATCTTTAACAGAAAATGTTTTAGTTGATACGACCACGTTTTTATCAGTTAAAACGTTTTACAAACATTTTCTAAGTATAAAACAATCGATTGAATCGCGTATTAATCGATTGATTTGTTTAAAAACCTTCTTATAAAACTTTCCAAGTTATTTTAGCTGATATAAAGTCGTTTCAATCGATTGAAAAACTGCACATATATTTTCAAGTCATTTTAATCGATTGAAAGTTCGTTTTAATCGATTGAAAAGATTTTCTAAGTTATTTTAATCGATTGAAATACGTTTTAATCGATTGAAATAAGTCTGATCGGTCATAATTCAATTCTGATCGATCATAACCAACTCTGATCGGTCATAATCTCATTCTGATCGATCATCCTGACATCCAAAGTGATTTTAATCGATTGAAACGTGTTTTAATCGATTAAAATAATTCTGATCGCTCATATTTAAGATCTGATCGATTATATTGCATTCTGACCTATTATATTCGAATTCTAATCGGTCATAAAGAGTTTTAATCGATTAAAAGAAGTTTGTATCGATTAAAATATTGTAAAAACACTTTTTAAAACATTCTAAGTGTTTTAAATTGATTCTTTCAAACCTGTATCAGTTAATAACTTGTTTAAGAAAATTCTTTGCCAAAATGCTTTTGTTTTTGATTTGTTAAAAACTGTTTTTGAGGCATTTTGCAAAATGAATGAAGAAGCTTTGTGCAGTGGAAAAGGTAAAGTGGTTTTACCTAAGCTTTCTGTTAAGACACACTAAGTCTTCAGCTCCATTCTTCTGAGTGACTTGTTTGACTGTTGCAGAGTTGACCTTTGACTTTATCTTTGACTTCATCAAATCACTGAGATCTTTGCTAGGATCACTTTCAGATACTTATAAGTGAAATAAACCGATTGAATTGAAGGTTAAATTGATTGTTTTGTTCAAGAAAATTATTCAGAGTACCATTAGTGAATTCAATCGATTGAATCGAAGATTTAATCGATTGATTTATAGAGAAAGTATGCAGAGCTACAAGGTTAATGAAATAAATCGATTAAAAGCTTATCTAATCGATTGAACTAATAACATATCAATACCAGAGAGTAAGAATCAGGAAATCAATAGATTATTTCACAATTTCAATCAATTGAAACAAATAATATCAAGTTATTTATGCAATTATTAATCGATTGAACTTGTTATCAGCCTGTTAAAAAGCATACAGTTACTGTAACGAATCAGTTATGCAATACTAGATATATCTAGAATTCCTAATTCAGTCCTAAGCATATTAAGTATGTCTCTAGGAAGTGGTTTAGTGAATAAATCAGCTAACTGTTTTTCCGATTCAACGAATAAAATCTCACAGTCACCCCTAGATACGTGTTCTCTAATAAAGTGATGTCTAATTTCAATATGCTTAGTTCTAGAGTGTTGAATATGATTCTTAGTTAAGTTTATTGCACTAGTATTGTCACAAACCAGAGGTACCTTGTTTAGAGTTACTCCATAATCTGTCAGTTGTTGCTTGAGGTAGATGCTTTGAGCACAACAGCTCCCAGCTGCAATGTATTCAGCTTCTGCAGTTGACAGAGCAACACACGCTTGCTTTTTGCTGTGCCACGATATAAGACTGCTCCCCAGTAAATGACAAGTACCAGAGGTACTTTTTCTGTCCAATCTACATCCTGCAAAGTCAGAATCAGAAAATCCAACAAGTTTAAGGGATGCACCATCAGGATACCATAGTCCAACATTAACTGTTCCCTTAAGGTATTTCAGAATCCTTTTGGCATCGGTAAGATGAGATTCCTTTGGATTTGCCTGAAATCTTGCACAAAGACACACACTAAACATAATGTCAGGTCTACTAGCAGTTAGATATAGTAGTGAACCAATCAAACCTCTATATTTAGTTTGATCAACAGGTTTTCCTTTTTCATCTAAGTCTAGACAACAGTTAGTAGACATGGGTGTAGAGGACACCTTGCAATTTTGCATATCAAATTTCTTTAACAATTCATTGCAGTATTTAGATTGACTAAGAAAAATGCCATTTCTTAATTGTTTAACCTGGAGACCAAGGAAGAAATTCAATTCTCCCATCATAGACATTTCAAATTCACTTTGCATTTCTTTTACAAACTTATTACACATGGCATTATTAGTGGAACCGAAAATGATATCATCCACATACACCTGCACCAGAATAATGTCAGTTCCAAATTTCTTAATGAACAGAGTTTTATCAACCTCACCTCGCTTGTACCCTTGATCAATTAGGAAGTTACTTAACCTCTCATACCATTGTCTAGGTGCTTGCTTTAAACCATAAAGGGCCTTTTTCAATTTGTAGACATGGTCAGGATGCTTGTGATCTTCAAACCCAGGAGGTTGAGAAACATATACTTCTTCATTGATGAGTCCATTCAGAAAGGCACTCTTTACATCCATCTGTAGTAATCTGAAACCACTTAAGCAGGCATAAGCTAATAACAATCTAACAGCTTCAAGTCTAGCTACAGGTGCAAAGGTTTCATCAAAATCAATACCCTCTTGTTGGTTATACCCTTTGGCTACCAATCTAGCTTTATTTCTAGTAATAATGCCGTGTTCATCTAGCTTGTTTTTGAATACCCACTTAGTACCAATTACATTGATATCTTTGATTTTAGGAACTAATTCCCACACTTTATTTCTTTCAAATTGATTAAGCTCATCATGCATGGCACTAACCCAGTATTCATCATTTAATGCTTCTTTAACTGTCTTAGGCTCTATTTGTGAAATGAATGCCATATGATTACAAAATTGATTAAGAGAATGTCTAGTAGATACTCCCTTATTAATTTGCCCGATGACATTGTCTAGAGAGAGATCTCTTGGGACAATCCACTCTTTAGGAAGCTCTTCCAGAACATCTTCTTCCTGTTCTTCAGTAATTGTTGGTGGATCAGCTTTTGCAGGGTCCACTGATGGATCATCTTCTTCAACAGTACACTGATCTGTGTTTCTGGCATGTTTCAACTGATAAGAATTATCAGTTAATTCTTCTTCATCTGCAGTACCTGTTGTTCTATTCTGCACCACTCGAGAAGACTCATTAAACACAACATGTACTGATTCTTCAACTGATTTCAATCTTAAATTATAAACTCTATATGCATGACCGTGAGTTGAATAACCAAGAAAAATTCCTTTATCAGATTTTTCATCAAACTTGCCAATATTTTCTTTCCCATTGTTTAAAACAAAACATGTACATCCAAAAACCCTGAAATAGTTTATGTTGGGTTTTCTTCCTTTGTACAGTTCATATGGGGTTTTCTTAAGCATGGGTCTAATCAAGACTCTATTCAAAACATGACAAGCAGTGTTTACTGCATCTGCCCAAAAGTATTTAGGTAAAGAATTTTCACACAACATTGTTCTAGCAAGTTCCACAATGGATCTGTTCTTTCTTTCCACAACACCGTTTTGTTGAGGAGTTCTTGGAGCAGAAAAATTGTGTTTTATGCCAAACTTTTCACAAAATGATTCAAATTTTTCATTTACAAATTCTCCACCATTGTCACTTTGAATAGATGTAATGAAATATCCTTTTTCATTATGTAAAACCTTGGCAAGCTTTTTGAAAGATTTGTAAGAATCAGATTTGGCCTTTAGAAAAACAGTCCAGGTAAATCTGGAAAAGTCATCAACAATTACCATGATATAAAGATTACCACCTAGGCTTTTATTCCTTGAAGGACCAACCAAATCCATGTGAAGCAGTTCCAAAGGTTTGGAAGTTGAAACAATGTTTTTGTTTGAAAAAGATTTTCTAGTTTGTTTGCTTTTCAAACAAGCTTCACAGATTTTGTCTTTCAAGATTTGAAGCTTAGGCAGCCCAGAAACTAATTCTTTTGAAATCAGTTTGTCAAGATGGTTAAGATGTATATGAGCAAGTCTTTTATGCCACAACCAAGATTCTTCTTCTTTAGTAAGAAGACAACTTTGAGATGGTATAGACTGTTTGATATCTAACATGTATATATTGTTTAACCTCTTACCTACCAACATTACCATGTCAGATTCTGGCTCACAGATAAGGCACTTTTCTGGTTTGAAAATGACTTTGTGACCAAGATCACATAACTGACTTATGCTTATCAGATTGTGCTTGAGACCTTCAACAAGAAGAACATTGTGAATGATTACTGATTCACCATCACCAATATCTCTAGAACCTAGAATTCTTCCTCTGTTGTTGTCTCCATAAGTCACATGACCTCCATTCTTCAATTTCAGCTTCTGGAATTTTGAAATGTCACCTGTCATGTGCCTTGAACATCCGCTGTCTAGATACCAAAGGGACTCTTGTTGCTGTTCCTGAAAGATCAAACATCAAGTATTTGGTACCCTTACGTATTTTGGGTCCTTAGGAGTCAAATTTTTTGTTTAACATGTTTTGGAACCCATCTCTTCCTACCTTGCGGCACAAAATATTTTCTAGCATAACAGTATTTTATAGTATGTCCTTTCTTCATGCAGTAATGACAAGATGAGAAAGGGGATGCTGTTGTTTTCTGTATGAAAAGAAGTTCAAATATTTTTTAGTTTTTACCCCAATCTTAGGTTTGTACCCGATTCCAGAATGTTCAAAAACACAATTTTGAGATCCAAGAAGTGCATCTAAATTCTCTTTACCTTGAGTAAACTTAGACAAAGTTTTAATCAAGTAATCAACCTTATCTTGCAGAATAATACACTTTTCACACTTCTTATTAGCAGCAACATTATCCGCAGATGCATAGATTATATCTAGATGTTCTAAATCTGTTTTGCTTTCTAATAGTTCATTTTCCAGAACTTTAACTCTATTTTCTAACCAGTTATTTAAACCTTTCAACCGATTATTTGTATGAGATAAATTTCTGGCTTCACTATGCATTTCATTGAAAGCATTTAGTAATGTGCTGTAATTCATTTCATTCTCTGTAGGGGTTGAACTTACATGTGATGAAGAGGATTCACAACCGACCATCAAACACAGGTTCACCTCTTCACCTTCGGATTCGAAGCTGGAAGATGAATCATTGTCTTGCCAGGCTATATAGGCCTTTTTCCCTTTGTATCTTGATTCTTTCTTGTTCTGATTCTTGGTCTTTTCTGGACAATCACTCTTTATGTGACCCCGTTTACCACAAGAATAACAAGTAATAGTATTTTGAACAGATTCAGTCTTTTTATCATTGTACCTTTTTACTTGGCCAGTTCTGTTCTTTCTTCTAAGAAATTTCCCAAATTTCTTAACCAACAAAGTCAAGTTCTCTGATTCATCTTCTTCAGATCCACTGTTTTCTTCAATCGTCTTGAGAACAATATTTCTACTTTTCTTTTCTGCATTCTCTTGTTCTTTGAACCGATTGATTTCCAACTCATGTTCCCTCAACTTACCAAAAAGTGAAGCGGTAGTCATTTCAGTCAAGTCTCTTGATTCTGATATTGCTGTTACCTTTGGTTGCCATGTTCTGTCCAAACACTTTAAGATTTTGATGTTCAACTCTTCTTTGTCAAAAGTCTTTCCTAACCCAATTAGATGATTGACTATGTGCGTGAACCTTTTCTGCACATCTGCAATTGTTTCTCCTTGCTGCATTTTAAACAACTCATAGTCCCTGATTAACTCATGTTTTCTTGCCCTTTTCACATCAGATGTTCCTTCATGTGTAACCTCTAAAATTTCCCACATCTCTTTGGCAGAGGCACACTGAGACACCCTGAAAAACTCATCAAGATTTAAAGCAGAGGTAATAATATTTTTTGCAGTATAATCATATTGGACTCTCCTATTTTCTACATCAGTTAATTCAGCCCAATCTTTTTCGACTACTTTACCATCTACAGTATGAGTTGGTTTGTAAGGACCATTAACAATTGTTTCCCAAATGCCTCTATCAAGAGATTCAATAAAGATTTTCATTCTAACCTTCCAGAAAGAATAATTCACACCAGAAAAAAGTGGAGGCCTGTTTATGGAGGCTCCTTCTGAAAAAGTCATCTTTCCCTCAGCCATTGGACCGATTTCTTGAGTAACTTACAAGAACCAGCTCTGATACCAATTGAAAGAATTAATGGTTGAGTTCAAGAGGGGGGGTGAATTGAACTTTAAAACTTTTTCGCAAAACTTACTTTCTTTTGGAAGAATGAGTTATCTTTATTCAATCTTTGCAAAGGTAATTTGGTTTAAACACAACACAATTAAAGACAGAAATTAAAAGAGATGAAAGAAGAATATTAACACACAAATTTATACTGGTTCACTCTAATCCAGAGCTACATCCAGTTCTTGACAAACCAGTCAAGTTCCACTAATACCAAGTGAAAATTACAACCAGTAGATACTCACCAATCTACCCCAAGAACTATCTTGCAAAACCCACAAGACAGAATCTTGAAAACCACCCAGTAACCAAATCCAGTTACTGTACCAAGTGCAGATTACAATCCAACCTGCACAATCTACTTTTACAAAAGAATATGGAAAGAAAAAACCTGGACTTGAAGTTTCTAATTGTCCAGAACCAATTTTATCAGCACTTTCTCTCTTTGAATGACCACAATTCTGATCACAGCACCTTATGATATGAAAAAGATTCTTGAATGCAGAGAAAGTCACGTATGAAAGTTTCACAGATTGATTTCACAAGTTTTCTCAAGTAGTGTATTGTATTGTGTGTTTTAAAAAGATAGATCAAATCTGTATATATAGAGTAAATCAGAAAATCAGAACGTTTCATCTGTTAAAAACTGTTTTAGAGAGTCAAAAGATAAGTTGGTTAGCAGTAAAACAGGTTTAGAAGAGACTCTGATCGATTAGAACAGAAGTATGATCGATCAGACTGAGTTATGATCGATCAGAATAAAACTATGATCGATCAGAATGAGTTATGATCGATTAGAACAAAACTATGATCGATCAGAATACATTTCAATCGATTAAAACGTCGATTCAATCGATTGATTTCATTTAAAGCTCCATTTCAATCGATTGATTCGAGTTTTTAATGGATTGAAACAACTTAATGAAAAAATGACAGCTCTTCTGTTTCAATCGATTGAAAGTCATTTCAACGGATTGATTTTCTAAAAACTCTTAGACTGAAAAAGGTCTTTCTGTTTCAACAGATTTAAAATCATTTCAACAGATTAAATTCCTGCAAACACTTAGTTAAAAAATAGTCTCTCTGTTTCAATAGATTGAAAAATATTTCAACAGATTGATTTTCTAAAAACTCTTAGACTGAAAAAGATCTTTTTGTTTCAACAGATTTAAAAAGCGAAACTTGATATTGAAAAATTCATTGAGTTATTTTAACTTGTTGATTCCGCGAATCAATCAATTGAAAATACGATTATGTATGATCACTTATTCTTTTAAGTGATTTTAACAGATTGAAAATCCTTTTCAACAGATTGAAAAACTTAGTTTGTTCTTTTAATACTTATATGTTAGTTTTTCATGCAGAAAAATGATTTTCAATGGGATGCAACATTATAAGGCGCTTATCACAAAATATATTGGCCTATCAAGAGATTAAGTGCTTAAACTAAAAACCTAATCATCTACACACCCACAACTTAAGCTATATCTATGTCTTCATCAAATCCATCAAGTGCTTGTCTTCATCAAATCCACCAAGTGCTTCATGCATAACTGATTGCTTTTGGGTGACTTTTGGTTGCCACAATTTCAGTTTCAATAAGTCATTAAGTAGTTTCATTTCTAGGTTAATGGATCATTATTAGCATTTATTTTTCTTTATAGAATCTTTTGTAATTCTGATGGGAAAGCTTTTATATAAGTTGAACCATTTTTATTAAGAATACAAGTTAAGTTTTATTCATAAATATTATAGTTTAGCTCTTTTATCTTAGTAAGAGTGATTCCCCTAAGTTCTTGAGTGTAGACCCCAAATCTTGCCCGGTTCCCCAATAAAGCCAGAGATCGCCCGTTTCGAAGAAAGTCAAGACTTTATTAAGTTCCTAGTAGCTTTTTCTAGGTTCCATTTAAGATAGGAAGGGTTTTCAGAGGCAATAAAAATCGGAAATTTCGTCGAAAACAGTAGATGGTTGTCCAGCACAGTCAGATGGCTGTCCATGCCAACTTTAAGGCAATGGACGGCCGTCCATGGCAACTTTTGGCCATGGACGACCATCCACTCTATATGGACGGTCGTCCATGGTCACTTTTTGCCATGGATGACCGTCCACTAAGTCCAGACGGCCGTCCACTTTTTCCTGGTGCAGTTTCCTATAAATAGGACCCCATTCCTCAAATTTGTCACACCTTTTCACTCCTACCACTCTCTAGGAAGCCTTTTGGCACTTTTGAGTGACTCTGAGCATTATTCCATAGTTCGAGTGAGCTTTCCGATTTCAGTTAAGAAAGTCTCCTTTTGAGTTATCTGGCCCTCGATGGAGTGAGATTTTATCTTTTGCGGGAGGAGCGTGCCTGTAGAGTGCGGGGACTACCAAAAAGCGTCCTCAAGTTTCGAAGGGTTAATATAAAGCTTGCTTCGGAAGTTCCTTCCCTATTCTCTCTCTTTTACTACTTTCTTTATCGCTTTCTTTGTATGCATTAGATAATAGAACCATGTAGACATTTAAATTCTGCAAGTAGGTAAAAAAATAAGGTAAAAGCATAATTTCTTTAAGTATTTATTTTATAAACTAGTCCATCTTAGGAAACCCGAAAGGGGCGTTGTGGGGTGCTAACACCTTCCCCACACGTAACTAACTCCCTTACCCGACTATGGTTGTAATGGCTAAATTTGGTTTTTTCTAAAACCAATGCCTTCTTCTTCTCTTTTTTTCCTTTTTCGATGTTTATGGTAAAAACATCGATGGTGACTCCCTCGAACCTTTTCGAAAACCTCGCCTTTAGGTCCAACCCGGTTATCGGACAACCTAAAGGTGTTGAACCACTTCTTTCAAAAAATACGAGTCATTCAAAACCATTGCATCGCTCCGACCACCTCTTCTGACGACGACAACAGATGGCGACTCTACTTGGGAAGTTAGAGAGTTGATCCCATTTAGTGATGGACTAGTTTAAGAAATAAAAACTAGAAATTATGTTTTTACCCTTCTTTCCTTTTATAACATGCTTTACTGTTTCGCTTTAATAATTTTTGTATGCTTATTTTCTACAATTGTTTGATATAAACAACTATACACAAACCCTTGCACACAACAACCCCTTTATACCCAGAAAGAGTGAATACACATAGGGAGTGGGTGGCAGGTACGACCAACCATGGTAATGACCTTAGTGCCAGCAGGTTGTTGTCGGAAACCCCTACTCAAGGTGATAACCTTCTTCTTTTGGTCTAAGAACGTCGACACAGAGATCCGTGCATGGTTCAAAGACTGAGAGATTGAAGGGTCCTTATAATGGGGGCACTTGGCCTTGGTGAGAATAGTTAGAACCTATCATTGCCAATGCACTTTTCTGCAAGAAACCCCTACCTCGTGAATAAAACGTCACTCTGTTCGCGAATGAGTGAATTGTTTGTGCATTTGTTTGTTGCATTTTTTTTTTTGCATAGCATAATCATACAACAGCAAAAATAAAAACAAAATTTCAAAAACCTTTTCATAATAAACACCCTTATCTCGGACAGTCTACATTTTAGCTAGCCTGGTTTCAGGTTCTTTGTAAGCTAAGTAGCCACATGGACTGACAGAAGAGATAAGGGATTACAAAACAATTTTTTTTTGCAATAAACCAACTTTATCTCGGACAGTCTACATTTTAGCTAGCCTGGTTTCAGATTCTTTGTAAGCTAAGTAACCACGTGGACCGAAAGAAGAGATAAAGGGTTAAAAATAATAAGAACAATCTAAAACAATAAAAATAATTTTTACAATAAAAATATATTTGACAAATTCAAATCATTCATACCCACATCATTTCACGAGTGAAAAGAAAAAAAAAACAAGAGAGAAAATAAATGCATAAAGGAAAGAATGCATACGCATCATCCTAATAAAACCTTTCATGCATTCATCATAGGGGCATTAGATATCCCTAAGACAAAGGCGAAAGAGACCTCAATGCGTTTGCAATCTTCCACAAGGAAGGGACAAGTGTGCTAAAGTGTATAGTGACGTTCGTTACACTTGTCAAAATCCATGATGGGGAAGGAACCATTATACCGAAGTGGGTATGGTGCTCCGTGAAGCGTAAAGCTTTAAGGATGATACTAAAGCCATTGTCTTAAGGTGTATCTATCCCACACCAATCATTCATTTTAAGTAATAAAATTCATTTTTGCATCCTAGAAAGTGACTGGTATTCCTGTGGTCCGAACTCGTGCACAGAAGGCTAAAGCAATGGAGCAACTAGAAAAGAAAAATTGTAAACTTACTAGTGAAGTTAACTCCTTAAGGGAACAAATGGCGCAGATGATGAAGTTAATGCGTCAACAAAACCTCAATAAGGGTGATACTCATGGTGACCGTGCATCTCACCATGAGGAAGAAGAAGAGGATGGTGCTCATCCAACTCCTTGAAGTCTCCAAGCAACAAATCTCCGCTCTGGAAGAGAGACTTAGGGCCATGAAGGGGCATAGTTTTGACGTGAAGGAGGCAGTTGATATGTGCCTTTTCAAGAACATTTGTTTCCCTCCAAAGTTCAAGGTTCCAGACTTCCCAAAGTACATGGGAATGACTTGCCCCAGGAGTCATATTACTATGTACTGTCGCAAGATGGCACCCCACGCCGACAACGAAGAACTCTTGATACAATGCTTTCAAAGAGCCTGATCGATTCAGCTCTGAATTGGTATATGCAGCTAGAGAAGGGACAAGTTCAGAACTGGAAGCAGCTGGCAAACGCCTTTCTTCGTCGCTATAAGTATAACATCGATCTGACCCCCGATAGGTCAAATCTCCAAACATTGATCAAGAGAGGCGACGAATCCTTTAAGGTGTATGCCCAACGATGGAGGGAACTGGCCGCCCAAGTGGAGCCTCCGCTATCGGACAAGGAGACCGTGTCTATGTTCATCAACTCGTTGACTGGACCCTATTACGACAAAATGATAGGGAACACGTGAACCCTCTTTGCAAACATGGTCACCATAGGCGAGAGAGTGGAGCAGGGATTGAAGAGTGGAAGGATAGCACAACCTTCCTCCTCTAATGCATCATTCAAGAAATCCCTGGGTAAGAAGAAGGATGCAAACATAAACACCATCAGCCTCACCACTCATTCTTCTTCTTCGAAGCCAGCTAGGCAATCCTAGAGGCAGGAAAGGAAGTTCACTCCCATTCCAACCTCTTATGGGAGTTTACTGCCTAAGCTGGTGGAGGCCAAGCTCCTAGCATATGTCCTGCCATGAAAGGTGGACCCACCTTACCCTTAGTGGTATAAGCCTAATAAGAAATGCGCTTACCACTCAGGCACTCCAGGGCACTTAATAGAGAACTGTCGAGCCTTAAAATATAAGGTCCAGGAGTTAATAGACGCCGGATGGTTCACCTTTGATGCTCTCGCCCCCAGCATAGAAGTCAGGCCTCTGTCACAACCAGAGTGATAGGGTTGGATAGGGAGGACCAATTGTTAGGGTTCTTTCTCTTTTTAAAGCTTTCCTTGTATGTCTTGCGGTCCCAGCTCGTGGCCGTGAGACCATCGATTAAAAGGGAATTTTGTACATATTCCTTTATTTCAATACATGAGGCATTTTTCATCCATAATCACATTTATTATTTTCCCTCTTCTATTTATTATTCTTCCAAAATAACTGAATAATAAAATCTATACCTAAAACAGAACCCTTAAAACGATCGTGTCTGTGATTGATGAATCTCTGTGGGATCCGGAAGCCGAAGAGAATGAGTCGAATCTGACAATGAGCAGGAGACCATTTCTCTAGAAATGCAAAGATTGTTGGAAAGAGAAGCTCGCTCCATACAACCCTATCAGGAAGAGACAGAGGACGTTAATTTGGGACAGAAGGACGATAAGAAGGAAGTAAATATCGACACCTAAATTGATAGTGACATCAGGGAAGGGTTAATACATTTATTGAAAGAAAATGTGGATGTATTCGCTTAGTCTTACCATGACATGCCTGGACGCGATGCAAGCATAGTGGAGCATAAACTACCTTTGAAAGAGGGTTTCCGACCAATAAAGCAAAAGTTAAGAAGGATGAAAGCCGACTGGTCCTTAAAAATTAAAGAGGAAGTACAGAAACAGTTGGACGCTAATTTCCTGATCGTGTCCAAATACCCTGAATGGCTGGCAAACATTGTGCCAATCATGAAAAAGATTGGGAAAATCAGAGTGTATGTGGATTACAGGGATTTAAATCGAGCAAGTCCAAAAGACAATTTTCTCCTACCACACATTGACATGTTGATGGATCACACCGCCCCAAACACACTCTATTCCTTCATGGACGGATACACAGGGTATAACCAAATTAAGCTAGTCGTCGAAGATAGAGAAAAAACTTCCTTCATCACAATGTGGGGAACATTCTGTTACAAAGTCATGCCTTTCATACTCAAGAACGCAGGGGCTACCTATCAAAGGGCCATGGTAATGTTATTCCATGACATGATCCACAAAGAAATTGAAGTTTATGTGGATGAGATGATTACCAAGTCCAAGAACGAAATAGACCACATCTCATATTTGAGAAAATTATTCGATCGACTTTGGAAGTATCAACTAAAGCTAAACCCGACTAAATGTACTTTCGGAGTACGGTCGGGTAAACTCCTTGGGTTTATCGTAAGCAAAAAGGGAATAGAGGTAGACCCCGACAAAACCAAGGCAATTTTGGAAATGCCCCCACCAGAAACTGATAAGGAGATCAAAGGATTTTTTGGGACGAATCAACTATATAGCAAGGTTCATTGGACAACTCACAGACAAATGTGCACCCATCTTCAAACTATTGCGCAAAAACCAACTAATAGTTTGGAATGAGGATTGCCAACAAGCTTTTGAGAAAATTAAGTTGTGCTTGACCAATCCACCGGTACTGGTGCCTCCCGTTGAAGGAAAACCTCTGATTCTTTATCTATCAGTACTCGATGAATCCATGGGATGTGTGCTCGGTCAACAAGATGATATAGGAAAGAAAGAACAAGTCATATACTACCTCAGCAAAAAATTCCTAGACTATGAGACCCGTTATACACCACTCGAGAAAACGTGTTGTACATTGGTGTGGGAAACTCAACGTCTTAAGCAGTATATGATTAAACACACGACTTGGTTGGTTTCCAAAATGGATCCAATCAAGTACCTGTTTGAAAAAACTGTCCTGACCGGAAGAATAGCTAGGTGACAAGTACTCTTCTTAGAATTTGACATCGTCTATGTCACCTAAAAAGCTATCAAAGGTAGTCCCCTAGCAGACTACCTAGCACACGGATCAATAAACGAATACCAATCCCTATAAGACGATTTTCCAAATGAACACATCATGCATATCCAACACAAAGAACCCAAAGACGATGCATGGATTATGTTCTTTGCTGGAGCCTCAAACATGCTTGGACATGGGATAGGAGTTGTTTTAATATCCCCTGAAAAGAAGTACATCCCAGTAACAGTCAGGATAAATTTCAACTGCACCAATAACATGGCTGAGTATGAAGCCTATGCCCTAGGATTCCAAGCAGCTCTAGATCATGGGGTGACCAAACTCAAAGTTTTCGGTGACTCATCCCTTGTTATCTACGTCACTTTCGGGTACATCCCTCAGGAAGACAATTAGTTCGCAGATGCCCTCGCTACTTTGTCATCTATGTTCGCCTTAGATCAAGAACATGAGATACCGATTATCCAGATTAGGTTGTATGATAAACGAGCTTTTTGTATGGCAGTAACTAACAAGGAAGACAAATCCCCTTGGTATCATGACATCAAGCGATACCTCATGAAGGGCGAATATCTCGAGGGAATTAACGATAATGATAAGAGGACCATTCGGAAGAGAGGCATAGGGTTTATGCTAATTGAAGGAACCATTTACAAGAAAAATTTTGACTCCAACTTGTTAAGTTGTGTGGACTGCGAAAAGGCTCAAACCCTAATTAAGGAAATTCATGAAGGAGCCTTTCAGAACCCACATGCCAAGGCATGTCATGACAAAGAAGATCCTAAGGGCAGGATACTTCTGGTCCACGATGGAAGGTGATTATCATCAATACGCCAAACGATGTCACAAATGTCAGGTCTATGCTGACAATGTTCATGTCCCACCGGCACCTCTCAACGTCTTGGTTACACCATGGCCATTCTCCATGTGAGGCATGGATGTTATTGGACCCATCAAGCCCAAAGCATTCAATGGTCATCGCTTCATCCTGGTGGCCATTGACTACTTTACCAAATGGGTAGAAGTGGCATCCTATGCACATGTGACCAAGAAAGTAGTGATCACCTTCGTCAAGAAAAATATCCTATGTCGGTATGGCATCCCTCATCATCTCATTACTGATAATGGGACCAATCTGAACAATAAGATGATGGAAGAGTTATGCCATGATTTCAAAATCCAACATCATAACTCCTCTCCATACCGACCCAAAATGAATGGTGCAGTAGAGGCAGCCAACAAAAACATCAAGAAAATCGTCCAGAAGATGGTGATAACATATAAAGACTGGCATGAAATGTTGCCCTTTGCCCTACACGGATATCGGACTTTCGTACGGACCTCCACAGGAGCCACTCCATTTTCCCTCGTATACGGCATGGAGGTCGTACTGCCAGTGGAAGTCGAAATACCCTCCCTAAGAGTCATTATGGAAGAAAAGTTGACAAAAGCAAAATGGGTCCAAAATCGGTACGATCAACTGAACCTAATCGAAGAAAAATGATTGGACGCCATCTGCCACAGACAAGCCTACCAAAATAAAATCAAAAGGGATTACGATAAAAAGGTCAATCCCCACGCTTATCACAAGGGGGATTTAGTGTTAAAGAAATTACTTCTAGCCCAGAAGGAAAAAATCGAAAAATGGGCGACAAACTATGAAGGACCCTTTGCGGTCAAGCGAACTTTCTCAGGAGGAGCCCTTATCCTCACCAACATGGACGAAGAATAACTTTGACACCCAGTCAACTCAGATGCGGTGAAGAAGTATCACACTTGAAGGCATTGCTCATGATCCGCCAGGATGAAAACCTGCAAAGGGCGTCCTGGGAAAAAGTTAGGATCCCCACACCTCGCTAGGATACGTCCTAGGCAAAACTTAGATGTTTAGAAAACAAAAATGAGTAAAAAGAGCAATGGCTACCTTAGTCAAAAACCGCAAGGCGGATAAGGTAAAATCCTTCTAGATGCAGGCAAGCTTTGCACAGTCTTCACTCCGGGATCGAGCATCTCGATTGAAGCAACTAGGAGAACCAGGGGGGCAGATATCAGGGGCATGATTGTTATAGTCTATACAGTGTAGCCAACCTTGGCTAGCCATGCTTCTAAATTCCTTTGTAAATCCTTCTTTAAAAAATAAATTATTTGTTCATATCAATAAAATTGTCTTTTATTTCTTTTCTCTTGACCAAATTATGAAAATGCCTCTATGTTAAATGAATCATAAGCATGCATAAAGAACCAATACAAGAAAGCATAAGAAAAGAAAGGAAAAAGAATAAAAGCCTGCTAGGAAAATTCTTAGGCAAAAATTAGGGTAGCTTGCAAGATCGAAAACCCCAAAAGGACAGTCTAGCCAAAAGTTAAGGCATTCATAAAAAAGAAAAAAGTCCACCAAGAAATCCTAGGCAAAAATAAAGGTAGTCAGCTAGATCAAAAACCCCAAAAGGGCGGTCTAGGCAAAAGATAGGGCTAAAACAAAAAATACACAAGCAAAAAAAAAAAAACTCGTCAGTGTGCATCAACCAACGGGAAAGGGTAGTCACTTCTCTAGATGCATCTAATAAGAAAATGGATTGCATTCACACACGAATAGTCGCACAAGAAGACTTTGTCAAAATCATGAAAATTAAACCTTTTTAATCATGCATGAGGAGACTAGTTCCATGTTTGTGATTGAAAAACAGGAAGCACCCAGACCAAGTCTCCAAATAGTGCTCTCCCTCAAGAAAGCAGAGCAAGTCTCCACAAAAACTAATAAGAGTGTCCATAATCATAAGCTCCGACTACCATCCTTCCACCAAAAAGAGAGAAGGCAAATTTTAAAAACAAAGCCGATGGAAAGGCTCAAATCCCTAAACGGATCATTGCCTACTCTAGAGGAGAACAAAAATATCTCCGCACAACTCAGCATCATCACCACTACGAGTCATCAAGCATACTCAGCTCATTTCTCCATCACATCCCTCAAGGGAGAATAAAGGCTTCATAAAAGCCCTTCACCAACATAATCAAGGAGACAAGACTCCATTCCCCAGAAGGCAACCGAAATTTGACCACCAGCAAGTCAACCAAGTCCCCAGTGGATCAACCAAAAAGAGAGAGAAAGGAACCTATCCCCAGTGAGCCTACCGCAAAGGTGACGTTCAAAAGACTCATCCTCAGTGAGTTGCTCTCCTACGCATAGGCAAAACCTGGCAAGCAAAGACCCAACATCCCTGAAGGGAATATCAGCTTACTTAGAGGCAAAACAACGTGAACCGAAAGCCTTCACTTCCGATGAAGCAATCCGCCTACTCAGAGGCATCGTCCAAATCGACAAATCCCCTAGTGGATTCCTGCCTACTTCAGAGGCCTTTACCAAGAATCTCTGGAAGTCAACACACCGGATGACTACATAAGAAGGGTCAAGAACAATCAGTCTCCATGGAGTTGGTGCATGAGCAAGAGTAGTAAGCCGCCACCACATACATCATCTGAAGGACCAGCTCCATTGCAAGGGAGTATTCTGAAGACAAATATCGGCGCATGAGCTAAAGCAGTAAGTCGCCACCACCTTCTCTGTCAGAAGGATCAACCACCTCAGCAAAGGGGCATCCGAAAGATAGAGTCCTACACATTGTCTGAAGGATTAGCTCCGTTGCAAAATAGTGTCTGGAAGACACAGTCCGTCGTACATCGCCCGAAGGATCAGCTCTACTGCAAAGGAGTATCTTGAAGGAAGGATTTATGTACATCATCGAAGGATCAACCCCGTTGCAAAGGGGTATCTCGAGGACACAACCCACCTTTACCGTCTGAAGGGCCAGCTTTTGCAGCATGGGAGCATCTTGAAGACAAGAGTCTACTATGCACTCATTACCTAAGGGGTCAGCTACCGCATCAAAGGAGCATCCCAAGGGAAAAATCTTCATTAGTTGAAGGGTCACCTTCCGCAATAAGGAAGCATCCTGAAGACAACACCAGACTACATTCATAGTTCCGAGGGTCAGCTACCACGACAAGAGGAGCATCCAAAGGACAATCAGGTAAGAGGGTTAACTCTTGTACCCGCCAATTGACCTTATGGTATGTTAGCCCATAGTCAATTGGTCGGGTGGAGGAAGGGCACCTATAGACCCCAAATCTTGCCTGACTCCCCAATAAAGCCAGAGATTTCCCGTTTTGAAGATTGTCAAGACTTTATTAAGTCCCTAGTAGCTTTTTTCTAGGTTCCATTTAAGATAGGAAGGGTTTTCAGAGGCAATAAAAATCAAAAATTCCGTCGGAGACAGCAGATGGCTGTCCAGGACAGTCAAACGGCCGTCCATAGCAACTTTAAGGCAATGGACGACCGTCCACTTAGCCTGGATGACCGTCCATGGAAACTTTTGGCCATGGACGACTTTCCACTCTATATGGACGGTCGTCCATGGTCACTTTTTGCCATGGACTACCGTCCACTAAGTCTGTAGGATTTTTCCTGGTGCGGTTCCTTATAAATAGGAGCCCCATTCCTCGAATTTTTCACACCTTTTCACTCCTACCACTCTCTAGGAAGCCTTTTGGCACTTTTGAGTGGCTCTGAGCATTATTCCATAGTTCGAGTGAGCTTTCCAATTTCTGTTTAAGGTAGAAATCGGTTAAGGAAGTCTCCTTTTGAAACATCTAGCCCTCGGTAGAGTAATATTTTATCTTTTGCGGGAGGAGCATGCCTATAGAGTGCGGGGAGAGCCAAAAAGTGTCCTCAAGTTTCGAAGGGTTAATATAAAGCTTGCTTCGGAGGTTCCTTCCCTATTCTCTCTCTTTTACTTATTTCTTTATCGCTTTCTTTGTATGCATTAGATAATAGAGCCATGTAGACATTTAAATTCTGCAAGTAGGTAAAATAATAGGGTAAAAGCATAATTTCTTTAAGTATTTATTTTCTAAACTAGTTCATCATAGGGAACCCGAAAGGGACATTGTGGGATGTTAACACCTTCCCCACACATAACTAACTCCCTTACTCGACTCTGGTTGTAATGGCCAAAGTTGGTTTTTTCTAAAACCAATGCTTTTTTTTTCTTTTTCAATGTTTATGATAAAAACATCGATGGCGACTCCCTCTAACCTTTTTAAAAACCTCGCCTTTAGGTCCAGCTCGGTTATCGGACAACCTAAAGGCGTTGAACCACTTCTTTAAGAAAACGCGAGTCAATCAAAACCATCGCGTCGCTTCAACCGCCTCTTCTAACAGCGACGACATTGAGTGATTCAAGAATCCTTGGCTGTATCAAAAGATTTTTACATCCTTTGAGTTTCCTCCCTTGGGAAGAGTGATTCTTTCCTTTGACCTTTCACATTCACCTCTTGTTCTTTATTTACTAGAACCCAAAAAACTCAATTCTACCGAGATCTATCTTGTGGTCATAAATATAGTTCTACTTGTTCAAATTGAGTGTTTTTGAACCTAAATTTAAGTTTAGAATAAGAAATTTCACCTTGTTTTTGGATCACTTCAATTGGAGTTCTATAACTTGAGATATTGACATTTCTAAAATTCTGCCCAACCCTGAAATTTTCACCACTTTCTAGTCCTCTGCTCACTAATTTCCTAAATTTCCTACAAGGTTCTAACCCTAAAGATCCTAGGTTAGCTCTTGTGCAAATGAGGTTTAATCATTTGGCATTCAGAGCTTCGGTTTAAGAGTTTGAATGTCAAATTGGTAACATCCTTCCTTCATTCTCTTTTTATCAAGTGATTACCTTATTGTTCATATTATTTGTGATTGTGTTGAATCATTGCAAAAAAGTTAGGTCCTTGTGAAAATTAAAATAAAATAAAAGTTACAACATTTTATAATTGTGTTGAAAGTGATAAAAAAAGAAGAAATTTTGGGCCTAATGATTCATGCTTTTGAACAATTTGTTAAGGTAATATATTGGTGATCTTGAAGGATTGTTGCTTTTGAGTGATACACTTGAGTGATACACTTGAGTGTGGTGAGGTTACAATATTTTTTATTGTTGCTTTTGATCTATTTTGTTGTGATGGCGGAGGAGGAAAATTACAATCAAGGAGCAGGACTTCATCCATTCCAAATGAGGGCATTGACACAACATTTGGAAGGATTAATGATACGACATAACAATAAGCTCCATAAAAGATTGAACCTTTTGGAGGATAGAGGTCTCGAAGATGAAGAAGAAAGGAGAAATAGGATAAGGAATGATGGAGGAGCAAGACCAAGTAGGCTTGAAGAAGTCAAGCTTATCATTCCTCCGTTCAAAGGAAAAAGTGATATGGAGGCATACTTGGAGTGGGAGATGAAAATAAAACATGTTTTCTCATGCAACAATTATGAGGAGACCCAAAAGGTGAAACTTGCAGTCACAAAATTTTCCAACTGTGCTCTTGTTTGGTGGAACAAGATACAAAAGGAGAGAGCTAGAAATGAGGAGCTAATGGTGGATACATGGATTGAGATGAAAAGGATCATGAGAAAGCGATATGTGTCGGCTAGTTACTCTAGGGACTTGAAATTCAAACTCCAAAAACTTACTTAAGGCAAAAAGGGGGTTGAGGAGTATTTCAAAGAAATAGATGTGCTCATTATTTAAGTAGAGATTGAAGAAGATGTAGAAGTAACTATGGCTTGATTTATTAGTGGTTTGAATAATGATATACGTGATATTGTTGAGTTGTAGGAGTTTGTTGAGATGGAGGATTTGCTTCATAAAGCAATTCAAGTGGAGCAACAATTCAAACGAAAAGGAGTGGCCAAGAAGAGTTCTACCAACTTTGGATCTTAAAGTTGGAAGGATAGAGGCAAGAAAGATGGGGTTGTTACTTCTAGTAGTTCCACACCTATTGCTTCAAAGACTCCTTCAAAATCCCAAAAACAACCCTCTAAAAGAAGTAGATGTGAAGTGTTTTAAGTGTCAAGGCCTGGGATATTATGCTTATGAGTGCCCTAACAAAAGGTCCATGCTTCTTAGAGAAGGAGAATATATAAGTGAATCTAAGGTTGAAGAGGGAGAGGAGAGTGAGGACATTGAGGAGGAGGAGACTTCGAAGGGATATTTATTGATGATAAGGTGATTACTTGGTAGCCAATTGAAGCCTATGGAAGAAAGCCAAAGAAAAAACATCTTCTTTCACACTAGATGGAGGTAGTTGCACCAATGTGGCTAGTGCTAGTTTAGTGTCAAAGCTAAATTTAGCTACTAAACCACATCATAGGCCATATAAACTTCAATGGCTTAGTAAGGATGGAGAGGTGAAAGTGAGGCAGCAAGTTGAAGTGGACATTTCCATTGGAAAATATAATGATAAGGTACTTTGTGATGTTATTCCTATGGAGGCCAACCACTTACTTTTGGCGAGACCGTGGTAATTTGATAAAAGAGTCAATCATGATAGGTTCACCAACAAGGTCTCTTTCATGTACCAAGACAAGAAGATTGTGCTCAAACCTTTGAGTCCACAGTAAGTATGTGAGGATCAAAAGAAAATGAGAGAAAAAATTCTTTAAGAGAAGAGAGAAAAAGAAAGTGTTAGTGAAACACTTGAGAGGAAAAAGAGTGATCAAAAGAATAGTGAAACACTTCAAGTGAGGGAGTGTTATTTAGCAACAAAAAGTGAGGTTAAAAGGTTGCTTATTGCTAAACAAACCCTATATGCCTTGATTTGCAAAAATCTAATTTTGACCACTAATACCTTTGATGATTTTCAATTGACTTCTAGTGCTAAATATCTTTTGCAGGATTTTCAAGATGTGTTTCCAACAAGTGTGCCAAATGGACTACCACCTTTGAGGGGAATTGAGCATCAAATTGATTTCGTTCTGGGAGCTTCATTGCCCAATAGGCCAGCCTATAGAAGTAATCCACAAGAAACCAAAGAGATTCGAAGACAAGTGGATGAATGATGAGTCCTTAGATGCCCGAGAGGCGGGAGAGGTCATCCCTAGGAGGATTACTAGAAGCATGACTAGAAGGGAGGCCTCCTCTTCACCTTCCATTTTAAATTTACTTAGTATTTTATTTTCCTAAGTTTGTCACTTATTTTAACTTTCCTTTATTAAGCTCACTTTTTGCGCCTCGTTTTTGAAGTCTTAGATCCATAGGATACATGCATGGGCAACCCTAGAGGGGAGGGGGTAAATAGATGCACAAATTAAAAATTTATTTAAGATGTGAAATAATTTGTTAATTCAATTTTAATTATTGGATTGAATACAAATAAAGTAGAAACAATAAAATAATAAAAAAGATATAGAGAAAGATAAAATCACACAGTAATTTATATTGGTTCGGGTCAAGCCAACTCTACATCCAATTCCCTGTCACCTCTAATACGAGAGAGACAACCCAATTCACTATCTTTAAAATTTAATTTACAAATTACAATCAACTTTGTAGAAGAACCAGTAAACAATAAACTAATTAAAAAGATAAACACCTCTCTAGAATCCTACTAGAGATGAACACCTCCTCTGAACAAATCAAAGGATGAACACAAAAACACACCTCTCAAGAATCCCACTTGAGATGAACACCTCCTTTGAACAAATCAAAGGATGAACAATTTCCACAAAGGAAACCCTAAATTACAAGAATTTCAACAAGAATAGTCACACCTGATAATGGAGACAACAAATTGTGGAAGCCTGTAGAATGATAGCTCCAAGAACAAGTGTGATTAATAATGAAAGAACCGAAGCCAATAGGGAAAGAGTTTTCTTAGAAAATGTAAAATGTCTCTATTGCCTTGCTCATAATGATTTTCTCAAAATTGATTTTCTGTTAATTATGTATTCAAATTCTTTTTTTTTTCATCAAAATTCATTTAAACAGGAAAATAACATTGAATATGTCAGAATAAAAATAAAAAATGGTTGTTGCTCAGTAATTAATTCGTAAAGACGAATCAAGATTTTTTCAACAACTATTATTCTTCGAAAACGAATATATTTTTCAAATTGGAAGTGCCATAATTGATTATGTCACTTGCATAATCGATTATGACAAAGACAAAATCAATTTTTCATTTCTGATGCATAATCGATTATGACAGTGAGAATTTCAAAAACAATTGCTTCATTTACTGACATAATCGATTATGAACCTCTCATAATCGATTATGACAAACTTTTGTTTTGGAGGCTCATGCAAAATACTACTTCAACAACTTGTACCTCCATTTCCAGTGTTCTAAGATTCTATCTAGTCTTTAGGCTTGCATGAGTCTTAAATAGTGTTGACTTGAATCTTCATCAAAATCATCTTCTTCAAAATGTAGGGAAATGTTTCACATTTCTACCAATCTCCCCTACAATGCTTTCAATCTCCCCCTTTTTGATGATGATCAAGGAAATACCTGAAATGAATATAAAATGCTTGACTCTATATAGCCAGCTCAAGATTAGCATAGGTTAGCACAATATATTTAAATCAAGTGTATCTTAAACTCCCCCTAGATATGTCAATAACAAAACTCCCCCTTACTTATCTGAGCAAAACTCCCCCTGTTTAATTCAGAATTAGGAATGGATTTCACACAGATTTTAATTCATCAAAATCTCCCCTTGTTTCATTGATAATCATGAAAAAATATGACAAGGGAAATTTTTAAACCAAGACAAATAAACTAGTGCATCACAAACAAAGGTGCTACATCAAATTCAAGAAAGAACATCAAATTCAACAACATCAAGGAAGTCCTAGGAATTAAATATCATCATCGTCGTCGTCATTTTGTGCATGGGATTTCCTAATGGTCCTTTCAATTGAAGAGAGAAGACCATCAATATGTTGAAAACCTCTGTAGATAGAGGAAGTCATGGCATCCACTCTTTAATGCATGTAAGCATTCAGGTCTTCATAATTTTTCTGCTGAATTGCAAACCTCTGTTCTTGAGAAGTTGCAAAATCTGCTTGCCACTGCTGTTGAGATGCGTATCTTTGATCCTGAATGACAGAAAAATCCAACACCCACTATTGCATACTTCACAGCATGCCCATGTAGTCATCCTGGGCAGGAGGAGGGTAAGGCACGTCTTGTTCCATTGCCGCTGGTCTTTCAATCTGAATGGGTTCGTCCTGAGGGACCCATGAGTCATCTGGTTTGTGCAGACCCATCTTGTGCAGCACATTCTGACCAACCGTACTGCTAGTATCAAGCATGACATGTCTCTCATTGGAGACATCTACACTCGTCTAGACCAAAATCTTTGAAATGAAGAGAGCATATGACAGATAATGAAGAAGGGAAAATGGTAATGAAAATATGAAGCTTAGAGAGTGAAAGGGAAGAAAACTTAGAGAGTTAAAGAGAGGGGAATGAAATGATTGTAGAGAGAATGGAATGGAATGCAGTAGTTTCCCCCAATTATAGTCTTCTTATAGAGGTAGATTTCAATTAAATTCAAATTCAAATTCACTCAAATTCCAAATTTCAAACTCCAATTCCAAAACATGGACAAATCTTGCAGAGATTCGTTGCAGAGGATGAAATAGGCATGAGAGACACAAACACAAGGTTTCTGAAAAGCAAATCTAAAAAAAATCACGTCATAATTGATTATATGGTTCCCATAATCGATTATGATAGAGTTGAAACCACACTCTGGAAGAAAACATAATCGATTATGGCAGCACATATATAAACAACATAATCGATTATGACAACATATACAGAAATAACATAATCAATTATTCCAGAGCCAAAAGAATAATTTTATGCCACACTATAATCGATTATGATATGTCATAATCGATTATGACAGTAAGCAAAAGTCACTTAGCAACACAAAATGACATAGAGAAAAGCATCATATTAAGGAGGTAATATCTAGGATACCCAAGTCTCGTCTTAGCTCATAAAACCTATCTCTAGGTAATGGTTTGGTAAATATATGAGCTAACTGATGGGTGGTATCTATGAATTCTATTATGCAATCTCCTTTTTGAATATGATCTCTAATAAAATGATGCCTAATCTTTGTATGCTTAGTCCTAGAATGCATTATAGGGTTCCTAATGAGATTTATTGCACTAGTACTATCACATTTTAAGGGAATATGATCTAGGAAAATGTTGTAATCTTCTAGTTGGTGTTTCATCCAAAGAATATGGGCACAACAACTACATGCAGCTATATACTCAGCTTCAGTTATGGATAGAGCAACACAAGCTTGTTTCTTGGAGTACCAAGAAACAAGTGAACAACCAAGTAGATGACATGTCCCACTTGTACTTTTCCTGCCCAGTTTACATCCTCCATAATCTGAATCTGAATATCCTATAATGCTAGGTGAAGCTCCTGAGGGGTACCAAAGGACAAATGATCTAGTTCCTTTTTGGTATTTAAAAATTCTCTTAACAACAACTAAATGTGATTCCTTAGGATTAACCTGAAATCTAGCACAGACACACACACTATGCATAATATCAGGTCTACTTGCTGTAAGATAAAGTAGGGAACCGATCATACCTCTATATCCGGTTTGGTGAACCGCCTTACCTTGTTCATCTTAATCCAGATAGCAAGACATTGTCATTGGAGTAGTTGCTTCCTTTGAATGTTCTAGTTCAAATTTCTTGATTAAATCAATGAAGTACTTTGATTGTGAGATCAAGATGTCGTTGGTGTTTTTTTTATTTGCAGTCCTAGAAAAAATGTCAGTTCACCCATCATCGACATCTTGAATTCACCCTGCATTATCTTGGCAAAATCTTGACAAAGATAATTTTTAGTTGATCTGAAAATTATATCATCAACATAAATTTGAACTATAATAATATTTTTCTTATACTCTTTTATAAATAAAGTTTGATCTACTTTACCTCTCCTATAGTTGTGACTCATCAAAAAGTTACTTACGCATTCATACCATGATCTAGGTGCTTGTTTGAGTCCGTACAAGGCTTTCTTCAACTTATAAACATGATCTGGATGTTGATAATCTTCAAAGCCAGGAGGTTGACACACACATAGACCTCCTCTTTGATGTATCCATTTAAGAATGCACTCTTCACATCCATTTGATTTAATTTTTTTTTCATGATAGATGCATAGGCTAGTAGAATCTGGATAGCTTCCAATCTTGCTACTGGTGCATATGTCTCATCATAGTCAATTCCTTGTTCTTGACTATATCCTTTTGCAACAAGTCTTGCCTTATTCTTTGTAATATTTCCTTGCTCATCTAGCTTGTTCCTATACACCCATTTAGCTCCAATAACCTGTATTGATTTCTTTCTTGGTACTAGATCCCAAACTTCATTTCTCTTGAACTGATTTAGTTCTTCTTGCATAGCTTGAATCCAATATTCATCTTGTAAGGCTTCATCAATGCTTTTCGGCTCCACTTGTGAAACAAAGGCTACATTCATACAAAAGTTATTCATTCTGCTTCTTGTTGTGACTCTTTGATCTACATTTCCAATAACATTGTCCAGTGAGAGTCCTCTTAGTGTACACCATTCTTTGGGTAGATCATGAACTGGTTGAGGTTTAGAAATAGTGAGTTCTTCTAAACTTCTTCTAAAATCCTCCACTCGTCCCTCACTATGTTGCATGTAGTTTGAAGCACTTGTTGGATTTGATGAAGACATATAAAGTATCATTATCCCGTTTATGCATGTGTAAGTAGATAGGTTATAGGTACAAAATTTAATCTCTTGATAATTACAATATATCTTGTGATAGCGCCTATAACTGTTGCATTTCATAGAATTTATCATACTTCATGAAAAACCAACCTTTAAGCTTTGAAAGAACAAATTGAGTTTTTTAATCTGTTAAAAAGTAGTTTTAATCTGTTAAAATCACTTAAAATAGGAAATGTATATATACAACTGATATTTTAATTGATTAAGTCGTAAAATCAATAGAATAAAATGTTCTTGATGGTTTTTCCATGTTAAGGGTTTCACAGTATTAATCTGTTAAATTGATAAATCAATAGATTAAAATGCTCTAAGTCATAATTCATGTTTTGAGTACCTCAGATTTTTAATCTGTTAAAATGAATTTTAATTTGTTAAAACAGAGAGTTATCATTTTTCCTTCTAGCAGTTTTAATCCATTAAAAGCTCAAATTAACCGATTAAAATAGTTATAAATGAAATCAATCGATTAAAGCCTCTTTTTAATCAATTAAAACTGTCAGTTTTTTCCTTTTACTCTATAAATATAGTTTTGATTTCTCTTTTAAAACTCACAATTTGGAAATCGATTAAAAGCAATATTTGAGCTCTCATATTCGTGTGTTTCTCTGAGCATTCATACACATTCATATCATAAGGCTCTTTGATCAAGATTGTTGAAAGATATTCAAGAGAGGAAGTTATGTGTTAGGAAATTTGCTTCTGGACTTCTGTATTATAAAAAGCTACTATCCAGGTTTATCTTTTCCAATACTTGTATGAATTTTGATTGTGTAGATTGGGTTTAAATTTGCACTGGTTACAGTGACTTGGTTTGGTTACTAGGTGGTTTTCAAGAGTCTATCTTATGGTGTTGTAAGGTAGATCTTGGGGTAGATTGGTTTGTATCTACTGGTTTGTATTTTCACTTGATTTTAGTGGAACTTGACAGGTTTGTCAATAACTGGATGTGGCTCTTGTAAAGAGTGAACCAGTATAAAAACTCGTGTTGTATTTCTCCATTTCTCTCGTTTCATTTCTGTTTTATATTCTTGCCTTGTTAAAAACCAAATCTTCCTAATAAAAGATTGAATAATGATTAATCATTCTTTCACAAAGAAAACAGTTTTGAAAAAGGTTTCAAAGTTCAATTCACCCCCCCTCTTGAACTCAACCATTAATTCTTACAATTGGTATCAAGAGTTGGTTCTTGTAAGTTACTCAAGAATTCTGTCCAAGAAAGTTTAAATGGCTGAGGGAAAGATGAATTTTTCTAAAGGAGCCTCCACCAACAAACCTCCTCTCTTTTTCTGGTGTGAATTATTCCTTTTGGAAGGTTAGAATGAAAATCTTTATTGAATCTCTTGATAGGGGTATTTGGGATACAATTGTTAATGGTCCTTTCAAACCAACTCATACAATGGATGGTAAAATTATTGAAAAAGATTGGGCTTGTAGACCCCAAATCTTGCTCGGCTCCATAATAAAGCCGAAGATCGCCCGTTTCGAAGATGGTTAAAACTTTATCAAGTCCCTAGTAGCTTGTTCTAGGTTCCATTTAGGATAGGAATGGTTTTTAGAGGCATTAAAAATCGGGAAATCCGCCGGAGACAGTAAATGGCCATCCAGGACAGGCGGATGGCCGTCCAGAAAAGGCAAATGGCCGTCCAGAACAGGCAGATGGTCGTCCAGGACAAGCAGATGGCCGTCCATGGCAACTTTAAGGCCATGGACGACCGTCCACTTAGCTTGGACGGTCGTCCATGGCCAAAAGTTGCCATGGAAGGCCGTCCACACTACATGGATGGTTGTCCATGGCCACTTTTTGCCATGGACGACCGTCCGCTTTGTCCAGACGGTCGTCCACCTTTTCCAGGCCCGAATCCCTATAAATAGGAGCCTCATTTCTCCGTTTTTTCACACCTTTCACACTCCTCCACTCTCTTGGAAGCCTTTTGGCACTTTAGAGTGACCCTGAGCATTATTTCGGGGTTCGAGGGAGCTTTTCGATTTCCGTTAAAGTTGAAATTGGTTAAGGAAGTCTCTTTTTGAGACATCCGACCCTCGGTAGAGTGACTTTTCTTTATTTTGCGGGAGGAGCGTGCTTGTAGAGTGTGGGGACTGCCAAAAAGCGTCCTCACATTTTCGAAGAGTTAATATAAAGCTTGCTTCGGAGGTTCCTTCTCTATTCTCTGTCTCTTTTATTGCTTTCTTTATCGCTTTCTTTGTGTGCATTAAATAATAGGGCCATGTAGATATTTAAGTTCTGCAAGTAAATAGAATAATAGGGTAAAAGCATAATTTCTTTAAGTGTTTATTTTCTAAGTTAGTCCATCATACGGAACCCGAAAGGGGCGTTGTGGGGGTGCTAACACCTTCCCCACACGTAACTAACTCCCTTACCCGACTCTGGTTGTAATGGCCAAAGTTGGTTTTTTCTAAAACCACTGCCTTCTTCTTTTTTTACCTTTTTCAGTGTTTAAGGTTAAAACACTGATGGCGACTCCTCGAACCTATTCGAAAACCTTGCCTTTAGGTCAAGCCCGATTATCGGATGTCCTAAAGGCATTGAACCGTTTCTTTCAAAAAACGCGAGTCATATCAAAACCATCGCGTCGCTCCGACCGCCTCTTCTGATGGTGGCGACAGATGGCGACTCCACTGGGGAAGATAGAGAGTTGATCCCATTTAGTGATGGACTAGTTTAAGAAATAAAAACTAGAAATTACGCTTTTACCCTTGCTTGCTTTTAGAACATGCTTTACTGTTTGGCTTTAATAATTGTTGTATGCTTATTTTCTGCAATTGTCTGAAATAAACTGTACACAACCCTTGCACATTACAGTCCCTCTATACCCAGGGGCAAGAGAGAATACACATAGGGAGTGGGTGGCAGTTACGGCCGACCATGGTAATGGCCATAGTGCCAGCAGGTCGTTGTCGGAAACCACCACTCAAGGTGATAACCTTCTTTTTCTCGGTCTAAGAACGTCGACACCGACATCCGTGCACGGTTCGAAGAGTGGGAGATTGAAGGGTCCCTATAATGGGGGCACCTTGGGGGCCTGGCCTTGGTGAGAACAGTTAGAACCTACCTTTGCCGATGCACTTTTCTGCAGGAAACCCCTACCTCGTAATTAAACGTCACTTTGTTCGCAGATGAGTGAATTGTTTGTGCATTTGTTTGTTGCATTTTTTTGTTGCATAGCATAATCATATAGCAGCGGAAAAAATACATACATAAGACAAAATCTCAAAAATATTTTCACAATAAACACCCTTATCTCGGATAGTCTGCCTTTTAGTTAGCCTGGTTTCAGGTTCTTTGTAAGCTAAGTAGCCACGCAGTCCGACAGAAGAGATAAGGGATGCTAAAAATCATTTTTTCGCAATAAATCATTTTTATCTCGGACAATCTGCGTTTTAACTAGCCTGGTTTCAGGTTCTTTGGAAGCTAAGTAGCCACGCAGTCCGACAGAAGAGATAAGGGATGCTAAAACCATTCTTTCGCAATAACCATTTTTATCTCGGACGATCTGCCTTTTAGCTAGCCTGGTTTCGGGTTCTTTGTAAGCTAAGTAGCCACGCTGATCAGATGAGAAGAGATAAAAGGCTAAAAAACAAAAAATAAAATAAAAATAATAATAATAACAAAATCAAAACATTTATAAAAAGAATTTTGACAAAGTCGTATCGCATCATGTCATAAGTGGAAAAACCAAGAGAGAAAATAAATGCATAAGGAAAGTATGCATACGCATCATTTTAATAAATCCCTAAAAAATGGGTCTTAGAATCATTTTTTGGGAAAATTGCTAGGCCAAATCCCCTATGGGTATTTATAATCTTGTTCTTCACCCTTTTCTCTTCGTTTTGATATATTGTACGTCCAAATCGGACACCTGAGTCAAAAGTTATGCCACTTTGAACATCTGCTGCCCTTTTGTACTGGTGCATGCATAAATACATTCATTCTTGGGGGCATTAGATATCCCTAAGACAAAGGCGAAAGAGGCCCAAGTGCGCTTGTAATCTTCCATATGGAGGAGACAAGTGTGTTAAAGTATATGGTGACCTTTATGGGGAAAGAACCATTCTACCGAAGTGGGTATGACACTCCGCAAAGCGTAAGCTTTAAGGATGATGTCAAAGTCATTGTCTTAAGGCATATCCATCCCACACCAATCATTCATTTTTAATAAAAACCCTAATTCATATGCATTCTAGAAAGTTGTTGGTCTTCTTCTTGTCCTCACTTGCGCGCAGAAAGCCGAGACGATGGAGCTGCTAGAAGAGCAAAATCGTGAGCTTACCTTTGAGCTTAACACCATAAAGGAGCAAATGGCTCGGTTAATTCAATGAAGGAGCAGATGATGCGGTTAATGGAACTAATGTGCCATCAACATGTCCACCATAAAGGCATCTATATTGACCACATAGGCGAAAGGATGGAGCAAGGACTGAAGAGTGGAAGGATCACTCAACTTCCTACTCCCAATGCATCATGCAAGAAGTTTCTTAACAAGGAGGAGAAGAGAAACCTTACTACTCCTTCTACCTCTGCGCAACGAGCTAGGCAGCCACGAAAGCAAAGAAAGGAGTTCACCCCCATTCCAACCTCCTATGGGAGTCTACTGCCGAAGCTGCTAGAGACCCAGCTCCTAGCACACGTCCCTCCAAGGAAGATTGATCCACCCTACCCTGAGTGGTATAAGCCTAATGAGAAATGTGCTTACCACTCAGGCGCTCCTGGGCATTCTATGGAAGATTGTCGGACGTTGAAATACAAGGTCCAAGAGTTGTTGGATGCTGGATGGCTCACTGTCGACTCTGCCACTCCTAACATGGATATCAAGCCTCTATCGCCACCAGAAGAATGAGGAGGGATAAAGAAAGCTAGCTGAATAGAGCTTTTCATATTTTTTTTAAGCTTCCTGCGTATCTCTCACGGTCCTCGCTCGTGGCCGCGAGATCCTTGATTAAAAGGGCTTTGTAAATATTTTGTTTTCATCAATACAATGAGGCATTTGCATAAACATTCATATTCTTTTTCATTCTTTTCTCTCTCATTATCATTTCAAAATAAATCTAAGCCAAACAGAACCAAATAAAAATAATCATGTCTGTGATGGATGACTCTCTGGGGATCCGAAAGCCGAAGGCGAATGGATTGGATCAGAGGGTGAGAAGGGGACCATCTCCCCAGACATGCAAAGGCTACTGATAAAGTAAGCACAATAACTATAGCCCTACCAAGAAGAAATCAAGGCCATTGATTTGGAGGCAAGGGGAAAAGAAGTAAGTATTGATACCCAAATCACTGATAACGTCCAAGATGGGTTAGCACAAAAGTTAAGGGAGTATATGAACGCATGTGCATGGTCTTACCATGACATGCCAAGACATCAGAATCCAACATCATGAGTCCTCTCCCTACCAACCTAAGATGAAGGGTGCAGTAGAGGCAACCAATTAGAACATCAAGAAGACCATCCAGAAGATGGCCAAAACCTGCAAAGATTGGCATGAAATATCGCCTTTTACCCTTCGTGATTATCAAAGTTTCGTACGGTCCTCCACAGGAGCCACTCCATTTTCCCTTGTACATGGCATGGAGGTCGTACTCCCAAAAGAGGTCGAGATATCATCCTTGACGAATTACCATGGAAGCAAAACTACAAAAGCTTAGTAGGTCTAAAGCCGATGCAACCACTCAAACCTAATCAGAGAAGAAACGGTTAGACGCCATATGTTGAGGACAAGCCCACCAAGAAGATCAAAGGGCTTATGACAAAGCAAGGTAAACCCCCATATTTACCATGAGGGGGAATTTAATGGGAAACAAATTGCTTCCGGCCCAAAAGGATAAAATTGAAAAATGGGCGGCAAATTATGAGGGGCCCTTTGTGGTCAAGCGAGCATTCTCAGGAGGAGCTCTTATCCTCACCAACATGGATGAAGAAGAACTTCAACACCCGGTCAACTCCAATACGGTGAAGAAGTATTATGCTTGAAGGGCATTGCTTATGACCTGCCAGGATGAAAATGTACAAAGGACATCTGGGGCAAAAGTTAGGATCCACTCGCCTCGTGTCCTAGGCAAAATTTAGGGGCTTTTCCAAAAAAAAAAAAAAAAAAAAGAGAAGAGAAGAAAGAAAAATCCCCTAAGGAGCAATGGTTACTTTAGCCAAAAACCGCAAGGCGACTAAGGTAACACCCTTCCAGAAGCAAGCAGCCTTGTATAGTCTTCACCCCGAGCTCGAGCATCTCAACTAAGGCAATTAGGAGAACCAGGGGGGCAAATATCATAAGACATGATTGTTGAAGCCCATATAGTGTAGCCAACCTGGGCCAGCCGTTCTTCTAAATTCCATTTGTAATCCTTCTGTGAAAATAATAAACCTTTGCTCATACATATCAATAAAACTCTCATTCATTTCACTTCTCTTGACCAGTTTATAAAATTGCCTCTACATTGATAAACCATAAATATGTGCAAAGTCATTTTGTTAGGGTCTTTTCGTGCATCATAAACAAGGAAGCATTGAAAAAGAAAAAGAAAAATTAAGGCAGCCCGCTAGATCGAAAACCCCAAAAGGGCGGTCTAAGCAAAAGTTAGGGCTTAACTAAAAAATGAATAAAAAAGGGGGTTCATCAGCATAATCATGAAAGTACAGCAGGAGAATACAAGTCGCTTTTCTAAGATGCATCTCATAAAAGGATAGATTGCATTTAGGACATCCACCGACAAATAGTCGCACAAAACGACTCTGTCAAAATTGAAAATAATTTTTTTTGCAAATAAATAACAAAAAATAAAAACATTCATGCATGTAAGGAGACTAGCTCCATGTTTATGTTTGAAAATAGGAAGCACTCAAAACAAGCCTCAAATAATGCTCTCCCTCAAGAAAATAGAGCAAGTTGCCAACAACTCCAGAGCAAAATAAAAGCTTCCAAGAACCAGAGCTCCAGCTACCATCCTTCTACCCAGAAAAAGAAGGCACAAATAAGAAGTCTCCAAACTTTGCTCTCTCTCCCTCAAGAAAGAAGAGTGAGTTGTCATCATCAAATAACTCAGAGGAAATAAGAGCTTCCAGAAGTCAAGGCTCCAATCGCTATCCTTCTACCCAATAAAGGAAGGGCATAATCAACAACGGAAAGCCGATGGAAAGGCTTAGTCATCCTCAAGCAAATCATTGCCTACCCCCAGAGGCAAACAAAAATAAGTCCACACAGCTCAACATCACCCCCACTTAAGTCATCAAGCATAAAGGATTTAAGAACTCATCATCATCAACAATCAAAAGAGCCCAATCTCCATACCATCAAGGGTTCAACAAAAAGAAGAAGAGAAAAGAAAACCCTTCATCTCCAGCAGATGACAAAAAAGGCCACGACAAAGAAGGCCGAATAAAATCTCCTAGTGGATCATACCAGAAAAATCTACAAAAAGAAGAATTAGAAATTCCCATCCCCCATTGGAATAAGAGCTTCACAAGGTCAGCTCACATCAACGTCAAAATCGGATCCCCAAGAAGTTATCTAATTCCCTGATGGATCACCAAAAAGAAAACTCTTCATCCCCAACGGATGCCCAAGAAGAAAATGTTATAAAAAGAGGCTGAGATCAAGAGGGGGGGGGTGAATTGATCTTTGAAAGATCAGATTATCTATTTCAAAAATTAAGATTTCAGATCTGTTCTTGAATCACACAGCAAGCAATCAAAAAATAAATGCAGCAACAGAATTAAAGAAAAGAAAGGTTAAGAAAGATATCACCAAGGATTATACTGGTTCACCCAATCCCGGGGCTACGTCCAGTCTCCGGCCAAATTCCAGTGGGTTCCACTAGATTGAATGTTTTACTGATTACAACCTTAACCTTACACTCAATCTACCACAAGAACCACAATTCCAGTTCCTGCACCTAACCTTTCACCAAGAACCAAATTCCAGTTCTTGACAACCTCTACAACCAAATTCCAGTACTGAGAGAAACCGAGTGCCCACAATTCCAGGCACCAACAATATAGAAAAGAATGTAAAGAAACAAACAGAAGAAACTAGAATGCTCAAACCGAGTTTTATGCAATTCTGCAGTAAGTTGTTTCTTCTCAAAAGAATGCGATTTTGCCTCAAGAAAGAATTATTTTGAACTTCACAAAAAACTAGCGTGAATCTTTCTTGAAAGAAGTACTTTTGATTGCTTGAATGATTGCAAAACGATGTGTATCGGATGTATTTTAAAATGATCAAGCACCTCTTGTTTATATAGAAGATTTTCAAAACAATTTGGTTTAATTAATGCTGTTAAAATAATCTTTTAATCTGTTAAAAGCCTTGTTTTAATCTGTTAAAACTTCTTTTAATCCATTAAAACGTTCTTGATTATTTTCCAGATTTGTTTTAACTGATACGACAACGTTTATATCAATTAAAACTCTTTGTAAAAAATCTTCTAATTTGTTTTAATCGATTGTTTCGTGTTTCAATCAATTAAAATACTGCAAAACTTTCTTGTAAACTTTTCCAAGTGATTTTAACTGATAAAAACTCGTATTAATCGATTAAAACGCATAGTATGAATTTTCTTAAGTTTATTTAATCGATTAAAACGTAATTTAATTGATTGAAATAATTCTGATCGGTCATAACTAAGTTATGATCGATCATATCCGATTCTGATCAGTCATAATCGCATTCTGATCGGTCATATAGTATACCAAATGAAATTCATCGATTAAAACAAAGTTGTATTGATTAAAATACTGCCAAAACACTTCTCTGAACATTTTAAGTGATTTTAATCGGTTATTTCGAAGCTGTATCAGTTAAAATACTGGCAGAAGGTTTTCAAAACTTCTTTTAATGAAATCAATCGATTATTTCGAAGTTATATCAGTTAAAAACCTGTTATAAAAGTGTAAAGAACATTTTAGTTGATAAAGCTTATATGCTATTAGTTAAAATAGTTGATTAAGAAAGCTTTTATCAAAATACTTTGGTTTTGACCGTTTAAACATTTTTAGAGGCATTTTACAAAATCTTTTAAGTGAAGAAACCTCATGCAGCAGAAAAGATAAAAAGGATTATACCTAAGCAGAGCTGCAGACACACTAATCCCTCTACTCTTTTATCGAAGTGACTTTTGACTTCCACAAGGTTGCCTTTACTTCATTCTTGACTTCATCAAATCAACAAGATCTTTGCTAGAGTATTTCAATAAGATCTTCATCACTTTCAGTCTCCCCCTATTTGATGAAGACAAACACCAGTTTGAATAAAAAATTTGCAAAAGAAGTCACTTGATAATATAGATTAGTGAGTAATCAAAAATGAATTATTTTCCTATTTCTCCCCCTAAATTGTTGCTCCCCCTAAATTTACTAAATTTAAAAAGTAAAGCAACTATTTCTCCCCCTTTTGACTTCATCAAAAATAGGGAACAGAAGAAAAACAATGCATGGTATGTATCATGTCTTAGATTTCGAAAATAGAAAAAAAATGGAGATGATACTTTACTCATGTAAAGACAAATCAAAGTTGATTCAAGCTTATCTTCATTAACACGTTTGTAATGAATACAATTAACACATGTAAAGATAAGGGAACCACACTTTAGTAGCATGTTACAAGAACAACCATTACCTAAAGCCTTTAATTTTTCTTTCCAGAATAAAAATCGATTAAAAACAGGACAAAATCGATTAAAAAGTTCTTGTTGATGGTTTTAATCGATTGAAATAAAGGTTTAATCGATTAAAATAGTGAAGGAATTCAAAAGTTTGAAACATAAGTTCCTTTAATCGATTAATTAGACATTTAATCGATTAAAATAGTAAGAAAAATGATGTATAAATTCTTTTAATCGATTTAAAATTTTTATTGATTAAAACAACCAGTTTTGAAAATTAAGTAATGTTTGATGCTTCTAAAATCCCTAGTTCAGTACGAATTTTTTAAAACCGATCACGAGCAAGAGGTTTTGTAAAAATATCTGCTAGTTGTTTTTCAGTTTCTATGAAGAAAATTTCACAATCACCTTTCAAAACATGATCTCTAATGAAATGATGTCTAATTTCTATATTTTTTGTCCTAGAATGTTGAATTGGGTTTTTAGTTAACATAATGGCACTAGTATTATCACATAACAGAGGAATCTTTCTGAGAATTAAACCATAATCCTCAAGCTGTTGTTTGATCCAAAGAGATTGAGCACAACAACTTCCAGCTGTAATGTACTCCGCTTCAGCTGTAGAAAGAGCAACATATGATTTCTTTTTACTGTGCCAAGAGATTAGACTGCTTGCAAGAAGATGACAAGTGCCACTGGTACTTTTCCTGTCAAGCTTACAACCTGCAAAATCTGAGTCAGAGTATCCAATTAAATTTAATTTGGACTCACCAGGATACCATAACCCAACATTTAAAGTTCCTTTGAGATATTTGAGAATTCTTTTTGCAGCAGTAAGATGTGATTCTTTTGGTGCAGATTGAAACCTGGCACACATACAAACACTGAACATAATGTCAGGTCTACTAGTTGTTAGATATAGCAAAGAACCAATAAGTCCTCTATATTTGGTTTCATCAACAACTTTTCCTTTTTCATCAGAATCAAGATAACAATTTGTGGACATAGGTGTTGATGCTTCTTTGCAATGTTCCATCATAAATTTCTTCAAAAGTTCTGTGTAGTATTTAGATTGATGCAGAAAACTTCCTTCTTTAAGTTTTTTAACTTGTAATCCAAGAAAGTAGTTAAGTTCTCCCATCATAGACATCTCAAATTCTCCCTGCATATCTTTGATAAAATCTTTACATAAAGAGACATTAGTGGCTCCAAATATGATGTCATCAACATATACTTGAACTAGAATTACTTCATTATTTAATTTTTTTTCAGGAATAAAGTTTTATCAACCAAACCTCTTTGATAGCCCTTAGAAATGAGAAAATTACTTAACATTTCATACCATTGTCTTGGGGCTTGTTTGAGACCATACAAAGCTTTCTTTAGTCTATAAACATATTCTGGATGAATATGATCTTCAAAACCAGGTGGTTGTGTAACAAAAACTTCTTCATTCAAGTAGCCATTTAAGAAAGCACTTTTGACATCCATTTGAAATAACCTGAAACTTTTTATTGAAGCATAGACAAGCAAAAGTCTAACAGCCTCTAATCTAGCAACATGAGCATATGTCTCATCAAAATCAATTCCTTCTTGCTGATTATACCCTTTAGCAACTAATCTGGCCTTGTTTCTAGTGATTATACCATTTTCATCCATTTTATTCCTAAAAACCCATTTTGTACCTACAATATTTGCATTATCTGGTTTTGGAATTAATTCCCATACTTCATTTCTAGTGAATTGATTTAATTCATCATGCATAGCATTAATCCAATTATTATCCTTTAATGCATCAGATATGATTTTTGGTTCAATTTGTGATACAAATGCCATGTGATTGCAAAATTTATTTAAAGATCTTCTAGTAGAAACTCCTTGATTTATTTCACCAATAATGTTGTCTATTGAAAGATTTCTTGGAGTTTTCCATTCTTTAGGTAGCAGTCCTTCAGATTCTTCAATATCTTCGACCTGCTCTTGAGAAACTGTTGATTATGGCAGTTTTAACTGATACATTTTATTAGTTAAAACATCATCTTTTGTACTATACTCAGAAATATTCTGCACACTTGGGTTAGTCTCATCAAATACAACATAGACAGATTCTTCTACAGTTTTTAGCCTTTTGTTAAAGATTCTATAAGCATGGCTATTAAATGAATATCCCAAGAAGATTTTTAAATGTTTTATGCAAATCCCGATTAACATACAAACTTGAAGTTTTGACTCTGATTTACTGACTAATTTTCAATTGGGAGTTGTAAAAATGATTTTCAGGAACAATTTAATCGATTCATCAGCAAATTAACCTATTAATTTGATTTTTAATATTAGGTTTTGAGACTGTAACAGTGAAGTAATCGATTAATACATAACGGAATCGATTAATTTTGTACTTGGAGAAATTCAATAATGTGATAACAAAATTTTAACCGATTAAAACTAAAAAAAATCGATTAAATTTGACATCTTAGTGATTTTAGTTGATATAAATCCTTTTTAATCAATTAAAATAGTTAAACTAAAATTCTTGAGAGCATTTTAATCGATTAACTCGAATGTTAATCGATTAAAACTGTACGGACAACTTTTCTGGTATTCTCTGTAAGTGATTTTAACTGATTAAAACTATTTTATATCAATTAAAACATTCAGTTTAAGAAACCAGAACCTGATTTGCTATTTTGAACACCAGGGGACTTCCAGATTTTGTTCCTGCAAAACAGATTAGGCATATTTCTGGTACCCCTTTTTTAATTACTGGGTCCAATTATGTTATATAAAATGAATTTTTGGGAATCCATTTCATTCTACCTTTAGGAATAGCATATTTCTTAATTCTACAATACTTTACAGAATGCCCTTTTTTCATGCAGTAAAAACATTTAATAAATGGAGATGACATAGATTTGTTATATGCAAAATAGTGTTTAAATGCTCTAGTTTTCTTTCCAATAGAAGGTGTAAAACCTATTCCACCACGATCAATAACTACTTTTTGAGAATCAAGTATCATATCAAGACTAGTTTTCCCTTGTGCAAGTTTAGATGCAGTTTTTATTAAGTATGTTAATTTTTCTTGTAACTCAGGGCAATTTTTGCAATCTTTAACATTACACATGCAACCAGAATTATTACCTATTTCCAAATTTTCATCCTTGATTTCTTCATCAACTATTTTCTTTTCAATAATAGTGATCTTATTTTCTAATAAACTATTCATGCTTTTTAATCTTTTGTTTTTAGTTTCTACTCTTTTAGCTACTACATGCATTTCATAAAAAGCATCTTGTAATGAACTATAATTCATAGAAGTTGTTGAGTCAGAACTTACACTGGTTTTTGGTGAATCTGAGTTGACCATTAGGCATATCTCTGTTGTTTCTTCATAGGTCATTTCAAGGATCTTCCACATTTGTGCAGCAGTTTGACAATGTGCTATCCTGAAAAAATCGTTTCGTTAAGTGCGGATATGATAATATTTTTGGCAATACAATCATCTTGGATTAATTTCTTTTCACGATCATTTAAGCTAGACCAATCTTTGTTAAAAATATCAGTTTCTTGTTCAATGATATTCCAAACATTTATACTAACGAGATTCAATAAAGATCTTCATCCTAATCTTCCAAAATGAATAATCTGTTCCACAAAACAGTGGAGGTCTATCAATACAAGCACCCTCAGAGAATTTATTTCCAGCCATGGATCGAAGAACTTTAATAACTTTCAAGCACCTCGCTTTGATGCCAATTGTTATAAAAAGAGGCTGAGATCAAGAGGGGGGGTGAATTGATCTTTGAAAGATCAGATTATCTATTTCAAAAATTAAGATTTCAGATCTGTTCTTGAATCACACAGCAAGCAATCAAAAAATAAATGCAGCAACAAAATTAAAGAAAAGAAAGGTTTAGAAAGATATCAACAAGGTTTATACTGGTTCATCCAATCCCAGGGCTACGTCCAGTCTCCAGCCAAATTCCAGCTGGGTTCGACTAGATTGAATGTTTTACAGATTACATCCTTAACCTTACACTCAATCTACCACAAGAACCACAATTCCAGTTCCTGCACCTAACCTTTCACCAAGAACCAAATTCCAGTTCTTAACAACCTCTACAACCAAATTCCAGCTGCAGAGAAACCAGTGCCCACAATTCCAGGCACCAACAATATAGAAAAGAATGTAAAGAAACAAACAGAAGAAACTAGAATTCTCAAACCAGTTTTATGCAATTCTGCAGTAAGTTGTTTCTTCTCAAAAGAATGCAGTTTTGCCTCAAGAAAGAATTCTTTTGAACTTCACAAAAAACTAGCGTGAATCTTTCTTGAAAGAAGTACTTTTGATTGCTTGAATGATTGCAAAACGATGTGTATCAGATGTATTTTAAAATGATCAAGCACCTCTGTTTATATAGAAGATTTTCAAAACAGCTGGTTTAATTAATCTGTTAAAATAATCTTTTAATCTGTTAAAAGCCTTGTTTTAATCTGTTAAAACTTCTTTTAATCCATTAAAACGTTCTTGATTATTTTCCAGATTTGTTTTAACTGATACGACAACGTTTATATCAATTAAAACTCTTTGTAAAAAATCTTCTAATTTGTTTTAATCGATTGTTTCGTGTTTCAATCAATTAAAATACTGCAAAACTTTCTTGTAAACTTTTCCAAGTGATTTTAACTGATAAAAACTCGTATTAATCGATTAAAACGCATAGTATGAATTTTCTTAAGTTTATTTAATCGATTAAAATGTAATTTAATTGATTGAAATAATTCTGATCGGTCATAACTAAGTTATGATCGATCATATCCGATTCTGATCAGTCATAATCGCATTCTGATCGGTCATATAGTATACCAAATGAAATTCATCGATTAAAACAAAGTTGTATTGATTAAAATACTGCCAAAACACTTCTCTGAACATTTTAAGTGATTTTAATCGGTTATTTCGAAGCTGTATCAGTTAAAATACTGGCAGAAGGTTTTCAAAACTTCTTTTAATGAAATCAATCGATTATTTCGAAGTTATATCAGTTAAAAACCTGTTATAAAAGTGTAAAGAACATTTTAGTTGATAAAGCTTATATGCTATTAGTTAAAATAGTTGATTAAGAAAGCTTTTATCAAAATACTTTGGTTTTGACCGTTTAAACATTTTTAGAGGCATTTTGCAAAATCTTTTAAGTGAAGAAACCTCATGCAGCAGAAAAGATAAAAATGATTATACCTAAGCAGAGCTGCAAACACACTAATCCCTCTACTCTTTTATCTAAGTGACTTTTGACTTCCACAAGGTTGCCTTTGACTTCATTCTTGACTTCATCAAATCAACAAGATCTTTGCCAAAGTATTTCAATAAGATCTTCATCACTTTCAGAAAAGGCCATGACAATGGAAGGCCAATAAATCCCCAATGGATTCCTGCCTACACCAAAAGGCAATCATCAAAATCCCCGGCAACCACCAACAAGTCGGACGATTAAAGAAAAAGACAAAAATCAGAAATTCCATTTCCCCAACAGAATAAGAGCTTGACGAAGCCAGCTCGCACCCATATCAATTAAGGAGTCGAGACCCCATTCCCCCAAAGGACTATCAAAATATGATCCCCAATGAATCAACCAAATCTCTAGTAGATCACCAAAAAGAAGAACTTACCCCTAGTGAGCCTACTGCAAAGGCAATCTTCAAATTCACATCCTTAGAAGATTCATTTGCCTATGTGTAGGAAAAACATGGTGAGAAAAAGCCAATATCCCCAGAAAGAGATATCAGCCTATTCAAAGGCGAAACAATACAACCAAAAGTCTGCACTTCTGATGAAGCATCTGCCTACTCAGAGGCACTACCAGAACCTTAATGAAATATCTGCCTACTCAGAGGCACCATCGTCAGAATCAAGGAATTCCCAGCAGATCCCTACCTATTCAAGAGGCATTAATCAAGAATCCCCAGCAAGCAACAAAGTTGGATGGTTAAAGAAAAAAGAAAGAATTCCCGACACACCATATGACTACACAAGAAGAATCAAGAATGATTACTCCCCATGGAGTCAGCTCATGAACGAGATCAATAAGCCACTAACACCCAGTCCTATGATGTGGACTGAAATTTAAACCAGATGGGGATGCGTACTCATCCAGTCATACGAAGTGGATTGAAGCTCAAACTAGATGGGGGTGCGTACTCATCTAGTCCTACAAGGTGGACTGAAATTTAAACCAGATGGGGGTGCGTACTCATCCAGTCCTACGAAGTGGATTGAAGCTCAAACCAGATGGGGGTGCGTACTCATCTAGTCCTACAAGGTGGACTGAAATTTAAACCAGATGGGGGTGCATACTCATCCAGTCCTACGAAGTGGATTGAAACTCAAACCAGATGGGGGTGCGTACTCATCCAGTCCTACAAGATTGACTGAAATTTAAACCAGATGGGGGTGCGTACTCATGAAGCTTTACGACAAGAGGCTTAAAACAAATCTTTCAACTGAAGGGAACATCCTGGAGGTTCACAATCGACGTACCGAGGGTCAACCTCCACGACAACTGGCACATGATTGAAAACAGTAAGCCGCCACCACCACTTCGAGAAAGGGAAAGACCTGAAGACCAAGCCGGCGCATGACCAGAAGTAGTAAGCCGCCGCCACAACTGAAGGATTAGCTACCGCACCGTAGGAGCATCCTGAAGCCTCACAGCATATCGCCCGAAGGGTCAGCCTCCACAGCAAGAGGAGCATCCAGAAGACAACGGGGCAAGAGGGTTAACTCCTTCACCCGCCAATTGACCTCAGGGTACGTTAACCCATGGTCAATTGGTCGGGTAAAGGGGGGCAGCTGTAGACCTCAAATCTTGCCCGGCTCCCTAATAAAGCCGAAGATCGCCCGTTTCGAAGATGGTTAAGACTTTACCAAGTCCCTAGTAGCTTGTTCTAGGTTCCATTTAGGACAGGAAGGGTTTTTAGAGGCATTAAAAATCAAGAAATCTGCTAGAGACAGTAGATGGTCGTCCAGCACAGGCGGATGGCCATCCAGAACAAGCAGATGGTCGTCCATGGCAACTTTATGGCCATGGACGGCCGTCCACTTATCTTGGACGGTCATCCATGGCCAAAAGTTGCCATGGACGGTCGTCCACACTACATGGATAGCCGTCCATGGCCACTTTTTTCCATGGACGGCCGTCCGCTTTGTCCAGACGGTCGTCCACCTTTTCCAGGCCCGAATCCCTATAAATAGGAGCCTCATTTCTCCGTTTTTTCACACCTTTCACACTCCTCCACTCTCTTGGAAGCCTTTTGGCACTTTAGAGTGACCCTGAGCATTATTCCGGGGTTCGAGGGAGCTTTCCGATTTTTGTTAAAGTTGAAATCGGTTAAGGAAGTCTCTTTTTGAGACATCTGACCCTCGGTAGAGTGACTTTTCTTTATTTAGCGGGAGGAGCGTGCTTGTAGAGTGCGGGGACTGCCAAAAAGCGTCCTCACATTTTCAAAGAGTTAATATAAAGCTTACTTCGGAGGTTCCTTCTCTATTCTCTGTCTCTTTTATTGCTTTCTTTATCGCTTTCTTTGTGTGCATTAAATAATAGGGCCATGTAGATATTTAAGTTCTGCAAGTAAATAGAATAATAGGGTAAAAGCATAATTTCTTTAAGTGTTTATTTTCTAAGTTAGTCCATCATAGGGAACCCGAAAGGGGCGTTGTGGGGGTGCTAACACCTTCCCCACACGTAACTAACTCCCTTACCCGACTCTGGTTGTAATGGCCAAAGTTGGTTTTTTCTAAAACCACTGCCTTCTTCTTTTTTTACTTTTTTTAGTGTTTAAGGTTAAAAAACTGATGGCGACTCCTCGAATCTATTCAAAAACCTCGCCTTTAGGTCCAGCTTGGTTATCGGACGGCCTAAAGGCGTTGAATCATTTCTTTCAAAAAACGTGAGTCATATCAAAACCATCGCGTCGCTCCGACCGCCTCTTCTGACGGTGACGACAGGGTTGACTTAATTGATGCAGAAAATAGGAGAGCTCAATATGACTATACTGCTAAGAACATTATTACCTCTACCTTAAATCTTGATGATTTTTTCAGGGTTTCTCAATGTGCCTCTGCCAAAGAAATGTGGGAGATTCTAAAAGTCACTCACGAAGGTACCTTTGATGTGAAAAGGGCAAGGGAGCATGAATTAATCAGAGATTATGAATTGTTCAAAATGCAGCAAGGTGAAACCATTGTAGATCTGCAAAAAAGATTCACACATATAGTCAACCATCTAATTGGATTAGGCAAGACATTTGAAAAGGAAGAGTTAAACATCAAAATCCTAAAATGTTTGGATAGATCTTGGCAACCAAAGGTGACAACCATATCAGAATCAAAAGACTTAACTGAGATTGCTACTGCATCACTGTTTGGTAAGCTAAAGGAACACGAGTTGGAGATCAACATGTTTAAAGAACAAGAAAATGCAGAAAAGAAAAGCAGAAACATTGTTCTCAAGACAATTGAAGAAAGTAGTGACTCTAATGAAGAAGGGTCTGAGAATCTTAATTTGTTGGTTAAGAAGTTTGGGAAATTTCTTAAGAAGAAGAACAAAACTGGCCAGATTAAAAGGTACAATGATAAAAGAACTTATTCCCTTCAAAAATCTTATACTTGTTATTCTTGTGGTAAGCAGGGACATATAAGAATTGACTGTCCAGAAAAATCCAAGAATCAAAACAAGAAAGATATGAGGTATAAAGGGAATAAGGCCTATATAGCCTGGCAAGACAATGATTCATCCTCAAGTTCTATATCGGAAACTAAAGAAGTGAATCTATGTTTAATGGCTGGCTATAAATCTTCTTCATCCCGTGTAAGTTCAACCCCCACAGAGAATGAAATGAATTACAACACATTATTAACTACTTTCAATGAAATGCATGATGAAGCTAAAAATTTATCCTATACAAATAATCGGTTAAAAGGACTAAATAGTTGGTTAAAGAATAGGGTTAAAGTTCTGGAAGAAGAATTATTAGAATGCAAAACAGATATGGAACATCTTGAAATAATCTACAATAATTCATCTTATGATAATGCTGCTGCTAACAAAGATTATGAAAAGTGTATCTCTCTACAGAAAAAGGTTGAGTATTTGATTAAAACTTTATCTAAGTTTACTCAAGGTAAAACAAATTTAGATGCACTTCTTGGGTCTCAAAACTGTGTTTTTGATCATACTGGCATTGGTTATAAACCTAAGTTTGGGGTTAAAACTAAAAGGTATTTGAATTTCTTCTCTTTTAGAAAATCAACAGCATCTCCCTTCTCATCTTGTCACTATTGTATGAAAAAAGGGCATACTATAAAATTCTGTCATATTAGAAAACTTCTTGTGCCACAGGGTAAAATGCGATGGGATCCAAAATATGTTAAATAGAAAACTTGACCACTAAGGACCCAAATTATTTAAGGGTACTAAATACTTGATGCTTGATTTTTCAGGAATAGCAGCAAGAATCACTTTGGTACTTGGACAGTGGATGCTCAAGGCATATTGTAGACCCCAAATCTTGCCCGGCCTCCAAATAAAGAGAAGAAGACCTCCTATTCGAAGATGGAGGAAGCCTAACAAGCCACTAGGAGAGACTATTAGGCCCCATACTAGGATAGGAGGGGTTTTTTTGTACAAAAAATAAGTTTTCTCGCCTTTTTGGGACGAGACCGCCGTCTCGAAATCGAGACCGCCGTCTCGCCTCAGGCAAGTGGCGAGAGCGCTGTCTCGTTTGACGAGACGGCGGTCTCTCTACCTGCAAATGGCGAGACGGCGGTCTCGCTTTCCCAGACGGCGGTCTCGCCACCTATGCAGGATGAGACGGCGGTCTCGTTTGGCGAGACGGCGGTCTCGACCCTGTCAGACGAGAATGGCGGTCTCGCCACTGTCAGGCGCGAAAACCTATAAATAGGGGCCTCCCCCCCTCATTTCCACACACCACAAGCTCCTCGCTCTGCCTTCTCTCTAAAAACCTCTCTCTAGAATCCCTTCGACGCATTTCCGGAGTTTCTGAGTGTCTTTGAGAGCTTTTTTCGGCGTTTAGAAGAGTTTCAGACGTCTTGTAGAGTGAAGGGCTGCCAAAAAGCACCCTCTTTTCAAAGAAATATAAAAACAAAGCTTGCTTCGGAGGTTTAATTTCTCCCTCTCTACTTTTATTGCTTTAATTTAAATTATGCAATAGATTAGGGCCATGTAGTCGTAACTTTAAATTCTGCACAATAAAAAGGGCAAAAGAGTACTTTCCGGTTTATTTATTAACATAAAAAGCTGGCCTATCATAGGGAACCCGAAAGGGGCGTCGTAAAGGGACTAATACTCCCTTTACACGTAACTAATTCCCTTACCCAACTCTGGTTCTAATGACCAAAGTTGGTTTTTGAAAACCAACGCCTTTTAAAAAACCTTTTCCGATGTTTCCGGTAAAAACATTGGTGGCGACTCCATAGAACCCAAAATAAACAAGTCCTTGGGTTAGCCCGGTTATCGGACAACCCAAGGACACCTTTCAAAAACCTCGTCCCTAGGTTAGCCCGGTTATCGGACAGCCTAAAGGCGTTGTAACCACCTATAAAAAACGCGAAATACAAAAGGGTCAAAACAATTGCGTCGCTCCGACCGCCTCTTTTCAGACGGCGGAAACAGATGGCGACTCCACTGGGGAAGCCTCGAGAGTTGATCCCATTTAGTGATGGGTCGGCTTAAAATAATAAATAGACCAAGAAAATAAACTTGTATTATAACATGTTTTAATGTTTGGCTTTAATAAACTGTTGTTTGTTTATACTTACGCAAATTGATTGATATACAAACTGTACACAATCCCTTGCACACTACAGTTCCCTCTATACCCGGGGGCAAGTGAGAAAACCATATGGAGTGGGTGGCAGGTACGGTTCGCTGTAGTGAGGGCCTTGAGCCCACCAGTGTGATCGGAAACCACCACTCAAGGTGATAACCTTCCTCTTTTGGCAACAAGACTGACTACAGCCTTTGTGCTAAGCATAGTCGGACGGCTAGAGAGTGGGGACCCTATAATGGGGGCACCTTGGGGGCCTTAGCCTGGTGAGAACAGTTAGAACCAACCCTTGCCAATGCACTTTTCTGCAGGAAAACCCTACCTCGTGATAAAAACGAATTCTCGCCTGTTCGTGGATGACCGAATTGTGTGTGCATATGTTTGTTGCATTTGTCTGTTGCATAGCATAAACAAACAACAAAACAAAAATCACAAAAATATTTTCGCAATAAAACCATTTTATCTCGGACAGTCTACCTTTTAGCTAGCCTGGTTTCAGGTTCTTTGTAAGCTAAGTAGCCACGCAGTTCTGACAGAAGAGATAAGGGACGCTAAATATTTTTCGCATAAAACCATTTTATCTCGGACAGTCTGCCTTTTAGCTAGCCTGGTTTCAGGTTCTTTGTAAGCTAAGTAGCCACGCAGTCCGACAGAAGAGATAAAAGGCTAAAAAAAATAATAATAATATAAATCCAAAACAAATAAAATAATAATAACCAAAATGAAAATATAAAAATACCAGAACATAAATAAAATAATTTTGACAAAGTCGTATCATTCATATTATATCATAAGTGGAAAAACCAAGAGAGAGAATAAATGCATAAGGAAAGTATGCATACACATCATTCTAATAAATCCCTAAAAAATGGGTCTTAGAGGCATTTTTTGAGAAAATTACTGGGCCAAATCCCCTTCGGTTATTTGCAACCTGATTCTTCACCTTTTTTTCTTCGTTTTGACATGCTGTGCGTCCAAATCGGACAACCCAGTCAAAAGTTATCGCACTTTGAACATCTACTGCCCTTTTGTACTGGTGCATGCATAAATACATTCATTCTAGGGAGCACTAGATATCCCTAAGACAATGGCAAAAGAGGCCCTGAGCACATTTGTGACCTTCGAAGGGACAAGTGTACTAAGGTGTGATGGTGATTGCCATTATACTTGTCAAAATCTGTGATGGGGAATGAACCATTACACCGAGGTGGGTAGGATACCCCATAAAGCATAAGCTTTAAGGAGGATACCTAAGCCATTGTCTTAAGAAATATATCCATCTCATAAATCATTCAATAAAAATCTTTTTGCATTCTAGAAAGCGGCTGGTATTCTTCATGCCCTCATCCGCATACAAAAAAAAAACAACAAAATCCCAAACACTATCATACATCATAAAAACATGATAATAAACAACCACTTGCATACTTGCATACATGCATCCACCAAACTTCATCCTCATAACAATAGACCGCCGAAGAAGTGGACATTCCTCAATACCATGAAAAAAGGATTAAGGCATTCGCATGCCATGCACGGGAAGCCAAAAAGAAAATAAATAGAAATTCTAACCTGCCTATGGGTTCATTTAGGCTTCTCCGCTTTTAAAAAAAAGTGTGTACTTCATTGCATTGAGGAATGTACACTGTCTAGATGAAATAAATAAAATTGTTTGTTTTCAACATCTCAACCGTTTAGTGCATTCATAAATTGCATTCATTCTCACTTTAATAATAATAAGATAATAAAAAAAAGGATTAGTCGATGTGCTTTCCACGAATCAGAATAAGATGAAGAGCAAACATTTTGTCATCAAGTTTTTTCCAACGGTTGATCCGCCTAAGGAGGAAATAAGCCTCAACCGTTGGTCATCCAAGTCAATAAGGAAGAGGGGGCAAGGAGGCCGTTGCATTTATTTATGTCTCGAACCAAATAAAGTTGTACCACTAAGATACGCAGAAACATCGTCCATCAATGAAGATATCTCCAGCATAGCCAACATTCGGGGGCAGAATTAGAAGTGAAACAATCTACACCCCCAGGAGCTATAAGGCAATGCTCCCAAGAATAAAGGAAAAATAATAATACCGAAGAAAAACATAATCCAAAAAGGAAATTAAAGAGACTTTGGATTCACGACGCTGAGGCAATTCACGACGCTCCGCCAAAGAGACAAACTCAGGGTAGGCGACAAGCTAGTCACAGTTTGAGCTAGAGACGACATTCGGATCAGCAAGTCATTTGCCCTACCTTGAATGGATGCGACTGAAAAGGACCATTGAAATATCTTTTGCCAATATGAAAAGACTTCCCCAACAATATGAAGGTGACCCACATGATGAGGAAATATGGATATCGCCCAAACCAAGGGCTCATTAGAAACTCTCAAGGAATAAGGGAGCCACCAGATTTTAAAGACAATCCTTTAAAGCATGGCCTAGGGCATGACCCTACAAAGGATCAAGCTACATGGAGAAAAGGGAAGTCTCCCCTCTGCAGCTCGAATCCGATTTTCCCAAACAGAGAGGTTCAAGCATCAAAGACGACCTTAGTCATTAGGTGTTCTCCTTCTGATTCTTAGGGTTTGTAAATCCAACGACTATTAGAGATTACTCCTCGGGGCTAGCCGACCCCCGAGCATTGTAGGGCACACATTTCCCTATTAATTACAAAGAATGTCATTCTTACTATATGCTTCTCTTCTTGCTATTAATGTCTAAACCTCATTAATAACCATGTTTAAGCAAACGTTTTCAAAAGCGCGTCAAAGTAATCAAAATGCGCCATTGACCAAAATAAAAGTCAAATCCATCACCACTGATTGACTAGAAGCACAAAATAAAGTTTTACCTCGTCATAAGTAAAGTCGTGTTTCGCCAATGTTGTGCAAAAAGAAAACAAAAATCAAAAGAAGCCCATAAAAGCTAAAGGCCAAAAAGAGAGGGCAAGATACCCGGTAGGAAACCCACAAAGGGGGCTACGCAAAAGTTAGGGTAAACCCGCTAGGAAACCTGAACAACCATAAAGGGTAGCCTAGGCAAAAATTAGGGTTACAAAATAAAGTCCACTAGGTTTCCAAAGCAAGAAAAAAGAAACCTAGACAAAAGTTAGGACAAAACAAAACACAACATCCTAAGCTGAAAACCCAAAGGGCAGACTAGGGAAGTCAATCACTCATAGCAAGCGCCATAGAATAAGACGTCACTCCATAGACAAAACGTTGTTTAAACTAGCCTAAACACTCTAACCAACCTTGGCTAGCCATGCTTACAAAAACCATTTTTGTCAAAATAAAACAATTCTAAAACACAAGCCTTTGAATTAAATATCCTTTTCCTTCTCTTCTCTTGACCCTTATCACTACGACATTCTAGTAATTAGTAGGGAAATGTGGAGATAGTAATCAATAGGAGGATTGACATCCCCAAGGAAAGGGAGGGGCGCACTGACATGGCAATTCGCTCTACAATAAACACAATCATTCTTCGGTCATAAAAAAATCGAGACGGCAAAATCGGTACAATCTATCCCGTCAATGAAAGCACATAACGTCAGAAGCTCATCAGAAGTAAAAGCACATTGGTTAATCCTTTTGAAAAATTAATTGAAATAGTATTATAGGATGCATATCGCAAACATTGCATGCATATGATAGGCTCCTATCTCTCAAAAAAGAAGAGAAAGAAAAAATGACAATAAAAAGAATAATGCCTGCTAGGAGATTCTTAGGCAAAAATTAGGGTAGCCCGCTAGATCGAAAACCCGCAAAGGGCGGTCTAGGCAAAAGTTAGGGCATTCATAAAAAAGGAAAAAGCCCGCTAAGATATCCTAGGCAAAAATTAAGGCAGCCCACTAGACCGAAAACCCCAAAAGGGCGGTCTAGGCAAAAGATAGGGCTAAACCAAAAAATGAATAAAAGAGAGGGGTCCTTCATCATAATCATGAGAGTCTAGCAGGAGAATGCCAATCACTTTTCTAGATGCATCAATAAAGAAAGAATAGATTGCATTTAGGGCATCCACACAAGTAGTCGCATAAAATGACTTTGTCAATGTCAAAAATGAAAGAAATGAAAGAAATAAAAATCACTGCAGATAAATAACAAAAAAAAGCATTCATGCATATAAGGAGACTAGCTCCATATTTGTGATTGAAAACAGGATCACTGAGACCGAGTCTCCAAAATAAAGTCTTCAAGAAAATGGAGCAAGTCGTCAATCAAGCGACTCAGCGGAATAAGAGCTTCTGAAAATCAAGAGCTCCAGCTACCATCCTTCTACCAAGAAAAGAAGGCACAAGAAATTAATAAGTCTCCAAACATCACTCTCCCTCAAGAAAGAAGAGCGAGTTGTCATAAGAAGCTCCCAGAAGTCAAAGCTCTAATCATCACCCAATAAAAGAGGGCAGAATCATTAGACATCATAAAAAGCCGACGGAAAGGCTTAGTCATCCCCAAAAGGATCCTTGCCTACTCTAGAGGCAAAACAAAAAGATTACCTCACGACTCAGCTGCATCACCACATGAGTCATCGAGCACACTCACCCAAAGTCGCCTCCACACTCCCCAATGGAGAATAAAGGCTTCAAGAGCCCACCATCATCAACAATCAAAAGAGTCCAGTCTCCATACCAACAAGGGCGCAACAAAAAAAGGAAAAAAGAAGAAAACCCTTGTGATCGATGTCGTACTCGGTCAAATAATTAAAACAGATAAATGTAGTACTAGGAAGCTTTCCTAGGTCGTCTCCCAAAGACCACAAATTTCTATCAAAGATTATCAATTTTTAGTAACAAAAAAATTAAAAGGGGAGTTTTTCAAAATTAAAATATTAGATGAAACAGAACAAAAGCAGATTATAAAAATGCGGATTAAAAACAGATTAAAATGCAATTGATTTCCTGATTCTAATGCAGTGTCACTTATCCTAGATTACGAAATTAATTCGAAATTTACCAACTAAGCGAAGATAAATCCCAAATTATATTCTAATACAAAATTAATCAACTAAGCGAAGATTAATCTCAAATTAGCTTTAACCCTTGTTCCAATCTGAAATTAACCAACTAAGCGAAGATTAATCCCAAATTTTCCTTAACCCTTATTCCAACATGAAATTAACCAACTAAGCGAAGATTAACCCTAAATTATCCTTATACAATTAAGCATTGCATACATCACATAATCTCATATCTAACACAAAATTAAGCAAATTGTGATATAAGTTTCAGTTTATTAAGCATAAATAGATTATAATTCAATACTGAGATTAGAAGATGAAGAGTTAAGAGAACAAACAATATGAAATTGAAGAACAAAACCTCAAAGATATACTTGCATTCTTCTCAGAAAATCAATACAAAGATTTAGCTATCCATAGAAAGTTGAAAACGCAATAGAAGAAATATAATTAAAATTGAAACAAGAATTTAAAAATAATGACAGAAGAATAACAAACTTGAATGTAAATTGCAGAAGATGAAAGACGGAAGTGTGGTGGCTGCCTAGTCCTTGTGTGATCTCCTCTTTTCGTGTGATGTGCCTCTCTTATATAAATAACCCTAACCCTAATCTTAATCGAGGTTTGGGCTCAACTAGTCCACGAAACACATCATAAATTGGCTTCAGTGCAGGTCCATAAACTTCAAACACGTACAGTATTTTCAATACTTATCCAAATTAAGCGATTTTGGTCTCCAACGAAAGCCTTTTGAGCTAGCTTTAAAACGCCACCGTTTCTACTATTTTCGGAGCTCTAATGAATTTAGGAGACTTAAATTATTGAAGCATGTCCATTGGGCCGGCCTGGTGCGCTTGACCCGTTTTGGATAATTTATGTAAAATCCAATTTAGCTCCGAATTGAATGATTTTGGATCCTGTGGAAAGCTCAATGTGTCTAGTTTATAATTATTTTAGAATTATGTTATTTGGAGATCTGTAGAAAAAATGATAAATAAAACAATAAACTAATGTCAGTACCCGTATAAAATAAAATATGACATTTGACCCAATTTTTCAAGTCCAAAATTACTTTAAACTGTCCTAAAATTAATAATGAGTAAAAATTAGATCAAATATTTTAAAATCTAAATTATTAGCCCACGAAGCCCAATCAATGAAAATGCACTAATAATAGACAATTAAACACAATGCACCAATTAAGATAAGTATATAAAGATAAGAAAATGCGGGAAAATAATGACTCATCAAATTCCCCCACACTTAGCCTTTTGCACTCCGGGCAAAATCAAGAAGCAAAGCAAGGATCAATTCCAAAGACATCGAAGAGAGTGACATAACAAAAAGGAGCAAGAACAAGAAGACACACAAAACACAAACAAATTTACACAATCCTTAATGAATCTTGGGAAAAGAAAGGAGTAGACAACATCCTACACACAAAGAGTCGGAGGAACCGGATACTCATGGAAATCATCCAAGCATTTCAAAACCTAGCAAGAGGTCAATCAGGTCAAAAGGTGAATCAAAGTGACAAAACCTCACAAGATGCAATGTATCTCTCATGTGTTTAGGCTACTGTATACTCTCAAAATACTCAAGAAAAGCAAACAACGAGATAGACTTGGCAAGCCTCTAAACTCAACACCCAACGCACATGCATAAAAAGATCAAAAGGTCTTTTTAGGTTGTAATGGGGGTAGGGACAAGGTAGAGGATATCATATAGGATAAGTAGGCTGTGAACCAGGAGGAACTAGAGGAGCAATGGGGAATAAGTAAAAAATAAGCACAAGATGCATGCCCAAAAACCTCTAATATCAAACCTCCACTACTGCCTTTACCTCAACCACAACTTTCCTTTCTTATTTTTTTTTCTTCCTTTTATATATATATATATATATATATATATATATATTTTATATATATATCTTCTTTTTTTCTTTTTTTTTTCTTCCTTTTTTTTTTTTTTTTTTTAAGAAAGGAAAACACAAAAACTATATAGCGAGAGATAACCAACTAGCCAATACATCATCCAATGAAATACAAAATGCACCCCACACTTATTCAATAACTTATTCCCAAAACAATTCCAAAGCTCCAAAAATCCCTAAGGTTAAGGTAATCATGGTTTTTCACTTAAGGCTTTTAATGAGCTTCAAAAGAAATAAAGGGAAACACGAGGCTCAAAGGGGCTATCAAAGGAATTAATTCAAGGTAGGCTCATTTGGCTAGAGGCTAATCAGAACAAAAATGCCTTAATCATCTCCAAACATGCATGTGAATCAAGAAGTATCAATCGGAGTCAAGCCAAGGCTACTGCGCAAGCAATCAAGAGGCATAACACTCAAGAAAGAAAGGTAGTGGCTCAATTCCTCACAAAGGGTAAGATTGTCGCCTTCAATTCGAGCCTCTCAAACATCGTAACCAATTTGACAAGCGAGAGAAAAACGGGGATTTCAATCCAAAAAGCATAAAGCAACTCCTATCTAAGAGTGAAGAAAGTGCCCAAAACCTAAACAAAACCCGAGAGATCCAAAAGAAACATGCAAATTGTACACAAAACACGAACACTGAAATACAAAGAAAACTAAAAATCCTAAACAAAGAAAACAAAGAACAGTCTCCCCCACACTTAAACTACAAATTGTCCCAATGTAGCATAACATCTAGTCAAGCAATCAAATCACCAATTGGACAAGTGCGGTAAAAGTAAAGAGAAGGAAAAAGAAGAACTCCCTAAGTCATGGTGGAAGGTAAGTGGGATCAATCGGGGATATCTCCTCCACAACTACATCCACTAGAGAAGGATTGCTTGAGGAATGGTTTCAGCTAGATGGCCATTAACCTTGAAGCTCTTTTACGTGGATTCACTTTTAATTTCAACTGCACCATAAGGATAAACATTAGTAAAAATAAAAGGTCCAATCCACTTTGAACGCAACTTACCACCCATGAGACCCAATCTGGTATTGTACAATAGTACTTGTTGACCAACAAAGAACTCCTTCCTAGCTATGGAGCTATCATGAAATCTCTTAGTTTTCTCTTTGTAGAACATGGAGTTCTCATAAGCTTCCAAACGGATCTCATCCAATTCATTTATCTGTAGCTTCCTCTCCTCTCCGAGCTTCATCAAGTGAGAAGTTGCATGATTTCACGACCCAATATGCTCGGTGCTCTATCTCCATTGGTAGGTGGCATGGTTTACCAAAGACAACCCGATAGGGAGACATCCCTATAGGTGCCTTGTAAGTCGTCCTATGTGCCCAAAGAGCATCCTCCAATTTGTTGCTCCAATCCTTTACGTTAGATTTGGACAATCTTCTCTAAAATCCTCTTGATTTCCCTGTTTGAGATTTTAGCTTGCCCATTAGTTTGGGGGTGGTAAGGTGTAGAGATTTTGTGAACAACCCCATACTTCTTGAGCAAGGCTTGCATGGACCTGTTACGAGAAATGGGTGCCTTGATCACTAACAATGGCTCTGGGTACTCCAAATGCTGCAAAAGATGTTAGATCTAACAAAATCCACAACAACTCGAGCATCATTAGTCCTGGTGGCTTTGGCTTCCACCCATTTTGAAACATAATCAACAACAAGGAGAATATAATAAAAACCAAAAGAAACAGGGAAGGGACCCATGAAATCGATACCCCAGACATCAAACACCTCACAAAACAACATGGGTTGTTGGGGCATCTGTTGTCTCCATGTAAGGGACCCTCCTGCTCTCGACACTTGCTCACAAGTGCTGCAAATTCTCAACGCATCCTTGAAGATGGTGGGCCAATAGAAACCACGGTCAAGCACCTTGCGAGCTGTCCTCCGAATGCCAAGATGACCACCGGTTGCGGAAGAATGACAAAATTGCAGGACCAGAGTCAATCTCATGGTGCGGAATGCATCTCCTGGTAACCCGATCACCTGCACAACTTCCACAAATACGGGTCATCCCAAATATAATACTTAGCATCGGTCTTAAGTTTATCACATTGAGCTCTGGATGCTAAGGGAGGAAAAACGAAGCTACAAGATAATTAACAATGTTTCCAAACCAAGGTGTTGGAAAAGAAGCGAGAAAGTGCAAACAAACCCTCGTCGGTAAAGTCATCCGGATTGGTGAAGCATCATCACCACACCTCTCTATTACGCTCAAATGGTCTGCGACCAAATTTTGTGCTCCACTCCTATCACGGATCTCCAAATCAAATTCTTGGAGCCAGAGCATCCACCTAATCAATCGAGGCTTTGACTCGGCCTTCTTTAGTAGGTATTTCAAAGCTGCATGGTCGGTGAACACAATAACACGAGAACCAAGCAAATATGATCTGGATTTATCAAGAGCAAACACTAATGGCAAGAAGCTCTTTCTCGGTGGTGGTATAGTTTGCTTGGGCAGCATCTAAAGTCCTGGAAGCATAATATATTACCGAGGCGGCTTATCAACTCTACGTGCTAGGACAGCCCCCAATGCATAATTAGATGCATCACACATCAACTCAAATGGGACTGTCCGGTCAGGTGCCTAGATGATAAGAGTGGTGGTCAATGCTTCCTTGAGGCGATCAAACGCCTTTTTGCACCTGTCATCAAAATCAAATTCAATATCTTCTAAAGCGGATTGGATAGTGGAAGGGCCTTCTTACGAAGTCTCTAATGAACCGCCTGTAGAAACCTGCATGGCCAAGAAAAGATCGAACCTCTCGCACGCAAGAGGGTAAGGCAATTGTGAAATAACAGAGATTTTTGCGGGATCCACTTCTATGCCCTTACTAGAAATGATATGCCCTAAAACTATACCTGTTCTACCATGAAGTGACATTTTTCAAAATTCGGAACAAGATTAGTTTCAATGCATCTATTAAGCACTCTATCCAAATTATCTAAGCATGCATCAAACGAGGATCCATACACGGTGAAATCATCCATAAACACCTCTATACAATTTTCAAGGAAATTTGAAAAGATACTAAGCATACATCGTCTGGAAGGTACCAGGGGCATTGCATAGGCCAAAAGGCATTCTCCTATAGGCAAAAGTGCCAAAGGGGCGGGTGAATGTGGTTTTTCTTGATCCTCGGGAGCAATATGGATGCGAAAATAACCGGAGAAACCATCCAGAAAGCGATAATGAGATTTACACGCCAGACGCTCAAGCATCCGGTCAATGAAAGGCGAGTGGAAAATGGTCCTTCCGTGTTGCACGATTGAGCCTTCGATAGTCTATACAAACCCTCCAAGCTGTTTTGTATTACGGTGGGAATGAGCTCATCCCTCTCATTCTTCACAACGGTGAGGCCTGTCTTCTTGGGGACAACTCTGGACTGGATTCACCCACTGACTATCGATATAGGAGATGATCCCAGCCTGAAGAAGCTTGGTCACCTCCTTCTTCACAACATCCAAAATCATGGGGTTGAGTCGTCTCGTAGGTCTGTCTCATCTGGTTTGGCTCCATCCTTATGCATGCATGTGGATGGGCTGATACCGAAATGTCCGCCGAGGTCCAGTAGATGGCTTTCTTATGCCTTTTCAGAACATGCAACAGTTTCTCCTCTTGAACAACATCAAGGGAGGTGGAAATGATCACTTGGAAACTTCTCATCATCCTCCAAATAAGCGTACTTGAGGTTTCTTGGTAAAGTCTTTAGTTACGGAGTGGGTCCTGGCTGAACGAAGGAACTAGAGAGGGAAGAAGAATGGGTTCCACAACTCGTACCTCAACTCTGCAAGTCAGATTCATGTATACTTCTTGCAACATGGTTAGTGCATTCGACTCTAAAGAACTTATATCCATAGGAGGTACAACACCCAAAACATCGGACATATGATCAGATTTAAATTCAGAATATAACTCAAGATTAGAATGAAGATCAATGTCAATATCAAAATCAGATTCGGATTCGGTGCATGCAAAAGAAGTATACGAGATCGAAAAGAAAACAATGTTTCCTAGCATGTAAGGAATGAAAATCGAAACATACTCATCAATAACATCATCAATGATCTCAACACGAAAAACAGAATGACACTCGAGATGGATGTTTCATGGCATCCAAAATATTAAAATGGACAATAATATCACCAAATTCCATGGACAATGTACCATCATACACATCAATCTTGGTTCGGGCTGTTTTCAAAAATGGTCGCCTAAAATGATTGGGACAGATCCATGGGAGAATCCCTCCTCCATATCAAGCACATAGAAATCGAGCGGGAAAAATGAGTTCACCAACCCGAACTAAGACATCCTCAATGAAACCTCGTAGGGTGGGCTACACTCCTATTTGCCGGTTGTATCACCACACCCGTAGGTTGCGAGAGGTCCAAGAGATAAAGAATTAAAAATGGACAAAGGCATAACATTAATTGAAGCACCCAAATCAAGCATGGCATTCTCAAATTTATTATTGCCAATAATACAAGGTATGCGAGAATGTACTTGGGTCCTTACATTTCTCGGGAATGTAAGGAACAAATTTACCTATCAAAGCACACACATTTACGCCCATACTTGATTATATCAACGCCCTTCATCTTCCTCTTGTGGGTGCACAGCTCCTTCAGGAATTTAGCATATCCGGGAATTTGCTTGATGGCATCAAGCGGAGGTATGTTCACCTCAACTTTTCCGAAGGTCTCCAGAATCTATTTATCTACCTCGTCCATCTTTTTGCTTGGAATTGCTTTGGGAGGGAATGGAAGAGGGATAGGAGGCTATTGCGGTTCGGAACTGAGGCTGGAAGAAGGTCCATCTATATGCAATTTTTGACTACCAACTAGTTGCTTAGGTGCAGGAACTGAGGCGGCTACGAGATAAGGGTGGAGGTGTTGTAGTGGGTATGTCAATCTGTTTCCTTGACCTAAATGTGATGGCACTCACATTCTTAGGATTAACCACGATCCGTGCGGGGAGCTTGTCCGAATTTTGATTTTGCAATTGATTCACGACGAGTAGCTAGTTGACCAATCTGGTTGGTTAAACTACGAATGGAGGCATCATTTTTACTGTTGGTACTTGTATGTTCATCTCGGCCATTTGTTTGACCAATTCCTCTAATGAAGGTGAAGAAGGTTGAGGAGCTGGTGCTTCATTTCTGCTGCCTCGATATTGTTGTTGCATTGGTGGAGGCACATAAGGTCCGCTTGGACCAACGGAATTTTGAAATGGTGGTGGTGGCAAAGGATTACTGCTGTCTGTTGGTGTTGCTGATTGGACCATCTCAGATTTGGGTGATTCCTCCACCCTGGATTGTATCTATTGCTTGAGAGGTCGGAATTATGTTGTTGGTTCGGAGCCCTATTATTGAAAATGTTTGCTTGCATAAGCTTGTGGAGCTCCGAACACTGTAGACTCATGCAATAATTGGCGGCAATCGGTGGGATGCTCAATTGAAGTACAAATGCCACAAACCCTTGCGGGTGGTGCGGGTCTCGATTTGCGGCAAGTTGGGAGACTAGGGTGGTGAGGGCATCAATCTTACTTTCTAGCTTCTTCTCCACTAAATCCGATGAACCCACATCATGTACACCCCTAAGGACTATGGCATCACTCCTCATGTTAAATTGCTGGGAATTGGATGCCATCTTCTCAATTAAATCTCTAGCGGCGGCAGGTGTCATGTCTCCTAAAGCTCCTCCACTAGCTGCATCTATCATACTCCTATCCATTGTGTTCATCCCCTCATAAAAGTCTTGCAGGTAGTAGGCATTACGATATTTGGTGGTGAGGGCAACTTGCACAAAGTCTCTTGAACCTCTCCCAATACTCGTATAAGCTCTCTCCCATCTGTTGCACGATACACGATATATCCTTCACGATGGCGGTGGTCCTGGAAGCGAGGAAAAATTTATCTAGAAAGACTCTCTTCGAGATCATCCCAGCTCATTATGGAACCAGGAGCTAAGTAGTACAACCGAGTCTTTGGCAAGATCCTCCAAAGAGAAAGGAAAAGCCTTCGGGTATATGTGATCTTCGAGGAACATTTTGTGGCTTCATGGTGGAGCGAGTCTATATGGAACTCCTTGAGATGCTTGTGTGGATCCTCACCTACACGACCATGAAACTTGGGCAACAAGTGGATTAGTCCAGATTTTAAGCACAAATGGTACATCCTCTTCGGGGTATTGGATACATAAATTTGCATAAGTGAAATCGGGTGCGGCCATCTCCCTGAGAGTCCTCTCACGAGGTCCAATAGGTTGATCACCCATGTTATTAGTTTGGAAATTATCGGAAGAAGGTATATTAGGTGCGAGTACTATCACTATGACTATCTAATGGTTCAGACTCAAGAGATGAATTCCTAGAATGTCTAACTAATCTATGAAAGGTTCTATCTATCTCGGGATCAAAAGGTTGTAAAAGGTCGGGATTGCTCCTAGTCATGCACTATATTCAACAATTCATGTATTTCCCAAGAGTTAAAAAAAAAATTCCTAAAAAAATCGAGTTGTTTATTAGGGATGAAATTGTTTTTTTTTTTTTTGAATTATTATTTATAATTTTTTTTATATATATATTTTTTTAATATTTATTTTTTTGTTATTTTTTTTTATTTTAACCCAAAAGAGTTTTAGAACATAGTGAGCTATCAAAATAATATTAAGAGAACTAAGAATTTTAAATTAAATAGAAAATCAAATAAAATATCCAAATAACTGAAAATCAAATATTAAATAACTAAAAATCAAATAAAATATTTAAATAACTAAAAATCAAATAAAATATCTAAGTAACAGACAAATCAAATAAAATATCCAAATAACGAGCAAATCAAATAGAATATTAAATAACTAACAATCAAATAAAATATTTAAATAACTGAAAATCAAATAAAATATTCAATTAACTGAAAATCAAATAAAATATCCTAAAAATAGCAAATCAAATAAAATATTCAAATAACTGAAAATCAAATATTAAATAACTTAAAATCAAATAAAATATTCAAATAACTGGAAATCAAATAAAATATTAAAAACTAGCAATCAAATAAAATATTCAAATAACTGAAAATCAAATAAAATATTTAAATAACTAAAAATAAAATAAAATATTTAAATAACAGCAAATCAAATAAAATATTCAAATAACAACAAATCAAATAAAATATTTAAATAACTAACAAATCAAATAAAATATAAAAAAAAAACTGAAAATCAAATAAAATATTTAAATAAAATAAAATAAAAACAAAAAAATGAAAACGAAAAGCAGAAAATAAAAATTGAAAACCTAGACAAAAATCTTTTTCCCAGACAGTAGCGCCAAATTTGATCGATGTCGTACTCGGTCAAATAATTAAAACGAGATAAATGTAGTACTAGGAAGCTTTCCTAGGTCGTCTCCCAAAGACCACGAATTTCTATCAAAGATTATCAATTTTTAGTAACAAAAAAATTAAAAGGGGAGTTTTTCAAAATTAAAATATTAGATGAAACAGAACAAAAGCAGATTATAAAAATGCGGATTAAAAACAGATTAAAATGCAATTGATTTCCTGATTCTAATGCAGTGTCACTTATCCTAGATTACGAAATTAATTCGAAATTTACCAACTAAGCGAATATAAATCCCAAATTATATTCTAATACAAAATTAATCAACTAAGCGAAGATTAATCTCAAATTAGCTTTAACCCTTGTTCCAATCTGAAATTAACCAACTAATTTGAAATTAACCAACTAAGCGAAGATTAATCCCAAATTTTCCTTAACCCTTATTCCAACATGAAATTAACCAACTAAGCGAAGATTAACCCCAAATTATCCTTATACAATTAAGCATTGTATACATCACATAATCTCATATCTAACACAGAATTAAGCAAACTGTGATATAAGTTTCGGTTTATTAAGCATAAACAGATTATAATTCAATACTGAGATTAGAAGATGAAGAGTTAAGAGAACAAACAATATGAAATTGAAGAACAAAACCTCAAAGATCTACTTGCATTCTTCTCAGAAAATCAATACAAAGATTTAGCTATCCATAGAAAGTTGAAAACGCAATAGAAGAAACATAATTAAAATTGAAACAAGAATTTAAAAATAATGACAGAAGAATAACAAACTTGAATGTAAATTGCAGAAGATGAAAGACGGAAGTGTGGTGGCTGCCTAGTCCTTGTGTGATCTCCTCTTTTCATGTGATGTGCCTCTCTTATATAAATAACCCTAACCCTAATCTTAATCGAGGTTTGGGCTCAACTAGTCCATGAAACACATCATAAATTGGCTTCAGTGCAGGTCCATGAACTTCAAACACGTGCAGTATTTTCAATACTTATCCAAATTAAGCGCTTTTGGTCTCCAACGAAAGCCTTTTGAGCTAGCTTTAAAACGCCACCGTTTCTACTATTTTCGGAGCTCTAATGAATTTAGCAGACTTAAATTATTGAAGCATGTCCATTGGGCCGGCCTGGTGCGATTGACCCGTTTTGGATAATTTATGTAAAATCCAATTTAGCTCCGAATTGAATGATTTTGGATCCTGTGGAAAGCTCAATGTGTCTACTTTATAATTATTTTAGAATTATTTTATTTGGAGATCTGTAGAAAAAATGATAAATAAAACAATAAACTAATGTCAGTACCCGTATAAAATAAAATATGACATTTGACCCAATTTTTCAAGTCCAAAATTACTTTAAACTGTCCTAAAATTAATAATGAGTAAAAATTAGATCAAATAGATTAAAATCTAAATTATTAGCCCAATGAAGCCCAATCAATGAAAATGCACTAATAATAGACAATTAAACACAATGCACCAATTAAGATAAGTATATAAAGATAAGAAAATGCGGGAAAATAATGACTCATCACCTTGCATCCCCAGCGGATGTCCAAAAAGGCCATGATAGAGAAGGCCGAATAAAAATCCTCAAGTGGATCTCCAAAAAATTCAACAAAAAAAGAATCAGAAATTCCCACTCTCCAGTGGAATAAGAGCTTCACAAGTTTAGCTCGCATCAACATCAATCAAGGAGACAAAACTCCATCCCTAGAAAAGCAAAAATCAGATCCCCAGGAAGTCAACCAATTCCCTGGTGGATCACCAAAGAAAGAAAACGTCATCCCTAGTGGACCAACCAAAAGAAGGAAAAAGCCAGCCTAATAAAAAGAGACTAAAAAGTAAAAAGGCTTACGCATTTTCCCAAAAAAGCCAAATTTCAAAATCGCGAAAAAAAAAGAGATAAATCGCGGAAAAAGGCGAAATCAAATGAAAATCCTTGCTCCCTAAGCGGGTCACCTCAGGAAAAGAAAGAATCAAAAAAGGAATTGGAAATTCCATTCCTTCAACAAAATAAGAGCACCACAAAAGCCAGCTCGCACCCACATCAATTAAGGAACTCCATTCCCTCAGGGGGCAAATCAAAATTAGATCCCCGGAAAGGCAATCAATTCCCCGGTGGATCACCAAAAAGAGAAAAATCATCTCCAGTGAGCCTACGACAAAGGCAAATTCCAAACTCACATCCTTAGAAGAATCATTTGCCTAGGCGTAGGCAAGATCTGGCGAGCAAGAGCCAATTTCCCCAGAAAGGGACATCAACCTATTCGGAGGCAAGCAAGTATAAAGTCTTCACCACTAATGAAGCATCCGCCTACTCAGAGGCACAGGAAACAAAAAAAAACAAAAAAACTCCATTTCCCCAGAGAAAGAAGAGCTTGAAGAAACCAGCTCTCATCAACACCAAACAAGGAGTCACAACTCCATTCCCCAAAAGGCCACCAAAATTAGATCCCCAAGGAGTCAACCAACTCCCTAGTAGATCACCCAAAAAACTTACCCAGAGAGCCTACTGCAAAGGCAAAACTTCAAACGCATATCCTCAGAAAGCTACTTGCCTAACATGGATATCCCTAGTGGAACGCATAGGCAAAACCTTGCAAGCAAAAAAGCAACATTAGCCTATTCAGAGGCAAAGAAAAAAGCAAAACCAAAAGTCTTCACCTCCAAACGGAACATCTGCCTACTCAGAGGCATTACCAAAAACTCAATGGATATCCGCCTACTCAAGAGGCGTCACCAAGATCAACAAATCCCAAGAGGATTCCTGCCTACCTAAGAGGCACTTATCAAAAAATTCCCCAGCAACCAACAAAGCTGGATGAAACACCCAACAAAATCCCCGGCACAGCCTGGATGACCATTCAAGAGGTCCAAGAACAATCAACCAAACACAGAAAACACTCCCCAGAGAGTCGGCGCATGATCAGAATCAGTAAGCCGCCACCATTGCCAAAGGGTCAGCCACCGCAAGAAGGGGCATCCAGAGGCACATAACCAGACGGGGGTTCGTACTCATCAGCCGAAGGGGTTAGCTACCGCGTCGAAGGAGCATCCCAAGGTTTCATCGGTGCATGATCAAAATCAGTAAGCCGCCACCACAGCCAAAGGATCAGCTACTGCAAGATGGAGCATTCGGAGGCTAAACACCAGATGGGGGTGTGTACTCATCAGGCCTTACAGAAGGGGGCTTACCAGACGGGGGTTCATACTCGTCAAACACCAGATGGGGGTGTGTACTCATCAGGCCTTACAGAAGGGGGCTTACCGGGCGGGGGTTCATACTCGTCAAACCAGATGAGGGTTCGTACTCATCAGCCGAAGGGGTCAGCTACCGCGTCAAAGGAGCATCCCAGAAGCGCACAACACAACATCTCCCCAGAGGATCATCCGCCGCAAAGACGGAACATCTGAAGGGCAACCGGGCAAGAGGGTCAACTCCTTTACCCTCCAGTCGATCACCTTGGCACAAAAGGACGGCAATCGACTGGTCGGGTAAAGGGGGGGCAGCTGTAGACCCCGAATCTTGCCCGGCCTCCAAATAAAGAGAAGAAGACCTCCTATTCGAAGATGGACGAAGCCTAACAAGCCACTAGGAGAGACTATTAGGCCCCATACTAGGATAGGAGGGGTTTTTTTGTACAAAAAATAAGTTTTCTCGCCTTTTTGGGACGAGACTGTCGTCTCGAAATCGAGACCGCCGTCTCACCTCAGGCAAGTGGTGAGACCGCCGTCTCGTTTGATGAGACGGCGGTCTCTCTACCTGCAAATGGCGAGACGGCAGTCTCGCTTTCCCAGACGGCAGTCTCGCCACCTGCGCAGGACGAGACAGCGGTCTCGTTTGGCGAGACGGTGATCTCGACCCTGTCAGATGAGAACGGCGGTCTCGCCACTGTCAGGCGCAAAAACCTATAAATAGGGGCCTCCCCCCCCTCATTTCCACACACCACAAGCTCCTAGCTCTGCCTTCTCTCTAAAAACCTCTCTCTAGAATCCCTTCGACGCATTTCCGGAGTTTCTGAGTGTCTTTGAGAGCATTTTTCGGCGTTTAGAAGAGTTTCAGACGTCTTGTAGAGTGAAGGGCTGCCAAAAAGCACCCTCTTTTCAAAGAAATATAAAAACAAAGCTTGCTTCGGAGGTTTAATTTCTCCCTCTCTACTTTTATTGCTTTAATTTAAATTATGCAATAGATTAGGGCCATGTAGTCGTAACTTTAAATTCCGCACAATAAAAAGGGCAAAAGAGTATTTTCCGGTTTATTTATTAACATAAAAAGTTGGCCTATCATAGGGAACCCGAAAGGGGCGTCGTAAAGGGACTAATACTCCCTTTACATGTAACTAACTCCCTTACCCAACTCTGGTTCTAATGACCAAAGTTGGTTTTCGAAAACCAACGCCTTTTAAAAAACCTTTTCCGATGATCCGGTAAAAACATTGGTGGCGACTCCATAGAACCCAAAATAAACAAGTCCTTGGGTTAGCCCGGTTATCGGACAACCCAAGGACACCTTTCGAAAACCTCGTCCCTAGGTTAGCCCGGTTATCGGACAGCCTAAAGGCGTTGTAACCACCTATAAAAAATGCGAAAAACAAAAGGGTCGAAACCATCGCGTCGCTCCGACCGCCTCTTTTCAGACGGCGGCGACACATATGATAGGTGATATTTCTAAATTTCAGAAACTGAGATTGAAGACTGGAGGTCACGTAAACATATGGAGATAACAACAAGGGAAGAATCTTAGGTTCTAGAGACATAGGAGATGGTGAGACTGTGACCATTCACAATGTTCTTTTTGTTGAAGGTCTTAAGCACAACTTAATCAGGATAAGCCAATTATGTGATCTTGGTCACAAGGTTATCTTCAAACCAAAAATTTGTCTAATCTGTGAGCCAAAATCTGAAACGGTAATGTTGGTTGGTAAGAGATTAAACAACATTTACATTCTAGATATCAAGCATTCTATCTCATCTCAAAGCTGTCTTCTTACTAAAGAAGAAGAATCTTGGTTATGGTATAGAAGGCTTGCACATATTCATCTTAATCATCTTGACAAATTAATTTCTAAAGATTTAGTTTCTGGACTGCCTAAGCTTCACATCTTAAAAGACAAAATCTGTGAAGCTTGTTTAAAAGTGGTTTCAAATTGCTTCAGATGGATGTCAAGAGTGCCTTTCTAAACTGATTAATCAATAAAGAAGTTTATGTTTCTCAACCTCCTAGTTTTGAAGATCACAAACATCCTGACCATGTCTACAAGCTGAAAAAGGCTCTTTATGGATTAAAATAGGCCCCTAGACAATGATATGAGAGGCTAAGTAACTTCTTAACTGATCAAGGATACAAACAAGGTGAAGTTGATAAAACTTTATTCATTAAGAAATTTGGATATGATATTATTCTGGTGCAGGTTTATTTTGATGATATCATTTTTTATTATACTAATAATTCCTTGTGTAATAAATTTGTTAAAGAAATGCAAAGTGAATTTGAGATGTCTATGATGGGATAACTAAATTTCTTCCTTGGTCTCCAAGTTAAACAATTAAAAAATGGTATTTTTCCTAAATCAATCTAAATACTGTAATGAGTTGTTGAAGAAATTTGATATGCATAATTGAAAAGAATCCTCCACTCCCATGTCTACTAACAGGTGTCTAGATTTAGATGAAAAAGGGGAAATTTGTTGATCAAACTAAATATGGAGGTTTGATTGGATCTCTTCTATACCTCACTACTAGTAGGCCTGACATTATGTTCAATGTTTGCCTTTGTGCTAGATTCTAGGCAAATCCAAAGGAATCTCACCTCACTACTGCTAAAAGGATTCTCAAGTATCTTAAAGGTGAAGCACTTGGTGGATTTGATGAAGACTTATTTGAGTTGATATAGTTTAGTTTGTGGGTGTGTAGATGAATAGGTTAGGAGTTTAGAACTTAATCTCTTGATAGGCCAATAGATCTTGTGATAAGCGCCTTAAAATGATGCATCTCAGTGAAATCATTTTTCTACATGAAAAACTAACATTTAAGCATTAAAAGAACAAACTAAGTTTTTCAATCTGTTGAAATGAAATTTCAAATCTGTTAAAATCACTTAAACATAAGAAATGTTCTTATAGATTCGAAATTTCAATTGGTTGAATCACAGAATCAACAGGTTAAAATATTCTTAATGAATTTTTCAAATATCAAAGGTTTCGCATTTTCAAACTGTTAAAATATTTTTTAACTGTTGAAACACAGAAACTATTTTTTCAGTCTAAGTGCTTTTCAAAACTTCAATCTGTTGAAATACTTTTCAATCTGTTAAAACAGAGAGACTATTTTTTCTAACTAAGAGTCTACAGGATCTCAATCTGTTGAAAGGTTTTTTAATCAATTGAAACAGAGAGCTGTCATTCTTCATTAAGCTATTTCAATGCATTGAAAACACGAATCAATCGATTGAATGAAGCTTTAAATGAAATCAATCGATTGAAACGTCGTTTTAATCAATTGAAAAACATTCTGATCGATCATAATTTGATTCTGATCGATCATAACTTGTTCTAATCAGTCATAATCGTCGTTCTGATCGATCTTTTGCTTCTCCGAATCAGTTTTTATCGGTTTAAACGTTCGGTTCTCTCTTTTACTCTATAAATACAGATTTGATCTATCTTTTGAAATATACAATTTGAGAAAACATTTGAAAGCAATTTTTGAGCAATCATATCCGTGACTTTCTTTGAGCATTTAGAATCTTTTCATATCATAAGGTGCTTTGATCAAGATTGTTGTTAATCAAAGAGAGAAAGTGCTTGAGTTAGAATTGCTTCGGACAATTGTACTTGATAAAGCTTCGATCCAGGTTTTTTCTTTTCATACTCTTGTGTAAAGTGTGGTTGTGTAGATTGGTTTTTGATCTACACTGGTTATAGTAACTGGATTTGGTTACTGGGAGGTTTCAAGAGTCTATCTTGTGGGTTTGTAAGATAGTTCTTGGGGTAGATTGGTGAATATCTACTGGTTGTATTTTTCACTGGAATTAGTGGAACTTGGCAGATTTGTCAAGAACTGGATGTAGCTCTGGTAAAGAGTGAACCAGTATAAATTGTTGTGTTGGATTTCTTCTTTCATCTCTTTTATTTCTTGTCTATTTACTTGTTGTGATTAAAATCAAACCTACCTACACAAGAATTAAATAAAGGTAATTCATTCTTCCAAGAGAAAGTAAGTTTTGCGAAAAAGTTTTCTAAAGTTCAATTCACCCCTCCTCTTGAACTCAACCATTAATTCTTTCAAAAGGAACCATCAATGTTGGTCTATGGTATCCTAAAGGTACTTCTCTTAAACTTGTTGGATTTTCTGATTTTGACTTTGCAGGTTGTAGATTGGATAGGAAAAGTACCTCTGGTACATGTCACTTACTGGGGAGCAGCCTCATATCATGGCATAGTAAAAACAAGTGTGTGTGACTCTTTCAACTGCAGAAGCTAAATACATTGCAGCTGGGAACTGTTGTGCCCAGAGTATCTACCTCAAACAATAATTGAAGGATTATGGGGTGTTTCTCCAGACGGTACCTCTAGTTTGTGATAATACTAGTGCAATCAATCTGACTAAAAATCCTATTCAACACTCAAGAACTAAGCATATTGAAATTAGACATCGCTTTATTAGAGAACATGTTTCTAGGGGTGATTGTGAAATTTTATTCATTGATACTGAAAAACAATTGATTGACTTGTTCACCAAACCACTACCTAGAGATAAACTTAATATGCTTAGAACTGAATTAAGAATTTTGGATCTATCTAGTATTGTATAATTGATTCTATATTATGGTCCTGTGCTTTTTAACAAGTTAATAGTATGATTAATCAATTGTTTTTCTGAAAACTTTGGAACATTTTAGAACTATGTGCTTTTTAATTGATTAAACTTACGAAATAATCTGTTAATTTCCTGGTTCTAAATATCTGTTCTTGATCCATTGCAAGATTAATCGATTAAATATGTTTCTAATCGGTTTATTTCATTAAATTTTTCTAGCTCTGCATGTTTTTCTTTTGAATTAATTGATTAAATTTTTTATTTAATCGATTCATTTTGCTTTTGATATCTGCTTCTATATCATTAAGTGAAATTAATTGATTATATGGTAAAACAATTTGTCACCGCCGTCAAAATGAGGGGCGGTCGGAGCGACGCGATGGTTTCCGACTCTCTTGATTTTCACGTTTTTATTGGTGGTTACAACGCCTTTAGGTTGTCTGATAACTGGGCTGAACCTAGGGGCGAGGTTTTTGAAAGAGTGCTCTTGGATTGTCCGATAACTGGGCTAATCCAAGAGCTAGTTTTGAAGGGTTCTTTGGAGTCGCCACCGACGTTTTTACCGGATGTCGCCGCCATCCGTTCCGACGTCCTGGGGACGTCTCAAACGTTTATGTGAGCGGTCGCGAAAAGATGGGTGAGACTCGCGTTTTTTGTTAAAATTGTGTTCATTGCTTCCGAGGCGCTCAACACTGAACTGTCCTCTAATAAAAGCAAGGTTTTCGAAAAGGGGTTCTTTTGGAGTCGCCACCAATGTTTTGACCAGAAACATTGGAAAAGGAAAAAAAGGCGTTGATTTTATTAAAAACCAACTTGGCCATTATAACCAGAGTTGGGTAAGGGAGTTAGTTACGTGTGGGGAAGGTGTTAGCACCCCCACAACGCCCCTTTCGGGTTCCCTATGACGGATTTATTCATTAAGTGAAGATTATGAGAAATTACGCATTTACCCTATTTTATTCGTACAGTTATTTAGATATGGTTGTCTACATGATTTATCTACATTGCATACAGAAAACAATAAATAAAGCAATAAAGAAGAAGAGAATTGAGAAAAACCTCCGTAGCAAGCTTTATATTATTATTCTTGTACAAAGAGGACGCGTTTCGGCAGTCCTTCGCTCTACAATTGTTCTCCTCTCGTCTACCCTAATCGACTCGACTAATTTTCTAGCAGAAATCGAATGCCGGAATACAAATTCCTTAACTGATTGTTACCTAAAAAAGGCAATCAGAGAGATCATTCGAGAGAGGGAGAGAAGAAGACAAGTCTCTGAGTTGTCTGGTGTGTGGAGAATGACAAATGAGCCTCCTATTTATAGTTTTTTCGCTGCCTAGAACTTTGGGACGGCCGTCTGGGTTGGGACGGCCGTCCCAAACGCGTTTTCTACATTGTGCCAATCTGGGACGGCCAGTCTGGGTTGGGACGGCCGTCCCAAATGCAATTTTACAAAGGCTGAGACCCCCTAACGTTTGGGACGGCCGTCCCACATCTGGGACGCGCGTCCCACTTGTTCCAGGCCGGTTGGGACAGCCATCCCAACTACGGGACGGTGGTCTCGGCTTGTTTTGTCCAGCTTTCGCATTCGGGACCCCAGGAAGCTTTCCTTTCCTGTTTCGGACGTGGATTGATGCCGATATATGTCCGTTGAAGCTTTATCTTCATGTAGGAAGTCTTCTTGGCCTTCATTAAGATGCCGAGCGAACTTTTCCTTTGTTTGTACGAGGTCTTTTTAACTTTTATCGTGCGAGATGAGCAAGCTCCGTGTTGTTGCGGGAGGTTTCCTCGATTTCGGGAAGCCGGATGAACTCCATCTTCGGGCGAAGTTCCTCTAGCTTTTATTTTGAGAGGCGGGCAAAATTAGGGGTCTACAGCTGCCCCCTTCACCTGCCTAACTAATTCGTTGGTTTTAATATGCCAACAAAATTAGTTGGTAAGGGAAGGAGTTAACCCTTTTGCCCGGCTATCCTTCAGATGCTGCTCCTTGCTGATCCTCCGGATGATAAATATTTTGATAGGTACTAACCCCTATCGGGTTTGAGCCTTCTTTTTCTAAGGCTCTGGTGAGTACTTACCCTCACTGGGTATAAGTCTGTATTTTTACAAGACTTTTGTGGGTACCTACCCCCACTAGGTATGAACCTTGTTCTGCCATGGTTTTGGTGAGTACCTACCCTCACCTGGTATGAGTTTACGTTTTGCTTAAACTCTTATGGGTACTTACTTCCAAGATGCTCAACACCGAATTATCCTCTAATAGAAGCAAGGTCTTTGCACCCGTTTTTTGCAATGCTCCCGGTGAGCATTTTTACTCCACCTGATGAATTTTTGCTAGGTTTTTTGATAAGCCTCGTTTTGCAAGGCTTAGGTGAGTACGCACCCCACCCGGTGTGAATGATAAGCCTCATTCTGCAAGGCTTAGGTGAGTATGCACCCCCACCCGATGTGAATGATAAGCCTTTTTCGCAAGGCTTAGGTGAGTACACACCCCCACCCGGTGTGAATGATAAGCCTTTTTCGCAAAGCTTAGGTGAGTACACACCCCCACCCGGTGTGAATGATAAGCCTTTTTCGCAAGGCTTAGGTGAGTACACACCCCCACCCGGTGTGAATGATAAGCCTTTTTTGCAAGGCTTAGGTGAGTACACACCCCCACCCGGTGTGAATGATAAGCCTTTTTCGCAAGGCTTAGGTGAGTACACACCCCCACCCGGTGTGAATGATAAGCCTTTTTCGCAAGGCTTAGGTGAGTACACACCCCACCCAGGTGTGAATGATAAACCTTTTCGCAAGGCTTAGGTGAGTACACACCCCCACCCGGTGTGAATGATAAGCCTTTTTCGCAAGGCTTAGGTGAGTACACACCCCCACCGGTGTGAATGATAAGCCTTTTCGCAAGGCTTAGGTGAGTACACACCCCCACCGGTGTGAATGATAAACCTTTTCGCAAGGCTTAGGTGAGTACACACCCCCACCGGTGTGAATGATAAGCCTTTTTCGCAAGGCTTAGGTGAGTACACACCCCACCCGGTGTGAATGATAAGCCTTTTCGCAAGGCTTAGGTGAGTACACACCCCCACCCGGTGTGAATGATAAGCCTTTTTCGCAAGGCTTAGGTGAGTACACACCCCCACCTGGTGTGAATGATAAACCTTTTTCGCAAGGCTTAGGTGAGTACACACCCCCACCTGGTATGAATGATAAACCTTTTTCGCAAGGCTTAGGTGAGTACACACCCCCACCCGGTATGAATGATAAGCCTTTTTCGCAAGGCTTATAGGATGAACTTTTTTGTAGTCAATCCTATGATCATCTGTTTTTTGGAGATGAGTTGACGGCTTACTATTTTTGGTCATGCGTCTCTGGGGAGTAATTGATTTTTCTTTTTTACTTTTCTGTTTTAGTCATCTGGTTTTACCAGGGATTTCTGTATTTTGGCTTTTCTTGTTTTAGCCATCCGGCTTTTGCCGGGGATTCTTTGATTTTGGCTTTTCTGTTTAGCCATGGGGATTTCATTATTTTGGCTTTTTCTTTTAGCCATCCGGTCTTGACCGGGGATTTCTGTATTTTGGCTTTTTCTTTTAGCCATCCGGTCTTGACCGGGGATTTCATTGTTTTGGCTTTTTCTTTTAGCCATCCGGTCTTGACCGGGGATTCTTTGATTTTGGCTTTTTTTGTTTTAGCCATCCGGTCTTGATCGGGGATTTCTGTATTTTGGCTTTTTCTTTTAGCCATCCGGTCTTGAGCGGGGATTTCATTGTTTTTGGCTTTTTCTTTTAGTCATCCGGTCTTGACCGGGGATTCTTGATTTTTGGCTTTTCTGTTTAGCCATTTGGCTTTTGCCGGGGATTTCATTGTTTTGGCTTTTTCTTTTAGCCATCCGGTCTTGACCGGGGATTCTTTGATTTTGGCTTTTTTGTTTAGCCATCCGGCTTTGCCGGGGATTCTTTGTTGGTTGCCTCTTGTTTAGGCAGGAATCCTCTGGGGATTTGATTTCTATTAGTTGTGGCTCTTGATTAGGCGGAAATCCACTTGGGGAGATTCTTGTTTGGTTGCGCCTCTTGATCAGGCGGAAATCCTCTGGGGATTTGAGCTTTTTGTTGATTGTGCCTTTTGTTTAGGCAAGAACCCACTTGGGGATGTGATTTCTTTTTGGTTGTGCCTCTTGATTTAGGCATATGCTTCAATAGTTGTGAAGACTTAGGTTTTGGATTGCCTCCTGCATAGGTTGATTTCCCGTTTCTTGGGGATATTGGCTTTCTGCTAGCCTGTTGGAAGTGAAGACTTTGCTTTTCACTGGGGATATTTGTATTTGGGAATTTATACGCGATTCCCTGAGGATATAAACTTGTAGTTTTGCCTTCGTTTGGTAGGCTCGCTGGGGATTTTTCTTTTTGATGATCCATTGAGGAATTAATTTCATTCCGGGATCTATTTTGAATTTCCCCCTAGGGAGGAACGGAGTTTTTGACTCCTTATTTGACGTTGTTGTTTGAGCTGGCTTTGCCTATGCTCTTATTCCTGCTGGGGAATGGGTTTTTATCTTTTCCTCGCGATTTGTATCTCTTTTTCGCGATTTGGTTTTTACATATGTGCGCCTTTTTATGCACATTGGCTTTTTCTTTGGATGAAAATATATCTTTTTCTCTTTTCTTTTTGGTGATCCCTGGGGAATTTTTTCTCTTGGGGATCTAATCCTTGATTAGTTTTGAGCTTCTGACTTTGTGAGGCTCTTTATTGAGCGGAATGAAGAGTTTTTTCTTTTTCTCTTGGGATTCACCGAGGAGTTTGTCAGCTTCCTGGGGATTCAAATTTGATGATGGAGTCTTAGATCCTGGCTTTGTGAAGCTTCTTATCTGAGCTGGAAGATGGAAAAATTTTTGTTTTCCTCTTTTTGTCTTTTTGTAGACTTTTCTTGATATACTTTTCTTGGAGATTTTTATTTGGCCTTTTTCTATGGTGGCCTCTATTAGGGGATGAAAAGTTTTTCTTTCTTTTCCTTTGGTTGCCCCCTAGTGATGTGGAGGATTTGATTCCGTATTTTCTTTGATGGACTCTTATGTAGTCCTTATTCTCCTTATTCTCCTTATTCTGCTTTGGGGAAGTGACGGAGACTCTTGCATGAGTGTGCTTGATGACTCATGTGGCGATGAAGCTGAGTCGTTAAGTAGTCTTTTTGTTTTGCCTTTGGAGTAGGCAAGGATCCTCTTGGGGATGGTCAAGCCTTTCCATTTGGATTTTTTCATTTTGATGGTGTCTTTCTTTCTTGGATGGAAGGATGTTGATTGCAGCTTTGAATGACTATGTTTGATGACTCATGTGGTAGTGTTGAGTCAGGGAGTATTTTTCTGCCTTTGAATAGGCAAGGATCCTCTTGAGGATGATCAAGCCTTTTCCATTGGCTTTTCTTCTCCTTCTTTTATTGGTGTAGAAGGTTGATGACTTCCTTTTCCTTGGATGGAAGGATAGTGGTCGGATCTTTAAATGATTATGGTTTGATGACTCATGTGATGATGATGCTGAGTCATGGAGTAATTATTTTTGTTTTGCCTCTAGAGTAGGCAAGGATCCGCTTGGGGATGATCGGGCCTTTCCGTTGGCCTTTTTTGATGCACCCTCCTTCTATTGGGGTTTGAGGAGAATGGTTGGAGCTATGGTTTTCTTAAAGCTCTTTATTCTGCTGAAATGATTTTTGATTTCGCCTTTTGCGATTTTGATTTTCATTTAGAGGCTGGATTCTGGCACCTCCTGTTTTCAATCACAAGTATGGAGACTAGCCTCCTTATATGCATGTTTAATATTCTTGTTTGAAGAAAATTATTTTTCTTGATTTTGACAAAGTCGTATTATGCAACTACTTTGTGTGTGGATGTCCTAAATGAAATCTATTTGTTTATTTATTTTTGATGCATTTAGAAAGTAATTGGCCTTCTCCCGTTGGCTTCTTATGAATATGCCGATGGACTCCTTTCTTTATGACCATGATGGGCTCCTCCTTCATGATGATGGACTTCTCTTTTATTCATCTTTTGGTTTTGACCCTATCTTTTGCCTAGACCGCCATTTACGGGTTTTCGATCTAGCGGGCTGCCTTAATTTTTGCCTAGAATATCTTAGGGGGCTTTTGCCTTATCTTTTGCCTAGATCGTCTTTTTTGGGGTTTGCGATCTAGCAGGCTACCCTAGTTTTTACCTAAGAATATCTTAGCAGGCATTTATTCCTTTATTATTTTTTATGCTTCCCTTTTTTAGATGCATGCTTGATCTTTGATTAAAGGTCTTTGCGCATATTTATGATTTATCAATAAAGAGGCATTTCCATAATATTTGGTCAAGAGAAAGGAAATAAAAGGGAATTTTATTGATAAATGAGCAAAAGTTTATTTCTTTTACAGAAGGATTACAAAAGGTATTTAGAAGAATGGGTAGTCAAGGTTGGCTATACTGTATAGGCTTAAACAGTCATGTCCATGATATCTGCCCCCTGGTTCTCCTAATTGCTTCAGTTGAGATGCCTGAGCTCAGAGTGAAGACCATGCAGACTGCTTGCTTCTGGAAGAATGTTACTTTAGCCGCCTTTTCGGTTTTCGACTAAAGTAACTATTGCTCTTACTTAGTTTTTTTTTTTTATTTACTTTTTTTTTACCTCTTCTTTTTGCCTAGGACGTATCCTAGCGAGGAATATGGACCCTATCTTTTGCCCAGGAATGTCCTTTGCGGATTTTCATTCCTGACGGGTCTTGAGCAATGTCTTCAAGCATAATACTTCTTCACCGCATCAGAATTGATTGGGTGTCGAAGTTCTTCTCCATCCATATTGGTGAGGATAAGTGCCCCTCCTGAGAAAGCTCTTTTGACCACAAAGGGTCCTTCGTAATTTGCTGCCCATTTTCCGATTTTATCCTTCTGGGCTGGAAGCATTTTCTTTATCACTAGATCCCCTTCTTGATGAGTATGAGGGTGGACCTTTTTATCATAAGCCTTTTTGATCTTCCTCTGATAGGCTTGTCCATGACATATAGCGTTTAGCCGCTTTTCATCGATAAGATTTAATTGATCGTATTGACTTTGAATCCATTCGGCTTCTGTTAATTTTGCTTCCATCATCATGTGCTTTTGTCAACACGATTAGCTGTACCGATTTGCCGTCTTGGATTTTTGCTATAACTGAAGAGTAATCATTTTGAATGTAGAGCAATTGTCATGTCAATGCCCCTCTTCCTTTCCTTAGGGATTTCAATCCTCCTATTGATCACCATATTTCCACATTTCCCAGTCAATTACTTGAATGCTTTATGATGAAGGGTCAAGAGAATAGAAAGAAAGGGATTTATTGCAAAGGCTTGTGTTTTAGTGAGATTTTTTTTTATGAAATAATAGTTTCTGTAAGAATGGCTAGCCAAGGTTGGTCAGTGTTTAGGCTAGTTCAAACAAACGTTTTGTTTTAATGAGGTGGCGTCTTCGGCTGATTACTTTATGGCGCCTATTTGTGACTGATTAACTTTCCTAGTCCGCCCTTTTGGGTTTTCGGCTTAGGATGCTATATTGTGTCCTAACTTTTGTCTAGGTTCCCCTTTTTCATTTTTTGGGTTACCTAGCGGACTTTATTTTGTCTGTGACGCTTTGATTATTTTGATACATTTTGGAACAAAACGTCTGTCTAACACATGGCTTTTTAATGGGGTATAGACATGATTAGTGAGAAAAGAAGCAGATAGTAAGAATAGCATTTTTTTGTAGTTCAAAGGGAAATGCGTGCCCTAAAGATGCTCGGGGATGGGGCACACCCCGAGGAGTGATCTCTAATAGTCATTGGGTTTACATCCCTTAGAATCAGAAGAAGGACATTTAATGACTAATGCTACCCTTGACGCTAATATCCCTCTTTTTTGGAAGATCGTCTTTTTAAGGTACGGAGGGGAGACTTCCCTTTTCATCGTACGAATTGTTCTTTTGTAGGGTCGTACTTTAAAGAATTATCCTTAAAATCTGGTGGCTCTCTTATTCTTTGAGCATCCTTTTCCAAGCCCTTGTCTGGGCTGTACTCATATCTCTTCATTATATGGGCCACTTTTTATACTTCTAGGAAGTCTTTTCATATTTTCAAATGTCTTCTTCAGCCGTATCCATTTAAGGTATGGTAGACGGTTCGCTGATTCAAATGTAGTCTTTAACTTGAACCATGATCAATTTGTCGCCTACCACGAATTTGATTTTTCGGTGGAGCGTTGAAGGAGGTGCCCTAGCATCGTGAATCCAAGGTCTACTTAATCTTCCCCTTGGATTCTTTTTTCCTTCTCATCTTCGGCTTCTTTTATTTTTCCTTTGTTTTTAGGAGCATTATCTTGTAGCTCCTTGGGGAATAAATTCTTTTGCTTCTCGTCCTGCCCCCAATGCCAGCTATATTAGATATATCTTCATTGACGGACATTTCTTCTGTGCATATCCATAGTACAACTTTATCTGATGTATAAGGGAAAAGACGAGGCATGAATAAGCGCAAAGGTGTTATTGCCCCTTCCCTGACATTATCAATTTGGGTATCGACATTTTACTTCTTTCTTATTATCTCCTTGTCCCAAATCGATGGCCTTAGTTTTTTCCTGATGGGGCTGTATCAATTGAGCTTCTTTTTCTAGCAGTCTTTGCATGTCCGAGGAAATGGTCCCCTCCTCACTGTCTGATTCAATCCATTCGTCTTTAGCTTTCAGATCTTCCAGGGAGTTTTCAATCACAGACATGACTGTTTATATGGTATTTATTTAGGTCTAGATTTTATTTAATTATCTTGGAGTGAGAGAGAAAAGAATGAAAAGCATATGAATATTATGAAAAATGCCTCATTGTATTGATAGAAACAAAATATTTACAAAGCCCTTATTAACCAAAAATCTCGTGATCATGGGCAAGGATCACGAGGAGTACATCGGAAGCTTTTGATATATTTTCATATATTTTTTTTATTACATTTTTAGAGATGGTAAAAATGATGAGCCCTAAATTGCTGGTCTTCCTTATCCCGTCTTTCATTCGGGCTTTGATAAGGGCTGCTCGTCCACCTTTGGAGTAGATGCATCAAAAGTAATCCACCCCGCATCTATTAAATCTTGGACCTTATGTTTTAAGTTGATGCAATATTCTACGGAATGCCCAGGAGCACCTGAATGGTAATCGCAGTTCTCATTAGGTTTGTACCATTCTGGATATGGTGGCTCCATCTTCTTTGGAGGGACATATGCTAGGAGATGATCCTTTATCAATTCTGGCAGCAGACTTCCATAGGAGGTTGGAATGGGAGTGAATTTCTTCTCTTGTCTGCGTGACTGCCTAGATGATTGTGAAGATGAAGAAGGGGTAATGAGGTTTACGCTCCCCTCTTTCTTCTTGCCAAAGGACTTCTTGAATGATGCGTGAGATTTGTTAAACTTGGGAGGGAATCGAGTATTTTTGACATCGGTTACCTCCTTTACATCAAAGTTGTATCCCTCTAATGCCCTTAATCTCTCCTCTAAGGCAAAAATTCGTTGCTCAGAGACCGTATTGTGGAAGCATTGCTGATACATTAGCTCCGTTAATTGCGCTATTTGTTCCTTTATGACATTAAGCTCAGCGGTGAGCATACGGTTCTGCTCCTCTAATTTCTCCATCTTCTTGGCTTTTTGAGCGCGAGTGAGGACGGGCGGAAGACCAACCACTTTCTAAATGATTTAAAGTTGTTATTATTTTTTTTTTTGAATGATTAGTGTGGAATAGATATGCCTTAGACAATAGCTTTGGTATTTTCTCAAAAGCCTATGTTTTAAGGAGTACCATACCCACTTCAGTGTGATGGTTCCCTTTTTTCAAAAGGTTATCATCATACCTTAGCGCACTTATCTCTTCTAGGAAAGTTATAAACGCACTTGGGTCTCTTTCGCTATTATCTAAGGATATCTAATGCATCCTAGAATGAATGTGCTTTATGCATGCACTACAAAAATATTTTTTATGACAACAAATATTGAAAGTGGCATAACTTTTGACTGGGTTGTCCGATTTGGACGCACAGCATGTCAAAACGAAGAGAAAAGGGTGAAGAACCAAGTTACAAATGCCGAAGGCGATTTGGCCCAGTAATTTTCCCAAAAAACGTCTCTAAGACCCATTTTTTAGGGGTTTATTAAAATGATGAGCATGCTGTAATTATTTTCTCTCTTAGTTTTACCACTTATTGGATGATATGGTATGAATGATACGACTTTGCCAAGAATCTTTTTAAAGTAAAAGGCATTTTTATTGCTTTAATTGTTTTTATATTTTTTTTATGACCCTTTATCTCTTCTGTCGGTCAACGTGGCTACTTAGCTTGCAAAGAACCTGAAACCAGGCTAGCTTAACTGAAGACTGTCCGAGATAAAGGTCTTTTATCTTATCACTTTTTGTGATTTTTAGGGTTTTTCATTTTTTTGTTTGTTGTATGATTACCCTATGCTAATGCATCAATACAAATGCAGCAAACGTATGCACACACAATTCATACATCCACGAGCAGAGCCACGCTTATTTAATCACGAGGTGGGATTTTCCTGCAGAAACGTGCTTGGTTTAGGTGGTTCTAACTGTTCTCACCAGGCCAAAGGTCCCCAAGGTGCCCCCATTATAGGGACCTCTCAATCTCTCAGTCCTCGGGTCATGCACGGAACTCCGTGGCGACACCCTTAGACCAAAAGAAGAGAGTTATCACCTTGAGTTGGTGGTTTTCCGACAACGGTAGTAGCCCCGTGTGCCAACTAATCGATCGTATCTGCCACCCACTCCCTATAGGTATTCACTCTTGCCCCCGGGTATAGAGGGACTGTTGTGTGCAAGGGTTTTTGTGTGCAATTTATATTTCAAACAATTGCAGAAATAATCATACAGCAGTTATTTAAAGCCATACAATAAAAACATACAGAAGGGTAAAGGCGTAATTTCAAATCTTTGCTTAGTTTAAATTTATCCGTCACTAAATGGGATCAACTCTCGGACTTCCCCAGTGGACTCGCCATCTGTCGCCGCCGTCCGTTCCGACGTCCTGGGGACGTCTCGAACGTTTATGCGAGCGGTCGCGAAAAGATGGGTGAGACTCGCGTTTTTTGTTAAAATTGTGTTCATTGCTTCCGAGGCGCTCAACACTGAACTGTCCTCTAATAAAAGCAAGGTTTTCGAAAAGGGGTTCTTTTGGAGTCGCCACCAATGTTTTGACCAGAAACATTGGAAAAGGAAAAAAAGGCGTTGATTTTATTAAAAACCAACTTGGCCATTATAACCAGAGTTGGGTAAGGGAGTTAGTTACGTGTGGGGAAGGTGTTAGCACCCCCACAACGCCCCTTTCGGGTTCCCTATGACGGATTTATTCATTAAGTGAAGATTATGAGAAATTACGCATTTACCCTATTTTATTCGTACAGTTATTTAGATATGGTTATCTACATGATTTATCTACATTGCATACAGAAAACAATAAATAAAGCAATAAAGAAGAAGAGAATTGAGAAAAACCTCCGTAGCAAGCTTTATATTATGATTCTTGTACAAAGAGGACGCGTTTCGGCAGTCCTTCGCTCTACAATTGTTCTCCTCTCGTCTACCCTAATCGACTCGACTAATTTTCTAGCAGAAATCGAATGCCGGAATACAAATTCCTTAACTGATTGTTACCTAAAAAAGGCAATCAGAGAGATCATTCGAGAGAGGGAGAGAAGAAGACAAGTCTCTGAGTTGTCTGGTGTGTGGAGAATGACAAATGAACCTCCTATTTATAGTTTTTTCGCTGCCTGGAACTTTGGGACGGCCGTCTGGGTTGGGACGGCCGTCCCAAACGCGTTTTCTGCATTGTGCCAATCTGGGACGGCCAGTCTGGGTTGGGACGGTCGTCCCAAATGCAATTTTACAAAGGCTGAGACCCCCTGACGTTTGGGACGGCCGTCCCACATCTGGGACGCGCGTCCCACTTGTTCTGGGCCAGTTGGGACGGTCGTCCCAACTACGGGACGGTGGTCTCGACCTGTTTTGTCCAGCTTTCGTGTTCTGGGACCTCCGGGAAGCTTTCCTTTCCTGTTTCGGACGTGGATTGATGCCGATATATGTCCGTTGAAGCTTTATCTTCATGTAGGAAGTCTTCTTGGCCTTCATTAAGATGTCAGGCGAACTTTTCCTTTGTTTGTACGAGGTCTTTTTAACTTTTATCGTGCAGATGAGCAAGCTCCGTGTTGTTGCAGGAGGTTTCCTCGGTTTTGGGAAGCCGGATGAACTCCATCTTCGGGCGAAGTTCCTTTAGCTTTTATTTTGAGAGGCCGGGCAAAAATAGGGGTCTACACCGGAAACATCAGAAAAGGAATTAAAAGGCGTTGGTTTTTGAAAAACCAACTTTGGTCATTAGAACCAGAGTTGGGTAAGGGAGTTAGTTACGCATAAAGGAAGTGTTAGTTCCTTTACGACACCCCTTTCGGGTTCCCTATGATAGGCTAGCTACTTTGGATAAATAAATCGGAAAATACGCTTTTACCCTTTATTTTGCGGAATTTAACGTTATGACTACATGGCCCTAATCTCTATTGCACAATTAAAATTAAAGCAGTAAAGTTAGAGAGAGAGACAGTAAACCTCCGAAGCAAGCTTTTCTATTAACTTTTGGAAATTAGGGTGCTTTGCGACAGCCCTTCACTCTACACAGCGTCAGAAACCTCTCGAAACGCTAAAAAACACTCTTAGAAACGCTCAGAAACTCCAGAAATGCTTCGGAGGGATTCTAGAGAGAGAATCTAGTGATGTGACTAGAGAGAGAGTGAGAGAACTGTGTGAAATGAGGGGAAGGGAGGCCCTATTTATAGGGATTCGCGCCTGTCAGGTCGAGACGGTCGTCTCGTCTGACAAGGTCGAGACGACCATCTCGACATTCCAGACGGCCGTCTCGCCATTTGTGCAAGGCGAGACGGCAGTCTCGAATCCGAGACGGCGGTCTCGACCCCAAAAGGCGAAAATCCTTATTTTTGTGCCAAAAGTCCCTCCTATCCTAGTATGGGGCCTAATAGTCTCTCCTAGTGGCTTCTTAGGCTTCGTCCATCTTCGAAAAGGAGGTCTTCTGATCTTTATTGTGAGACCGGGCAAGATTTGGGGTCTACACAATTGATTAATTTTCTAGGGTTAGTATTGTATGCTTCTGATTGTTTACTGCAGGTTGAATTAAGTGTATTTGCAACTACAGAACTCTTTTATCGCTTCAGCTACCCTTTTAAATGTGATATCTATCCGATTACATCAGTAATTTAGGTAAAGGATTAAATTGCAGCACCCATTGTTTCTTTTCTGCTTCTGACGCAAGGAACAAGCTGAGGTCACCCACCTAAAACAACAAATTTGACTATTCAAAGTAGCTGAAGAGTTAAAATCCTCTCATTTCTCTTACTCTGAATCATTCCTTGAGCTGTTCAAATACCTTGTGTTCACTCTTGGCAAGGTAAAATATTCTCCCGTTACTGTATTTGGTTCACTTCTCAAACACCATGTTCAAGCGCCCCAAATCTGGAAGAAAGAAGTTCAGCAGAGGTGAATCCTCAGCTGCTGCTCAAGAAATATCAGTAGGAGGGCTTATTGAAACTTGGTTCAATGGGAACCAAGAGAAAATGGGGTTGTTCATTCATGAAATCAGCAGGAAACAGATCAATCTCTCCAAAATACTAAAATTTTTGTGGTTGGATGCTGAAGGGTTCAAAGGGGTGCGAAAACTACTACAACACTAGAAACTTCAGAGCTTCTTAGAGCTCAATGGTAGAATATATCCTGACCTTATCAAAGTTTTCTTTACTAACTTGTCATTTGAAGGTTCTACTCTTAAAACTCAAGTCAAAGGAGTGGACAATGAAGTTACTCCCACTATTTGGAAAAATGTTGTTGGTCTCAAGAATGAAGGGGTCAAAGTCACTAAAGGTTATACTACTACTGTAGAAGATTTCAACAAATTTCAGTACTTTCGTTCCTGCCTAAAGAATAAGCGTGACTCTGTGAGTTCCTTCAATACTGGGAAGCTTAACTAAACTTTTTTCTAATGCATGAATATTTTCTAATGCATGAAAATTTTGTTTAAGTGCAGTATGTTTCTTAACTAAACTGTCAAAATTTTCATACATTTCTTGATATGGTTCATGCAACTCATCATATGCAGTTAAGGACTTTGTGCTACTTACTTGTGATGAAGCTTCATCATCACTTTTTGTCATCAAGCAAAGATTTGCTTCTTCTTCCCCATCACTGCTTTCAGAAGAGCTTTCTTATGTAGTGGAAGAGTCATTGTCCTCCTAAGCGATATAAGCTTTGCGTTTGCTCTTAGAGATCTTTTGCTCTTTCTTCTTTTCTTTCACATCTTTCTTTAAGTTCTGGACAGTCTGGTTTGATGTGACCAAGTTTTCCACATCCATAGCACTTGTACCTATTTGTTTTCTCCTTTCTTTGTTGTCCCTTTTTCTTGTTCTTTACAAACCGAGAAAACTTTTTAACTAGAAAAGATATATCAGAATTCGAAAACTCACCTTCATTTTCATTTTCATCTTGTGAAGTTTTTACTGCATTTAGAGCTATCGTCTTGGCTTGGTTCTGTTCAACATTCTTTAACCTTTGTAGCTCCATCTCATGCTCTCGCACCTTACCAAATAGAGTGGCAAGATCCATTTTTGTGAGATCTTTTGATTCTGTAATAGCAATGACCTTTGGTTACCAATTCCTGTCTAAGGACTTCAAGATCTTTGTATTCAACTCCTCATTGCCAAAACTTTTTCCTAATGCTTCCAAGTGATTTACTATATGCGTGAAGCATGTCTGAAAATACATGATGCTTTCCTTCTACTGCATTTGAAGCAATTCATACTCTTGGATGAGTGTGTTCTTGTGTGCTCGCTTTACTTCATTTGTTCCTTCATGTGTCACTTCAAGATTGTCCCACATTTCTTTTTTCGTCTTGCACCATGAGACCGTGTAAAATTCATTGCGAGTTAGGGCAGAAACAATAGCGTTTCAGGCTCTTACATCATATTGGGCAAGCTTGTTCTCATCTGGCGACCATTGATCAAAGGACTTTGGAATAGCTCCATCCGTCATCGAAATGTAGGGATCGTTGAGTATAGCATCCCAGACTCCGTAATCCAATGTTTGTAAAAATATTTCTATCCTCGCCTTCCAAAATTAATAGTCTTTACCTTCAAATAGTGGTTGGTCTGTTTATTGAGGCTACTTCCCTATAAACCTGATTCTGCATAGACATCTTGACAAATCATTTAGAAATAATTTACCTAACCAAGCTCTGATACCACTCACTAATGCAAAAAAAGGCTTTTACGTCAGGTATTTTGGGCTTTTTACGTCGTATTTAAGACTGACGTTAAAACGGGAGACGTAAATTTACGTCAGACCCCTTAGCCCGACGTAAATTTACGTCAGTTATCGAGACCCAACATTAATTTACGTAGCATATACTACTAAACAGACATAAAAAGTTTCAAAAATTTTAAAAAAGAAGAAGCAAATTTACGTCGTGTATTGGTATACGTGACGTAAATTTACGTCGCATATACCAATACGCGATGTAAATTTACGTTGCGTATACCATTATGCGACATAAATTTGCTCCTTTTAAAAAAAAATGGGTTTATTTTGGCTTACAACTAAAACCTGCAAATATATATTATAACCACACAGTCCAGAGGTTCAAGTTTCTTTAGCTAGTAAATTAAAAATATAATATTATATATAATTCAAACTACATAATAAAACAATATAATACAAACAATAACCTACAAACTAAAATCTATTACAAACTAAAAGTTAGTACAAACTAAGATACCTAAACTACATAATACACACAATATAATATGAACAATAACCTAAAAATTAAGTACTAGAACTGTTGAACGAAAAACCTTGCCCATTGTTCTCTAATTTGTGTAATATCATATTCTGGCAATGGGGATGGATCTTGAAATACCTGAAACATTAATTTGACTCTTGTAAACATGCAACATGCATAAATTTAAATAAACTTAACTAATGTTGAAAGCAATTACCCTCGTCCAAGAATCAATTATACCCGCACAAACTATGGCTCTCATCCAATACATAACATAGTAACCACATTCAAATGAGCCTATTTGCTTATTACACTAAAATGATGAATAAAACATAATGTTATTTTCAAAATTTAAATACAAACAACAATTATGGTATTCACTTATATAAATAAGTTTCTAACCTTAGGATAAATGAAGTGCAAAGTCTTTGTTCTGGGTTTTTCACTTAGAACATTAGTTCCGAGACACGATTCTAAGTGAAAAAAAGTCATATATTATTCAATATGTATTTACAATTTAAAAACATAATTAATGAATAAAATATAAAGTTACCCTTGTAATAAGCTTTTCATTTCTTGACTCGGTTTCCGATGTAATGAACAAAACCACACCACAATGTAATCCCGGGGCATGATTACAATTAACTACCAATGGGACCTACATTATATGACATAAAAATTAGTTATAAAAATATAAATTAAAATACAAATTAAAATACTAACCCTTCAATGTATGGAGCCAAATATATATGTCTTTTTGAGTCACTCATCCATGTTTACATATATTGTTGGATTCCAACCTTTGTATTTCCAGATTTTTGGATGGATTAAGGCTCAATAAATCCAGTACACTTCAGATTTTTCTTGTTCCACACTCAATTTGTCAATGTACCTAAAATAATTAAATATAAGTTGAATATAATTATTATAATCTCAGAAACATAAATGAAAATGACTTACATTGCCTACAATTGTATGATGGAAATGTTTAACATGCAATTTTCCCCAACAATTTCTAATGCATTGGGCAAGGAAATGTATAATGGAACACTGGAATTATCAATTCCAAACACTCTAACCTCCCATTGTATCTGACACGATCTCTTCCTTAACCGTGGTAATATGGTCAACAACATACATATGGGATCATCCTCACATTCTGTCATGTCCTCATCAATAATAGATTGTTTTTTATGCTTAGCACGACGCAAGTCCTCCTAAACAAATGACACTACTAGAAAATATACTTTCAACGTCGCTGTTTAACGTCGGTTACATCTTAGCCGACGTTGAACATGCTTTCAACGTCGGTTGGTCAACAACCGACGTCGAAAGTCAAATTTTGACACATTCTACGTCGTTTTAGCATGCACGACGTGGAAAAGTAGGCTTTCGACGTCGGTTATGCCCTCACCCGACTTTGAAAACCCTTCTGAACTCATTATGACCGATCAGAATACAAATATGACCGATCAGAATCAAATGTGATCGATCAGATTTTAATTATGAGCGATCAGAATTTTTTCAATCGATTAAAAACACGTTTCAATCGATTAAAATCTCTTAAAGGGTCAGGATGATCGATCAGAATCCAGTTATGACCGATCAGAACCATTTTAATCGATTAAATCTCGTTTCAATCGATTAAAACAGATGAGGCTATCACGACATGAGGCAAAATTTAACGTCGGTTACATAATAACCGACGTTAAATGTTTAAATTTAACGTCAGTTATGTATAACCGACGTTGAATTCCCAAAATCAACGTCGGTTATATGATTTACCTGACGTCGAAAGCGTTATCCACGTCGGGCTTTTAATAACCGACGTTGAATGTCCTTTATACCTCTCGCCTTTCGCGCTCCCCTTCGTCTGCCTCTTCTTCGTCCCACATACTCCCTCCTTCTGCTTCTTCTTCTCTGTGCCTCAGTCCTCACTGCTGCCCCCTCGCCGCCCCTTCGCCGCCCAGTTCGCCGGCCCCTCGCTCTGCCTCCTCGCCGCTGCTACCTCATTCGCTGTGGTCTGCTGCCCACTCGCCGCCCACTCGCCGCGCTCTGCCCCCTCGCCGCTGCTACCTCCTTCGCTGCCCACTCGCCGCGCTCTCATCAGGTTAGATTAAGTTGCATGGATGATTTACAACATGCATTTAACATAAATATGAATTATTTAGAGCATTTCCTGCGTATGAACATTAGAAAGATGATGGATGATTTTGTATATATGGTTTGATTTGATCTAGGTTCGTTTAGGTTTCGAAGTGGTATATGGAACATTAGGTTTCGTTTAGGTTTAGGTTTAGGTTTAGGTTTAGCTTTAGCTTTCGAAGTGGTATATGGAACATTAGAGCATTGTTAGGCAATGTACACGTTTTTTTTGTATTGTTTTGTTAAACCTTTTCTAATAAACCTTGAATATCTAGGCAAGCCTTCTTATGTAGTTAGATGGATCGAACTTGGGTCAGGTCGTATGTCAGAAGAGTATGAGAATGGAGTTGACTCCTTTTTGAAATTTGCCGAACAAAATGCTCCCAAAATGAATGGAAAAATCTACTGTCCATGCGTTAATTGTGTAAATGGCAGAGTACAAGAGATGGACACAACGCGGGAGCATCTTATTTGCGATGGGATGATGAAGAATTACACAATATGGACATGGCACGGTGAAGTGGTTCATATTCCAACAGTATCACAAACTATTGAGGATGATGTAACCTGCGAAGATCGAATAGAGGACAAAAACCCCATCATGGCATCAATTAGTTACTTTGGAGTGATTGAGGAGATTTGGGAGGTCGACTATACTAAATTCAAAGTGCCTTTATTTAAATGTAAATGGGTTGATAGCAATACTGGTGTCCAAAGAGACCAAATGGGATTTACTTTGATTGATATAAACAAGATTGGTCATAAGGAAGAACCCTTCATAATGGCATACCAGGCAAAACAAGTGTTTTATGTCACTGATCCATCAAATGATAGGTGGTCAGTTGTCCTCAAAGGAAAAATGATTGATGTCACAAATGAGAATGGAGAAGAATTAGATGATTTTATTAACATTCAAAGTTCACCACGGTTGCCTATTGCTATATCCCAATTGGAAGAGGACTTTGTTCATGCTACTCGCAATGACCATGATGAAGGCATATGGGAAAATATTAATACAATCTAAGTTATGTTTCTATTTATTTATTTTTTTAACATGTAATTGAGGAGACTTTGCATGTGTATTGATATAATTCTATGTTTTTTTCATTACAGGTAAATGGCATCTCCTCCACCATCTCCTCGGGCATCCGGAAAGACATTTTCCAGGTAAGAGGAGTCGACAATCTACACGGTTGAAAGGCTTGACCGTTAGACACATATCCGGCCGGAAGTTATCCGTTTCTGTTGATCCTAGGACCGGCAAGGTGTTAGGTCCCTTCGAGTACCCAATTTAGAAGCTACTTGGGTACACTAGCTAGAGAGAAGGTATTTATTCTATTTCAAAGTTAATTTCATTTCAAATATATTGTTGATATTTGTGTTGTTTATGTTGTGTAGATATCTATTCTCCATCCTACTTGGGATCATGTGGAGGAAACTGTGAAGAACTTGTTATGGCAAGATCTTCTTGTAAGTATGTGTATTTAGTTGTTTATATTGTTTATACATTATTATCAATTGATTAACTAAAACTTGTTTGCTATCGTAGGAACACTTTGATTTAGTTAATTCCGAGGATGTGAGGAGGAAGATAATGACGACCATAGCAAAAATGTGGAGACAGTTCAAGTCCACATTGACCATTAAATGGGTGTATGCTTGAGGACAAAGTTAGCAAGGGATTAACCCCTTGCCAAAGATATGGCATAGATGAGGACACTTGGAAGAAGTTTGTACATAGTAGGACTGGTTCGGAGTGGGAGGTAATAGCTTATGGCTTAATTGACTTGAATATTTCATAATGAGTTGTGTATCTAATATTGTGTTCAATTATGTTGCAGGAAAGAAGACAAAAAGCAAAAGACATTCGAGAGGAAGAATGTCGCCCCCACCTTCTCGTCTCGTGGGGGTACGACTTATTGACTCGGAAGATGATGGAGGAGAAGAGTAGACTTCGACAGTCGGAGTTAGCCTCTTCTCGGTTTAAGCGAAGAGTAGATTCCTCCACCATCTCCTCCAAAACGTCACCGGAAGTGGAAGAGGGCGCGCACAAAGCCTTCCGGTGACATGACGTCGCCTGAAGCCCGAGAAATTGTTGCTCGGATTGTAAGTAAAAGAAGTTAATTTAGTTTGAATTAGTTATATGTAACATGTTCATTAATAAAATTAACTTTTATAATGTAGGATGCCTTGGAGGAGCAAGTGTACACAGGGAACTTTCATCCCTTCAGTCGTCAAGATATCTTGACCACTTGCTATTGGACGACCGGAACATCCAGGTCGTGTTCGAGCTGTTGGCCAAGGTGTGGGTGTCCGACATTATTTTGGACCACCATCACAGGATATCCGCACCTCCACATCCCTGAGCCAAGAAGATATTGCTGCCTTGGAGATGGCTCTCACGGAGAAATTGACACCGACCATCGGGGCAAAATTGGAGGAAGAGTTGACTCCTGCCATCGGCGCACGACTTGAGGAGACGATCACTGCACGTGTGCGGGAGCGAGCTTGCTGCGTATGTCCTCCATGGGAACTTCATTTCCTGATGCTCATCCTCCATCGAGTGCATTTTCAACCACAAATCGGATTGGTACTTGACTTGTGTTTCTAAAATCTTAGTCCTTATTGGAATTTACTCGTATTTGTAGGTCCAAGAGTTAGCACAAAGGGCAGTTGTGCTGAAGCCACTATCGAGGTCACACCTGAGGTGGCATCTATTCATCCTGAATCCACAAAGGATGATCGATATGGCTTGTGGGTTGAGGTAGATGAAGGTCTAAGGCTAGTGGCCCATGGATCAGTTCATGAAGGGGCTTCAACCATCCACAATGTGCCTTTGGATCCTAACTTGGTCAAAGTAGTGGTTGAAAAGGTGGTTGACGCTGCGGCTAGTGTCCCTATCCCCACTGAAGAGGTGCAGACAGTGGGCCAAGCCCTTCAGACCTTCATTAGTTGGCCCCGACATTTAGTTAGGTCAATCATGGCAAAGGTATGTATATGTATGGTTATAATACATCTAACACATAAATAAATTGATTTATTGTTTATGATTATATTTTATAAAATATGTAGGATGTTCGGCAGCCAAAAGACTTGGGTAAAGCTATTGCCACTCCTTACGCATCTAAGGAGAAGACACCAGGTTGTGGAGACTTCTCCAAATCCCATTTTGATCTCTTGTCTCTTTCCCCACAATTATATATGCAGTCATTCCAAGTTCCATGGGATTGTACATTATTTGGGATGGCTTCTAGCAATATCCCCCTCTACATTTCCCACACCGATGTCCTGGAGATTGGGATGGGCAATCAATGTCTAAATATAGCTGTTTTACAATTTTGGACATTGTAAGTTCATATCTTTCATGACTCTTTTCATTTTAGTAAATATATAAGCTATAAGTTCACTTAAATTGGCATATTTTAGGATGATGCACGAAATGATAGTGGAGCAGGGCATTGGTCACGTGTATGGATTCTTCGAGCCTCAATCCATACAAAAGTCTGGGAATAAGCGTGATCAAATTGTCAGTTACATCCAGAATTGGATGACTATCTCTAAAAGAGATATTTACCTTGGAGCATACCATCATTCGTAAGTTATCCCAGCCTCTTCTGGTTTTACACAAGTTTTTTTAATAGATTCTAATCATGTGTATATACAGAAACCACTGGCAGCTATTAGTTATTTGTCCAAAGCAGAATCTTGTGTGTTGGTTCTGCTCATTGGGAAGAAAACCGGACATGGAGCTAAAAAATATTGTAAACGAGTAAGTATTTATTATATTATGTCTAAACATCTTGATTATTCTATTTCTAATCCCCTTATTTTCAATATATAGTGCTTTAAAGGTTTGTAGTACATTAGATGGAAAACACACAAGTAAAAGCACAGCTCCAAATTGGAATTTTATGAAAGTAAGTAGCCTTTATATATATTATACTATCTATTAATTTACGTTCAAATTTAATAGTTATTTTTAATATATATACTCATTTTTAGTGTAACAAACAAAATGGAGGCTACGAGTGCGGCTACTATGTAATGTATTGGATATGGCTCATCATTTTTGGTTGCATTCAGGATAGTTGGGACGAGGTAAGTTGACATTTGCTATTATATTCAATTCCTTTATTTTTATTGCTTAGGGTTTACCATTCTATTATTGTGAACTTCTTACAGGCATTTAAAGATATAGAACCTTTGCCTATGGATACAATAGACATGGTTAGAAACAAATGGGCAGAAAGGTTTGTGCAAGTAGTTAGGAATAATAGGATTGATTGATAATTTATGTGTATTATGTACATAATGTGGCTGGACTGAGATTGTAAGTGTATTGTGTAAATATATAGTGATTATGTGAATCTGGCTGAGATTGTGTATTGTGTATATATTATGTATTGTGTAAATCTGGCTGGACTGAGATTTATATAGCAGGTCGTGTATGGTAGCACAAAAACAGACCAAAATTTAAAAAAAAAATGGATATTCTACGTCGGTTATTGCATTAACCGACGTTGAAACGTCTTTCGCTTGAGCGAAACGTCGGTCGCGTGAGCGAAACAGCACCCGAGCGCCCCCTTTGTTTGAAGGCTTCGTCGCTCAAGCGAGTACACCGGTCGCTTGAGCGATAAAGGACTTTCAACGTCGGTTATCCAATAAGCGACGTAGAATTTACTCATTTCTACGTCGCCTTTGCATTAACCGACGTTGTGACGTCGGTCGCTTGAGCGAAAACTCGGTCGCTTGAGCGAAACAGCAACCGAGGGTCCCTTTGGTTTGAAGGCTTCGTCGCTCAAGCGAGTACACGGGTCGCTTGAGCGACTTCAACGTCGGTTAGTTCAATAACCGACGTAGATGTCTACCACTTTCAACGTCGGGTATGATGAACCGACGTAGAATCCTTTGACATTCAACGACGCCTGATTCAACGACGTCATTGGAACCGACGTTGAAAGCCTTCTACACCCGACGTTGAATGCTCCTTCTGCAGTAGTGTGATAATAATTAATTAAATATTTATATAATTATAATACTAGAAAAGAGAAAATAGATAATATATATATATATATATATATATATATATATTACCTTGGTCCATGCCTGATAATGGCATAACTAAACGTCTTGGCCAAGCCAAGAATGTCCCGCTTGCCTGCCCCATTAATTGAATCTCTTCATTAGGAAAAGGCACTGGAGCATCAGCATCATGAACTTCATCAACTACTACTCGTGTCCAGTTTGAGGGACACCATGGATGGTTAAGCCACCCTAAAATACTCGGCCAATAGCCACTAGACGCAGGGGGTCATCTTCAACATATAACTCACACTGGTGTGGTGCATTAATCTGAGTATATTCTCCTGAAGGATCAGTAGCAGTAGCAGCACAACTCCCTTTAGTGCTGACTCGAACAACATCATGTTCAATTGTTTGAGGTGTTCCTTGAGTCTGTTGCTGAGAGCGGGCAAGATATTCAAGTTTCTCATCAAACTCTTACTGCAAGGACTGCCTTATTTGATTTAACTTCTCTTCAAACTGCATCTCCATTTTATGCAAGGCCTCCAGGCTGCAAGAGTCGGCAGTGGTCCTTCGTGATGTTAGACCAAAGTAATCACGAAGGCCCCAAGATCCACCAGTACCACGCACACATCCTGAGTAATCTGGTTTTCCTATGGCTGTCGCCAATATATCTTGTCGACCATGAGGAATAAATTATCTTTGGGTGGTCTGCTCAACTAAATCATCCTACAACACATTAACAATAACTAAGTCATGCACTAACTTTCGCATCAGAATCAATTCAAATTGACATTATAACTTACGATTTTCTGAGCAATGATTCGTGTAGACTTAGAATTTATTTGTCCATCAGATTTTGTCCGGGCTACCTTCCACATCTCATAGCGAGGGGGTGGATATGCAAGGTCAGTAGACTCAACTCCTGCTAACTCTTCTCTGGCTTTCATGAGACGTTGCTCCAATAATGCATACCCTCCTCGTGACAATACATGGGGTGCATCATTGAACCTCTGACGCTGTTGGGCAGCACATCTTTTATCCTGCCAAGAGGGGTCCATTCGGCTGGCACAAAACTGTAATCAATCCTCCTCACTAATTTGATACTTTAGACAGGGAGATTCATCTTGAAACTTTCCAAATACATACTCCCGTGTCAAGAAAGTCTTAAAGTCCCTCTATCTAATGGCAATGGAGGATAAAATCTTCTTCCTCATCACCTCAGTGTTAGGAACTACAAAATTTTGCTGTGAAATGACCAATAAATGTTAAATTTAATTAATGATATATAAAGTATTCAACAAATATAGAAATACCTGAACATCCTGCCACATGAGGTTCTTCTTGGTTTCCTCTACATCATCCCAAGATGGAGTAGTAATCGAAACATGGTGTTGAGCTAGTAGTTCCAAATAGCTCTTAAACTTAGCAGCATTTGGGCCAAATGCCTTTCCAGAACGTGGATCAACTTCAACTTGAGTTTTCTCTCTAGCTACCCTCCTTGCTATCAACCCCTTTAACTGGGTGACAGATCTACCTCTACCTCCACCTCCGCTCCTGCCACTGCCACTACCACTACCAGTACCAGATGTGGAATCCGACATATCCTGAAAAACAAAACAATATGAAGTCAACATACTTTATAAGTTTGAATATAAAGAACTAGAAAATGTGAAGATAAACACCTATTATGTTGATATGTTTTCCCATATCCCTTCATCATGATCACTTTGAATTGCATGTATGTCATCAAATTCATTGTCAACTATGTCATCAAATGGTCTACTTGAAAATGAAGGTGTTTCATGTATATCTAGAGACTCATCTTCATGAATTCCGTGCATGCTTCTTCCTTCAAGGACAATTGACCATCTCTCATTACATGGATCCTTGACATAAAATATTTGTCTCGCTTGATATGCCAAAATAAAAGGTTCATCCTTATACCCAACTTTACTCAAATCAACCAAAGTAAATCCTAGGTCATCTGTTCGCACACCCGTATTCCCTTCAACCCATTTACACTTGAAGACAGGCACCCTAAAAGTAACATAATCAATTTCCCATATCTCTTGTATGACCCCAAAATAACTCATAGAAGCTGTGATGGGGTTTTTGTCTTTAGAACTAGAAAAGTTCATAGATTCAGCTTGAATTGTGACCCCACTATTTTGTACTCTACTTTTATTTCATTCGTGGTTGTGTTGCCTTTATTTCAGTTATGTGTTGTGATATGTAAGGGATTACTTCATCAGTGTTGTTCAATATGTATAAATGTGCTTGGTCAACTTCTTTCCGACTAACATTTTTAATCTTTAAATTTCGAGTACCCTTACCTTCACATCTTCCATCATGTCTCATCTTAGGAATACCTATTGGTTCTGATTTTGACATGTATCCTAAACAAAACTCAATGGCTTCTTCTGCAATGTACCTTTCCACAATAGAAGCTTCTGGCCTGTACTGATTCTTCACATATCCTTTTAAGATCTTCATGTATCTCTCAACAGGATACATCCATCTAAGAAAAATTGGACCACATAATCGAATTTCCCTTACCAAATGGACTATCAAATGCACCATGATATCAAAAAATGAAGGGGGAAAATACATTTCTAACTGGCACACTATTACAATTGCTTCATTTTCTAATTCATCTAACTTTTTTAGATCAATTACCTTTTTACAAATGGCATTGAAAAACAAACATAACCGAGTAATAGCAACTCTAACAGAAGTTGGTAAGATGTTTCAAATAGCCACTGGTAAAAGTTGTTGCATCAACACATGACAATCATGAGACTTTAAACCAACTAATTTCAACTCTTGCATAGACACAAGACTCTTAACGTTTGAGGAGTATCCTTGTGGCACTTTGACCTCACGTAAACACTCACAAAAGCTTCTCTTTTCTTTCTTTGATAGAGTATGACAAGTTGGAGATAAGTAAGTACATTTTCCAACTGATTGTGGATGTAATTCAAAACGTATACCAATGTCCACCAAATCTTGTCGTGCTTTTATTCCATCTTTTGTCTTTCCTTTTATGTTAAGCAATGTCCCAATTATACTATCACAAACATTTTTTTTCAACATGCATCACATCTATATAGTGTCTAACTTCCAACTTACACCAATAAGGAAGATTGAAGAATATAGACTGTTTCTTCCAAATGTTTTTCTCATTGGATTTCTTTTGGGTCTTTCCAAACACAATATTAATATTTTTCACTTGCTCATATATTTGTTCACCATTGCATGGTACTGGTGCAACTGCATTCTCTTGACATCCATTAAATGCTTTCTTCATTTTACGATATGGATGGTTAGAAACTAGAAACTTTCTATGCCTATTGTACGCAGTTTTTTGTCCATGTTTCAATTGGATATAACTTGTGTCTTCTTGACATAAAGGGTACGCTAAATGACCTTTCACATTATAACCGCTCAAATTACCATATGCTGGAAAATCATTTATAGTACAAAATAACATTGCACGCAACCTGAAATTCACTTCGTGATATTAATCAAATACCTCCACTCCTATTTCCCACAAAATCTTCAAATCATCAATTAAAGGACTAAGATATACATCTATGTCATTTCCTGGTTGTCGAGGTCCTGAAATCAGCATAGATAACATAATATATTTTCTCTTCATGCATAACCAAGGAGGAAAATTGTAAATGATCAACAAAACTGACCATGAGCTATGTTTACTACTTAAATTTCCATAAGGATTCATCCCATCTGTAGCTAATCCAATTCTCAAGTTTCTTGGCTCTGCACCAAATTCTGGAAAGGTTTCATCAATCCTTTTCCATTATGGATAATCAGCTGGATGTCGAAGAAGATTGTCACATTTTCTACCATTTGCATGCCATGTCAAGTTTCTTGCATCTTCTTTTATGGCAAATAATCTTTTAAACCTAGGTATAATTGGCAAATACCATAACACCTTAGCAAGGGGACCATCTAGTTCTTCCTCACCACTACTTTCCTCAACTTTGTTTTTGAACCTCGACAAACCACATGTCAGACACATCTTTAATTTAGCAAAATCATTTTTGTACAATATACAATCATTAGGACATGCATGTATCTTCTTGTACTCTAAACCCATTGGACATAATATCTTCTTTGCCTCATAGTTACGAATAGGTAATGTATTATCTTCAGGAAGCATCTCCTTCAACAACTCCAATAATTCGGTGAAACTTTTATCAGTCTATCCATTTCTTGCTTTTAAAGTAAACAATCTTAAAGTTGTTGATAATCTTGTAAAACTACATCCTATGTACAATTCTTGCGCAAAATCAGATTTCAAAGAATCATATAGATGTGCTTTCATAAAATTTTCTTCACCAATATCACATATCATATCCTCTAGATTATCATCCATCCCTTTGTCAAAATTGTCTGTAGTTGACATAGTTGGGATGTCTAATATTTCTCCATGTCATGTCCATATTGTATAACTCTTAATAATAACATAAACAAACAAGTGATCACGTATATCCTCAAGTTTATGACGAATTTGATTCAAACAACGAACACATGGACAATAATATGTCCCTTTCATAGCTTTTCCATTTTCACTAGCAAATTTTAAAAATTCCTCAACTCCCTTTTCGTACTCTTCACTAATACGATGTGCATTCATCCAACTTTGATTCATACTATGTTATAAAGTTTCGTCACTCCTAGAGATTTAAAATTTATATTTAAAAATAAATTAATATACAAACAACAAAGCACGTAAATGGAGTGTGTAAACCGAAAATGCACTCAAACAAATAAACAAATAATTACATTTCCAATAATAATCTAGTGGAGACATTCATACAATAACGTGACTGAGATCCCCAAAAACAATCACAAATTCAATTTAAACATATATCAAAAGACATAGAACACTAACCTCGAGTATACATGAAAATGATTTCAAACTCGAATCCAATCGGGGAGAAATGTCAAATTCGTAAAATGAGACACAATGTTGATGTTTTTCACTGTCAAAATGATCGAAAATGGTGTGCAAAGGTAGCTGTCGTCATCGTTCTCGTCGTCATTCTCAAAAACCCTTGCTGCGCGAGATGAGGGAGCGGGTCTGGAAGAGAATAAAAGCCACTTTTTACGGACCACATCCTAGGAGGTGACGTAAAAAGCTTCTTGTACGTCGCACCTGGGTGGCGCGATGTAAAAGAGGGCTTTTTACGTCACCTCCTAGGATGTGCGACATAAAATTTTTGCCTCTTATTTACAAAATTGCCACCGCATTTTATTTACGTCGAATATTTTTACATGCGACGACAATTGGGTGACGTAAAAGCATTTTTTTGCACTAGTGACTTGTTAGACAAATGGCATCTAGAGGGGGGATGAATAGATGCACAAATTAAAAATTTATTAAAGATGTCCAATAATTTGTTAATTCAATTTTAATTATCGGATTGAATATAGATAAAGCGGAAGCGATAAAATAATCAAAAAGATATAGCAAAAGATAAAAACACACAGTAATTTATATTGGTTCGGGTCAAGCCAACCCTACATCCAGTTCCCTGCACCTCTAATACGAGAGAGACAACCCAATTCACTGTCTTTAAAATTCAGTTTACAAATTATAATCAACTTTGCAGAAGAACCAGTAAATAGTAAACTAATTAAAAAGATAAACACCTCTCTAGAATCATACTAGAGATGAACACCTCCTTTGAACAAATCAAAGGATGAACACAAAAAAAACCTCTCAAGAATCCCACTTGAGATGAACACCTCCTCTAAACAAATCAAAGGATGAACACAAAAATACACCTCTCAAGAATCCCACTTGAGATGAACACCTCGTCTGAACAAATAAAAAGATGAACATAGAAACACACCTCTCAAGAATCCAACTTGAGATGAACACTTCCTCTGAACAAATCAAAGGATGAACACAGAAACACACCTCTCAAGAATCGCACTTGAGATGAACACCTCCTCTGAACAAATCAAAGGATAAATAGTTCCCACAAAGGAAACCCTAAATTACAAGAATTTCAACAAGAATAGTCACACCTGAATGGAGACAACAAATTGTAGAAGTCTGTAGAATGATAGCTCCAAGAACAAGCGTGATTAACAATGAAAGCACCGAAGGTAATAGGGAAAGGGTTTTCTCAGAAAATGTAAAATTTCTTTGTTACCATGCTCAAAATGATTTTCTCAAAATTGATTTTTTGTTAATTGTGTATTCAAATTCTATATTTTTTATTTTTCATCAAAATTCATTTAAATAGAAAAATAGCATTGAATATGTCAGAATAAAAATAAAAAATGGTCGTTGCTCAGTAATTAATTCATAGAGACAAATCAGGATGTTTTCAACAACTATTATTCTTCAAAAATGGATATATTTTTCAAATTCAAAGTGCCATAATCGATTATGATAGAGGCAATATCAATTTTTCATTTCTGATGCATCATAATCGATTATGGTACTTGCATAATTGATTATGACAGTGAGGCTTTAAAAAATAATTGCTTCATTTGATGACATATTCAATTATGAACCTCTCATAATCGATTATGATAGTGAAAACTGTCATAATACGAAAATTGTTTCATACTTGTGTTTTGGAGGCTTTTGAAAAATACTACTTGTAGAATCGTGCAGCGGAATGTTTGCGTTTACGGACAAAAACCAAGAGGGGGTGAATTGGTTTCTTAAATAAAAATTAGGGTTTTAAAATTTTTCCCAAATTTTATCGATTAAAATGCTTTGTGAAGTAAATACATAAGGGAAAGTAGATTACACAGTTGATTTATACTGGTTCTGATCAAAAGACCCTACGTCCAGTTGCTAATCACTCAAAAAGAGGATTAACATTGTCACTATAATCACAATTTACAAACATATTACAAATTGAAAAGATAAGGAATATAAAACACCTCTCTTGAGTCAGACAAGAGATGAAAACATCCTTTGAATACAGAAAGGATGAACAACAATTTTTCCTAGAGACGACACAACACACAACACACAATCCACCAAGAAACCCACTCAGTGATTCTTATCACTTCTAGCCCACACTTGGTTTTCAAAAGCCCCTTTGGTCCATATTTGAATTTCAAAACTCATAACAGATGTAAATAATCGATTATCTTGAGTGATAATCGATTATTCCAGAGCCATTTTCGCAGAGGAGCAAAACAGGACCAGGATAATTGATTATCTGGCCAAATAATCGATTATTTGTTTGTGATAATCAATTATCCTGAGTGATAATCGATTATCACAGTAAGCATTTTATAAAAACGATTTTCATTCTATGATAATCGATTATCCTAAGTGATAATCGATTATCACAGTAAGCATTTTATAAAAACAATTTTCATTCTGTGATAATCGATTATCCTGAGTGATAATCGATTATCACAGTGTATTTTTTATAAAAATGAGCTTTTAGAGGTTTATAGAGGATGAACTATGTGCTGGCTATCTTGGACTCTAGTTTTACAGACTCAAAAACATAAAACAGAGATATTACATAAGATTACAAGTCTTCAAATCTATAAGTCCTTTGTTCTTGAATCATCATCAAAATCTTCAAGCTTCATATCCTTGTATGTTTAACAATCTCCCCCTTTTTGATGAAGATCAAAATTTTCTTTAAAGCCCTTTGTAATAACCTATTTTATCTATCATAGCTAACAAAAACATTAAACATACCAGAAAACATTAAAATTATTAAACATAAAAGGCTTTAAATAATTTCTCCCCCTCAATCAAAGCAAAAATAAAAATTTTATTCATTAAAGTAAATGAAGTACAAACAAGAAATATGTTGAATAGATTAAAACTCTTCACTTTCATCACTATTAAACTGGGCGTCGAATTTGTCCTCTAAATTACACACTCTATCATCTACATCCGAAATACGTCGAATAATTTCTTGATGTCGTTCTTGAGAGATAGAGAAAATTTTCTGCATTCTTTGATTCATGTCGAACAACATATCTTCCATGGAAGGGCGGGATGTAGGGTGAGCAGATGACATTCCAGCAGTATTAACATTTGCAGCAGGCATGTCAGTAGAAGGCATGTCCTCATCATCAGAATCTTCCACGTTGGCCATGTGAGGAGCATCATCTTTATGAACGTAAACTCCCTTGACGTTCACCATTTGTAGCTAAGTGAGCGTGTCGTCCAGCATTTTGTTTGAATTAAGTGTCCAGGCTCGTTGTTCCCCTTCAACATTGACGCCTTTGTGTTCAAGAATCCTGGATATGAGGAGAGCGTAAGGAATCTTGAAGGTTGGGTGACGCTTTGCTTTGATCATTGTTAATGTGACTAAGCTTGGCCAATCAATGGGCTCCTTCACTACTACAAATAAGGCCTTCAACGTCGGTTCCAGAACCGACGTTGTATCAGGCGACGTTGAAAGTTAAGACTTTCAACGTCGGTTCTATTTAACCGACGTGGAAAGTTATCAGACTTTCAACGTCGGTTAAATAGAACCGACATTGAAAGTCTTATTTTTCAAATCAAATTTTTTTATTTATTTCCAACCCCTCTATTTATCTAGAAATCCCCCTCTCTTTTATATTATATTTTTATTAGGTCCCTCTCTCTTTTATATTATATTTTTATTATTTATCATATTTTTTTAAAGTTTAAAGCATTACCAAATTATTTTTTTGTCACTGACAGGATTCGAACCCGAGTACCTTAGTGTTGGAGGCCGATACTCCAACCACTAAACTACTCGATTTTTTTGATAGTAACTTACAAATAAATTATATTTATATATTTTGATATATTTAAATAATTATATATTTATATATTGGATGTGAGGGCACGCTCGAAGGTGAAAGTGTGTGTCGAGTGGGTTTTCAAAATTTGATGCCAAATTTGTGAGCGAGTCTCTTTATATGGGTTTGTAATTTAATGACAGAATATAATATTTATAATTTATTTATATAATGATATAAAATAAATTTGGGAAACGCATCATTCGCTCAAGTGACACATTCGCTCAAGTGAAAAATACAAATTTTCGCTCAAGCTAGGCTTGAACGAGTGAATTTCTGTGCGCTTTAACGTATTTTCACTTAAGCGAGAGTCAATCTCACTTTCACCCTCGATCACGCCCTCACATCCAACATAAAAATATATAAATATATCAAAATATATAAATATATTTGTATTTATATATTTACACGGATATATATTTATTTGTATATAAATATAATTTATTTGTAAATTATTATCAAAAAATTATAGTAGTTTAGTGGTTGGAGTATCAATTTTCAACTCTATAAAATACTATATTCGAATCCTATCAGTGACAATTCTCTAACTTAAGTGAATTTTTTACTGAAAAAAATAAAACCACTTTCCAGAAAATATATATAAATAAATATATATTTACACGGATATTTATTTGTATATAAATATAATTTATTTGTAAGTTATTATCAAAAAATTATAGTAGTTTAGTGGTTGGAGTATTAGCTTTCAATTCTAAAATACTGAGTTCGAATCCTGTCAGTGACGATTCTCTAACTTAAGTGAATTTTTGGCTGAAAAAAAATAAAATCACTTTCCAGAAAATATAAATAAATATATATTTACACAGTAATATATATTTATTTGTATATAAATATAATTAATTTGTAAGTTATTATCAGAAAATTACAGTAGTTTAGTGGTTGGAGTAACAACTTTCAACTCTAAAGTACTGGGTTCGAACCCTGTCAGTGACAATTCTCTAACTTAAAAAAAATTTTGGTGAAGACACATTCAACGTCGGTTCATCTGGAACCGACGTTGAAAGTGTCCATACAAAGACTTTCAACGTCGGTTCATCTAGAACCGACGTTGAATGTACTTTCTACGTCGGTTGACTTGGAACCGACGTTGAAAGTGTCCAACATTCAACTTTCAACGTCGTTTTTTAACCAACCGACGTTGAAAGTGTATTTAACGTCGGCTCAGCTTTAACCGACGTTAAATGGCGACGTTGAAAGCATATTTTGTAGTAGTGCTTATTCATGATGGCATGAATAATGCGAAGGTCAGCAGAAGAACATTAGGCATGGTTGGTTGCCCGGGGACACAAAATCCATACAAGAAGATGCAACAATAGGCGTTCTTCTTTCTTTAAAGGCCCGACCAAAAGTTGGCGGCCAATTTCAATAGTAGGGTTGCGGAGAAAAGAATGGTATGCCATAATGCGATTAAAATCTTCTAAGTTAGCAAGAACATTTACAGCATCCTCCCTTAAAGGAAAACGAGCAACATTTTCCCAAATATCATCATCAAGGATGATGGTCACACCTTTGACTCTAGAGGTAGCAATGTGATCCCTATATTTAAAGCGAGAATAGAAGACCCGAACTAAATTCGGATAGTAAGTACCTTGCATTTCTATGAAGGGAAGGACATCTTGCTACTCAAGTAGATTGGGGAAGTTGAATCCCCTATTTATGAATTGATCACCAATGATATATTTAGGAGTAATAATACCCCTTTCTTTCCAGAAATTTAGGAATTCCTGTCTTCCCTCTTCATTGGAGATCCACCCTTCAATGGAATTAGGGCGGGGATGAAAAGAAGGAGCGGATTTTCTCCTTGTTGGAATCTTGCTACGAGAAGATGAAGCCATTTAGATTAAAAAGAGAGGAAGGTGAGTAGGTTTAGAGAAGAAGAAGAAGGCTTTAAGGAGACAAGAGAGCTTGAATGTGTGTAGAATGCTTTGATTCAAGGTTTGGAAGTGTGTGGATGTGAATTGGAGCCTTCCTATATATAGAGAAACATCCTAACGGTCATAAACGGCTAGTTGGAGGAGAATAGAAGCAAAAATAGTCGTTACAAACGACTAATTTACCCATAACATTGTAGGATAATCGATTATAACCCTCTAATAATCGATTATTTATTCAAGTGCAGGGATAATCGATTATCAGGCTGGATAATCGATTATTCTAGAGGCAAATTACTGATTTTGGGCATTTTTGGTATAGATAATCAATTATTACCCCAAATAATCGATTATTACAGAAAGCTTTTTCATAATCCACTTATTTAAGCTTCAATAATCGATTATTACCCAAGATAATCGATTATTCCAGAGAGATTAACAATTTTTTCATGTTTTAGACAAAGGATAATCGATTATTACAGTACAAAATGCAAAGATTAATTAGTTAAGCAGAGTTTAGGCTATTTCTAATATTCCTAAGTCTCTTCTAAGTTCATAGAATCTATCCTTGGGAAGAGGTTTGGTAAATATATCTGCTAACTGATGTTTTGTGTCTATATACTCAATTTGACAATTTCCTTTAAATATATGATCTCTTAAAAAGTGATGCCTAATTTCAATGTGTTTAGTTCTAGAATGCATTATAAGATTCTTTGTGAGATTGATAGCACTTGTATTATCACACATTAAAGGAATATTACTGTAGACCCCAAATCTTGCCTGCCCACAAAATAAGAGCAGAAAACCTCCTATGCGAAGATGGACGAAGCTTAAAAAGCCACTAGGAGAGACTACTAGGCCCCATATTAGAGTAGGAAGGATTTTTTGTACAAAAATAAGGATTTTTGCCTTCAGGAGTCGAGACCTTCGTCTCGCTTTACTTGACAGGCGCAAATCCCTATAAATAGTGAGCGCTCCCCCCTCCATTTCACACAGTTCTTCCACTTTCTCTTCTACACTTTCTCCAAATTCTCCTCCTAGAGTCTCTCCGAAACATTTCTGGAGTTTCTAAGTGTCTAAGAGAGCTTTTTATAGCGTTTTTGAGAGCGATTTCGACGTTGTAAGAGCGAAGGGCTACCAAAACGCACCCTATTTTTCAGGAGAATTAATCAAAAGCTTGCTCCGGAGGTTTCTTCACTCTCTCCCTCTCTTTTACTATCATTTTATTTATATTAAATTGTGGAATAGTTATTAGGGCCATGTAGTCATTATTTTAATTCCGCAAATAAAAAGGATAAAAGCGTCTTTTTGAAAGTTTATCTATAAAATAACTGGCCTGTCGTAGGGAACCCGAAAGGGGCGTCGTAAGGGAACTAACACTTCCAGGACTTAGAAAAGAGACTAATGAGACTAAGGTAGTTAGGTTTGTTAGTGGTCTTACGAAAGATATCTAGGACTTAATAGAATTATACGAATACTCCTCAATTGACAATGTTTTACATCTTTCCCTGAAAATCGAAACTCAAATGAAAAGAAAAGATGGGGCTAAATGGAGTTATTCGCATAATGACTACTACAACTCAAATTGGAAGGACAAGGGTAAGGAAAAGGAAAAACCAGAGAGAAACCCTTCCAAAGGTATCCAAGTGGTGCCCCCTAAGGGAAACTCTTCAATGAACACCACTCCTAACACCTCCGCGCCTCAAATGACTAGTTCCATAAAATGTTTCAAATGTCTTGGGTATGAGCATATTGCTTCAAACTATCCTACTAGAAGGACTATGATTTTGAGCGCAAACAAAGATATTGAGAGTGAACATTCCTCCTCATTTAAAGAGAATTCCTCTGAACACTTTTCCCCAAGCGATCAAGAGATCACACCTTGTGAAGATGATTGTTAATAGTAAGGTGGATGTTGTGTCAAGTTTAGAAGGATCTTGACATTACTCAAAGAGAAACCATTTTTCACACCTGCTACTTTATTAAGGACAAATTGTGTTCACTCATCATCGATGGGGAAAGTTGTGTTAATGTTACTAGCATGAGTGTAGTAGACAAGCTTCATTTGCCATACAAGCTTTCCTGACTTAGTGAGGAAGGTGAGATAAAGGTGAATAAACAAGTCCTCATTAACTTTGTGATTGAGAACTATAAGGATGAGGTTCTTTTTGATGTTGTGCCAATGGAGGCATCCCATATTTTACTTGGTAGGGCGTGGCAATTTGATAAACAAACCTTTCATGACGGCTATACCAACAAATTTTCTTTTAACTTCCAAGGGCGCAAGATCACTTTCAAGCCCCTTTCCCCTCAAGAAGTTAGTAAGGACCAAGAAAAAATGCAAAAGAAGAGAAAAGAAGAAAAATAAAAAAAAGAGAGAAAAAAAAAGAGAAGGGGTCAACTTCCAAGGCGAAGGGCATCATGATCTCCCACAAGGGGATGAAGAAGGTACTTTTAGCTCATAAACCCCTACTCTTAGCATATCCTCCTTGTAGACCCCTAATTTTGCCCGGCCTGCCAATAAAGACCAGAAGACTTTCTCTCTGAAGGTGGGTAAAGCTTCGGTGGACGTCCATCGGCATCAACCGACTTCCGTCTGAAGAAAGGAAAGCTTCCCTGAAGTCCCAGAACACAAAATCCATATGAGATGGTCGTCCCAATTCTCAGATGGTCATCCCAAGCTTTTCAGACCGCGGTCCCTGTTTTCTTGGCCCCAGACGGCCAACTCGAGCTTGCTGGCTAAAAAAGCTATAAATAGGGACCTTAGATGACGTTTTTTCACACACCTCACTCCTCTCTTCTCTCCCTCTTTCAAATGATCTCTCTGATTACCTATAAGGTAACAATCGGTTAAGGAAGTTTCTTCCGGCATTCGATTCTGCTTAAAATTTTTGTAGTGTCGGTCCTGTATTCGGGGAGGAGAGTCTTTGTAGTGCGGGGGATTGCCAAAATGCATCCTCACAGTTGAAGATTTGTAATAAAAAGCTTGCTACGGAGGTTCTTTTCACTTCTCCTCTCTTTTATTGCTTTATTTACTGCTTTATGTATGCAATACAAAATAGAATCATGTAGATAGCCATTTTTTAATATTGTATAATAAAATAGGGTAATAGCGTAATTTCTCTTAACCTTTACTTTATTGCGCCACTCTGGAATTCCTTGCCTCCGTCACTATGGTGGAGATGTCGTCTATGAACCCTAGAGTGCCCCCTACTCAAGCTTTCTCCTATTGGATGGATGGGGCATACCGGACCACCATGCTGGATGACTTCAACGTCATAATGGGTTTCTGCCAGCAAGCAGGTATGTGGACTCCAGAATATAGGTCCGCATATTATGAGAAACCCATTGCTCTCACTACCATCAATATGTGGGAAGCCATCACTGGGACACAAAACCTGCTGTTGCATCTAAATGGCGCAACTTTTCCTCCTCCACTTCGCATATGCCACAAACTACTGGTTGGGACCATACATAGCCAGAAGGAAAGCCAAGGAAAGGTGACGTTGGCTAATCGCTTTATTATCTATTGCATGCATCAAGGGCATTGATGTAACCCAGGCTACACCTTCCTGAAAGCCTTAAAGGATTTTGGAACTCGTGGCTCAGTAGGAGCCATCATGATGGCTCCTTTCCTCACCCCTTTAGCTGAATATTGGGGATGTTCTGACGGAGAAGACATCCCGGCAAGCCTCCAACCAGAACCAATTAATGGGGCAATGCTGGTCGACATGAACATCCTTAGTCGACAAGGATCCGGGTTCGTTTTACTCCCTATGATCTTAATTTCACTAGATATCCATGATTTCAGCATGCCACAGGATATCCCCACGACTTCGGAGTCCCAACAGCAATCATATGATCAAGATTTCACTGACTTATACCGACGTATGCACAACGAGCACACTTACATGGAAGGACAATTCCAGTTCATACGACAACAATTCAGCCAGCTGAATATGAGGCAAGAGAGGACGTACCTCCAAATAGAAAATTTGGTCTAGACCCAGGCAGGGTTCCAACACCGCATACTCCGCCGCATCCCTTCGCCAGCACCATCATCCCACTCCAGCCCAGAAACTGATGACTAGGATGTTTTTAGATATTTTCTGTTAAGCTAAAATGCTTGAATGTACCACCCAAAAACTAAGAAAGAAAAAGGGGAAGCAATAAAAAAAAAGTTGTTATTTTTGTTTACCTTCCAAAAGCCCACGTGTATAAAAAAATATAATAAAATAAAAAGGCACGCGTGATATATTAAAAAGTCAGATTTCAAATAACTCGCGAGAAAAATTAAAATCGTGAAAGAGAAGGCGAAATCAAAACCACTCCAGCAGAATAAAGAGCTTCAAGAAAACCATAGCTCCAATTATTCTCCTTCTACCCCAATAAAAGAAGGTGTATCGAAAAAAAAGGGCCAACAGAAAGGCTCGATGATCTCCAAGCGGATCCTTGCCTACTCCAAAGGCAAAACAAAAATTACTCCACGGCTCAGTATCACCACCACATGAGTCGTCAAACATAATTGTTTTAAGATTCAACCACCATCCTTCCATTCAAGAAAGAGGAAGCCATCAATATAGAAAAGCCAACGGAAAGGCTTGATCATCCCCAAGTGGATCCTTGCCTACTCCAAAGACAAAACAAAAATTACTCCACGATTCAGCTTCATCACCACATGAGTCATCGAGCACATTCATCCAGAATCTACGCTACTTCCCCAAAGGAGAATAAGGACTATACAAAGATCAATCAAAGAAGATATGGAGTCAAAATCTCCATATCCCCAAGGGTTCAAAAAAAAAACCTTTCATTCCCCAATAGAGGCCACAACAGAAAAAAGCCGAATAAAAAATCCCCAAGTAGAGCATCTCAGAAAAATCTACAAAAAGAGGAAAACAAGAAAATTTCCATCCTCCAATTCAATAAGAGCTTCGCAATTTCCATCCTAGTCGTTGCCAACGGCTCTTTTGACCCTTATTCACTTTCATATGCCCGTTGGAGATGCTTGGCTATAAATAGGGCCCTCCATTTCACTTCTACTCACTTATATCTCTTGAAATCAAGCTTTCTTGCCTCATTCTATCAATCTTGCCTTCTTCTCACTTAACTTGTCCTCTTAAATCTTCTTGTTACTCTTCTAATCATTCAATGGCCTCATATTCTCGTGCAAAAATTCCCACTAGAAGAAGATTTGCACCCTCATCTCATCCCCGTCCTAATTCTGTAGAAGGATGGATCTCTGATGCAGAAGACCGATAAGAATTTCTGTCCTATTGGAAGGAACGTGGTATTATTTCTCCTAAGTTCCTTATTGGTGAGCAGTTCATCAATAGGGGATTCAACTTTCCTAATCTCCTTGAAATTCAAGGAGTTCTCCCTTTCATCCAAATGCAAGGTACATATTATCCTGACTTAGTTAGGGTATTTTACTCTAGGTTCAAATTTAGAGATCAAATTGCTACCTCTCTAGTAAAGGGGGTCACAATTATTCTTGATGATGATATTTGGGAAAACGCTGCCCACTTTCCTATTAGAGAAGATGCTATTAACGTGTATGGTGAGTTAGATGATTTTGACAGGATCATGGTGTACCGTTTTTTTTTCTGCGAAACCCCTCCATGGAGATTGGGCGTCTCCTTCTAGCTGGACCTTTGAAGAAGGAGGAACGCATGATTTTACATCTACTTGTCTGGATCCTATGTCCCCGGGCTACGAATCATGCTCAATGTTCTTCAATTGATCTTCGTATTATTCATGCCATAATGAATAATGAGCCTTTAGATTGGGGCGTTCTTGTCACCATGACTATGTTAAAAGCCAAACGCCATCCCACCTTCAAAATTCCATATGCTCTCCTTGTCTCTCGCATCCTTGAATACAAAGGAGTAAATGTTGAAGGTGAACATACAGTACGAACAAATAACTTGAATCGTATGCTAGACAGCACATTGATCCAACTACAAATGGTGCGTGTCAACGATATTTATGTTCACAAGGATGACGTTTCAAACCAAGGTGACGATAATGAAGATTCTGATGAAGATATGCCTCCTGCTGCTGAGCTTCCCTCTGATCAAATCCAAAGTGTTGGAACTTCCTCTACTCATCATGAAACTCGACAATCCATGGAAGACATCTTATCTGATATGAATCAGAGGATGCAGGCATTCTTCACTCTTTCTGGAGTACGGCATGCGGAAATAATTCACCGTATATCTGATGTAGATGATAAAGTGTGCCATTTAGAAAATAAATTTGATGCACACTTTCATAGTGATGATAGTGAAGAATTTTAAATTTGATTGTTATATTGTAATGAATGCTTATTTCTGAAATAAAATGTGGTGTTCTTTTATTGCTTTGATTGAGGGGGAATTATCTCCAAGTTATGCATATTTTGAGGGGGAGCCCTTATGATTGTTATTGAAGCATGCTTTCAATTTTTGATTATAATCAAAATAGGGGGAGAAATATTGAAAGCCTAATATTATTGTTTTTAAATATTATCTGGTATGTTTAATGTGTTTGTTAGTATGACAGATAAAACAGGTTATTACAAGGCTTTAAAAGAAAATTTTGATCATCATCAAAAAGGGGGAGATTGTTGAACATTCAAGGACTTGATGTTAGACTTGATGGACATGAAGCTTGTTGGTTTTGATGATGATTCAAGAACACAAGAACGTAGAGAGTTGAAGACTTGTTTTATAGTGTAATAACTCTGTTGATTAGATTGAGTCTGTAATATTAGAGTTTGAGATAGCCGGTACATAGTCTGCACCTTAGAAGCTTCAAAAAGCTCAATTTTATCAAAGTGCCTCGTCTTTAATCGATTAAATGGTGAAATAATCGATTAAAATAGTGAGAAAAATAATTTTTTGTATCTTCTCACTGGTTTAATCGATTAACACACCTGTTAATCGATTAACAGGTCTTTTAATCGATTAAAACAGAGAGTTTTGGGGTTCTATTGATTTTGGCTCTGTAATAATCAATTAACACTTCATTTAATCGATTATTTCAGTCAGATTTTGATTTTTAACTTCAAATCAACCCTATTTTCGAAAACCCTATTTCCAAGACTCCTAGTTTCGAAAATCCCAATTCCCAAACCCTAATTTCTCTACTTAAGCTTCTCTATGACACTCAGAAAATAAGAACAACCTTTTTCATACAAAAGTTAAGTGTTGTGAGTGCCAGAAAACTGTTTGTTGCAAGAAAAAGGGGCTTTTGGAACCTGGTGTGGGCTAGAAGCGATAAGAATCACTAAGTGGAGTTCTTAGTGGATTGTGTGTTGTGCCGTCTCTAGGGAAAGTTGTTCTTCATCTCTTGTGGATTTCAAGAGAGGTGTTTTCTTTACTTTATCTTTTCCATTGTAATCTGTTTGTAACAACTGTGATTATAGTGACAGCGTTAATCCTCTGTTTGAGTGATTAGCAACTGGACGTAGGGTCTTTTGATCCGAACCAGTATAAATCTCCTGTGTAAGATTCTATCTCTACTCTATTTATATTTACACAGTTTTAAATCGGTAAAATTTGGGGAAATTTTTGAAAACCTAATTTTTGTTAAGAAACCAATTCAACCCCCCCCTCTTGGTTTTTGTCCGACCACGCGAACATTTTGCTGCGCGATTCTAACACATAGCTTTGAGGTGAAAGAGGCAGCTGATATGTTCCTTGTTGAGAATATTCGTTTCCCTCCGAAGTTCAAGGTTCCAGACTTCCCGAAGTACATGGGAATGACTTTCCCCAGGAGTCATCTCACTATGTACTGCCGCAAGATGGCTCCCCACGTTGACAATGAAGAACTCCTAATACACTACTTTCAGGAGAGCCTGGCTGATTCAGCTCTGAATTGGTACATACAATTAGAGAAGGGGCGAGTTCAGAACTGGAAGCAGCTGGCAGACGCCTTTCTTCACTACTATAAGTACAACATCGATCTGACCCCCAATAGGCCAAATCTCCAAACACTGAGCAAGAGAAGCGACGGATCCTTTAAAGCGTATGCCCAGCGATGGAGGGAACTGGCCGCCCAAGTGGAGCCTCCGCTATCGGACAAGGAGACCGTGTCTATGTTCATCAACTCGTTGACTGGACCCTATTACGACAAAATCATAGGGAACACGTCAACCCTCTTTGCAGACGTGGTCACCATAGGCGAGAGGGTGGAGCAGGGATTAAAGAGTTGAAGGATAGCGCAACCTTCCTCCTCCAACGCATCATTCAAGAAAACTCTGGGTAGGAAGAAAGAAGAGAGCGTAAACGCCATCAACCTCAGCACTCCTTCTTCTTCTTCGAAGCCAGCCAGGCAATCCCAGAGGCAAGAAAAGAAGCTCACTCCCATTCCAACCTCTTATGGGAGTTTACTGCCCAAACTGGTGGAGGCCAAGCTCCTGGCATACGTCCCACCAAGAAAGGTAGACCCACCTTACCCTAAGTGGTATAAGCCCAATGAGAAATGCGCTTACCACTCAGGCGCTCCCGGGCACTCGGTAGAGAATTGTCGGGCCTTAAAATATAAGGTCCAAGATTTAATAGATGCTGGATAGGTCACCTTTGATGCTCCAGCCCCCAGCATAGAAGTCAAGCCTCTGTCGCAACCAGAGTGATAGGGTTGGATAGGAAGGACCAGCTATTAGGGTTATGTCTTCTTTTTTTTCTTTAAAAGCTTTCTTTGTATTTCTTGCGGTCCCAGCCCGTGGCCGTGAGATCATCGACTAAAAGGGCATTTTGTACCTCTTCCTTTATTTCAATACATGAGGCATTTTTCATCCATATTCACATTTATTCTTTTCCCTCTTCTATTTATTATTCTTTCATAATAACTGAATAATAAAATCTATACCTAAAACAAAACCCTTAAAACGATCATGTCTGTGATTGATGAATCTCTGTGAAATCAGGAAGCCGAAGGCGAATGGGTCGAATCCGACAGTGAGCAGGAGACCATTTCTCCGAACATGCAAAGATTGCTGGAAAGAGAATCTCGCTCCATACACCCTTATCAGGAAGAGACAGAGACGGTCAATTTGGGACAAAAGGACGATAAGAAGGAAGTGAGCATCGACACCCAAATCGATAGTGACATCAGGGAAGGGTTAATTCGGTTATTGGAAGAATATGCAGACGTATTCGCTTGGTCTTACCATGACATGCCTAGACCCAAAGAAAGCATAGTGGAGCATAAACTACCATTGAAAGAGGGTTTCCGGCCAATAAAGCAAAAGCTAAGAAGGATGAAACTCGATTGGTCCTTGAAAATTAAGGAGGAAGTACAGAAACAGCTAGACGCTAATTTCCTGATTGTGTCCAAATACCCTGAATGGCTGGCAAAGATCGTGTCAGTCATGAAAAAGAATGGGAAAATCAGAGTGTGTGTAGATTACAGGGATCTTAACCGAGCAAGTCCAAAGGACGATTTCCCCTACCACACATTGACATGTTGGTGGATCACACCGCCACGAACACACTTTATTCCTTCATGGATGGATATGCAGGGTATAATCAGATTAAGATAGTCGTCGAAGATAGAGAAAAAACTTCCTTCATCACACCGTGGGGAACATTCTGTTACAGAGTCATGCCTTTTGGACTCAAGAACACAGGGGCTACCTATCAAAGAGCCATGGTAACATTATTCCACGACATGATCCACAAAGAAATTGAAGTTTATGTGGATGACATGATTACCAAATCCAAGAATGAAATGGACCACATCCTCTATTTGAGGAAATTATTCGATCGACTTCGGAAATATCAACTGAAGCTAAACCCGGCCAAGTGTACATTTGGAGTACGGTCAGGTAAACTACTTGGATTTATCGTCAGCAAAAAGGGAATAGAGGTAGACCCCGACAAAACAAAAGCAATTTTAGAAATGCCCCCACCGGAAACTAAAAAGGAGATCAGAGGATTTCTTGGTCGGATTAACTACATTGCAAGGTTCATCGCACAACTCACAGACAAATGCACACCCATTTTCAAACTGTTGCGCAAGAACCAACCAACAGTTTGGAATGAAGATTGTCAACAAGCTTTTGAGAAAATTAAGTTGTGCTTAACCAATCAACTGGTATTGGTGCCTCCCGTTGAAGGAAAACCTCTGATTCTTTATCTATCAGTACTCGATGAATCTATGGGATGTGTGCTCGGTCAACAAGATGATACGGGGAAGAAAGAACAAGCCATATACTACCTCAGCAAAAAGTTCCTAGACTATGAGACTCGTTATACACCACTTGAAAAAACTTGTTGTGCATTGGTGTGGGCAACTCAACGTCTCAGGCAGTATATGATTAGGCATACAACCTTGTTGGTTTCCAAAATGGATCCAATCAAGTACTTGTTTGAAAAACCCGTCCTGACTGGAAGAATAACTAGGTGGCAAGTACTCCTTTCAAAATTTGACATCATCTATGTCACCCAAAAAGCTATCAAAGGTAGTCCCCTAACAGACTACCTAGCACACAGATCAATGAATGAATATCAATCCCTACAAGACGATTTTCCAGATGAACACATCATGCATATCCAACATGATGTACCCGAAGACGATGCATGGACTATGTTCTTTGACGGAGCCTCGAACATGCTTGGACATGGGATAGGAGCTGTTTTAATCTCCCCCGAAATGAAGTACATCCCGGTGACAGCCAGGTTAAATTTCAACTGCACCAATAACATGGCTGAATATGAAGCCTGCGCCCTAAGATTCCAAGCAGCTCTAGATCATGGGGTGACCAAGCTCAAAGTTTTCGGTGACTCATCCCTTGTCATCTATCAACTGAAGGGGGAATGGGAAACCAGAAATTCTAAATTATTTCCATATCTAGAGTACATCCGAAATATGGTTTCAAGGATGGAAGACGTCACTTTCGAGTACATCCCTCGGGAAGACAATCAGTTCGCAGATGCCCTTGCTACTTTGTCATCCATGTTCACCTTAGATCAAGAACGAGAGATACCGATCATCCAAATAAGGTTGCATGATAAACAAGCTTTTTGTAGGGCAGTAACTAGCGAGGAAGACAAATCCCCTTGGTATCATGACATCAAGCGATACCTCACGAAGGGTGAGTATCCCGAGGGAATTAATGATAACGACAAAAGGACCATTCAGAAGAGAGCTATAGGGTTCACGCTGATTGGAGGAACCCTTTATAAGAAAAATTTTGACTCCAGCCTGCTGAGGTGTGTAGACCGCGAAGAGGCTCAAACCCTGATTAAGGAAATTCATGAAGGAGCCTTCGGAACCCACATGCCAGGGCATGTCATGGCAAAAAAGATCCTAAGGACAGGATACTTCTGGTCCACAATGGAAGGTGATTGTCATCAATACGCCAAGCAATGTCACAAATGCCAGGTCCACGCTGACAATGTTCATGTCCCACCGGCACCCCTCAATGTCCTGGCTACACCATGGCCTTTTTCCATGTGGGGCATGGATGTTATTGGACCCATCGAACCCAAAGCATCCAGTGGCCATCGCTTCATCCTGGTGGCCATCGACTACTTTACCAAATGGGTAGAAGCAGCATCCTACACACATGTGACCAAGAAAGTAGTGACCACCTTCGTCAAGAAAAATATCCTGTGTCGGTATGGCATCCCCCATCGTCTCATTACTGACAATGGGACCAATCTGAACAATAAGATGATGGAGGAATTATGCCAGGACTTTAAAATTCAACATCACAATTCCTCTCCATACCGACCCAAGATGAACGGTGCAGTAGAAGTGGCCAACAAGAACATCAAGAAAATCATCCAAAAGATGGTAATAACATATAGAGATTGGCACGAAATGTTACCCTTTGCCCTACACGGATACCAAACTTCCGTACGGACCTCCACAGGAGCCACTCCGTTTTCCCTTGTGTATGGCATGGAAGCCGTATTACCAATGGAAGTTGAAATACCCTCCTTGCGAGTTATCATGGAAGCAAAGTTGACAGAAGCAGAATGGGTCCAAAATTGGTACGATCAATTGAACCTCATTGAAGAGAAACGATTGGACGCCATATGTCACGGACAAGCCTACCAAAAGAAAATCAAAAGGGCTTACGACAAAAAGGTCAAACCCCACATTTATCACGAGGGGGATCTAGTAGTAAAGAAACTGCTTCCCGCCCAGAAGAACAGAATCGGAAAATGGGCGGCAAATTATGAGGGACCTTTTGTGGTCAAGCGAGCATTCTCAGGAGGAGCTCTTATCCTCACCAACATGGATGGAGAAGAACTGCGACACCCAGTCAATTCAGATGCGGTGAAGAAGTATCACGCTTGAAGGCATTGCTCATGATCCGCCAGGATGAAAATCCGCAAAAAGGCGTCATGGGCAAAAGTTAGGATCCGCACACCTCGCTAGGACACGTCCTAGGCAAAACTTAGAGTCTTCAAAAAAATAAAATAAAAATAAAATAAAATAAAAATAAAAAGAGCAATGGGTACCTTAGTTGAAAACCGCAAGGCGACTAAGGCAACTTCCTTCTAGAAGCAGGCAACCTCTGCATTGTCTTCACTCTGGGCTCGAGCATCTCGACTAAGGTAACTAGGAGAACTAGGGGGGCAGATATCAGAGGCATGATTGTTATAGCTTATATAGTGTAGCCAACCTTGGCCAACCATGCTTCTAAATCCCTTTGTAAAATCCATCTGTAAGAAATAAACTATTTGTTCATATCAATAAAGTTGTCTTTCATTTCTTTTCTCTTGACCAAATTATGAAAATGCCTCTATGTTGAATAAATCATAATCATGCAATACAAGAAAGCATAAGAAAAGAAAAAGAGTCAAAACCCGCTGAGATATCCTAGGAAAAATTAAGGCAGCCCGCTAGATCGAAAACCCCAAAAAGGCGGTCTAGGCAAAAGATAGGGCTTAATAAAAAGAAGATGAATGAAAGAAGAGCCCATCAGCATAATCACGAAGGTCTAGCAGGAAATGGCAATCACTTTCTAGATGCATTAAATAAAAATAAACTGCATTTAAAAGCATTCACACAAGTAATTGCACAAAGCGACTTTGTCAAAAAAAAAATAACCACCTCAGATAAATGACCAAAAAATGAAAATCATTCATGCATGAAAGGACGCTAGCTTCGTGTTTGTGTTTGAGAACAAGAAGCAACCCAAAACAAGTCTCCAAGTGAGGTTCTACCCCCAAGCGGATCCGCCTACTCAAAGGCAAAACAACGCAAACCAAAGGTCTGCACTTCCGATGAAGTATCTGCCTACCCATAGGCATTACCAATAAAAGGCCAAACTCCCAATGGATTCCTGCCTACCTGAGAGGCATTCATCAAGAATCCCCAGTAATCAAGAAGCTGGACGACTAAAGAAAAAGCCAAAAGCGAAGAATCCCTGGCATACCGGACGACTACACAAAATTCAAGAACAATTACTCCCCATGAAACCGGCGCATGATCGGAAACAGTAAGCCGCCACCACCACTTCGGGAAAGGGAAACACCTGAAGACAAACTCTTCAGGAAAGGGAAAGACCTGAAGACGAAAACCTGCACACAGGCAAAACCGGCGCATGATCAAAAATAGTAAGCCGCCACCACCTCTTCAGGAAAGGGAAAGACCTGAAGACGAAGACCTGCACACAGGCAAAACCGGCGCATGATCGGAAATAGTAAGCCGCCATCACCACTTTGGGAAAGGGAAAGACCTGAAGACGAAGACCTGCACACCGGCAAAGCCGGCGCATGACCAGAAGCAGTAAGTCGCCACCACAGCCAAAGGGTCAGCTACCGCGTCAAAGGAGCATCCTGAGGCATCTAACCTGATGGGGGTTCATACTCATCAACCGAGGGGTCAGCTACCGCATCGAAGGAGCATCCCGAAATTCTCTACGTGTCAGCCGAAGGGTCAGCTACCGCACCGAAGGAGCATCCTGATGCCTCACAACATATCGTCCGAACGGTCAGCCTCCACAGCAAGAGGAGCATCCAGAAGACAACCGGGCAAGAGGGTTAACTCCTTCACCCACCAATTGACCTCATGGTATGTTAACCCATGGTCAATTGGTCGGATAAAGGGGGGGCAGCTGTAGACCCCAAATCTTGCCCAGCCCCCTAATAAAGCCGATGATCGCCCGTTTTGAAGATGGTTAAGACTTTATCAAGTCCCTAGTAGCTTGTTCTAGGTTCCATTTAGGATAGGAAGGGTTTTTAGAGGCATTAAAAAATCGGGAAATCCACCGGAGACAGCAGATGGCCATCCAGAACAGGCGGATGGCCGTCCAGAACAGGCAGATGGCCGTCCAGGACAAGCAGATGGCCGTCCATGGCAACTTTAAGGCCATGGATGACCGTCCACTTAGTTTGGAAGGCCGTCCATGGCCAAAAGTTGCCATTGACGGCCGTCGACACTGCATGGACGGCCGTCCATGGCCACTTTTTGCCATGGACGGCCGTCCGCTTTGTCCAGATGGTCGTCGACCTTTTCCAGGCCCAAATCCCTATAAATAGGAGCCTCATTTCTCCATTTTTTCACACCTTTTCCACTCCTCCACTCTCTTGGAAGCCTTTGGCACTCGAGAGTGACCCTGACCATTATTCCAGGGTTTGAGGGAGCTTTCGATTTCTGTTAAAGTTGAAATTGGTAAAGGAAGTCTCTTTTTGAGGCATCCGGCCCTCGGTAGAGTGACTTTTCTTTATTTTGCGGGAGGAGCGTGCTTGTAGAGTGCGGGGACTACCAAAAAGCGTCATCACGTTTTAGAAGAGTTAATATAAAGCTCGCTTCGGAGGTTCCTTCTCTATTCTCTGTCTTTTTTATTGCTTTCTTTATCGCTTTCTGTCGCCGCCGTCCATTCCGACGTCCAGGGACATCTCGAACGTTTATGCGAGCGGTCGCGAAAAGATGGTTTAGACTCGCGTTTTTGTTTAAAATATGTTCATTGCTTCCGAGGTGCTCAACAACTGAACTATCCTCTAATAAAAGCAAGGTTTTCAAAAAGGGGTTCTTATGGAGTCGCCACCAATGTTTTGACCATAATCATTGGAAAAGGATAAAAAGGCGTTGATTTTAATAAAAACCAAACTTGGCCATTATAACCAGAGTTAGGTAAGGGAGTTAGTTACATGTGGGGAAGGTGTTAGCACCCCACAACGCCCATTTCGGGTTCCCTATGACAGATTAATTTATTTAAGTAAAGATTACGAGAAATTACGCGATTACCCTATTTTATTGCATAATGTTAAAAATGGCTATCTACATGACTTTATTTCATATTGCATACATAAAGCAATAAATAAAACAGTAAAAGAGAAGAGAATTGAACAGAACCTCCGTAGCAAGCTTTGTATTGCGAATCTTTAATCGTGAGGATGCGTTTTGGCAATCCTTCGCTCTACAAAGACTCTCCTCTCCGAATAAACACTGACTCTACTAAATTTTACAGAAGAATCGAATGCTGGAATATGATTCCTTAACTGATTGTTACCTTATCAAGGCAATCAAAGAGTTCATTCAAAGGAGGAAGAGAAAAGACAAGCATTGGGAGTTGTCTGGTGTGTGAAACAGTGGCAAATGAGCCTCCTATTTATAGTTTTTCGCAGCCTGACCATTTGAGATGCCCCTCTGGGTTGGGACGGCCGTCTGGGTTGGGACGGTCGTCCCAACCGAACTTTTTACACATGCTGGGACCCCCTGAAGAGTGGGACTGGCAGTCTCACTTGGGACGGCCGTCCCACTTGGCCAGGGTAGCTTGGGACGGGCGTCTCGACTTTGGGACGGTGGTCTCAACCTGTTTTGGCTAGTTTTTGTGTTATGGGACCCCTGGGAAGCTTTCCTTTCTTTATTCGGACGTCGGTTGATGCCGATGAACGCCCGTTAAAGCTTTATCTTCATATAGGAAGTCTTCTTGGCCTTTATTGAGATGTCAGGCTAGCTTTGTCTTTGTTGTAGGAAGTCTCTTTAGCCTTTATTGAGAGACCGGGCAAAATTAGGGGTCTACAGCTGCCCCCCCTTCACCTGCCTACCTAATTTGTTGGCTTAATATGCCGACAAAATTAGATGGTAAGGGAAGGAGTTAACCCTTTTGCCCGGTTATCCTTCAGATGCTTCTTTGCTGATCCTCCGGATGATAAATATTTTTGATAGGTACCAACCCCTATCTGGTTTGAGCCTTACTTTATAAGGCTCTGGTGAGTACTTACCCTCACCCGGTACGAGTCTGTATTTCACTAGACTCTTGTGGGTACCTACCCCCACTAGGTATGAACCTTGTTTTTGCAAGGCTTTGGTGAGTACCTACCCTCACCCGGTACGAGTTCGCATTTTGCTAAACTCTTGTGGGTACTTACTTCCGAGGTGCTCAACACTTGAACTATACTCTAATAGAAGCAAGGTATTTGCAACCCATTTTTGTAATGCTTAGGTGAGTATTTTACTCCACCTAATGCATTCTGCTAAGTTTTGATGAGTACCTACCCTCATCCGGTATAAACCTTATTTTATAAGGCTCTGGTGGGTACCTACCCCCACCTGGTACGAATCTTCATTTTTGCTAGATTCTGATGAGTACCTACCCTCATATGGTATAAACCTTATTTTGTAAGGCTCTGGTGGGTACCTACCCCCACCCGGTACGAATCTGCATTTTGCTAGATTCTGATGAGTATCTACCCTCATCTGGTATAAACCTTATTTTGTAAGGCTCTGGTGAATACCTACCCCCACCTGGTACGAATCTGCATTTTAGCTAGATTCTGATGAGTACCTACCCTCATCCGGTATAAACCTTATTTTATAAGGCTCTGGTGGGTACCTACCCCCACCTGGTACGAATCTGCATTTTTGCTAGATTCTGATGAGTACCTACCCTCATCCGGTATAAACCTTATTTTATAAGGTGCTGGTGGGTATCTACCCCCACCCGGTACGAACCCCGTTCTGCAAGGCTCTGATGGGTACCTACCCCCACCTAGTACGAACCCCGTTCTGCAAGGCTCTAATGGGTACCTACCCCCACCTGGTACGAACCCCGTTCTGTAAGGCTCTGATGGGTACCTACCCCCACCCGGTACGAACCTCGTTCTGCAAGGCTCTGATGGGTACCTACCCCCACCCGGTACGAACCCCATTCTGCAAGGCTCTGATGGGTACCTACCCCCACCTGGTACGAACCCCATTCTGCAAGGCTCTGATGGGTACCTACCCCCACCCGGTACGAACCCCATTCTGCAAGGCTCTTGTGGGTACCTACCCCCACCTGGTACGAACCCCGTTCTGCAAGGCTCTGATGGGTACCTACCCCCACCCGGTACGAACCCCGTTCTGCAAGGCTCTTGTGGGTACCTACCCCCACCTAGTACGAACCCTGTTCTCCAAGGCTCTAATGGGTACCTACCCCCACCCGGTACGAACCCCGTTCTGCAAGGCTCTTGTGGGTACCTACCCCCACCTGGTATGAACCCCGTTCTACAAGGTTCTGATGGGTACCTACCCCCACCCAGTACGAACCCCGTTCTGCAAGGCTCTTGTGGGTACCTACCCCCACCTGGTACGAACCCCGTTCTGCAAGGCTCTGATGGGTACCTACCCCCACCCGGTACGAACCCCGTTCTGCAAGGCTCTGATGGGTACCTACCCCCACCCGGTACGAACCCCGTTCTGCAAGGCTCTGATGGGTACCTACCCCCACCTGGTACGAACCCCGTTCTGCAAGGTTCTGAGCAAGCCCCGTTCTGCAAGGCTCTTAGGATGACTTTTTTGATAGTCAATCCTGTGGTCATCTGATTTTGGAGATGTGTTGGCAACTTATTGTTTCTGTTCATGCACCCATTTCGTTGGGAATATTTGATTTGACTTTTCTGTTTTAGTCATCCGGTTTTATCGGGGATTCTTTGTTTTTGGCTTTTCTTGTTTAGCCATCCGACTTTGCCGAAGATTCTTTTGCTGGTTGCCTCTTATTTGGATGGGAATCCACTGGGGATTTGTTTGATTTTTGTTGGTTGTGCCTCTTGATTAGGCAGATGCTTCAATAGTGGTGAAGGCTTTATACTTGTTGTTTTTCGCCTTTGAATAGGCTGATGTTCTGCTTGAGGATATTTGTTCTTGATAATACCTCTGAGTAGGCAGATGCTTTTTTTTGAAAGCTTTGTGCTTGTATTGCCTCTTGCATAGGTTGATTTCCCGTTTCTTGGGGATATCGGCTCTTTGCTTACCTCTGAGTAGGCATAGGCATTCTTGGGAGTGAAGGTTTTGCCTTTCACTGAGGATATTCATATTAGGTGTTATAGGCGATTAACTCCCTGAGGATATGAATTTGTATTTTGCCTTTTGCTGGTAGGCCCGCTGGGGATTTTTCTTCTTTTTGGTGATCCACCAGGGATTTGGTTGTTTTCTGGGGATCTATTTTGAATTGCCCCCTAGGGAAGGATGGAGTTTTTGACTCCTTTGTTTTGAGCTGGCTTTGCCTATGCTCTTATTCCTGCTGGGGAATGTTTTTTTATCTTTTTCTCACAATTTGAATTTCTTTTTCGCGAATTGGTTTTTACATATGTGCGCCTTTTTATGCACATTGGCTTTTTCTTTGGATGAAAAGATATCTTTTTTCTCTTTTCTTTTTGGTGATCCCTGGGGAATTTTTCTTTTCTTGGGGGATCTAATCCTTGATTTGATTTTTTTATGATGGAGTCTTGGCTCCTGACTTTTGTGAAGCTCTTTATTGAGCGTAATGAAGAAATTTTCTTCTTTTCTCTTTTTTTGGGATTCACCGAGGAGTCTGTCGGTTTCCTGGGGATCCAAATTTGATGATGGAGTCCTGGCTCCTGGCTTTGTGAAGCTCTTATTTGAGCTGGAAGATGGAAAAAAAATTTGTTTTCCTCTTTTTGTCTTTTTGTAGACTTTTCTTGATATATTCTTCTTGGAGATTTTTTATTTGGCCTTTTTCGTTGTGGCCTCTATTGGGGAATGAAAGTTTTTCTTTTCTTTCTTTTTGTTGCCTCCTGGTGATATGGAGGATTTGACTTCGTATTTTCTTTGATGAACTCTTGTGTAGTTCTTATTCTCCTTTGGGGAAGTGGCGGAGATTCTGGATGAGTTTGCTTGATGACTCATGTGACGATGAAGCTGAGTCGTGAGGTAATCTTTTTGTCTTGCCTTTGGAGTAAGCAAGGATCTGCTTGGGGATGATCAAGCCTTTCCATTGGCCTTTTTTCTTTGGTACACCTTCTTTTATTGGGATAGAAGATTAGAGCTAGTTTCCTTGAAGCTCTTTATTCTGCTGAAATGGTTTTGATTTCGCCTTTTTCTTTCGCGATTTTGATCTTTATCGCGAGTTATTTGAAATTTGGCTTTTTAAGATGTCACATGTGCCTTTTATTTTATAATTTTTGTACACGTGGGCTTTTGAAATGTAAATAGAAATAACAATGTTTATTTATTACTTCTCTTTTTTGTGATACATTTAAACATTTTCAAGCTACTAGAAAATATTTAAAAGGAAACTATCTCCTAATCATCTGCCTCTGGACTGGAATGGGCAGATGGTGCTGGTGAAGGGATGTGGCGGAGCAGGCGGCGCTGGAACCTTGCCTGGGTCTGGACCAGATTCTCTATCTGTCGGTCCGTCTTGTCTTACCTCAAGGTCAGCTGACTGAACTGCTGCCGTATGAACTGGAACTCTCCTTCCATATAGGCGTGCTCGTCATCTATCCGTCGGTACAAGCCAGCGAAGTCTGGATCATATGACTGCTACTGCGATTCTGAAGTCGCAAGGATGTCCTGTGGCATGTCGAAATCGCGCATATCCAACGAAATCGAGATTATGGGGTTTAAGATAAACCCTGATCCCTGTCGGCTAAGGATGTTCATATGAACCAGCATTCCTCCGCTAATCGGCTCTGGCTGGAGGCTAGCTGGGAGGTCTTCCCCATCAGTGCATCCCCAATATTCAGCTAAAGGGGTGAGGAAGGGAGCTACCATGATGGCTCTTGCTGAGCCGCGGGTTCCGTAATCTTTTACGGCTTTGAGGAAGGCGTATCCTGGGTTGCATCGCAACCTTTGATGCATACAGTAAACAATGAAAAGGTCAGCCAGCGTTACCTTCCCTTGGCTCTCCTTTCGGTTGTGTATAGTCCTAGCTAGCAATTTATGGCATATGCGGAGCGGAGGAGAGAAAGTTGCGCCCTTCAGGTTTGACGGCAGAGTGTGAGCTCCAGTGATTTCTCTCCACATGCTAGTGGTGGTGAGAGCAGCAGGTTTTTCCAGATATGCAGACTGATATTTTGGTGTTCTTGTATCTGCTCGTTGGTAGAAACCCATTATGACATTAAAGTCATCCAGAACAGTGGTCCGATAGGCTCCATCCATCCACTAGGAGACAACTTGAGTCGGTGGCACTCCGGGAATTGTGGATGGCATTTCCACCATGTTGACAGAGGCAAGAAATTCCAGTGTAGCAGTGCGGTGGATCCGAGTCGGTGGCTCACGAAGCAGAAAGTCCCATCCTATGTTGTGGATGAACCTTCTGACATCTTGTTCCCAGCCAAATGTAGCTAGGATTTCAAAATCCAACCGCAGTGTGGAATGCCAGGAAAATTGCTGGATATTTGTCAGTCGCTGTTGATGTGATTCTGCTAGTAGAGCGCTAGTAGTAGGAGTTCCTCTAGCAGGGATTCTAGTGCGTTTTCTCCTAGATGAGGCTTCTCCATGCTCCATTGTATGTAGTACTCACTTAAGAATGCTAGAAATGTGTAAAAAAGGGAAGAGAAGCAAGGTAGAATGCTTGGAATGGGGTACCAAAGGCCAAATCCGCGCACAACACATATAGGGGACGCTAGGAAGTTTGGGACGGCCGTCCCAATTGAAATTTTTACACATGGCTCATCATTTGAAAAGTTAGACGCCCGTCCCACCTGGGACGCACGTCTCAACTGAAAATGGGGACTTGGGACGGCCGTCTCGACTTTGGGACGGCCGTCTCGAGCTTCTTATGTTGATTTTTGATTTTTTTGTTGAAAAAAGGATAGGACTCCATTCATTGATGTTTTAATGCATGTAATGTTTCATGATATGCGTCCTATAATCTATTTCAGTTAATATTTCGAAAGTTTTAACTGATGTGCTTTGACTTCGAGCGCATTCTTGGTGTTGTACCTTTCTGTCATCATGTTTCTTTTTATTAACAATCTTGGTTGTACCTAGTTTGTCGTCTTAGACTTTTTCTTGCTATAGCCGAAGAGCAATCTGTTGTTCATAGGGTAACTGCCATATCAATGCCCCCCTTCCTTTCCTTAGGGATTTCAACCTTCCTATTGATCACTATATTTCCACATTCCCCTTATTACTTGAATGCTTTATAGTGAAATGGTCAAGAGAAGAGAAAGAAAAGGATTTACAACAAGGGTTTGTGTTTTAGAGGGATATTTTTCGTAATAGAGGTTTCTGTAAGAATGGCTAGCCAGGGTTGGTTTGTGTTTAGGCTAGTTTAGGTAAACGTTTCGTTCTTTATGATGTGGCGTCTTTATTTTATTAACTTGTGGCGCCTTTTTGTGATTGATTAGCTTTCCTAGTCCGCCCTTTCGGGTTTTCAGCCTAGGATGTTATGCTTATGTCCTAACTTTTGTCTAGGTTTCCCTTTTTATTTATTTTTTAGGAATACCTAGTGGAATTTTTGTAACCCTAACTTTTGCCTAGGCTACCCTTTATTATTGTTCGGGTCTCCTGCCGGGTTTACCCTAACTTTTGCGCAGCCCCCTTTTGTGGGTTTCCTGCCGGGTATTTTGCCCTTTTATTTTCTTGTCTTGGCCTTTGGCCTTGACGGGCTCTCCTTTTTGTGTATATATATCTTTTTTTTCATAACATTGTTGAAACTTGATTTTATCGAGATAATTTTTATCCGTGTTTCTAGTTAATCAATCATATTTGACTTTGCTTTATGACGCTTTGATTGTTTTGATGCATTTGGAACAAAATGTCTATCTAAACCTTATTTATTAAAAATGGGGTATAGACATATTTAGCAAGAAAAGAAGCAGATAGTAAGAATAACATTCTTTTGTAATTTTGGGGAAATGTGTGCCCTAAAAATGCTCGAGGTCTGGGCATACCCCGAGGAGTGATCTCTAATAGTCACTAGGTTTACATCCCTTAGAATTGGAAGAAAGACACCTAATGACTAACGCTACCCTTTGCGCTAATATCCCTCCTTTTCAGAATATCGTCTTTGAGGGATAAGACTTCCCTGTTTTCCGTATGGTTTGATCTTTCGTGGGGTGGTACCCTAAACCATATTTTAAAGGATTATCTTTGAAATCCGGTGACTCTTTTATTCCTTGAGTATTCTTTCCGAGCCCCTGTCCTGGGCGATATCCATATCTTTTCATCATATGGGCCACCTTTGTATTACTGGGAAGTCTTTCTATGTTGGCAATTTCGAGCGCTTGAAAAGATGTTTCAAGAGCCTCTTCAGCCGCATCCACATATGGTTGGACAGATGGTTTGCTAATTAGAAAGTCTTCTTCAGCTTGAACTATGACGAGTTTTTCATTTGTCACAAACTTGACTTTCTGATGGAGCGTTGAAGGTATTGCCTTAGTGTAGACCCCAAATCTTGCCCCGCCTCCAAATAAAGTCAGAAGACCCCCTATTTGAAGACGGTCGAAGCCTAACAAGCCACTAGGAGAGACTATTAGGCCCCCGTACTAAGATAGGAGGGTTTTTTGGCCCGAAAAATAAAGCTTCTCGCCATGAAGGGACGAGACCGCTTTGTCTTATGTACTGGAGTAACTCATCTGTCTCCTCCTTGGATTCTTTTTCCTCTTCGGCCTTATCTTTTGCCTTATCTTTAGGAATGTTATCTTGTAATTCCTTGGGGGAATATATTCTTCTGCTTCTCATCATGCCCCCAATACCGGCTATGTTGGAGATATCTTGTGATGATTCTTCTGAATATCTCCAAGGTACAGCTTTATTTGATGAATAAGGGAAAGGACGAGGCATGAATAAACGTACAGGCGTTATTGCCTCTTCCCTTTTATCGATTGGAATAACCAACGGTGCTTGTTTATTATCATCTTTGTGTCTATCGACCGTTGTAGAGATTTTGATGACGAAAGGCTTCTTTTCCATTTATTCTGATTTGTGGAAAGCACATCAATTAATCCTTCCTTTTTATTATCTTTGTTATTAAAATGAGGAGGGATGTATGAATGTATGCAACTTATGAATGCAATAGACAGTTTAAGGAAAAAAAATCTTTTTATTTCAACTAGAAAGTGTTTATCCTTCTATACAATGCTTTGAAGCAAGTGTTGACAAAAACGGAGAAGCTTGAAGAATCCTATGGGTAAATTAGGCTTTCTTCGTAATTCATCTTCAGCTGTTCTCACATGATTTCTGAGCGTCTTGATTTGCTCATGTACTGCCTGACTCATATCTTCACTATATCGACGAGCCTCTTTTATCTTTTCTTCTTTATGAACGATCAAGGCATGTTGTTGGTCAGACTTCTCTATTACTTGGTCTCTTTCACGAAGTAATTGACCATACTGAGCTAAAAGTTATGGGAGTAATGGCATAGACTCAGCCCTCTGAGCTCTTCTTGAGTTGGCACGGTCTGGGTTCTCATGAGTTGTCTCATAGCTATCTTAGGAGAGTAAGCTATACAACCCCTGAGGCCTAGTAGTGGTTGTTAGGAACAAGACAATAATAAAGGAAAGAATAAAGGAGAGACAAATAAACGACACAAGAATTTTAACGTGGTTCGGCTAAAATATGTATGCCTACGTCCACGACTACACTAGGAAGTATTTTTATTTGTGTGTGTATCTCAAACTTTACATAGGGTTGCTTATATAACAAAATAGAGAACCTCATCTCACAATCCTAATCGATGTGGGACTAAATCAAGCACCATAATACTAACAATTCTCCCACTTGGAGTTTGATTTACGTTACCACCTAGTGTAGTGCCTTCATCATCAATTTGCTCGAAGGCCAGTTGAGGCAATGCAAAGCCTCAACTTAGTTGTTGTAACAGTCTTGGTCAACATATCAGCGGATTCTCTGCACCTGGAATCTTCAACAAACTCAAGTCTCCATCATTTATCAGGTTTCGATAAAATGATACTTCAATTCAATGTGCTTACATCTCGGAATGAAGGGTTGGATTTTTAGCAAGACAAATAGCACTTTGATTGTCACTAAACAACGGAGAACCATCTTGTTCTCTTCCTAATTCTTTTAGAAGGTTCTTCAACCATATCATCTCCTTCAGCTGCTTCTGAGATAGCTACATACTCGCTTCAGTGGTTGAGAGAGAGACCCTTCCTTGAAGTTTAGACTTCCAACCGATAGCTGTACCACCCAATGTAAAAATATAACCTTGTTGTGCTCTTTCTACCGTCAAGATCACCTCCCAAGTCCGCATCGAGAAAACCCCTGTAAAATGAGATTACTTCTCTTGAAAGACAAATGCATCTTTGAAGTGCCTTTCAAATATCTGAATATCCACTTCACTCCTTCCCAATGCTCCTTTCCGGGATTTGATAGAAATCTGCTCACAACTCCCACTTGCATGTGCTATGTCTGGTCCGGTGCAAACCATAGCATACATCAAGCTTCCTACTGCGAGATGCATATGGCACTTTAGACATGTGACTTTCTTCTTCTTCTGTTTGAGAAGATTGCCTCTTTGAAAACTTTAAGTGAGTTCCCAAAGGTGTATTCCTGGTTTTAGCATTCCCAACATTGAATCTGCTAAGCAATTTTTCTATATATTTTTCTTGAGATAAGTTCAAAATACCTTTATCTCTATCTCGGGAGATTCTCATACCAAGAATTTGCTTGGCTGGACCAAGATCCTTCATTTCAAAGCTCTCCGACAATTGTTTCTACAACTTGTCAATTTCTGCCATATTAGCTCCAACAATCAACATGTCGTCAACATATAAGGCAAGAATGATATATCTATCAACATATTTCTTCACATAACAACAGTGATCTTCTTCACATCTGCGAAATCCTGAGTTTCTCATAAACTCATTAAACTTCTTGTACCATTGTCTCGGCGCTTGTTTTAATCCGTACAAACTTTTATGAAGCTTGCATACAAGATTTTCTCCGCCTTGTACTTCAAAACCTTTTGGCTGTGTCATAAAAATTTCCTCTTCAAGATCCCCATGTAAGAATGCAGTTTTGACATCTAAGCTGCTCCAAATGAAGATTTTCTGCAGCTACTATACTCAAGATAACTCCGATGGTAGTCATCTTGACAACAGGAGAGAAAATTTCTGTGAAGTCAATTCCTTGTCTTTGTTGGAACCCTTTCACTACGAGTCTAGCCTTATATCTTTTGCTTGCCATCCGGTTCTTCTTTCAACCTATAGACCCACCTGTTTTGCAAAACTTTCTTTCCTTACGGTAGCTTGGTTAAAGACCATGTTTTATTCTTCTGAAGGGACTTTATCTCATCTTCCATTGCTAGCTCCCACTTAATAGATTCATCTCCCTGCATAGCCTCAGCAAAATGCTCGGCTCACCAAGCATCGATCAACAACAAATAATGCAATGAAGGGGAATACCTTTGTGGTGCTACAATTGTTCTGCTAGATCTTCTAACCAAGATTTCGGGAGTTGCTGACTCTACTATTTTTTCGGGTTCTGTCTCGAGGCTCGACATAGGCTCTACTTGTATATTACGCCTTCGGTTGACTACATCACTTTCGAAATTTCTTCTAATGATACTTGCTCTAGTTGTTTATTTACATTTGCGGATTCTGCAATCCTGTCTCTATAGAACATGTTTTCATTAAAAGTAACATTTCTACTTCGATAATTTTCTTGTTTTGGTCATCCCAAAACTTGTAGCCAAACATGTCAGATCCATAACCAATGAAATAACAACGTTTTGCCTTAGGGTCCAATTTATCTCTACTATTAGAGTCTAACATAACATATGAAGCACAACCAAAAACTTTCAGATGTGAAAGATTTACCTCTTTTCCGAGACCATACTTCTTCGGGTAACTTATAGTCTAAAGGAACTGATGGTCCTCTGTTTATGAGATAGGTCGCTGTGCTTATTGCATCTGCCCAAAATACCTTGGGTAATCCTGACTGGATTCTCATACATCTTGCTCTCTCATTCAAGGTTCTGTTCATTCTTTCGCCACACCGTTTTGTTCTGGTGTTCCTGGAACTGTCTTGATCATTCGATCCCATTCTCTCGAACAAAACTCCTTGAATTGACTACTTGTCATATTCTCCACCATTATCGAGACTTCAAACATTTGACCTTTAAACCTGTTTGAGTCTCAACCTCCTTTTTCCACCTTTTAAACACAGAAAACACATCGATTTATTTTTAAGAAAATAAACCCATACCTTTCTTGTAGAGTCATCAATGAAGGTTACATAATATTGTGAACCTCCAAGGGATTTCACTGAAGCTGGCCCCCAAACATCTGTATGCACTAGTTCTAGTCTTTCAACTTTAGACGACTTACTTGTTTTGGAGAAGCTAACCTTTTCTCGCTTTCCAAAGATACAATGTTCGCAAGGTCCAACGTCAACATGCTTCACGTTAGGTATTTTACCTTTTGATATCATGAGCTTCATTCCTTTCTCACTCATATGCCCAAGCCTCCGATGCCATAAGGAGGAATTGTTGCCAACTTCTGCAATCGATATCATATCCTCATCTCGCAATCATGTAGAGAGATCCTTGCTTCTTTCCACGAGCAACAACAAGATTACCTTTCATTACCTTCCAATGTCCATCTCCAAAAGTGGTGTAATGTCCCTCATCATCCAACTGCCCTATAGATATTAAGTTTCTCTTTAAGGTTGGAATATGTCTGACATTATTCAAAGTCCACACGTTTCCATTAGAGGTTCGATGTTAATATCACCTCTTCCTATGATATCAAGAGATTTTCCATCTGCAAGGTAGACCTTCCCAAACTTTCCGAAACATAGTTAGATAATAGTTCTAAGGAAGGTGTAGTATGAAATGACGCACCTGAGTCCATAATCCATGAGTCAATAGAATTATCTAAACTACATAACGAGTGCATCTTCAACTTCATCGATTCTCTGCATTTGCTGATTGATCATCATCTTGCTTCTTGTTGTTGTTGTTGTCCTTCTTTGGAGCCCTACACTGATTTGAAAAGTGGCCCTTTTTCTGACAATTCCAACAAGTGATATCATTCCGGACTTTTGCTTGTGATCTCCCTCTGGATTTTGATCTGCCTCGGCCTTGATTACGACCTTTCTGGCGACTTCTTCCTCTAGTTTCAGCACTCAATGCTGAACCTGAATTAGAACTGAAAGATTCTACTGAATTTTTCCTGCGAACATCTTCGCTTAAGATCAAGTCACGGATGTTATCAAGCTTCAACTTGTTATTGCTTGCAGAATTACTAACTGCAGTAACAGTTGCACCCCAACTTTCCGGTAGAGATGATAATAAAATTAATGCTTTCACCTCATCATCAAATATTATCTGCACTGATGTCAACTGCGCAATAATTGCATTAAATTCACTAATATGATTAGTAACCGAGTTACCTTCACCCATTTTGAGGTTGACTAGCCTGCGAATCAAATGCACTTTATTGGCTGCAGAGGGCTTCTCATACATATTTGACAACGCCTGCATCAAATCTACGGTTGTCTTCTCGTTCATGATGTTGAACGCAACATTCTTGGCTAATGTCAGCCGGATCACACCAAGCGTCTGCCGATCTAACAACTCCCATTCTGACTGCTCCATGTCGGTTGGCTTCTGCCTGTCAAGGGTAGATACAACTTCTTCCGATACGAGATAATCTTCCATCTGCATCTTCCGGAACCCGAAGTCACCGCCATCGAACTTCTCGATCCTCACCTTTCCTTCTTCCAATGCCATTGCTCTCATCGCTTTCGAAGAAAGCTCCCACTGCTTCTCTAAGCTGAGATTCCCAAGAAAAAAGACCAAATCTTTTCGATGTGGAAGATCGAGACAAAGCTGCAACCACAGAGCATACTAAGAAAATTGGCTCTTGATACCAATTGTTAGGAACAAGACAATAATAAAGGAAAGAATAAAGGAGAGAAAAATAAACGACACAAGAATTTTAACGTGGTTCGGCTAAAATATGTATGCCTACGTCCACGACTACACTAGGAAGTATTTTTATTTGTGTGTGTATCTCAAACTTTACATAGGGTTGCTTATATAACAAAATAGAGAACCTCATCTCACAATCCTAATCGATGTGGGACTAAATCAAGCACCATAATACTAACAGTGGTATGCTTAGGTAATCTCCGCATCGTATAAGAATATAACCGGGTTGGAACCAAGGGCAAACCCATGATACATGCTCTATGTTCCAATTTTCTAACTCGGTTTTCCATTCTAAAGCTTGACGGTGCTGAAGAGGAATTTTTGCAAAACTTCTTAAAGGATCAGGGAATATGCCCATATGGCTTGAAGCGTAGAAGTGAGTGATGCCCCATACATATAGTAATGAAGTGCAACATCTAAGTGTTTTCCCCTATTTCTGTCGGCAAAAATCTACTGAAAGCAGGGTATCAGTGAGAATTGCAGGTATAGGACTCTTAGAGTATACATCCCAGGCAAAGAATGCATCTATTACAGCATGATCCACAATGTTCACATGAAATGGGAATAATATGATTCCGAACATTGCCAATGCTAGAGTTTTGTTGAAGGTAGACAAATCTTTCTTTTCAGCCAAAGAGATTAAGTGGTCTTCTATTATGGACATTTTCCAACCTCGGATGTTCCCTTTTCCCTCTAGGATGGATTGATGAGGAGGCAGTCGTATGATAGTAGCAACCTTACTCACGGCCACATATACTCCTGAGCAGACATAGACCCCGACTGACTGAGGCCATCTAACCATGAGTTCATATTCTTCTAAGGTTGGTACTAAGTCAAACTGCGAAAACTCAAAGTAGTGTAGGTCGGGATTCCAGAAGTGGACCAATGCTCTAACAAAGATTGGATCGATGCTGATTTTCAGGAGGTCAAGAATTCTTCCATAAGATTTCACAAAGTTAGCACTGACCTCTGGCGGCATATATGTACTCAACTGCCTTAACTTCTCTACACGGCATAGAAGGATTTCCACTTTCTTTAATTGTCTATTACTGGATCCCTCCATTATCTAAAAGAAATGAAAATGCATGATATGAGGATGAGTCCTTGTAAATGCATACATGTAAGTGTTTGTTTTTCTAAGTATTATCATGTTTTATTCCTAATATGATACATGGTAATACTTGGTTTTTTCTTAAAAATAAAACTATCTATATGGATGTCTATGGATTTTGATGAAGAGAGTCCTATTTTCTTCTCTTATTTTTATGAAACCTTTATCAAGAATTTTTTTATTTTATTTTATAAAGGCATTTTTATGGCTTTAATTTGTTTTTATATTTTTTATGACCCTTTATCTCTTCTGTCGGTCAACGTGGCTACTTAGCTTACAAAGAACCTAAAACCAGGCTAGCTTAACTGAAGACTGTCCGAGATAAAGTTGGTTTATCTTATCACTTTTATGATTTTTAGGGTTTTTCACTATTTTGTTTGTTGTATGATTACCCTATGCTAATGCATCAATACAAATGCAGCAAACGAATGCACACACAATTCATACATCCACGAGCAGAGCCACGCTTATTTAATCACGAGGTAGGGTTTTCCTGCAGAAACGTGCTTGGTTTGGGTGGTTCTAAACTGTTCTCACCAAGGCCAAAGGTCCCCAAGGTGCCCCCATTATAGGGACCTCTCAATCTCTTAGTCCTCGGGTCATGCACGGAACTCCATGTCGACATCCTTAGACCAAAAGAAGAAAGTTATCACCTTGAGTTGGTGGTTTCCGACAACGGTTGTAGCCCCGTGTGCCAACAAGCCGGTCGTATCTGCCACCCACTCCCTATAGGTATTCACTCTTGCCCCCGGGTATAGAGGGACTGTTGTGTGCAAGGGTTTTTGTGTGCAATTTATATTTCAAACAATTTGCAGAAAATAATGATACAGCAATTATTAAAGCCATACAATAAAACATATGGAAAAGGGTAAAGGCGTAATTTCAAATCTTTACTTAGTTTGAATTTATCCGTCACTAAATGGGATCAACTCTCTAGCTTCCCCAGTGGAGTCGCCATCTGTCGCCGCCGTCCGTTCCGACGTCCAGGGACATCTCGAACGTTTATGCGAGCGGTTGCGAAAAGATGGTTTAGACTCGCGTTTTTGTTTAAAATATGTTCATTGCTTCCGAGGTGCTCAACAACTGAACTATCCTCTAATAAAAGCAAGGTTTTCGAAAAGGGGTTCTTATGGAGTCGCCACCAATGTTTTGACCATAAACATTGGAAAAGGATAAAAAGGCGTTGATTTTAATAAAAACCAAACTTGGCCATTATAACCAGAGTTAGGTAAGGGAGTTAGTTACGTGTGGGGAAGGTGTTAGCACCCCACAACGCCCCTTTCGGGTTCCCTATGACAGATTAATTTATTTAAGTAAAGATTACGAGAAATTACGCGATTACCCTATTTTATTGCATAATGTTAAAAATGGCTATCTACATGACTTTATTTCATATTGCATACATAAAGCAATAAATAAAACAGTAAAAGAGAAGAGAATTGAACAAAACCTCCGTAACAAGCTTTGTATTGCGAATCTTTAATCGTGAGGATGCATTTTGGCAATCCTTCGCTCTACAAAGACTCTCCTCTCCGAATACAACACTGACTCTACTAAATTTTACAGAAGAATCGAATGCTGGAATATGATTCCTTAACTGATTGTTACCTTATCAAGGCAATCAGAGAGTTCATTCGAAGGAGGAAGAGAAAAGACAAGTACTGGGAGTTGTCTGGTGTGTGAAACAGTGGCAAATGAGCCTCCTATTTATAGTTTTTCGCAGCCTGACCATTTGAGACGCCCCTCTGGGTTGGGACGGCCGTCCCAACTAAACTTTTTACACATGCTGGGACCCCCTGAAGAGTGGGACTGGCAGTCTCACTTGGGACGGCCGTCCCACTTGGCCAGGGTAGCTTGGGACAGCCGTCTCGACTTTGGGACGGTGGTTTCAACCTGTTTAGGCCAGTTTTTGTGTTCTGGGACCCCTGGGAAGCTTTCCTTTCTTTATTCGGACGTCGGTTGATGCCGATGAACGCCCGTTAAAGCTTTATCTTCATATAGGAAGTCTTCTTGGCTTTTATTGAGATGTCAGGAGAGCTTTGTCTTTGTTGTAGGAAGTCTCTTTAGCCTTTATTGAGAGACCGGGCAAAATTAGGGGTCTACACTTTCTTTATGTGCATTAGATAATAGAGCCATGTAGATATTTAAATTCTGCAAATAGATAAAATAATAGGGTAAAAGTATAATTTCTTTAAGTGTTTATTTTTCTAAGTTAGTCCATCATAGGGAACCCGAAAGGGGCGTTGTGGGGATGCTAACACCTTCCCCACACGTAACTAACTCCCTTACCCGACTTTGGTTGTAATGGCCAAAGTTGGTTTTTTCTAAAACCACTGCCTTTTTCTTTTTTACCTTTTTCAGTGTTTAAGGTTAAAACACTGATGGTGACTCCTCGAACCTATTCAAAAACCTCGCCTTTAGGTCTAGCCCGGTTATCGGACGGCCTAAAGGCGTTGAACCGTTTCTTTCAAAGAAAACGTGAGTCATTTCAAAACCATCGCGTCGCTCCGACCGCCTCTTCTGACGGCGGCGACATATGCAATAGAAAATAGAATCATGTAGATAGCCAATTTTTAATATTGTATAATAAAATAGGGTAATAGAGTAATTTATCTTAACCTTTACTTTATGAATTAATCCGTCATAGGGAACCCGAAGGGGCGTTGTGGGGGTGCTAACACCTTCCCCACGCGTAACTAACTCCCTTACCTAACTCTGGTTATAATGACCAAGTTTGGTTTTTCTTAAAATCAACACCTTTTTATCCTTTTCCAATGTTTATGGTCAAAACATTGGTGGCGACTCCATAAGAACCTTTTTGTGAAAACCTTGTTTTTGTTAGAGGATAATTCAGTTGTTGAGCACCTCGGAAGCAATGATCATATTTTTAAATAAACTCGAGTCGAAACCATATTTTCGCGACCGCTCGCATAAACGTTTGAGATATCCCTAGACGTCGAAATGGATGGCGGCGACACTCCTCTAGCTTCTTCCCCTGCATTTCATGAAAAATCTTCAAGTTTGTCCAAGAGACTAGAGTTAGTATTGGATGAATGTCAGGATGTTTTTCAAGAACCTCCTAAGGGGCTTCTATTAGAAAAATGGCATCTAGAGGGGGGGGGGGGGGGTTGAATAGATGCACAAATGAAATTAGATGCCAAATTAAAAATTTATTTAAGATGTCCAATAATTTGTTAATTCAATTTTAATTATCAGATAAAATACAGATAAAGCGGAAGCGATATAATTAGAGAGATAAAGGGAAAGATTCAAGCATGCAGATGTAGGAAGCGATAAAATAGGAGTAGTGATTAAGGGAAGAGAAGAGCACAAGTAATTTATATTGGTTCGGGTATAGCCAACCCTACATCCAGTTCCCAGTCACCTTTAACACAAGAGTGACCCCAATTCACTATCTTTAAAATTTAGTTTACAAATTACAATCAACTCAGCAAAGGAACCAGTAAAAAGTAAACTAATTAAAAAGACAATCACCCCCTTAAAATCCCACTAAGGATGAACACCTCCCCGAACAAATCAAAGGGATGAAAAACATGTCATTTGCAACCAACCCACAAAGGATGAACACCTCCCTAGAATCACACTAGGGATGAACACCTCCTCTGAACAAATCAAAAGATAAAAACACCTCCTTAGAATCCCACTAAGGATGAACAATTCCCTTGAATCACACTATGGATGAACAACTTCTCTGAACAAATCAAAGGGATTACAACACCTCCATAGAATCCCACTAAGGATGAACACCTCCCTTGAACAAATCAAGGGATGAACAATTCCTGATAGTAGAAACTGCAAACACAAGCACACTAATCAAAAGACACAATCAATAAAATAAGAACAGTCACACCTGGTAATGGAGACAACAAATTGTAGAAGCTTGTAGAATGCCAACCTCCAAGAACAAGTGTGATTAATAATGAAAGTGCAGTAGGCAATATGCAAAAGTTTTCTCAGAAAACCTAAAGATGCTCTGTTGCCTTGCTCAAAATAAAGTTCTTAAAACTAAATGTCTGTAAACTATATTTTCGAATTCTGTGATTGTGTATTTTTTATTTTTCATCAAAACTCATTTAAAGAGGAAAATTGCATTAGAAAATAGTCGTTGGTCATTAATAATTTCGTAGAGAAAAATCAGGATGTATCCAAAAACATTTATTCTTCAAAAACAGATATATTTTTCAAATTTAAACTTCCATAATCAATTATGTTACCAGTATAATTGATTATGACAAAGAAAAATGTCATATTATGTTTATTTGATGATATAATCGATTATGACCCTCACATAATCGATTATGACCGTGAAAAATTTCATATTTCGAAATTTTATCACATTTGTGTTTTGGAGGCTTATGCATAATACTACTTCATCAACTTGTACGTCCATATCCAGTGTTTTACGACTCTATCTAGTCTTCATGCTTTATCTTGGGCTTGCTTGAGTCATCATCTTCTTCAGAATGTATATATAGTCTTTAGGCTTCATCTTGGGCTTGCTTGAGTCTTGAATGATGTTGACTTAAATCTTCATCAAAATCATTGTAGACCCCAAATCTTGTCTGGCTTCCTAATAAAGCCAGAGATCACCCATTTCGAAGATGATCAAGACTTTGTTAAGTCCCTAGTAGCTTTTTCTAGGTCCCATTTAAGACAGAAAGGGTTTTCAGAGGCAATAAAAATCAGAAATTCTGCCGAGAACAACAGATGGTCCAGGACAGTCAGACGGTTGTCCATGCCTATTTTAAGGCAATGGACGGTCGTCCACTTAGCCCAGATAGCCGTCCATGGAAACTTTTGGCCATGGACGGTCGTCCACTCTATATGGACGACTGTCGATGATCACTTTTTGCCATGGACGGCCATCCACTAAGTCTAGACGGTTGTCCACTTTTTCCTGGTGCGGTTCCCTATAAATAGGAGCCTCATTCCTCGATTTTTTCACACCTTTCCACTCCTACACTCTCTAGGAAGCGTTTGGGCACTTTAGAGTGACTCTGAGCATTATTCCAGAGTTCAAGTGAGCTTTGTGATTTCTGTTTAAGGTAGAAATCGGTTAAGGAAGTCTCCTTTTGAGACGTTCGGACGTCGGTAGGGTGGTACTCTTATTTTTTTGTTCGAGGGATGAGTGACTCTGTAGAGTGCGAGAACTTCCAAAAAGAGTCCTCAAGTTCAAGATTTATAAAAGCTCGCTTCGGAGGTTCTCCTTCATAGCTCTTCTCTTTTACTGCTTTCTTTTACTGCTTTCCTTGTATGCATTAGATATTAAGGCCATGATGATATTTAAATTCTGCCAATAGATAAATAAATTGGGTAAAAGCATAGTTTCTTTAAGTATTTATTTTATAAACTAGTCCATCATAGGGAACCCAAAAGGGGCATTGTGGGGTGCTAACATCTTCCCCACACGTAACTAACTCCCTTACCCGACCCTGGTTGTAATGACCAAAGTTGATTTTTTCTAAAACCAATGCATTTTTCCTTTTTCAGTGTTTAAGGTTAAAACATTGGTGGTGACTCCATAGAACCTTTTACGAAAACTTCATTCTTAAGATCAGTTCAGTTATCAGACATCTTAAGAATGTCGACCATCTTTACAAAAAACGTGAGTCATTCAAAACCATCGTGTCGCTCCGACTGCCTCTTCTAACAGCGATGACAGATGCCGACTCCACTAGGGAAGCTAGAGAGTTGATCCAATTTAGTGATGGACTAGTCTAAGAAATAAAAACTTGAAATTATGTTTTTACCCTTCCTTGCTTGTATAACATGATTTATTCCATGGCTTTAATAACTGTTGTATGTTTATTTTCTGCATTTGTTTGAAATACAAATTGTACACAAACCCTTACACACAACAATCCCTCTATACCCGATTGTGGTAATGGCCTTAGTGCCAACAGTTCGTTGTCGGAAACCACCACTCAAGGTGATAACCTTCTTCTCTTGGTCTAAGAATGTTGACAAGGCCTTTTTGCCATGCATGGTTCAAAGACTGAGAGATTTAAGGGTCCCTATTATGGGGGCACCTTGGGGACCTGGCCTTGGTGAAAATAGTTAGAACCTACCTTTGCCAATGCACATTTTTGCAGGATACCCCTAGCTCGTAATGAAACGACGTCACTCTATTTGCGGATGAGTGAATTATTTGCGTATTTGTTTGTTGCATAGCATAATCATACAACAATAAATAAAAAATAAAAATAATACAATAAAAAACAAAAATCTCAAAATTCTTTCATAATAAACACCCTTATCTCGGACAATTTACATTTTAGCTAGCCTGGTTTCAGGTTCTTTGTAAGCTAAGTAGCCACATGGACCGATAGAAGAGATAAGGGGATATAAAACCAATTTTTCATAATAAATCAACTTTATTTCGGACAATCTACATTTTAGCTAGCCTGGTTTCAGGTTCTTTGTAAGCTAAGTAGCCACGTGGACCTATAGAAGAGATAAAGGGTTAAAAAAATAAAAATAAAAATAAATAAAAAACAAAATAATGAAATTCAATAAAATGATTTTGACAAAGTCAAATAATTCATATCGCATCATTTCATAAGTGAAAAAACCAAGAGAGAAAATAAATGCATAAGGAAAGTATGCATATGCATCATCTTAATAAATCTCTCATCACTAGTGCAGAATGGGTTTTAATAAGTCTTAGGAGAATTTTTTGGGGAAATTGTTAGGATAAATCCCCTTTGGTTAGTTGCCACCTGTTCTTCACTTTCTCCTCTTCGTTTTGATATGTTGTATGTCCAAATCCGACATCCCAGTCAAAAGTTATCCTACTTTGAACATTTTTCGTCTTTTTGTACTAGTGCATGCATAAACACACCCATGCTAGGGGGCATTAGATATCTCTAAGACAAAGGCGAAAGAGACCCAAGTGCGCTTGTAATCTTCCACAAGGAAGAGACAAGTGTGCTAAGGTATATGGGGACCTTCGTTATACTTGTCAAATCCATGATGGGGAAGGAACCATTATACCGAAGTGGGTATGGCACTCCGCAAAGCGTAAGCTTTAAGGATGATACCAAAGTCATTGTCTTAAGGCATATCTATCCCACACCAATAATTCATTTTTAATAAAAACCCTAATTCATTATGCACTCTAGAAAGTGGTTGGTCTTCTTCCTATCCTCACTCACGCGCAGAAAGCCTAGAGGATGGAACAATTAGAAGAGCAAAATCGCAAGCTCACCGCTGAGCTTAACTCCATGAAAGAACAAATGGCGCAACTAATGGAGTTAATGCATCAGCAGAACTTACACAAGGAGAACCCTTACAGTCGCCACACCTCACATCATGAGGAAGAAAAGGGTTCCAACCATGAGCTTGAGCAGGGAGCTCATGTACAACCCGAAGTGAGGGTAGTAATCATCCAAACACCTGAAGTTTCCAAGCAACAGATTTATGCCCTCTAAGAGAGGTTAAGGGCTATGGAGGGGCATAATTTTGATGTTAAAGAAGCGGCCAACATGTGCCTCGTTAAGAATATCCAATTTCCCCCGAAATTCAAGGTTCCAGATTTCCCAAAGTACATGGGAATGACTTGCCCCAAGAGCCATCTTACAATGTACTACCGTAAGATGGCTCCATATGCCGATAATGAGCAGCTCTTGATCCATTGTGTTTGAAAAAAGAGGCTGAGATCAAGAGGGGGGGTGAATTGATCTTTAAAAGATTTTCGCCATTTACAAATTATCTATTTCAAAGATTGAGAGTTTTGACCAATTCTTGAATCAAGAAAATCAAGCTATTCAAAGTAAGACAATAGCAGAATTAAAGAGAGTAAGGTTTAGAGAAATACAACCAAAATTTATACTGGTTCGCGTCTTAAACAAACGTTTTTCCCTGAGGGTTCGCGTCTTAGTCCATTTCTATCTCTTTCTATGGCTGATTGATTTCCCCAGACTGCCCTTTGGGTTTTCAGACTAGGATACTGTGTTTTGGCCCTATCTTTTGTCTAGGTTCCTTTTTTCTTGTTTTGGGAATCCTAGCGAACCTTATTTTGTAGCCCTAACTTCTGCCCAGGCTACCCCTTATTGTTGTTCGGGTTTTCTAGCGGGTTTACCCTAATTTCTGCGTAGTCCCCCTTGGTGGGTTTCCTACCGGGTATTTTGCCCTTTCTTTTTTGGCCTTCGACTTCTATGGGCTTCTTTTGATTTCTTTTTACACAATATTGGCGAAACACGGTTTTATTATTATGATGAGGTAAAACCTTATTCTGTGTTTCTAATCAATCAACTCAATTATTATTGCGATGATGCGTTTTGATTATTTTGACGCACTTCTCTTCTTCTTCTTCTTTCGTTTGCTTAAACATGGTTATTATGAGGTTTAGACATGAATAGCAAGAAAAGAAGCGAATGGTAAGAAATGTATTCTTTATTAATTAGTAAGGGAATATGTGCCCAAAAGATGCCCGGGGGTCCGGCTAGCCTCGGGGGATAATCTCTAACAATCACTGGGTTTACATCCCTGAAGAAAGGAAAAAGAACTCCTAATGACTAAGGTAGCTCTTGATGCTTGTATTCCTCCACTTTGGAAAATCTGCTTGAGTGTGCGGAGGGGAGACTTCCCTTTTCTCTTTTCAGCTCGACCCTTTGTAGGGTCATATCCTAGGCCATACTTTAAAGGATTATCTTTAAATTCTGAGGGCTCCCTCATTCCTTGGGAGTCTGCCCCCAGTCCTTGGCCAGGATGGTAACCATGCTTCATCATCATGTGGGTTACTTTCATATTACCGGGAAGTTTTCTACATTGGCAATTTCAAGTGCTTGAATAGATGTTTCAAGGGCCTCTTTAGCCGCATCCACATAAGGTTGGGTGGATGGTCCACTGATTAGGATATCATCTTTTGCTTGGATCGTGACCAGTTTGTCATCCACTATTAACTTGACTTTCTGGTGGAGCGTTGAAGATACTGCCCTAGCGTCATGAATCCAAGGTCTGCCAAGGAGTAATTGTTAGAAAATTAGGCTGAGATCAAGAGGGGGGTGAATTGATCTTTGAAAGATTTTCATAATTAACAGATTATCTATTTCAAAGATTAAAAAATCTGACTAGTTCTTGAATCACACACAGCAAGTAATCAAAATAAATGCAGTCACAGAATTTAAAGAATAGAAAGGTTTAGAAAGATACAACCAAGGTTTATACTGGTTCACCCAATCCCAGGGCTACGTCCAGTTTCCAGTCAAATTCCAGCTGGGTTCCACTAGATTGAACGTTTTACAGATTACAACTTTAATCTCACACTCAATCTACCACAAGAACCAAAATTCCAGTTCCTGCACCTAAACCTTCACCAAGAACCAAATTCCAGTTCTTGACCAACCCTGCAGCCAAATTCCAGCTCTACGAAACCGAGTGCCCACAATTCCAGGCACCCACAATACAATAAAGAAAGTAAAGAAACAAATAGAAGAAACTTAGAATGCTCAAACCAGATTTATGCAGTTCTGCAGTATGTGTTTCTTCTTCAAAAGAATGCAATTTTGCCTCAAGAAAGAACTTCAATGAACTTCACAAAACTAGCACGATTCTTTCTTGAAAGTAGCACTTATGATTGCTTGATTGATTGCTAAAAGATGTGATTTAAAAAGTTCAAGCAACTCTGTTTATATAAAAGATTTTCAAAACTGCTAGTTTATTTAATCTGTTAAAATAATCTTTTAATCTGTTAAAAGTCTTGTTTTAATCTGTTAAAACTTCTTTTAATCTGTTAAAATGTTCTTGATTATTTTCCAGATGTGTTTTAACTGATACGACAACGTTTATATCAATTAAAACTCTTTGTAAAAAATCTTCTAAATTGTTTTAATCGATTGATTCGTCTTTCAATCGATTGAAATACTGCAAAATATTCTTATAAACTTTTCTAAGTGATTTTAACTGATAAAAATCTGTTTTAATCGATTAAAGCACTTTGAAAAAGTTCACTTAGTTATTTTAAACGATTGAAATGCATTTTAATCGATTATAATTCTGCCAAAAGATATCATAAAACTTTCTAAGTTATTTTAACTGATAGCAAGCATGTTTTAATCGATTAAAACGTTCGAAAAAAACTCTTAGTTGTTTTAATCGATTATTTTGTATTTGTATTGAATAAAATACTGACAGAACAACTTTCAAAACCCTCTAAGTTGTTTTAATCGATTATTTCGAGTTTGTATCGATTAAAATTTTGCCAGAACACTTTTCAAAAAATTCTAAGTCATTTTAATTGATTATATCAATTCTATATCGGTTAAAATACTGGCGAGAAGGTTTTCAAAAATCCTTCTAATGAAAACAATCGATTATTTCGAAAACATATCAGTTAAAAACCTGTTACAAAAGTGTTAAGAACATTTTAGTTGATAAAGCTTATACGCTATTAGTTAAAATAACTAATTAAAAACCTTTTATCAAAATACTTTGTTTTTAACCGTTTAAACATTTTTTAGAGGCATTTGCAAAATCTTTTAAATGAAGAAACCTCATGCAGCAGAGAGATAAAAATGATTATACCTAAGCAGAGATGAAGACTCACTAATCCTACTACCCTTTTATCTAAGTGACCTTTGACTGCCACAAAGTAGCCTTGGACTTCATTTTTGACTTCATCAAATCAACAAGATCTTTGCCAAAGTAATTCAATAAGATCTTCATCACTTTCAGTCTCCCCCTATTTGATGAAGACAAACACCTCTTTGAATAATAACTCTGCAGAAGAAGTCACTTGAATATATAGATTAGTGAGTAATCAAAATACTAATCATTTACCCATTTCTCCCCCTAAATTGCTACTCCCCCTAAATAAGGAAAATCAATTATAAAAGCAGCAATTATTTCTCCCCCTTTTGACTTCATCAAAAATAGGGAACAAAGAAACACAACAAAAACTATGCATGGTATGTATCAAATCTTAGATTTTGAAAACAGTAAAAAGAATTTGGACAAGATACCTTACTCATGTAAAGACCAATCAAAGTTGATTCAAATTTATCTTCATTAACACGTTTGTAATGAATACAATTAACACGTGTAAAGATAATGGAACCACGCTTTAGTAGCATGTTACAAGAACAACCATTAACTAAAGCCTTTAATTTTTCTTTCCAGAGTAATAATCGATTAAAAACAGGACAAAATCGATTAAAAAGTTATTGTTAATGGTTTTAATCGATTAAAATAATGTTTTAATCGATTAAAACAGTGATGAAATTCGAAAGTTTGAAACATAAGTTGATTTAATCGATTAAATCGACATTTAATCGATTAACATAGTACGAAAAATAATGTATAAGTGCTTTTAATCGATTTAAAGCTTGTTTTTATCGATTAAAACAACCAGTTTTGAAAACTAAGTAATGTTTGATGCATCTATCATGCCTAATTCAGTTCGGATTTTGTAAAAACAATCATTTAGGAAAATGTTTTATGATAATATCAACTAGATTGATTAAGTTTTAACCAATAGATCCAACAAAATCAGAACAGTATCTGATTTAGTTGATTTAACTGATGTAAACTAGTTTTAGTTGATACAAACACATGACATATAGGTTTTAATCGATTAATACGCAAATTAATCGATTATTTTGGTGTGAATTTCCTATGTACGGGTTTCTTTTAATCGATTTAATCGATTGAATCTATTTTGTATCAGCTAAAATTATCAGAGAATTATGTTTGATTCTATCTAGGCTCTCTTAATTCAACTCTAAAACCTACATCATATTTAGCAAAGTTAAAAAGATTGTTCCTGGTTTAAAACCAGTTAATATTACAGACCAGAAATGAAAATTAGCAGTAAAAGAAATATGACATAAAGAAAAAGATAAGGGACCCTTTTTGTCCAAAAACTCAATCATCCCAATTCCCTTGGTTGAGCTGCATATCTTCCAGTTTGGTGTAAATATCAGTAATCTGGTTTCCAAGGTTTGTGAACTGATTATTGGTCTGCTGGAAATGTTGATATGTCATTTGCATATGCTTTCTTTGGTTTTCCTGCATTGTGGCCATTTGAGAAAGCATGGACCTTTCAAATTGAGACAGAGGAGTTCCACGGTCAGGTTGTTCCAAGTAGGGAGTTATGTCCATGTTCTCATATGATGTCTCCCCACCAGTGGATTCAGGAACCTCTGCAGCAGCTGGAGAGGAAGGAATTTGACCTTGCTCATCTTCTTCTTCATCTTCTTCCTCATCTTCAGACATCCCAGCATCAACTTTAGAGATCCACTCATCATCAATTTTAATAAACCCCATTTTCCGTAAAGTTGAGTCATCAATCTCATTAGATGCTTTCGGAGTTTCCACATACTCCCCTTCTAAATCTACTACAAAATGTCTAAAAAATTTGTTGATTAACAAAGCATAAGGCAGTTTATAATCAGCAAGCCTCTTGGCTTTTACCATGTGATCTTTAATAACATAGACCCAGTTAACACGAATCCTATTTTCAATGCAATACATGAGAGCTAAATCACCCTCATTGAGTATAGCATGATTACTCCCTCTTGGAGTAAGCATCCATGCAATAATGAAGGCGAGAATTCTTGATTCAAGCCTCATCTTCCCAGCATTTAAAATTCTTACCGAATCATCTTGATCTTTGAGACAGGTACGAAAAAATTGAATTTTGTTAAACTCTGGCAATTCAACAATATTACCTCTAGAAACTTTTACACCAACATCTTTGAGACCAGCAACTTCATCCCAAATATCAGGAGTAATGACCATATTAACTCCTTTTACCTGAGATCTTAAAGTGGAACCACTGACAATGAGATTTGCATAAAACACTCTTGATTTCCAGCAAAGGAAGACTCTCCATTTTGTTTCTTCCTTGATTTTGATCTTTTGAACATGTTTGTAGCAGAGATTCGAGAGGAGATTTTGAAAATATGAAAACAAAAGAAAGATGATAAGTTGAGAAATGGTTGGGTAAGTACAGAACCTGGTTTGATGAAGATCGGATTTCAAATTTTTGAAATCCAAAGAGACAGAACTGCACCGTTTCAGCTTTAAATGCAATTGTCCCCTTGACCAAAGACAGAGGCACAGGTTTCTGGACGATGGGTACATCAGCTATTTTGTTCTTTGATAAATTTTTGACTTGGTCAACCGATGCAATAAATGTATTATGCGATTTTGATTAACACAAAAACTTGGATTTTTTACTACGATTTGCTTGACCAATTTTCAATTGGATGTTGTAAAAATGATTTTCAGGAACAAATTAATCGATTAATCACCAAATTAACCTATTAATTTGATCATTAATACTAGGTTTGAAAAGCAACAATGAAATAATCGATTAATTCATAACAGAATCGATTAATTTTGTACTGAAGAATTCAATAATGTGATAACAGAATTTTAATCGATTAAAACGAAGAAGAATAGATTAAATTTGACCTCTTAGTGGTTTTAACTGATATAAATCCCTTTTAATCGATTAAAACAGCTAAACTAAAAAATCTGAGAGCATTTTAATCGATTAATTCGCATTTTAATCGATTAAAACTGTACGGACAACTTTTCTGGTATTCTCTGTAAGTGATTTTAATCGATTAAAATTGTTTTATATCAATTAAAATATTCAGTTAATGAAACCAGAGCCAAATTTGTTGTTTGAACACCAAGGGACTTCCAGATTTTGTTCCTGCAAAATAGATTTAGCATGTTTCTGGTACCTTTTTTATAATTACTGGGTCTGATCAGGTTATTTGAAATGAATTTTTAGGAATCCACTTCATTCTACCTCTAGGAATAACATACTTCTTAATTCTACAATATTTCATAGAATGACCTTTTTTCATGCAGTAAAAACATTTAATCACAGATGATGAGTATGATTTCCTGTTTACATTTGTTTTTCTGAATTTCATGCTAGATGTAAATCCAATGCCAGATTTGTCAAAAATAAGTTTTTGTGACCCAAGAAGAACATCAAGATTAGCTTGACCTTGTGTAAACTTTGAAACAGTTTGTGATAAAAAATCAATCTTCTTTTGTAATTCTGAACAATTATTACATGGTTTATTACATACACAATCAGAATTATCATGGATTAATTTTAAAAAGTCAAGATCAGTTTCATCTTCAAGAATTTTCTTTTCAAGAGAATCTACTCTATTTACTAACCAATTATTCATGCCTTTTAGCCTATCATTTTCTTTTTGCAGTTTCTTAGTTTCTTCATGCATTTCATTAAATGATTCTTGTAATGAATTATAATTCACCAAATTTGAAGAAGAGTTAGAACTTGCACTGCTGGATTGATGATTTTGATTTGCCATTAGACACAAGTTAGCTTCTTCATTATCAGAATTTTCTGTTGATGAAGTATCATTATCATCCCATGCTACATATGCTCTTCTTTTGACTTTTTCCTCTTTCTTATCATTGTATTTGTTCTTTTCTGGGCACTCCATTCTTACATGACCCTGTTTACCACAACCATAACATTTATAGTTAAAAGAATCAGATTTTTTCTCATACCTTTTGTGTTTTTCTTTATCTTGAATCTTTTTCTTGAGAAATTTGTTGAACTTTCTGACAAGTAGTCCAAGATTTTCACTTTCCTCCTCTGATTCTTGACTTCTTTCTTCAACCTTGAGTGCTATACTTCTACCTTTTTTCTCAGAGACTTCTTGCTCATTGAATCTATTAATTTCCATTTCATGTTCTCTGAGTTTGCCAAACAAGGAAGCTGTTGTCATGACGGATAAGTCTTTTGATTCTGAGATTGTTGTGACCTTAGGCTGCCATGACCTGTCAAGACATTTCAGAACTTTAATATTTAATTCTTCTTTAGCAAAATTTTTACCTAAACCCATTAGATGATTGATGATATGAGTGAAGCGCTTCTGCACATCTGCAATACTTTCTCCAGTTTACATTTTAAACAACTCATATTGTCTTATGAGAGTATGTTTTCTAGCTCTCTTTACATCAGTTGTTCCCTCATGAGTAACCTCAAGAACTTCCCACATTTCCTTGGCAGATTTGCATTGGGAGACCCTGAAAAACTCATCCATATTTAGTGCAGAAGTAATTATGTTTTTAGCAGTACAATCACTTTGAACTTTTTTCTTTTCTTCATCATTTAAACTAGACCATTCTTTTTCTGTAATTAATGGACCATTAGCAATTACATCCCAAACATTCCTATCAATAGATTCAATAAAGATCTTCATCCTAATCTTGCAAAATGGATAATCTGTTCCACAAAACAGTGGAGGTCTATTAATAGAAGGTCCCCCAGAAAAAGGTAATTTGTTTTCAGCCATTAAAGATTTGGACTGAAAGCCTTGAGTATTTTTCAAGACCCTTGCTCTTGATACCAATTGTTAGAAAAGTAGGCTGAGATCAAGAGGGGGGGTGAATTGCTCTTTGAATGATTTTCGCAATTAACAGATTATCTATTTCAAAGATTAAAAAATCTGACCAGTTCTTGAATCACACACAACAAGTAATCAAAATAAATGCAGTCACAGAATTTAAAGAAGAGAAAGGTTTAGAAAGATACAACCAAGGTTTATACTGGTTCACCCAATCCCAGGGCTACGTCTAGTTTCCAGCCAAATTCCAGCTGGGTTCCACTAGATTGAACGTTTTACAGATTACAACTTTAATCTCACACTCAATCTACCACAAGAACCAAAATTCTAGTTCCTGCACCTAAACCTTCACCAAGAACCAAATTCCAGTTCTTGACCAACCCTGCAGCCAAATTCCAGCTACAGAAACCAGTGCCCACAATTCCAGGCACCCACAATACAGTAAAGAAAGTAAAGAAACAAATAGAAGAAACTTAGAACGCTCAAACCAGATTTATGCAGTTCTGCAGTATGTTTTTCTTCTCCAAAAGAATGCAATTTTGCCTCAAGAAAGAACTTCAATGAACTTCACAAAACTAGCGCGATTCTTTCTTGAAAGTAGCACTTATGATTGCTTGATTGATTGCTAAAAGATGTGATTTAAAAAGTTCAAGCAACTCTGTTTATATAGAAGATTTTCAAAACTGCTAGTTTATTTAATCTGTTAAAATAATCTTTTAATCTGTTAAAAGTATTGTTTTAATCTGTTAAAACTTCTTTTAATCTGTTAAAATGTTCTTGATTATTTTCCAGATGTGTTTTAACTGATACGACAACGTTTATATCAATTAAAACTCTTTGTAAAAAATCTTCTAATTTGTTTTAATCGATTGATTCGTCTTTCAATCGATTGATATACTGCAAAATATTCTTATAAACTTTTCTAAGTGATTTTAACTGATAACATTTTGTTTTAATCGATTAAAACACTTTGAAAAAAGTTCACTTAGTTATTTTAATCGATTGAAACACATTTTAATCGATTATAATTCTGCCAAAAGATATCATAAAACTTTCTAAGTTATTTTAACTGATAGCAAGTATGTTTTAATCGATTAAAATGTTCTGAAAAAAAACTCTTAGTTATTTTAATCGATTATTTCACATTTGTATTGATTAAAATATGGACATACCAACTTTCAAAACCCTCTAAGTTGTTTTAATCGATTATTTCGAGTTTGTATCGATTAAAATTTTGCCAGAACACTTTTCAAAAAATTCTAAGTCATTTTAATCGATTATATCAATTCTATATCAGTTAAAATACTGGCAGAATGTTTCCAAAAATCCTTCTAATGAAAACAATCGATTATTTCGAAAACATATCAGTTAAAAACCTGTTACAAAAGTGTTAAGAACATTTTAGTTGATAAAGATTATACGCTATTAGTTAAAATAACTAATTAAAAACCTTTTATCAAAATACTTTGTTTTTAACCGTTTAAACATTTTTTAGAGGCATTTGCAAAATCTTTTAAATGAAGAAACCTCATGCAGCAGAGAGATAAAAATGATTATACCTAAGCAGAGATGCAGACTCACAAATCCTACTACCCTTTTATCTAAGTGACCTTTGACTGCCACAAAGTAGCCTTTGACTTCATTTTTTACTTCATCAAATCAACAAGATCTTTGCCAAAGTAATTCAATAAGATCTTCATCACTTTCAAGTCCATCACATGGAAATCGACATTTAAGATAGTGGGTCCAACTTGGATTGGCATATTGATTTCCCTGACTACTTCTCGTTTAGATCCGTCGAAGGGTTGAATGATAGTGCTACTTGGGCGCATGCAGGTTCCTTGAATAGTTAACTTATCAAGTGTCCATTTGGGCATCACGTTCAAAGATGACCCATTATCCACAAGAACTTTAGCAATGAGATACTCCTTGCATTTGATGGAAAAATGCAAGGGCTTGTTGTGGCTCGACCCCTCTAGGGAGAGTTCTTCATCTGTGAAGGTGAGGTGATCGCTAGCCGTGATGTGACCGACGATCTTCTCAACTTTTTATTGGGATATAGTATGAGGTACGTGCGCTTTGCTCAAAACCTTCATCAGGGCGTTTCTATGCGGTTCCAAACTCGTCATTAGAGATAAAAAATTTATCTTCGCAAGTGTATGATTGAGTTGGTCGATGATGGAATACTCGCTTTGCCTTATGAACTAGAGTAATTCATCGATCTCCTCCTTAGATTCTTTATTTTCTCTTTCTTTGGTTTGTTTATTTTTTTCCTTTATTCTTGGGGGTGTCCTCTTGTAACTCCTTAGGGGAATATATCCTTCCACTTCTGGTCATGCCCCCAATGCCGGCTATGTTGGAGATGTCCTCCTTTATTGGTGAAGATTCCCCATATCTCCACGGCACAACTTTATTTGATTCATAGGGGAAAGGATGAGGCACAAATAATCGCACAGGCGTCCTTGCCCCCTCTCCTTTATTGACTTTGATAACCAATGGCCGAGGCTTATTATCCTCTTGTGGTGAATCGACCGTTGGGGAGAGCTTGATTATGAGCGGCTTTTTCTCCATCCTTCTTATTGGAAGACGTATAAGTTAATCCTTCCTTTTTATTATCTTATTTATTAAAAGTGCAGGAGGGGAAATTAAATATGCAAATGAATGAAATGCATGCAAGTTAGACAATTATTGAATAAAAGGAATTTTTATTTATTTGTAGAAAATGTACATTCCCCTACACCATGCTACGAAACACTTTTTGACAGAAATGGAAAAGCCTAAAGAAACCCACAGGCGGGTTTTGATTTCTATGTAATTCCTTTTCGGCTTCCCGGACGTGTTGGGCGAGTGCTTCGGTCTGTTTGTGGACCGCCTGACTCATATCTTCGCTGTACTTTTGAGTCTCTTTGATCTTCGCCTCTTGATAGACGACCAAGGCTTGTAACTCCTCGAGTTTTTCAAGGGCTCGGTCTCTTTCTCGTAGCACTTGGCCATACTGAGCTAATCCGTCTCTTTCCTTGCAGCGCAGCTCAGAAAGGCTTCTGTTAAGTCTTTGGGTAGTCTCCCGTCCTTGACGTATTTCAAACTGAGTCCTTGCGAGGTCTTGTAGCAACCCCTTGATCGTCTGAGCCTGTTTTGCACATTCGGCCTCAAGGCGTGCTGACTTGGCGGTTATTTCTTGAAGTTGATTATCCAAGCTGATTTTGGCAGATTTGGATGCTCGGATAACCTGCTCACTAGAATCAACACACTGGTCCTTGAGGCACTTTATCTCATGATCTTTCTTCTTGCATTTCCTCTATAGACCGTCTATGGTGAGGATAGATTCTTGCTCTTTTTTCTTAAGGGCCCTCATCTGGGCTCCCATGATTTCTATCCTCTGGGTCAAGATATCGAATTGGCTTTGAAGTTCTTCATTAGTTGAAGGGGTAGCAGGTGGGGTGGATGGTTGTGACATCCCTCTATTTCTCCTCCACTCCTCATAGTCACTGGAGACAGCTACTCGAGCTTTTCCTAGTTCTCTATCTCCCATGAAGACTGGCTTCTCCCATGCTCTTCGTACAACAAGTGAATTAGCAACAATGCATGGGTCTCCCAAGAAACACAGTCCTCCGAGCTCTTCCCGTGATAATGTGGTTTGGGTCCTCATGAGTTGTCTCATAGCTACTTTTGGAGAATAGGCTATGCAACCCCTAAGACCTATTAACGGTACACTCGGATAATCCCCACATCTGATGAGGATTGGGCCGGGTTGGAACCAAGGACATGCCCAAGATAAATGGTTGACGTCCCATTGTTCCAACTCGACCTTTCACTCCATGGTTAGGAGTTAGTGGAGATAGATTTTGGAGAAGCTTTTCAAAGGATTGATGAACATCCCCATGTGACTAGAGGCGTAGAAATGTGTGATACCCCACACAAATAGCAGTGAAGAGCAGCATCTGAGTGTTCTTCCTTGCTTCTGGTGACAGAATTCCACCGAAAGCAAGGTGTCAGCAAGAAGTGCAGGCAAGGGACTCTTCGAGTTCACGTCCCAGGCGAAGAAGGCGTCCATGACGGCTTGATCCACTATGTCGAAGTGGAAGGGAAATAGTATCGTCCGAAACACGATTAAAGCCAAGGTTTTATTAAAAGCAGACTAGTTTGCCCTTTCAGCCAAAGAGGATAGATGGTCTTCTAACATTGAGACTTTCCAACCTTGGACATTCCCTTCTGCTATCAGGGTAGTCTGCCGAGATGGCAATCGGATGATGGCAGCGACTTGGGTTGCAGGAGTATATGCCTCATGGCGAATATGGACCCCGACTGACTTGGGCCATTTTAGCATAATCTCATACTCCTCCAAAGTGGGCAACATATCGAACTGCGGGAATTCGAAACAGTGCAGACTAGAGTTCCAAAAATGGACTAGAATCTTGATGAAAATAGGGTCGACACAGATCTTCAGTAGGTCGAGAATCCGTCCGTAGGAATTTTCAAAGTTGGAGCGGACCTCTGATGGCATCAATGTGCAGAGCCGTTCTAACTTCTCGACTTGGTATCGGGGAATATCCACTTTATTCAATTGTCTACTAGTCCCCTCCATTTTTTAGAAACCAAAATACATGCTATGAATATGATGCTTAATGCAGGCATGCATGCAAGTGTTTATTTTTCCTAAACATTATCATGTTTTATTTCTACATGATGCATGACAGTGTTTGGTTTTTTGCATTTTTTCAAATGGAAGATAAACTACCTATATGGATGTTTTATGAATTTGATGCTTTATGAACAAGATCCCATTTTTAATTTATTGGGATTATTTGGTTTTATTCGGTCTTATTTGTTTTGGTTTATTTTATAACCTTTTTATCTCTTCTGTCGGACTGCGTGGCTACTTAGCTTACAATGAACCTGAAACCAGACTAGCTAAAAGGCAGACTGTCTGAGATAAAAATGGTTTATTGTGAAAGAATAATTTTAACGTCCCTTATCTCTTCTGTCAGACTGCGTGGCTACTTAGCTTACAAAGAACCTGAAATCAGGCTAGCTAAAAGGCAGATTGTCCGAGATAAGGGTGTTTGTCGCCGCCGTCTCAAAAGAGAAGGTCGGTCGGAGCGACGCGATGGTTTTTCGACCCTTTTGATTTTCGCATTTTTTATGGGTGGTTAAAACGCCTTTAGGTTGTCCGATAACCGGGCTAACCTAGGGGCGAGGTTTTCGAAAGGTGTCCTTGGGTTGTCCGATAACCGGGCTAACCCAAGGACTTATTTATTTTGGGTTCTATGGAGTCGCCACCGATGTTTTTACCGGAAACATCGGAAAAGGTTTTTAAAAGGCGTTGGTTTTCAAAAACCAACTCTGGTCATTAGAACCAGAGTTGGGTTAGGGAGTTAGTTACGTGTAAAGGGAGTATTAGTCCCTTTACGACGCCCCTTTCGGGTTCCCTATGACAGGCCAACTTTTATTGTTAATAAATAAACTAGAAAATATACTTTTGCCCTTTTTATTATGCGGAATTTAAAGTGATGACTACATGGCCCTAATCTATTGCATAATTAAAATTAAAGCATTAAAAGTAGAGAGGGAGAAATTAAACCTCCGAAGCAAGCTTTTTATATTTCTCTTGAAAAAAGAGGGTGCTTTTTGGCAGCCCTTCCCTCTACAAGACGTCGGAAACTCTTCTAGACGCCGAAAAATGCTCTCAAATACACTCACAAACTCCGGAAATGCGTCGGAGGGATTCTAGAGAGAAGTTTTTAGAGAGAAGGCAGAGCTAATGCTTGAGGTGTGTGGAAATGAGGGGGGGAGGACCCCTATTTATAGGTTTTCGCGCCTGTCAGTGGCGAGACCGCCGGTCTCGTCTGACAGGGTCAAGACCGCCGTCTCGTCCAACGAGACCACCGTCTCGACTGCCAAACGCGGCGAGACCGCCGTCTGGGGAAACGAGACCGCCGTCTCGTCCTTCGCAGGTGGCGAGACCGCCGTCTCGTCCTTCGCAGGTGGCGAGACCGCCGTCTCGTCCTTCGCAGGTGACGAGACCGCCGTCTCGTCAAGCGAGACGGCGGTCTCGCCACTTGCATGAGGCGAGATGGCGGTCTCGTCCCAACAAGGCAAGAAAACTTATTTTTTGGTACAGAAACTCCCTCCTATCCTAGTATGGGGCCTAATAGTCTCTCCTAATGGCTTGTTAGGCTTCATCCATCTTCAAATAGGAGGTCTTATGGTCTTTATTTGGAGGTCGGGCAAGATTTGGGGTCTACAGCTGCCCCCCCTTTACCCGACCAGTCGACTGCTGGCCTTTTATGCCAAGGTGATCGACTGGAGGGTAAAGGAGTTGACCCTCTTGCCCGGTTGCCCTTCAGATGTTCCATCTTTGCGACGGATGATCCTCTGGGGAGATGTTGTGTTGTGCGCTTCCGGGATGCTCCTTTGTCGCGGTAGCTGACCCCTTCGGCTGATGAGTACGAACCCCCACCTGGTTTGACGAGTATGAACCCTCTCCCGGTAAGCCCCCTTCTGTAAGGCCTGATGAGTACGCACCCCCATCTGGTGTTTGACGAGTATGAACCCCCGCCTGGTAAGCCCCCTTTTGTAAGGCCCGATGAGTACACACCCCCATCTGGTGTTAAGCCTCCGGATGCTCCATCTTGCGGTAGCTGATCCTTTGGCTGTGGTGGGGGCTTACTGATTCTGATCACGCACCGATGTGAAACCTCGGGATGCTCCTTTGACGCGGTAGCTGACCCCTTGGTTGACGAGTATGAACCCCCGTCTGGTTATGTGCCTCTGGATGCCCCTTCTTGCGGTGGCTGACCCTTTGGCAGTGGTGGCGGCTTACTGATTCTGATCATGCGTCGACTCTCTGGGGAGTGATTTCTGTTTTGGTAGATGTGTTTGGACCTCTTGAATGGTCGTCCGGACTGTGCCGGGGATTTTGTGTTTCATCTAGCTTTGTTGGTTGCTGGAGATTTCTTTGTTTTTTGATGATGATTATCCGATCCTTGCTGGTTGGTCGGATGGGTCTTGGTTTTGTTCGACTCTTGCTTGGCAGTCTAAATTTTGAGGTGATGGCTTAATCCTGCCTTTTTCTCGCGGTTTTAACTCTTTTTTCTCGCGATTTTAGATTTTGGCTTTTTCTTGAGCGTATGCCTTTTCTTCTTCTTTTTTTTTTTTTTTTTAAGTTTTGTTTTTTTTTTGTTACGCTGGCTTTTGCAGAAGATGGCAAAAAGATGCATGAAATAAAATTTTATTTATGGGGAAATTTTATTACAACCCTATCTTTGTAAGCACTATCCCAAGGGGCTATCCTCTGGGCCCGATCCCTGGGGAGGGAAATGCTGGTACATGTGGTACCGGAAGTCCGCATGCTCTTGGACTTCATCCCGGTATTCTTGCTGGAATGTCGTCCAATCGTGGCGCATGTCCTGTTGGTGCTGGTACATTTCTCCCAGCCGGGTGTCAAAGGCATCCTGCCTTTGGGATAGTTGCTCCTGCCTCTGGGATATTTGCTCTTGCCTCACAGTTATGTGGTCGAACTGCTGGCATAGATCGCTCATGTGGCGGTGCATGCCAGCGAAGTCGTCTGCATACCGTGGCAGCTGCTGCTGCTGTTGGAAGTTGGGAGGTGTAGGTAGATCCTGCATTGTGTCATGGAGTTCTAATGCAAAATCCAGTGTGGGATGGAGGGCCAACTGGGTCCCTCTACGAATCAGCATTCCCATGCTGACCAAGATTGACCCGCCGATGGATTCAGGTCGCAGGTTGGAGGCCAGTTCTTCCCGGCCAGGACACCCCAAACTTTCTGCCAGGGGAGTGATGAGTGGAGCCATGAGGACGGCCCCCGTGGATTTGTGCCCGAAGTCCTTGAGGGCTTTCAGGAAGAAGTACCCGGGGTTGCAGCGCCGCTTCTGGCTCATGCAATACAGTACGAAGAGGTCAGGGAGGGATATTTTGCCCTGACTCTCTTTCCTCCCATGTATGGTTCCTGCCAACAGCTTGTGGCAGATACGGAGTGCTGGGGGAAGCGCGGATCCCCTCATCAGTGTGGGCAGTGTGGTGGCTCCCGTGAGCTCATGCCACATCTCGGCGGCGGTGAGGTTGGTGGGCCGCGAGCAGATGGCCTCACGGTACTCCTGGGTCATGGAGTCCTCGGGCCGGACGAACCCGATGGCTACGTTGAATTCTTTGAGGGTGGAGGTCTGATATTTCCCACCCATAAAATAGGTCACCATCCTGGTGGGCGGTAGGCCTGGGACCATGGAGGGGACCTCAGAGTAGGAGACGGAGGCTAGGAACTCCAGTACCGCTTGCGGGTACACATGTGTAGGTGGTGGTTGCAGCAGGAAGCCCCACCCAATGCTATCTAGATGGGCCCGGACGTCGTCCTCCCATCCAAATTCAGCTAGGATGCTGAAATCCAGCTTGAGCATTGGGTGCCACTGATAGGTCCGGATATTTTCAAGGCGGGCCTGGTGCTGTGGCGACAGTTGGGAAGGGTCCTGGGACGGCGGTGCTACAGAACTACTAGCACCGGCGGTGCTCCTTCTCTTCCTGGAAGCGCTTCTGCTAAATATTCTGACCAGAGGGTGCTAGGTTGTGCAGGAGTTGAGGGAAAGGAAGTTCTGGAGGCAAGGGGAGTTGTGAGGAAGCCCCCAAGCGTGCCCCCTATATATAGGGAATTTTGCAAAATCGAGACCGCCGTCTGGGTGGGCGAGACGGCGGTCTCGTGTCTCCTCCAAGTCGAGACGGCGGTCTGGTCCGTCGAGACAGCGGTCTCGACGTTAGGCTTGAGCGAGACGGCGGTCTCGTTTTCGCCTGTGTCAAGACGGCGGTCTGGTTGGTCCAGACGGCGGTCTCATCTTGCTGGGTAACCGAGACGGCGGTCTGGTTGGCCCAGACGGCGGTCTCGAATTACGGAAGAGAGATTTTTTATTTTTGTATTTTTTTGTTTCTTTTTTGTTAGTTTTTGAAAGAGGTAATAGGACCTGGTCTAAAAACATTTTATGCATGCAATGTTTTTATGTTTTGATGTCCTTTAATGCCTATTTTGATTAAGTTTTCAGAAGGATTTAACCAACGTGTCTCGTTGCGCTGAAAGCCTTCTGATTCGTTGCGTTTACTCTTGGCTGTACCATGCCGGACTTCTTGTGACCGAAGGGTAATTTCTTTCTTTCTCTATTTTTCTCTTTTTCTTCTTTTTCTTTTTTCTTTTGTAGAGCACTTTTGTCACGTAGTGTCCCTCTTTCCTTGCTTTAGGGATTTCAATCCTCTTGTTGACTATACGCCTCCATATTCCCAAATTAATTATTAGAATATTGTCGTGAGGGTCAAGAGAAAAGAAGTAAAGGGGTAAAAATCAATGGTTTGTGTTTTAGAGGGTTGATTTTTATTGATACAAGGGTTTTGTAAGAATGGTTGGTTAAGGTTAAGCCTGGGTGTTTAGGCTTTGTCTAAGCAAACATTTTTCCTTTCTTTTTGTATTTGCGCTCTTTGGTTTTATTTCCATTGCCTTTTAAATGGCTAGCTGATTTCCCTAGATCGCCCTTTGGGTTTTCGAACTAGGATATTGTGTGTTGGCCCTAACTTTCGTCTAGGTTCCTTCTTTTGTAAAATTTTTGGAGAAATCCTAGCGGACCTTATTTGTAACCCTAACTTTTGCCTAGGCTACCCTTTATTGTTGTTCGGGTATCCTACCGGGTCGACCCTATCTTTTGTGTAGCCCCCTTAGTGGGTTTCCTACCGGGTAATTTGCCCTTTTCTTTGGCCTTTGGCTTCTCTGGGCTTTTTCTTTTTTTGTGGATTTATTTTTTCACAGTATTGGCGAAGCATGACTTTCTTTATGGGTGAGGTGAAGTCTTATTTTTATGTGCTTCTAATCAACTAGCTTGATGGTAATAGCAATGGTAAATGTTGATTATTTGGAAGCGCTTTTTATTCTTCTTCTTTTTTTATGTTTACTTAGACAGGGTTATTCATGTGGTCTAGTTAGAAGTAGAAAGAAGAGAAGCAGATATAAAGAATCATTCTTTGTTAATTAATAAGGGAATATGTGCCCTAAAATTCCTGGGGGTCGGGCTCGCCCCGGGGGATCGTCTCTAACAATCATGGGGTTTACATCCCTTAAACAAAGAAAAAGATTTCCTAATGACTAGAGTGGCTCTTGACGCTTGCACCCCTCCACTTCGAAAAATTTGCTTGAGTGTGCGGAGGGGAGACTTCCCTTTTCTCCTTTCTGCTCGGCCCTTAGTAGGGTTATATCCTAGGCCATACTTGCAAGGATTGTCTTTGAATTCTGGGGGTTCCCTCATGCCTTAGGAATCTGCCCCAGTCCTTGGCCAGGATGGTAACCGTGCTTCAACATCATGCGGGCTACCTTTGTGTTTCTGGGAAGTCGCTCTATGGTGGCAATTTCGAGCGCTTGAAAAGATGTTTCAAGGGCCTCTTCGACCGCATCCACATAAGGTTGGGTAGACGGTCCACTTATCAAGATGTCGTCTTCTGCTTGGACCGTGACCAGTTTGTCGCCCACTATGAATTTGACTTTCTGGTGGAGCGTCGAAGGTACTGCCTTAGCGTCATGAATCCAAGGCCTGCCGAGGAGACAACTGTATGCTGGAGTAATGTCCATTACATGGAAATCGACGTTGAAGGTAGTGGGTCCAACTTGGATTGGCAAATTGATCTCTCCCACTACTTCTCGTTTTGATCCATCGAAGGCTCGAACGATGGTGCTGCTTTGGCGCAGACGGGTTCCTTGGATAGTCAACTTATCCAGTGTGCACTTGGGCATCACGTTCAGGGATGACCCGTTATCCACAAGAACTTTGGCGATGAGGTACTCCTTGCATTTAACTGAGATATGCAAGGGCTTGTTGTGGCTTGACCCCTCTAGGGGGAGTTCTTCCTCTGTGAAGGTGAGGTGATCGTTTGCCGTGATGTGACCGACGATCCTCTCGACCTTTTCTTGGGATATTGAGTGAGGTACATGCGCCTCGCTCAAGACCTTCAGCAGGGCGTTTCTATGCGGTTCCAAGCTCATTATCAAAGATAACAATGTGATCTTTGCAGGTGTACGGTTGAGCTGGTCTATAATGGAATACTCACTTTGCCTTATGAACTGGAGTAATTCCTCTGTCTCCTCCTTGGATTCCTTATTTTCTTTTCCTTCTTCGGTCTTTTTATTTTTTCCTTTATTCTGGAGGACATCTTCTTGTGTGTCCTTGGGGGAGTAGATTCTTCCACTTCTAGTTGTGCCCCCAATGCCGGCTATGTTCGTTATTTCCTCTTTTATCGGTGAAGATTCCCCATATCTCCACGGTACAACTTTATTTGACTCGTAGGGGAAAGGGCGTGGCATAAATAGTCGCACTGGTGTCCTTGCCCCCTCTTCTTTATTCTTGAGGACCAACGGCCGAGGTTTATTTTCCTCTTGCGATGATTCGACCGTTGGGGTGAGCTTTATTAGGAGTGGCTTTCTCTCCATTCTTCTGAGTTGGAAGACGTGTTAGTTAATCCTTCCTTTTTATTATCTTTATTTATTAAGCGTGAAGGAGGGGAAATTAAATATGCAAATGAATGCTTATGCATGCAAGTAGACAGTCATTGAACAAAAGGAATTTTATTTATTCAAAAAAAGGTGTACATTCCCCTATTCTATACTGCGAAGCAACTTTTGGCAAAAGCGGAAAACTTTAAAGAAACCCACAGGAGGGTCTTGATTCCTCTATAGTTCCCTCTCAGCTTCCCGGACATGACGAGCAAGTGCTTCGCTTTGTTTGCGGACCGCCTGGCTCATATCTTCACTGTATTGTTGAGCCTCTTTGATCTTCGCCTCTTGATGAACGACCAAGGCTTGTAGTTCATCGAGCTTTTCAACGGCTCGGTCTTTCTCTTGAAGTACTTGGCCGTACTGAGCTAGCCCATCTCTTTCTTTGTGGCGTAGCTCAGAGAGACTTTTGGTGAGTCTCCTGTTGGCCTCTCGCTCTTGGCGGATGTCTAACCGAGTCTTGAGGAGCTCTTCCGATAACTCCTTCATTGTTTGATCCTGCTTTGCTGCTTCGGCCTCAAGGTGTGCTGACCTGGCGGTTATCTCCTGCAGTTGGCTATCCGAACTGGTTCTGGCAGTTTTGGATGCTCGGATAGCTTGTTCATTGGAGTCAGCGCATTGGTCCTTGAGGCGCTCTATTTCATGATCCTTTTTCTTGCCTTGCCTTCGCAGACCATCAATCGTGAGGATAGATTCTTGCTCTTTTTCTTCAAGGGCCCTCATCTGGGCTCCCATGATCTCTATCCTCTGGGTCAAGGCGTCGATTTGAGCCTGCAGCCCTTCATTTCTGGTGCTCGTGGTGGGTGTGGTGGATGATTGAGCCACCCCTCTTCTATTTCTCCATGCCTCATAGTCACTGGTGGCAGCCACCCGAGCTTTTCCTAGCTCTCTGTCTCCCATGTAGATCGGCCTCTCCCATGCTTTTCTCACAACTAGCGAGTTGGCGATGGTGCATGGGTCTCCAAAGAAGCACGAGTCCTCCGAGCTCCCTCGGGAAATGGTAGTTTGGGTCCTCATGAGCTGCCTCATAGCTACTTTAGGTGAGTAAGCTATGCAGCCCCCGAGTCCTATCAAGGGTACACTCGGATAGTCCCCACATCCGATGAGAAGCTGGGCCGGGTCGGAACCAAGGACGGACCCGGGATATACCTGTTAGCGTCCTTGCGTTCCCACTCATCCCTCCATTCCGAGGTCAAACGACGCTGGAGGGGGATCTTGGAGAAACTTCTCAAAGGGTCGGGAATATCCCCATGTGACTGGAGGCGTACGGGTGAGTGGCGCTCCACACAAATAGCAATGAAGAGCGACGACGGAGTATTTTGCCCCGCTTCGGTGACGAGAATTCCACCAAGAGCGGGGTGTCGGCAAGAATAGCGAGCAGGGGACTTTTCGAATTCACGTCCCAGGCGAAGAAGGCGTCCATGACGACTGATCTACCGTGTCGAAATGGAAGGGGAACAAGACGGTTCCAAAAATTATGAGTGTTAGGGTTTTGTTAAAGGCAACCCACTCGTCCGTTCGGCCAGGTAGGACAGGTGGTCTTCTAACATCGTTACTCTCCAACCCCGGGTGTTCCCCTTCTTTATCGGGGTACTCGAAGGAATGGCAATCGAATAAGGGCGGCGATCGGTGCCGCGGAGTATATGCTTCGTGGCGAACATGGACCCCGGCTGATTTGGGCCACCTCATCATGGTCTCATACTCCTCTAGGGTGGGCACCAGGTCAAACTGCGGAAACTCGAAACATCGCAGATTTGGATTCCAGTAGTGGATTAGTGCCCTTAAGAACACCTAATCGACACATATCTTTAGGAGGTCTAAAATCCGTCCGTAGGATTTTTCGAAGTCGGCGCGGACCTCCGATGGCATTACTGTGCTTAGCCGTTCCAACCTCTCAGTATGGAAACGGGGAATGTCCACCTTCTTTGTCTGCCTACTTGTCCCCTCCATTTCTAAAACCAAAATGCATTTTTGATGAAATGGATGCTTATTTGAATGTATGTGAGTGCTTATTTTCTATTTATCATGTTTTTCTACATGATGTTTGTGTATTTTTATTTTGGAAGAATAAACTATCTATATGAATGTTTTATGAGTATAACATTTTTGGACCAGGTCTTATTTACAGACTTTGGAAAAATGGATTTTATTTTTATTTGTTTGTTTATTTTATAGCCTTTTATCTCTTCTGTCGGAACTGCGTGACTACTTAGCTTACAAAGAACCTGAAACCAGGCTAGCTAAAAGGCAGACTGTCCGAGATAAAATGTGGCTTTATGTGAAAGAATATTTTAGCGTCCCTTATCTCTTCTGTCGGAACTGCGTGGCTACTTAGCTTACAAAGAACCTGAAACCAGGCTAGCTAAAAGGCAGACTGTCCGAGATAAGGGTGTTTATTTGTGAAAAATATTTTTGGTTTTTGTTTTTTTGTTGTTTGTTTATGCTATGCAACAGACAAATGCAACAACCATATGCACACACAATTCGATCATCCCCGAACAGGCGAGATTTCGTTTTTATCACGAGGTTTTCCTGCAGAAAAGTGCATTGGCCAGGGTTGGTTCTAACTATTCTCACCAGGCTAAGGCCCCCAAGGTGCCCCCATTATAGGGTCCCCACTCTCCAGCCGTCCGACCATGCTTAGGACTAAGGCCATAGTCAGTCTTGTTGCCAAAAGAGGAAGGTTATCACCTTGAGTGGTGGTTTTTGATCACACTGGTGGGCTCAAGGCCCTCACTACAGCGAACCGTACCTGCCACCCACTCCCTATGGTTATCTCACTTGTCCCCGGGTATAAGTATAAACAAACAATAGTGTATTAAAGCCAAACATTAAAACATGTTATAAATACAAGTTAAGGGCAAAAGTGTTATTTTCTTGGTTTATTTATTATTTAAGCCGGCCCATCACTAAATGGGATCAACTCTCGAGACTTCCCTAGTGGAGTCGCCATCTGTCGCCGTCGTCTCAAAAGAGAAGGTCGGTCGGAGCGACGCGATGGCTTTTTGACCCTTTTGATTTTCGCGTTTTTTATGGGTGGTTACAACGCCTTTAGGTTGTCCGATAACCAGGCTAACCTAGGGGCGAGGTTTTCGAAAGGTTTCCTTGGGTTGTTCGATAACCGCGCTAACCCAAGGACTTATTTATTTTGGGTTCTATGGAGTCGCCACCGATGTTTTTACCGGAAACATCGGAAAAGGTTTTTAAAAGGCGTTGGTTTTCAAAAACCAACTTTGGTCATTAGAACCAGAGTTGGGTAAGGGAGTTAGTTACGTGTAAAGGGAGTATTAGTCCCTTTACGACGCCCCTTTCGGGTTCCCTATGACAGGCCAGCTTTTATTGTTAATAAATAAACCGGAAAATATACTTTTGCCCTTTTTATTATGCGGAATTTAAAGTGATGACTACATGGCCCTAATCTATTGCATAATTAAAATTAAAGCGTTAAAAGTAGAGAGGGAGAAATTAAACCTCTGAAACAAGCTTTTTATATTTCTCTTGAAAAAAGAGGGTGCTTTTTGGCAGCCCTTCCCTCTACAAGACGTCAGAAACTCTTCTAGACGCTGAAAAATGCTCTCAAATACACTCAGAAACTCCGGAAATGCGTCGGAGGGATTCTAGAGAGAAGTTTTTAGAGAGAAGGCAGAGCTAATGCTTGAGGTGTGTGGAAATGAGGGGGGGAGGACCCCTATTTATAGGTTTTCGCGCCTGTCAGTGGCGAGACCGTCTGTCTCGTCTGACAGGGTCGAGACCGCCATCTCGTCCAACGAGATCGCCGTCTCGACTGCCAAACACGGCGAGACCGCTGTCTGGGGAAACGAGACTGTCGTCTCGTCCTTCGCCACTTGCATGAGGCGAGACGGCGGTCTCGCCACTTGCATGAGGCGAGACGACGGTCTGGGAAGTCCAGACGGCGGTCTCGTCCCAACAAGGCGAGAAAACTTATTTTTTGGTACAGAAACTCCCTCCTATCCTAGTATGGGGCCTAATAGTCTCTCCTAATGGCTTGTTAGGCTTCATCCATCTTCAAATAGGAGGTCTTCTGGTCTTTATTTGGAGGTCGGGCAAGATTTGGGGTCTACAGTGTTTAATGAGAAAATATTTTTGTGGTTTTTCTATTTTTTATCTGTTGTATAGTTATGCTATGCAATCAAATGCACCAAACAAGTGCACACACAATTTCACTCATCCGCGAACAAGTAGGATAACGTTTTAATTACGAGGTAGGGGTCTCCTACAAAAGATTGCATATTCAGGGTAGTTCTAATTTTCCTCACCAAGGCTAGGCCCTCAAGGTGCCCCCATTATAGGGTCCCCACTCTTCAGCCTTCCGACCATGCATGGCACTAAGGCCTTAGTCAGTCTTTGTGCCAAAAGAGGAAGGTTATCACCTTGAGTGGTGGTGTCCGACCATACCGGTGGGCTCAGGGTCCTCACTACGACAAATCGTACCTGCCACCCACTCCCTATGAATTACCCACTTGCCTCTGGGTATAGGGGGAATTGTTGTGTGCAAGGGTTTGTGTACAGTTTGTATTTCAAACAATTGCATATGATAAGCAAAACAACAGTTATTAAAGTCAAGCAAATAAAACATGTTATAAAAGAAAGCAAGGTAAAAGTGAAATTTTTAAGTTTATTTATTAAACTGACCCATCACTAAATGGGATCAACTCTCTAGGCTTCCCCAACTAAGTTTTTTAGTTTATTTATTAAACTGACCCTTTATTTAATTGCGGAATTTGAAATGTTGACTACATGGCCCTAACAACTAATTACACAGATAGAACTAATAAAAAAGCAATAAAAGAAGAGAGAAAGTGTAGGAACCTTCGAAGCAAGCTTTTGTATTTAATATTCTTGGTAAAGGATGCTTTTTGGCAATACCCCGCTCTACAATGTTGGTCGCTCTTCCTCGCAACACTATAGAACACTCTCTAAGAATACTAAGAAACTCTGGAAATTCTTCGGAGGGATCCTAGGAGAAGAATTTGAGAAAGTTATAGAAGGGAAAGTTGGAGAATGTTGTGAAAAGGACGGGGTCACGCTCCACTTTTATAGGAATTCGCACTTGTCAGGTCGGGACCACCGTCTCGCCTGACAAGGTCGAGACCGGCGGTCTCGCCCTTGACAAATGGCAAGAAGGCCGTCTCGCCAAACGAGACGGCGGTCTCGCCATTTGTGAGTGGCGAGAAGGCCGTCTCACCAAATGGGACGACGGTCTCGCCTTTTGCCGATGGCTAGACGGCGGTCTCGCCAAGCAAGATGGCGGTCTCAGCCTTCTAGGTGAAATTTCTTATTTTTTTCGCACAAAAAAACTTCCTACTCTAATATGGGGCCTATTAGTCTATCCTAGGGACCTTTTAGGCCTTGACCTTCTTCGAATTGGAGGTCTTCTGCTCTTTATTTTGATGTCGGGCAAGACTTGGGGTCTACACCAACTTTGGTCATTACAACCAGAGTCGGGTAAGGGAGTTAGTTACGTGTAGGGAAGGTATTAACTTCCCTATGACGCCCCTTTCGGGGTCCCGTATGATGGACTATTTATATGAAGAAATAATAACTATAAATTGTGCTTTTACCCTTATTTATTTATTGCGGAAATTACATATTGACTACATGGCCCTAAATGATTAATGCACAACAATACTATCTAAAAAGCAGTTAAGTAGGGAAGAGAGTATATAGGAACCTTCGAAGCAAGTTTTTATAGTGAATTCTTTGAAATAGGGTGCTTTTTGGCAATCCCCTGCTCTACAATGTTGATCGCTCTTCCTTGCAACACAACAAAACTCTTTCTATGAATACTAAGAAACTCTGGAAATGCTTCAGAGGGGTCCTAGGAGAGTAATTTCAAAGAAGTGCATAAGGGAAAGTGGAAGAATGTTGTGTAAAGAGTGAGGAAGTCCCCCACTTTTATAGAAATTTGCGCCTGTCAGGTTGGGACTGCCGTCTCACCAAACGGGACGATGGTCTCGCCTTTGGCAAGTGGCGAGACGGCCATATCGCAAAACAAGACGATGGTCTCGCCATTGACAAGTGGTGAGATGGCGGCCTCGCCATTGGCAAGTGGCGAGACAGCGGTCTCGGCCCTTTAGGTGGAATTTCTTATTTTTCCGCGTACAAAAGTCCTTCCTATTCTAATATGGGTCCTATTGACCAATCCTAGGGACCTTTTAGGCCTTGCCCATCTTTGAATGGAAGTCTTCTGCTCTTTATTTTGAGGCCAGGCAAGATTTGGGGTCTACACCACTTTTGGAGAATAAGTTATGCAACCTCTGAGACCTACTAATGGTATGCTCAGATAATATCCACATCTGATGAGGATAGGGTCAGGTTGGAACCAAGGACATGCCCAGGATAAGCGGTTGACATTCCATTGTTCCAACTCGACCTTCCACTCCATGGTTAGACGTCGGTGGAGAGGGATTTTCGAGAAGCTCTTCAAAGGATCGGGAAACATCCCCATGTGGCTAGAGGCATAGAAGTACGTGATACCCCACACGAATAGCAGCGAATAATAGAATCTGAGTGTTCTTCCTTGCTTTTGGTGACAGAACTCAACCGAAAGCAAGGTGTCGACAAGAAGTGCAGGCAAGGGAATCTTCGAGTGCACGTCCAAGGCAAAAAAGGCGTCCATGACGGCTTGATCTACTGTGTCAAGGTGAAAGGGGAAAAACATAGTCCCAAACATAATCAGAGCTAGGTTTTTGTTAAAAGTAAATCAATTTGCCTTATCAGTCAAAGAGGACAGATGGTCTTCTAACATTGCAACTTTCTAACCCTAGATATTCCCTTTTACTATCAGGGCAGTCTGATGAAGCGGCAATTGGATGATGGCAATGACTTTGGCTACAACAATATATGCTTTGTGACGAATTTCACCGCCGTCAAAAGAGGCGGTCGGAGCGATGCGATGGTATTCCGACTTCTGCTTTCGCGATTTTAAAAGTGACATTACAATGCCTTTAAGTTGTCTGATAACCGGGCTGGACCTAAGAGCGAGGTTTTCGAAAAGGGACTTTTAGGTTGTCCGATAACCGGGCTGGACCTAAGAGCCAAGTTTTTGAAAAGGGTTCTTATGGAGTCACCACCGATGTTTTTACCGAAAACATCGGAAAAGGAAAAAAAAGGCAGTGGTTTTAAAAAACCAACTTTGGCCGTTATAACCAGATTCGGGTAAGGGAGTTAGTTACGTGTGGGGAAGGTATTAGCACCCCCACAATGCCCCTTTTGGGTTCCCTATGATGGATCGTTTATCTCATAAATAAACTTTAAAATGACGCTTTTACCCTTTTTATTTGCAGAATTTAAGAAAATAGTGACTACATGGCCCTAGTAGCTAATATACAGAAATAATATAAATAACAAAGCAGAAAAAGAGAGGGAGAAGAAACCTCCAAAGCAAGTTTTCTTGATTAATTCTCTTAAAATAGGACGCATTTTGGCAATCCTTCGCTCTACAACGTCGATCGCTCTTTCTCACAACGTTAAAAAAACTCTCTAAGAACACTCAGAAAACTTCAGAAATGCTTTGAAGGGGCTCTAGGAGAAGAATTTGAAGAAATGCTAGAAGGGAAAGTTGAAGAACTGTGTGAAAAGAAGGGTAGAGCGCCCTCCTTTTATATGGATTCGTGCCTGTCAGGTCGAGACGGTCGTCTCGCCTGGCAAGGTCAGGACCACCGTCTCACCAAACGGGACGGTGGTCTCTCCTTTGGCAAATGGCGAGACGGCCGTCTCGCCAATCAAGATGGCGGTATCGATTCGTCAAATGAAGGCGATCTCGCCATGGCAAGTGGCGAGACGGTCATCTCGCCAAATGAGACGGTAGTCTTGCCCTTTGCTGATGGCAAGATGGCGGTCTCGCTAAGCGAGACGGTGGTCTCGACCTTTCAGGTGGAATTCCTTTTTTTTTTTCGTACAAAAAACCTTCCTACTCTAATATGGGGCCTAATAGTCTATCCTAGGGACCTTTTAGGCCTTTCCCATCTTCGAATTGGAGGTATTTTGCTCTTTATTTTGAGACCAAACAAGATTTGAGGTCTACAGCTGCCCCCCCTTTACTCGACTAATTGACTATGGGCTTTCATGCCATAAGGTCGATGGGCGGGTAAAAGAGTTAACCCTCTTGTCCAACTATCCTCTGGATGCTCCTTTGATGCAGTAGTTGACCCTCAGGATGATGAATGTAGTCTGGTGCTGTCTTCAAGATGCTTCCTTGCAGTGGAGGCTAACCCATCAGACGATATTTTGTGAGGCTTCAGGATGCTCCTTTGATGCAGTAGCTGACCCTTCGGCTAATGAAGATTTTCCTTTGGGATGCTCCTTTGATGCGGTAGCTGACCCCTTAGGTGGTGGTGAGTTGTATTTTCTGGATACCCTTCTGTAACAGGGCTGATTCTTGGGTGTGGTGGCGGCTTACTCTTCTCGCCCATGCACTGAGTGAGAAACCTTAGGATGCTCCTTCGATGCGGTAGCTGACCCCTTGGTTGATGAGTACCAACCCTCATCAGGTTAGGTGCCTCAGGATTCTCCTTTGATACGGTAGCTGACCCTTTGGCTGTGGTGGCGACTTACTGATTCCGATCATGCGCCGAATGATGAGTATTTTCTCTTGGTAGAGTCCTCCGGTGTGCCGGGGATCTTATGATTTACGACTTTTCTGATAGTCATCCAACTTGTTGATTGCTGGGGATTGTTGGTCAATGTGGTTGTCTTGCCAGTTTGCCTTGGCTAACATTTCGGATTTAATCCGTCCTTTTTTCGCGGTTTATCTTTTTTCTCACGATTTTGGATTTTGGCTTTTTTGAGACTAAGCGTAAGTCTTTTTTATTTTTTAGTCTTTTTCGTTACACTGACTTTTTCGAAAAGAGATCAAAGGCAAACAAATTTACTAAAAACAATTATTCATATTATGACAAAATTTTGTACAACGATTATTTCAATAATGTCCCTAAGACGGTGGTGGACTCGAGCCGGGAGACGATCCAGGAGGGGGAAACTGTCGATACATATGCCTTTGAAATTTCTCCTGGCTCCGGATTGAGATGAGCTTGTCTTGCCGGATCAGTGCCAGGTCTTGTCTCATCCCCTCCTGCATTTGACCGAAGGTCTCCATCCGTGTCTCAAAGACATCTTGTCTTAGGGACATTTGATCCAATTGCTGGCGGATGTCGTATATATTGCGGTTAATGCCAACAAAGTCGTCCCCATACTGCTATTGCTACTGCCGCTATTGTTGTTGTTGTTGCTGCTAGAATTTCGGGGGCGTCAGGATGTCCTGCATCACCACCAAATCTTGGAGATCTAGGGTCATGGCGAGCGTAGGGTGAAGAGCCATCTGGGTCCCTTGCCGGATGAGCATCCCCATGCTGACGAGCATGTGCCCGTTGATGTACTCGTGTCGGAGAGTGGAGGAGATGTTCTCTCCGCTGTGGCACCCCCACTTCTCGGCCAGCAGGGTGTTGAGAGGACCCATGAGGATGACTCCTACAGGACGGCTCCCGAAATCCTTGAGGGCCTTCATGAAAAAGTAGTCGGGATTGCACCGGCGCCTGTGGAGCATGCAATGCAGGGTGAAGAGGTCAGGGTGGGTGACCTTTCCCTGACTTTCTTTCTGCCCGTGGACGATTCCCGCCAGCAGCTTGTGGCAAATGCGGAGAGTGGGGATAAGTGTAGACCCCTTCAGTAGGGTCGACAGAACTTGCGCCCCGATGAGATCTTCCCACATCTCAGTGGTTATGAGGGTAGATGGTCGCTCATAGATTGCCCCTTGATATTCTTTGGTCAGGACATCCTCGAGCTAGACGAAACCGATGGAGACGTTGAACTCATCCAACGTCATCGTCTAGTAGGACCCGTTCATGTAGTATGAGACCATTTTGATTGGAGGGATGCCCGGGATCATTGTGAGGATCTCAATCATCGTAATGGAGGCGAGAAACTCCATTACGGCTTGTGTATACATGCGGGTGGGGGAGGCTGGAGGAGGAAGTCCCACCCAATACTCTCGATGTACCTTCACACGTCATCCTCCCATCCGAATTCAGTGAGGATGTGAAAATCCAGCCTCAACATGGGGTGCCAAGCATAGCCCCGGATGTGCTCGAGCCTGGCCTGGTGCTGGGGTGTCAACTGGGTCGGGTCCAGAGGAACCGGGGCCGCATATGTGCTTGGGCCAGAACCCCGCCCTCTCTTCCTGGATGACTCTCCTCTATGCATCTTTGGTAAAAGTACTCAAAAATGTAAAAAAAAGTGCATGTCGCTGCCGTCAGAAGAGGCGGTCGGAGCGACGCGATGGTTTTTATATGACTCGCATTTTCTTTGAAAGAAATGGTTCAACACCTTTAGGTCGTCCGATAACCGGGCTAGACCTAAAGGCGAGATTTTTGAATAGGTTCGAGGAGTCGCCATCAGTGTTTTAACCTTAAACACTAAAAAAGGTAAAAAAGAAAAAGGCAATGGTTTTAGAAAAAACCAACTTTGGCCATTACAACCAAAGTCGGGTAAGGGAGTTAGTTACGCGTGGGGAAGGTGTTAGCACCCCCACAACGCCCCTTTCAGGTTCCCTATGATGGACTAACTTAGAAAATAAATGCTTAAAGAAATTACATTTTTACCCTATTATTTTATCTACTTGCAGAATTTAAATATCTACATGGCTCTATTATCTAATGCACACAAAGAAAGCAATAAAGAAAGCAGTAAAAGAGACAGAGAATAGAGAAGGAACCTCCGAAGTGAGCTCTATATTAATTCTTCTAAAACGTGAGGATGCTTTTTGGCAGTCCCCGCACTCTACAAGCACGCTCCTCCTGCAAAATAAAGACAAATCACTCTACCGAGGGTTGGATGCCTCAAAAAGAGACTTCCTTAACCGATTTCAACCTTAACAGTAATCGGAAAGCTCCCTCGAACCCCGGAATAATGCTCAGGGTCACTCTCAAGTGCCAAAAAGCTTCCAAGAGAGTGGAGGAGTGGAAAAGGTGTGAAAATTCGGAGGAATGAGGCCCCTATTTATAGGGATTCAGGCCTGGAAAAGGTGGACGGCCATCTGGACAAAGCGGACGGTCGTCCATGGCAAAAATTGGCCATGGACGGCCGTCCAAGCTAAGTGGACGGCCCTCCATGGCCTTAAAGTTGCCATGGACGGCCATCTGCTTGTCCTAGACGGCCGTCTGCCTGTTCTAGACAGCCATCCGCCTGTTCTGGACGACCATCTGCTGTCTCTGGCGGATTTCCCGATTTTTAATGCCTCTAAAAACCCTTCCTATCCTAAATGGAACCTAGAACAAGCTACTAGGGACTTGATAAAGTCTTAACTATCTTCGGAATGGGCGATCTTCGGCTTTATTAGGGGTCCGGGTAAGATTTGGGGTCTACAGTGCAGAGAAAGCAAGAATGGATGCTCCAAACTATCCCCCATGCTCCCCTTTATATAGATTTTTCGCCCCTGGTCGAGACCGTCGTCTGGGATTTCGGGATGGCGGTCTCAATTTAACGAGACTCGGGACCGCCGTCTAGAATTCTGAGATGACGGTCACCCCATTGGCCTATGACGAGATGACCTTCTCGCCAAATGAGAAGGTGGTCTCGTTTCTGTCAAATGGCGAGACGACGGTCTCGACTCAACCCAGGTCGAGAGAGCAGTCTAAATAATCGAGACAACGGTCTCAATAATCGAGACGTCGATCTCAATAATCGAGACGACGGTCTCGCTTTTTAGAGTTTTTTTTTTTGCAGAAATAGGACCTTGTTCAAAAATATTTTATGCATGCAATGTTTTCATGTTTTATGCCCTATAATGCTATTTCATTAGTTTTTTCAGAAGGATTAACTAGTGTGTCTTAAAGAGACGGGGCCCTCTGATGTTTGCTTCTTTGCTGTACTTGTTTGTGCCGTTCCGGACTTAACGTGACCGAAGAATGTCTTTTGGTTTGGAGAGCACACTTAGCCACATTGGTGCACTTTTTCCTCGCTGTAGGGATTTCAATCCTCTTGTTGATTATACACCTCCATATTCCCAAACTAATTGTTCGAATAATGTAGTGAGGGTCAAGAGAAGAGAAGTAAAGGGGATAAATTCAACAATTTGTGTTTTAGGTGGTTTATTTTCATTTAGAAGAGATTTTGTAAGAATGGCTGGCTAGGGTTGGCTCGAGTGTTTTAGCTATTGTTTAAACAAACGTTTTTCTTTGAGGACTTACGCCTTAGTCTATTTCCATTGCTTTTATGGCCAATTGATTTCCCCAGACCGTCCTTCGGGTTTTCGGACTAGGATATTGTGTTTTGGTCCTATCTTTTGTGTAGGTTCCTTTTTTCTTGTTTTGGGAATCCTATCGGACCTTATTTTGTAACCCTAACTTTTTCCTAGGCTACCCTTTATTTTTGTTCGGGTTTCCTAGCGAGTTGACCCTAACTTTTGCGTAGCCCCCTTAGTGGGTTTCCTACCGGGTACTTTGCCTCCTTTTTTTTGGCCTTTGGCTTCTATGGGCTTTTTCTCTTCTTTTTGTTTTTACACAATATTGGCGAAACACGACTTTATTTATGGTGAGATAAAACCTTATTTTGTGCTTCTAATCAATCAGCTTGATAACTATAGCAATGGTATGTTTTGATTATTTGGACGCATTTTTTTTCTTCTTTTTTTTTGTTTGTTTAAACATGGTTATTATGAGGTCTATACATGAAGTAGCAAGAAGACAAACGAATAGTAAGAAATGTATTCTTTATTAATTAGTAAGGGACTATGTGTCCAAAAGATGCTCGGGGGTCAAGCTAGCCCTGGGGGATAATCTCTAACAATCACTGGGTTTACATCCCTTAATAAAAGAAAAAGAACTCCTAATGACTAGGGTAGCTCGTGACGCTTGCATCCCTCCGCTTTGGAACATCTGCTTGAGTGTGCGGAGGGGAGACTTCCCTTTTCTTCTTTATGCTCGGCCCTTCGTAGGGTCATATCCTAGGCCATACTTAGAGGGTTATCTTTGAATTCTGGGGGTTCCCTCATCCCTTGGGAGTCTGCCCCCAGTCCTTGGCCAGGATGGTAACCATGCTTCGTCATTATGTGGGCTACCTTTGTATTATTTTGGAAAGTCTCTCTATGCTGGAAATTTTAAGCGCTTGAAAAGATGTTTCAAGGGCCTCTTCAGCCGCATCCACATAAGGTTGGGTAGACGGTCCACTGATCAGGATATCATCTTCTACTTGGATCGTGACCAATTTGTCATCTACTATAAACTTGACTTTCTGATGGAGCGTTGAAGGTACTGCCTTAGCGTCATGAATCCAAGGTCTACCGAGGAGACAACTATACGTCGGAGTAATGTCCATTACGTGAAAATCAATTTTGAAGATAGTGATTCCGACTTGTATCGGCAGATTAATTTCTCCCACTACTTCTCGTTTGGATTCGTCGAAAGCTCGAACAATAGTGCTACTTGGGTGTAAGCGGGTTCCTTGAATATTCAACTTTTCAAGTGTGCACTTGGGCATCACGTTCAAGGATGAACCGTTATCCACAAGAACTTTAGCGATGAGATACTCCTTGCACTTGATAGAAATGTGCAAGGGCTTGTTATGGCTCGACCCCTCTAGGGGGAGTTCTTCATCTGTGAAGGTGAGGTATCGCTAGCTGTAATGTGACCGACGATCCTCTCAACTTTTTCTTGGGATATATTATGAGGTACATACGCTTAGCTCAAAACCTTCATCAGGGTGTTTCTATGCAGTTCCAAACTCATCATTAGATATAACAGAGTTATCTTTGCAGGTGTATGATTGAGCTGGTCAATAATGGAATACTCGCTTTGTCTTATGAACTGGAGTAATTCATCAGTCTCCTCCTTGGATTCTTTATTTTCTCTTTCTTCGTGTTTATTTTTCCCTTTATTCTTGAGGGCATCTGCTTGTAATTCCTTGGGAGAGTATATCCTTCCGCTTCTGGTCATTTCCCCAATGTCGGCTATGTTGGAGATATCCTCCTTTATTGGTGAAGATTCCCCATATCTCCACGGTACAACTTTATTTGATTCATAGGGGAAAGGACGAGGCACAAACACTCGCACAAGCGTCCTTACCCCCTCTTCTTTATTGACTTTGAGGACCAACGACCGAGACTTATTATCCTCTTGTGGTGAATCGACCGTTGGGGAGAGCTTGATTAAGAGAGGCTTTCTCTCCATCTTTCTGATTGGAAGACGTGTCAGTTAATCCTTCCTTTTTATTATCTTATTTATTAAAAGTGAAGGAGGGGAAATCAAATATGCAAAATGAATGAAATGCATGCAGGTAGACAATTGTTGAATAAAGAAATTTTATTTATTCGTAGAAAGTGTACATTCCCCTACTCCACACTACGAAGCAACTTTTGACAGAAATGGAAAAGCCTAAAAGAAACCCACAGGCGGGTCTTGATCTCTATGTAACTCTCTTTTGGCTTCCCAAACGTGACGAGCGAGTGCTTTGGTTTGCTTTTGGACTGCTTGGCTCATATCTTCGCTATAATTTTGAGCCTCTTTCATCTTCGCCTCTTGATGGACGACCAAGGCTTGTAGCTCATCGAGTTTTGCAAGGGCTCAGTTTTTTTCTTGTAGTACTTGACCATACTGAGTTAATCCATCTCTTTCTTTACAGCATAGCTCAGTGAGGCTTCTGTTGAGCCTTTGGTTAGCCTCCCGTTCTTGGCGTATTTCGGACCGAGTCCTTGTGAGGTCTTGCAGCAACCCCTTGATCGTCTGAGCCTGTTTTGCACATTCGGCCTCAAGGCTCACTGTTTTGGCGATTATCTCTTGAAGTTGGTTATCCAAGCTAATTCTGGCAGTTTTGGATGCTCGGATAACCTGTTCATTAGAATCAACACATTGATCCTTGAGACGCTCTATCTCGTGATCCTTCTTCTTGCATTGCCTCTGTAGACCGTCTATGGTGAGGATAGATTCTTGCTCTCTTTTTTCAAGGGCCCTCATTTGGGCTCCCATGATTTCTATTCTCCGGGTCAAGGCATCGACTTGGGTCTGTAGCTCTTCGCTGTTTGAAAGCCCAACAGCTGAGGCGGATGGTTGTGACATCCCTCTATTTCTTCTCCACTCCTCGTAGTCACTGGAGATAGCTACTCGAGCTTTTCCTAGCTCTCTATCTCCCATGAAGAATGGTTTCTCCCATGCTCTTCGTACAACAAGCGAATTAGCAACAGTGCATGGGTCTCCGAAGAAACATAGTCCTCCGAGCTCTTCTTGGGATATTGTAGTTTGGGTCCTCATGAGTTGTCTCATAGTTACTCTTTGCGAATAGGCTATATAACCCCTAAGTTCTATTAACGGTATGCTCAGATAATCCCAACATCTAATGAGGACTGCGTCGGGTCGAAGCCAAGGACACACCCAAGAGAAACATCTAACGTCCCATTGTTCTAACTCGACCTTCCACTCCATGGCCAGGCGTCGGTGGAGAGGGATTTTGAGGAAGCTTCTCAAAGGGTTGGGGAACATCCCCATGTGACTAGAGGTGTAGAAATGTGTGATACCCCACACAAAAAGCAGTGAAGAGCATCATCTAAGTGTTTTTCCTTGCTTCTGGTGACAGAATTCCACCGAAAGCAAGGTGTCAACAAGAAGTGCAAGCAAGGGACACTTCGAGTTCACGTCCCAGGAGAAGAAGGGGTCCATGACGGGTTGGTCTACTGTGTCGATATGGAAGGGAAACAATATTGTTCCAAATATGATTAAAGCCAGGGTTTTGTTAAAAGTAGTCCATTATGCCCTTTCAGCCAAAGAGGATAGGTGGTCTTCTAACATTGAGACTTTCCAACCCTGGACATTCCCTTTTACTATCAGGGTAGTCTGCCGAGATGACAATCGGATGATGGCAGCGACTTGTGCTGCAGGAGTATATGCCCCATGGTGGATATGGACCCCGGCTGATTTGGGTCATTTTAATATAATCTCATACTCCTCCAAAGTAGGCACCATATCGAACTGAGAGAATTCGAAGCAGTGCAGACTAGAGTTCCAAATATGAACTAGAATCCTGATAAAAAGAGAATCGACATAGATCTTCAGCAAGTTGAGAATTCGTCCATAGGATTGTTCGAAGTCAGAGCGGACCTCTGGTGGCATCAATGCGCGGAGCCGTTCTAATTTCTCAGCATGGTATCGGGGAATGTCCACTTTCTTCAATTGTCTACTAGTCCCCTCCATTTTCTAGAAACCAAAAATGCATGCTATGAACATGATGCTTATTGTATGTATGTGAGTATTTGTTTTTTCCTAAACATTATCATATTTTATTCCTACATGATGCATGATAGTATTTGTGTATTTTTTTAAAAATAAACTACCTATATGGATGTTTTATGAATTTAATGTTTATGAACAAGGTCCCATTTTTATTCGATTGGGTTTTTATTTGATTTTTTTATCGCCTTTTATCTCTTCTGTCGGACTGCGTGGCTACTTAGCTTACAAATAACCTAAAACCAGGCTAGCTAAAAGGCAGACTGTCCAAGATAAAATGGTTTATTGCAAAAGAATAATTTTAGCGTACCTTATCTCTTCTGTCGGACTGTGTGGCTACTTAGCTTACAAAGAACCTGAAACCAGGTTAGCTAAAAGGCAGACTGTCCAAGATAAGGGTGTTTATTGCAAAAATATTTTTGTGGTTTTTTTGTATTTATTTGTTGTTTGGTTATGCTATGCAACCAAATGCAGCAAACAAATGCACACACAATTCACTCATCCGCGAACAATTAGGATGACGTTTTAATTAGGAGGTAGGGTTTTCTTGCAGAAAAGTGCATTGGCAAAGGTAGGTTCTAACTGTTCTCACCAAGGCTAGGCCCCCAAGGTGCCCCCATTATAGGGTCCCCACTCTCCAGCCTTCCGACCATGCTTAGCACTAAGGCCATAGTCAGTCTTTATGCCAAAAGAGGAAGGTTATCACCTTAAGTGGTGGTTTTCGATCATACCAGTGGGCTCATGGCCCTCACTATGGCAAACCATACCTGCCACCCACTCCCTATGGATTTCTCACTTGCCCCCGGGTATAGAGGGAATTGTTGTGTGCAAGGGTTTGTGTACGGTTTGTATTTCAAACAATTTCGTAAAATAAACAAATAGTTATTAAAGCCAAGCAAATAAACATGTTATAAAACAAGGTAGGGTAAAAGCGAAATCTTTAAATTTATTTATTAAACTGGCCCATCACTAAATGGGATCAACTCTCTAGGCTTCCCCAGTGGAGTCGCCATCTGTCGCCGCCGTCAAAAAAGGCGGTCGGAGTCAATGAGTCGCCAATGTTTAATAAACATAAGAGGCTTTAAATACTTTCTCCCCCTATTTTGATTATGATCAAAAAATGAAAGCTCCCCCTCAATAAGTCATAAAATAGAAAAGGCTCCCCCTCAAATAAAGCAAAAATACCAATTTTATTCCATAAAACAAATAAATTACAAGCAAGAAGATATATTGAAGAGATTAAAACTCTTCACTTCCATCACTATTAAATTGAGCATCAAATTTATCTTCTAAGTTACAAACCCTATTATCTACATCTGAAATACATACAAAATGCAAATATTCATCAGTTAAGCAGAGTTTAGGCTATTTCTAATAGTCCTAAGTCTCTTCTAAGTTCATAGAATCTATCCTTGGGAAGAGGTTTAGTAAAAATATCTGCTAATTGATGGTTTGTATCAACATATTCGATTTTACAATTTCCTTTACTAATATGATCTCTTAAGAAGTGATGTCTAATTTCTATATGCTTAGTTCTAGAGTGCATTACTGGATTCTTAGTAAGATTTATTGCACTTGTATTATCACACATCAACGGAATATCACTTAGAAAGATACTATAGTCTTCTAATTGTTGTTTCATCCATAAAATTTGAGCACAACAATTACCAGCTGCAATATATTCAACTTCAGTAGTGGATAAAGCAACACATGCTTATTTCTTAGAATGCCAAGACACTAAGGATGATCCTAACAAATGACATGTTCCACTAGTACTCTTTCTATCTATTTTACATCCTCCATAATCAGCATCAGAATATCCTATTAAACTAGGAGAAGCTTCAGATGGATACCATAATCCAAATCCTGTAGTTCCTTTTAAATATTTTAAGATTCGTTTAACTGCAGTTAAGTGAGATTCTTTTGGACATGCTTGGAATCTAGCACACACACAAACAGAATGCATAATATCAGGTCTACTTGCAGTTAAGTATAATAGTGAACCTATCATACCTCTATACATAGATTGATTAATTTCCAAACTTGATTCATCCTTGTCTAAATAGCATGAAGTTCCCATGTAGCTTCCTTTAAAGTGTCCATTCCAAATTTCTTGAGAATCTCTTTGCAGTATTTAGTTTGAGACACAAAAATGTCATCTCTAAGTTGTTTAATTTGAAGTCCAAGGAAGAATGTTAATTCTCCCATCATTGACATTTCAAATTCTCCCTACATTATCTTAGCAAATTCTACACACAAGGAATTATCAGTTGATCCAAAAATGATATAATCAACATATACTTGAACTAATAAGATATGTTCTTTTACTTTCTTAATAAACAACATGGAATTAATTTTTCCTCTAGAAAAATTATTTGAAGTTAGAAAACTACTTAATCTTTCATACCAAGACCTAGGAGCTTGTTTCAAACCATATAAGGCTTTCTTCATTTTAAAAATATGATTGGGATATTTAAAATCTTCAAATCCAGGGGGTTGTTCAACATATACTTCTTCTTTGATAAACCCATTTAAGAATTCACTTTTAACATCCATTTGATATAATTTAAATTTCATCAATGAAGCATAAGCAAGAAGTAGGCGTATAGCCTCTAACCTGGCAATAGGAGCATAAGTTTCATCATAATCAATACCTTCCTCTTGACAGTAACCTTTGGCAATAAGTCTGACTTTGTTCTTTGTAATATTTCAATCTTCATCAAGTTTGTTTCTAAATACCCATTTTGTTCCAATTACTTGATGTGATTCTTCTCTTGGAATTAATGCCCAGACTTGATTCCTTTTAAATTCATTAAGTTCTTCTTGCATTGTTATGCACCATTGGTCATCTTTAAGAGCTTCCTCAACACTTTTGGGTTCTATCTGTGAAACAAAAGCTACAGACATACAGAAATTTGTCATATTTCTTATTCTTACCCCTTTTGAGATATCACTAATTATATTGTCCATTGAAAGTCCTCTTGGTGATTGCCATTCTTTTGCTAATTCAGTTGGTTGAGATGACTCATTCTCATTCAAATACATTTCTTCTAAAGCCTCTCTTATGTACTCATCATCACCTGCAAGTTCTTTATTTGACTCAAGAGGATTTCCCTCAAGGTCTACAATTTCATCAAAGGTGACATGTACAGATTCTTCAACATTTAAAGTTCTTCTATTGAACACTCTATATGCTTTGCTAGTTAGTGAATAACCTAAGAAAATGCCCTCATCGGCTTTTGAGTCAAATTTTCCTAAGTTATCTTTCCCATTATTTAACACAAAGCATTTACATCCAAATATTTTTAAATGACCAACATTAGGCTTTCTACCATTTAACAGTTCATAAGGAATTGATTTTATAATTGGCCTAATAAGCATCCTATTCAAAATATAACATGCAGTACTTACAACATCAGCCCAAAAATATTTAGGAACATTTGATTCATTTAGCATTATTCTAGAAAGTTCTTCTAGTGACCTATTTTTCCTTTCTACTACACCATTTTGTTGGGGGGTCCTAGGTGCAGAAAAATTATGCAAAATACCATTTTCCTCACAATAATTTTCAAACCATTCATTTTGAAACTCTCCACCATGGTCACTTCTTAACACCTTAATTCTTAAGTCTTTCTCATTTTGGATTTGCTTGGCAAACTTCCTAAAGACCTTAAAAGCTTCACTTTTTAATGTTAAGAAAAATGTCCAAGTATATCTAGAAAAATCATCAACAATCACAAGAGCATAATAATTTCCACCAAAACTTTTTATCCTAGATGGACCAAATAAATCTAAGTGTAATAGTTCTAAAGGTTTTGATGTGGAAATAACATTCTTAGATTTAAAGGATGATTTCACTTGTTTACCTTTTTGACATGCATCACATAATCTATCTTTTTCAAATTTTAACTTAGGCAAACCAACAACTAAGTCCTTTGATATTAATTTGTTTAATTGATGCATATTTATATGAGTCGCTCTCTTATGCCATAACCATGGGTTTTCTTCGTTAGCAACTAAACATGTTATACTAGTATCATGTATACAATCCAAATCAATCAAATAGATATTATTATGCCCAATGCCTTTCAATGCTACATTTTCGGAATTCACTAAATGTATGGTACAAAACTTACTTTCAAAGATTACCTTGAATCCTTTGTCACAAAGTTGACTTATACTTAGGAGATTATGTTTTAGCCCATCAACAAGAAGCACATCCTTTATCTCCAAAGTGTTTGCACCACCAATGTTTCCGATTCCAAGTATCTTTCCTTTGTTGTTGTCCCCATAGGTTACATATCCTTGTTCTTTAGCTTTGAAACTTACAAATTTCGTTTTGTCTCTGGTCATATGTTTTGAGCATCCACTATCAAGATACCACATAGACTTCTTGGATTTGGAAGTTTCCTACAAAACAAGAACATAGTAATCTTAGGTCCCCATAACTTTTGGGTCCTTGGTGTTAGAGACAAACAAATCATTTAACTATAGGAACCCAAACATATTTTCCTTTAGGAACACCAAAATGCTTAATTCTACATCTATTTGAAGTATGACTATGTTTCATACAATAAAAGCATGCATTAGATGTAATTTTAGAATATGATACATTTCTAACTATTGACGTTTTAGTTCATTTTTCAACCCATACTCTTCTATTTTTAATTTTAGGCTTTTTCAAGGGAACATGATAGTTTTCTCTATTTTGAACAATAACAACTTTATCCTTATAATTATCACTTATTTCCTTCTTAGCTTTATCAAGCAAATGTCTAAGTAAATCAATTTCATGTTCTTACTCTTTACATGATGCACATGCTATATTCTTATTATCCTTTTCCTCTAAACATATAATTTCGTTTTTAAGGACTCAACCTCTTTTTTCGGATTTATTCAAACACTTTTCACAGATTTGTATTCATTTTTCAAGTCCTTAAAAGCATTAAAGAATTCTTCATATGCATTTTGTAATTCATCAAAGTTATTTTCATCATCACTTGAGGAAGAGTCGGAATCACTAACCTCAAAGTCAGAAGATATATTGTCTTTTGCCATCAAGCAAATGTTAGCTTCTATTTCCGAATCACTTGACTCCGAACTTGAGTCACTATCATCCCAAGCAATGTAGGCTTTCTTATTGAAGAATTTCTTGCCTTCTTCATTCTTCTTATTTGGACATTCAGTTTTTACATGTCCTGTTTCACCACAACCATAGCATTTAATATTTAAGGAAGTATTTTCTCTTACCTTTCCCTTACCTTTGAAGGGTTGCTTCCCTTTGGCTTTCATGAACTTGGTAAATTTCTTTATCATAAGACTCAATTGTTCTTCTTCTTCAATTTCTGAGTCTTCTTCTTCCTTCTTGTTCTTATTCTTGGAAATTTTAGTTTTGAAGGCTAGGTTCCTCTTTTGATGTTGACCTTCTTCATCATTTAGCCTTCCAAGTTCAAGTTCATGCTCTCTCAACTTTCCAAAGAGCGCCACCATAGACATTGTTGCTAGATTTTGTGACTCTGTGATGGCACTCACCTTAGGTTGCCATTCCCTATCCAAAGATTTCAGAATTTTTACATTTAATTCATCAACATCAAAAATTTTACCTAACTCGGTGAGATGATTCACTATGTGCGTGAAACGCTTTTGAACGTCAAAGATTTTTCCCCTTGTTGCATCCGGAACATCTCATATTCTTGAATCAATGAATTCTTATGTGCTCTTTTTTTACATCGTCGGTACCTTCGTGGGTTACTCTTAACATTTCCCACATTTCTTGAGCACTTTTACAAACAGAGATCTTGTAAAACTCATCAAGGGTTAAAGTAGATGAAATAATATTTCTAGACCTAACATCGTATTGGGCTTTTCTATTTTCCTTAGCCGACCATCTAGAAAATGGTTTTGGTACCTCTTCTTTGTTTTCAGTAATTTTAGGAATAAAGGGACCGTTTAAAATTGCATCCCAAACACCTCTATCAACAGACTCTAAAAATATTTGCATTCTAACTTTCCAAAAAGGATAATTTTGCCCCGCAAAAAGTGGGGTTCTATTGATAGAAGCACCCTTGGCAAACGTTTGATTTTGTCCAGCCATTTTCGAAAATTGAATGACTATCAAAGCAAGCTATGATACCACTTGTTAGAATCGTGCAACGGAATGTTTGCGTTTACGGACAAAAACCAAGAGGGGGGTGAATTGGTTTCTTAACAAAAATTAGGGTTTTAAAAATTTTCCCAAATTTCACCGATTAAAATGTTGTGTAAAGTAAATAAAGAAGGGATAGAAGATTACACAGTCGGTTTATAATGGTTAGGATCAAAAGACCCTAAGTCTAGTTGCTAATCAGTCAAACAGAGGATTAACGTTGTCACTATAATCACAGTTATACAAACAGATTACAAATGAAAAGATAAGGTAAAGAATACACCTCTCTTGAGTCACACAAAAGATGAACACCTCCTTTGAATCCACAAAGGATGAAGAACAGCTTTCCCTAGAGACGGCACAACACACAATCCACCAAGAAAACCCACTCAGTGATTCTTATCGCTTCTAGCCCACACTAGGTTTCAAAAGCCCCTTTTTCCTCCAACAAACAATTCTCTGGCAGTCACAGCTCTTAACTTTTGTTTGAAAAGGTTGTTCATTTTGCAGAGAGCCTTAGAGAACCTTAAGTAGAGAGATTAGGGTTTGGGAATTGGGGATTTTAGAAAATAGATGAATTGGGAATAGGATTTTCAAAACTTGGTCCAACTTTGAATTTCAAAACACATATCTGACTGAAATAATCGATTATCTTGAGTGTTAATCGATTATTCCAGAGCCAAATTCACAGAGAACCCAAAACAGCTCCAGTTAATCGATTAACAGGGCATTTAATCGATTAACAGCCTAGTTAATCGATTAATAGGGTGTTTAATCGATTATTCTAGAGAGCAGATGCTGGAAATGGTTTTCTCTCTGTAATAATCGATTATCCTGCCATTTAATCGATTAATCCAGTATGTTTTTGGTAAAAATGAGTTTTTAAAGCCTTTAAAGGGTGAACTATGTGATGGCTATCTTGGACTCTAATATTACAGACTCAAAATCATAAAAATAGTGTTATTACATAATATTATAAGTCTTCAAATCTTTAAGTCCTTTATTATTGAATCATCATCAAAATCTACAGGCTTCATATGCATGTATGTTCAACATTCATATCCTTGTATGTTCAACATACTGCACCTTAGCACCTTGTCCTTCCTTGTCGTAAATTGACAAGTATAACGAAGGTTACAAACGCATTTAGGGCCTCTTTCACCTTTGTCTTAAGGTTATCTAACCTATCCTAGTAATAAATGAATTTATGTTTGAGAGATTTTATTAAAATGATGTGTATGCATTCCTTTCCTATGCATTTATTTTCTCTCTTTGGTTTTACCTCTCTTAAGATGATGACGGTATGTATGATTTAACTTTGTCAAAATCGTTTTATTATGTTTTGTTATTTTTGAATGAATGTTTGTAAATAAAGCTTGTTTATAAAAAATTAATTTTATAACCCCTTATCTCTTCTATAGGTCAATGTGACTACTTAGCTTACAAAGAACCTAAAACCAGGCTAGCTTAAATGAATATTGTTCGAGATAAGGTTGTTTATTGCAAAAAGGTTTTGAAATATTTTGTTTATTTTATTTGTATTTTTAATTTTTTTTTTACTGTTGTATGATTATGCTATGCAAATGTATCAAACAAAATGCAACAAACAAATGCACAAACAATTCACTCATCCGTGAACAGAATGACAACATTTTAATCACGAGGTAGGGGTCTCCTGTAGAAAAATGCATTGGCAAAGGTAGGTTCTAACTGTTCTCACCAAGGTCTAAGTCCCCAAGGTGCCCCCATTATAGGGACCCTTCAATCTCTTAGTCTTTGAACCATGCATGGCAAAAAGGCCTTGTCAATGTTCTTAGACCAAGAGAAGAAGGTTATCACCTTGAGTGGTGATTTTCGATAACGAGCTGCTGGCACTAAGGTCATTACCACGGTCGGTCGTACATGCCACCCACTCCCTATGTGTATTCACTCTTGCCCCCGGGTATAGAGGGACTGTTGTGTGCAAGGGTTTGTGTACAATTTGTATTTCAAACAATTGCAAAAAATAACATACAACAGTTATTAAAGCCAAACAATAAAGCAAAGTAAGGGTAGAGGCATAATTTCAAGTCTAATATTTTTAGATTATTCCATTACTAAATAGGATCAACTCTCTAGCTTCCCCAATGAAGTGATGTGGCTAATTTTCAGCACATCTTAAGTAGTTAATAATGTTATATTATTGTTTATAATGTGTTAATAAAGTTTAATTAACTATAATTTGTATTACTAGGCCTTTAGAAGCCTTAATATAAAATTCTGCATAAAAACAATAAATTAGTTGTATTTTGTTGTATACTGGTACTCGACATTGGTTCACTGATTTTTTATCATTTTTTCTACAGAGCTCCAAAAAAATAATTCTTGAAGCATTGAAATCTAAACAAATTCAGCTTTCCAGAGGATAAAAAACCACTCAATTTAAAGCCAAATTTAATTTTATATAAATTATTAAATAGAGGTTACGTGCACAGAGTCGGTCCAACGGGCATGCCTCTGTAAAATAATTATCCTAAATTCGTTAGACTGCTAAAATTAGTACAAATGGTGGCGTTTTAAAGATATCTTAACAAGCTTTCTAATGAGATTGGAATCGTTTAATTTAAATAATTATTAAAGAAACTGCAAGCGTTTGAATTACACAGTACTGCACTAAAGCGAAGATAGCGCGACTCTTCAACATCTCTCTCAAGTTATTGTATCTCCGGTTATGGGCCTTGTAACTCATAATTGTACATTAGTTAAAGTTTATATTAGATTAACTTAATGTAGAAACAAATAGTCGAAGTTTTCAAGTTCAGATTCAATCAAATTGCTCAGAATTCTCTCAATTGTTCTCTCCACCGCACCATGGCTCTCTCTCCTTGCTTGCATCTCACTCTTCCATGTATGTGTTCATTCTTCTTCATTGTTCTTCACGAATTGGATCTGGATTACCTTCTTCTATCATCTTTAATTTCTTTTCTGTACTAAATTCATGAATTAGATTAGGTTTTTACCAAACAAAATTGCTGAGAATGAATCGCATGTGACCAATTGTTCTAGACTTGTGTTCTTGACTTGGTTTAGCTTGTGGATGTCTCTCGGTTGAGGATTGAAGCTTGCAATCACTTTGTTAAACTGTATGGTGAATGCTTAATTGATTAATTAGGTTTTCACAGTGTCAAAAACGCAGTAGTCTTGCAATCTTGCTTACACCGAATCATGTTCATAATTCTTGTTCTTGCTTTCTTTAATTTTCTGCATTTTACTACTTTGACTTTATGTTTCGATGTTTTAATTGCTTTACAGTCATGGTAGCTAGGTTTTATAGCTTTGATTACTTGTTTTAATCTCTGTAGAAGCTTAGTTTTAGGTTTATATAGGTTTTATGGTACTGTTTTAATTTTGTCATAGATTAGCATAAGATTAGAATAGCTTAAGTGTAGCTAGGTTCTCAATTTAATTTTCTGCACTGCAAATCCCCCTAGAAAATTGAAAAACTCATAAATATACATTACTTCACTTATTTCAGTACTTATAAATCATATTTATCACTATTTTGAGCAATTTGACCGAATTGACCACTATCACTCGGTTAGGTTTCCAGCCACATGCACCAAAACACTCTCACTCGGTCATCTCACATTTTTAAAACTCAAAATACAAAAATAATTACATTTCTCTCGGTCAATCATACATTTTATACACTGTATTCAAATCTGGACTGAGACATCTCTTCATATATTTATTTTGACCGAGACCTTTACATTTTGTTGATTTTCTGACCACCAGTACTGTTCACTATGGTCATTTCCCATTTCAAAAACTCAAAACTCAAAACTTAAAAATAATTATATTTCACTCGGTCATTCATATATTTTACACTCTGCATTTGATTCTTTACTGAGCAATTGTTTTTACATTTTTTACCTAGAGTCTATTTTTCTGACCGTGGTTTCTGACCGTGGTCACTGTTCATATATTTTGTTTAACTTCATTTTTTTGCATCATTTTTCATTTCTGTTAGCATTATTCTCGGTCAACCATATATTTTGTTCACTAATTTCAATTTTTGACCGAGAGCACAAAATTCTCACCGTGATTCCTGACTGCAATTACTGTTCATATCAGTCAGATTTGCGATACTAACTGTGGTTACTGTTCATCACGGTTAGATTTGTGATTTTGGGTTAGATTTGTGATTTTGCATATTTTTAGCCATTTTTGTCTTCTGCAGCATTCTTATTCACTGCATATTAGGATTAAACCTCCTTTTAGTACAGTTTATCATTTTAGTATTTCATTTTAGTTTAGTTCCCCATTGAATCATTCATAACTCAAGCATATATTCTTATTACTTCCACGGATTGATATTCGGGTTCCCATTTTATTGCATTATTACTGTTTTAGGGGAACTTATTTGAAAGTGTTGAAACCACGACAAAAAAATCTTTACCTTTCAAATTGGCGCCATTGTCGTTGTGAAGTATTTATTACTATTTCAAATTGGCAGCGTTGCCATTGTGAAGTATTGATTATTTTTTCAAATTGGCGTCGTTGCTGTTGTGAAGTAGGATCATTAAGAAGTAGGAGTTGTGATTGATTCATTTCATTGCATATAGTTTAGTTTGCATTGCATTTGCAATTTTGCACTTGTGTTGTTTTCTTGCAGCTTTTATACAGGTACCTTGGTGTATGACCAAAGCTTTCGGAGTTGATCTAGCTCCATTTGATCCAGAAATTGCCAGAACTTACATCAGGAACTTGCCTAAAAGACTGACATAGAGAACACAGGAACAACGAAACATTGAAAATTTAAATACAAGATTGTACAGATGTAGATAAGACTTTGGACTGTATAAATGTAGATGACTCTTTGGACTGTGTACAGTTGAGCAACATAGACTCACATGCAGTGTTCGGCCACATTGGCAAGTTTGCAAAGTATTACACTAACCATGATGTAGATATTGCGTTAGATATGTTTTCTGCAGGTATAACACTTGAAAATTCACAAAAAAGGAAGAAAATGAAGAAAATACAAAAATAGGAGTTAGAAGAGATACGACTTCAAGCTTATGAGAACAGCAGAATATATAAAGAGAAAGGAAGGAGATTTCGTGATGATAACTTATGTAGGAAGCACTTTAAACAAGGACAGAAGGTACTCTTATTTAATTCTAGACTTAAACTTATTGTAGGAAAATTAAAATCCAAATGGAAAGGTCCTTATATTATTACTAGGTATTTCCCCATGGAGCTGTTGAGATTTCTGATCCAAAAACAGGTAATGTATTTATAGTTAATGGTCATAGACTTAAGATATTCCATGAAATTCAACCAGTGTCACATGTGGATAATCATATTATTTCTTTAGCTAACCTAGTTATGCAATAGTAAGTTATGTGCTGATTAATTATGTCGATTAAAGCTTTTTCAGGTATTATTTTTCTAAACTTATTTGACTCACATTGAGGACAATGTGTCTTTCAGGTGTGGGGTATTTAGGGAGGTTTTTAAATTAATGACTTTGATTTGCTCATACTTGACCTTTCTAATTCTGAGTTGAGAAAGTTGATGCAGTACTATGTTTATATAATCTTTTTTATATAATTTGATTTTCTAAATTATGTGAGCTGCAACCTTGATTTATTCCATTGCTTTGTGATTATTTAAGTGAGTGTAGACCCCAAATCTTGCTCGACCTCAAAATAAAGAGCAGAAGACCTTCAATTCGAAGATGGGCAAGGCCTAAAAGGTCCCTAGGATAGACCAAAAGGCCCCAAATTAGAATAGGAAGGTTTTTGGTACAAAAAAATAGGGAGGACCACCTAGAAGGTCGAGACTGCCGTCTCGCCATCAGCAAAGGGCGAGACCACCATCTCATTTGGCGAGACGGCCGTCTCGCCACTTGCCAATGGCGAGACCACCTTCCCGTTTGGTGAGACCGCCTTCTCGCCATTTATCAAATTGACATCGCCTTCTCGATTGGCGAGACGGCCGTCTCGCCATTTGTCAAAGGTGAGACCGCCAACCCGTTTGACGAGACGACGGTCTCGACCTTGCCAGGCAAGACGACCGTCTCGACCTGAAAGGCGCAAATCCTTATAAAAGGAGGGCGCGCTCCCCTTCTTTACACACAGTTCTTCAAATTTCCCTTCTACAATTTCTTCAAATTCTTCTCCTAGGATCCCTCCGAAGCATTTCCGGAATTTCTTAGAATTCTTAGAGGTTATTCTGTAGCGTTGCGAGGAAGAGTGTCGCCGCCGTCCGTTCCGACGTCTAGGGACATCTCGAACGTTTATACGAGCGGTCGCGAAAAGATGGTTTAGACTCGCGTTTTATTTTTAAATGTGTTCATTGCTTCCGAGGTGCTCAACAACTGAACTATCCTCTAATAAAAGCAAGGTTTTCGAAAAGGGGTTCTTATGAAGTCGCCACCAATGTTTTGACCATAAACATTGGAAAAGGATAAAAAGGCGTTGATTTTAATAAAAACCAAACTTGGCCATTATAACCAGAGTTAGGTAAGGGAGTTAGTTACGTATGGGGAAGGTGTTAGCACCCCACAACGCCCCTTTCGGGTTCCCTATGACGGATTAATTCATTAAGCAAAGATTACAAGAAATTACGCTATTACCCTATTTTATTTATACCATATTTAAAAATGGCTATCTACATGATTTTATTTTATATTGCATACATAAAGCAATAAAAGAGAAGAGAATTGAAAAGAACCTCCGTAGCAAGCTTTGTATTGCAAATCTTCAACTGTGAGGATGCGTTTTGGCAATCCCCCGCTCTACAAAGACTCTCCTCCCCGAATACAAGATCGACTCTACTAAATTTTAAAGAAGAATCGAATGCTGGAATAGAATTCCTTAACCGATTGTTACCTTTTTAAGGAAATCGGAGAGTTCATTCGAAGTAGGGAGAGAAGACAAGTGTCTGGAGTGTGAAAAAGTGGCAAATGAGCCTCCTATTTATAGTTTTCGCAGCCTGGCACTTTGGGACGCCCGTCTGGGGGCTGGAAAATAGGGATGGGGGTCTGGGGAAGCCGGGACGACCGTCTGGGATTTGGGACGACCGTCGCAACCATCAAAATAGGCTGAGACGGCCGTCTGGCACTTAGGACGACCGTTTGGGCCTGCTGGGACGACCATCCCGACTTCTGGGACGGCCATCTCGACTGTTCTAGCCAGATTTTGTGTTCTGGGACGTCTGGGAAGCTTTCCTTTCTTTATTCGGAAGTCGATTGATGCCGTTAGACGTCCACCGAAGCTTTATCTTCAAATAGGAAGCCTTCTTAGCCTTTATTGAGAGGCCGGACAAAATTAGGGGTCTACAAAGAGCGACCAACGTTGTAGAGTGAGGGATTGCCAAAAAGCGTCTCACTTCAAAGAATTTTAATTACAAAAGCGTGCTTCGAAGGTTTCTGCACTTTCTCTCTCTCTCTTTTACCGCTTTCTATTTACATTTATACGTGCATTAGCTGTTAGGGCCATGTAGTCAATACATTAACTTCCGCAAGTAAATAAAGGGTAAAAGCGTCATCTTAAAGTTCATTTATGAAATAAACAGTCCATCATAGGAACTCGAAAGGGGCGTCGTAGGGAAGCTAATACCTTCCCTACACGTAACTAACTCCCTTACCCAACTCTGGTTATAATGGCCAAAGTTGGTTTTTCAAAACCAACGCCTTCCTCTTTCTCCTTTTCCAATGTTTCTGGATAAAATATTGGTGGCGACTCCAGAACCCATTTTCGAAAACCTCGCCTTTAGGTCCAGCCCGGTTATCGGACAACCTAAAGGCGTTGTACCACACTTTAAAACGCGAACAAAAGTCAGAAACCATTATGTCGCTTTGACCGCCTCTTTTGACGGTGGTGACAGATGATGACTCCACTGGGGAAGCCTAGAGAGTTGATCCCATTTAGTGATGGGCCAGTTTAATAAATAAACTTAAAAATTTCGCTTTTACCCTACCTTGTTTTATAACATGTTTATTCGCTTGGCTTTAATAACTGTTGTTTGCTTATTTTACGCAATTGTTTGAAATACAAATTGTACACAAACCTTTGCACACAATAGTTCCCTCTATACCCGGGGGAAAGTGAGAAATTCATAAGGAGTGGGTGGCAGGTACGGTTTGCCGTAGTGAGGGCCATGAGCCCACCGGTATGATCGAAAACCACCACTCAAGGTGATAACCTTCCTCTTTTGGCACAAAGACTGACTACGGCCTTAGTGCCATGCATGGTCGGAAGGCTGGAGAGTGGGGACCCTATAATGGGGGCACCTTGGGGGCCTGGCCTTGGTAAGGAAAGTTAGAACTACCCTGAATATGCAATCTTCTACAGGATACCCCTACCTCGTAATCAAAACACCATCGTACATGTTCGCGGATGAGTGAATTGTGTGTGTGCATTTGTTTGTTGCATTTGATTGCATAGCATAACCAAACAATAGATAAAAAAAAATAGAAAAACCAAAAATATTTTCGCAATAAACACCCTTATCTTGGACAGTCTACCTTTTAGCTAGCCTGGTTTCAAGTTCTTTATAGCTAAGTAGCCACGCAGTCCGACAAAAGAGATAAGGGACGCTAAAATTATTCTTTCGCAATAAACCATTTTATCTCGGACAGTCTGCCTTTTAGCTAGCCTGGTTTCACGTTATTTGTAAGCTAAGTAGCCATGCAGTCCGACAAAAGAGATAAAAAGCTATAAATAAAAACCAAGTCGAATAAAACCCAATAAAATAAAAAAGGGATCTTGTTCACAAACATCAAATTCATAAAGCATCCATATAGGTAGTTTATTTTGAAAAAAATACGAAAAACCAAACCCTATCATGTATCATGTAGAAATAAAACATGATAACGTTTAGGGAAAATAAACACTCGCATGCATGCCCGCATTAAGCATCATATTCATAGCATACATATTTTGTTTTTAGAAAATGGAGTGAACTAGTAGACAATTGAAGAAAGTGGATATTCCCTGATACCATACCGAGAAATTAGAATGGCTTTGCGCATTGATGCCACCATAGGTCCGCTCCCACTTCGAAAAATCCTACGGACGGATTCTCGACCTGCTGAAGATCTGTGTCGATCCCATTTTCATCAGGATTCTAGTTCATTTTTGGAATTCTAGTCTGCACTGCTTTGAATTCCCACAGTTCAATATGGTACCCACTTTGGAGGAGTATGAGATTATGTTAAAATGGCCCAAATCAGCCAGGGTCCATATTTGCCATGGGGCATATACTCCTGTAGCACAAGTCACTGCCATCATCCGATTGTCATCTCGGCAGACTACCCTGATAGCAAAAGGGAATGTCCAGGGTTGGAAAGTCTCGATGTTAGAAGACCATCTGTCCTCTTTGGCTGAAAAGGCAAAATGAACTGCTTTTAATAAAACCCTGGCTTTAATCATATTTTGGACAATATTGTTTCCCTTCCACCTTGACACAGTGGATCAAGTCGTCATGGACGCCTTCTTCGCTTGGGACGTGGACTCGAAGAGTCCCTTGCCTGCACTTCTTGCTGACACCTTGCTTTCGGTGGAATTCTGTCACCAGAAGCAAGGAAGAACACTCAGATGCTGCTCTTCACTGCTATTTGTGTGGGGCATCACACATTTCTCCGCCTCTAGTCACATGGGGATGATCCCCGACCCTTTGAGAAGCTTCTCCAAAATCCCTCTCCACCGACGCCTGACCATGGAGTGGAAGGTCGAGTTAGAACAATGGGGCGTCAACCGTTTGTCTTGGGTATGTCCTTCGTTCAGACCCGGCCCAATCCTCATCAGATGTGGGGATTATCCGAGCATACCGTTAATAAGACTTAGGGGTTGCATAGCCTATTCTCCGAAAGTGGCTATGAGACAACTCATGAGGACCCAAACTGCAATATCACGGGAAGAGCTCGGAGGACTGTGTTTCTTTGGAGACCCATGCACTGTTGCTAATTCGCTTATTGTACGAAGAGCATGGGACAAACCAGTCTTTATTGGAGATAGAGAGCTAGGAAAAACTCGAGTAGCTGTCTCCAATGACTATAAGGAGTGGAGAAGAAATAGAGGGATGCCACAACCATCCGCCCCACCTGTTGCGCTTTCAAACAGTGGAGAGCTTCAAACTCAAGTCGATGCCTTGACCTAGAGGATAGAAATCATGGGAGCCTAGAGGAGGGCCCTTGTGGAAAGAGAACAAGAATCTATCCTCACCATAGACGGTCTACAGAGGCAATGCAAGAAGAAAGATCACGAGATAGAGCGCCTCAAGGATCAGTGTGTTGATTCTAGTGAGCAAGTTATCCGAGCATCCAAAACTGCCAGAATCAGCTCAGATAACCAACTTCAAGAAATGACCGCCAAATCAACATGCCTTGAGGTCGAATGTGCAAAACAGGCTCAGACGATCAAGGAGTTGCTACAAGACCTCACAAGGACTCGGAATGAAATACGACAAGAACGGGAGGCCATCCAGAGGCTTAAGAGAAGCCTTACTGAGCTGCGCTGCAAAGAAAGAGATGGATTAGCTCAGTATGGTCAGGTGCTACGAGAAAAAGACTGAGCCCTTGCAAAACTTGATAAGCTACAAGCCTTGGTCGTCCATCAAGAGGCGAAGATCAAAGAGGGTCAAAATTGCAATGAAGATATGAGTCAGGCGGTCCAAAAACAAACCAAAGCACTCGCCCGTCATGTCCGGGAAGCCGAAAGAGAATTACATAGAGATCAAGACCCGCCTGTGGGTTTCTTTAGACTTTTCTGTATCCGTAAAAAATTGCTTCGTAGCATGGAGTAGGGGAATGTACACTTTCTGCAAATAAATAAAATTTCTTTATTCAACAATTGTCTACTTGCATGCATTACATCCATTTGCATATCTGAATTCCCCTACTTCACTTTTTAATAAATAAGATAATAAAAAGGAAGGATTAACTGACATGTCTTCCAATCAGAAGGATGGAGAGAAAACCGCTCATAATCAAGCTCTCCCCAACGGCCGTTGGTTCTCAAAGTCAATAAAGAAGAGGGGGCAAGGACTCCTGTGCGACTATTTGTGCATCGTCCTTTCCCCTACGAATCCAATAAAGTTGTACCATGGAGATATAGGGAATCTTCACCAATAAAGGAGGACATCTCCAACATAGCCGGCATTGGGGGCATGACCAAAAGCAGAAGGATATACTCCCCCAAGGAATCACAAGAAGAGGCCTCCAAGAATAAAGGAAAAATTAAACAAACCAAAGAAAGAGAAAATAAAGAATCCAAGGAGGAGACCGATGAAATAATTCAGTTCATAAGGCAAAGCGAGTATTCCATTATCGACCAGCTCAATCATACACCTGTAAAGATAACTCTGTTGTCTCTGATGTTGAGTTCAGAACTGCATAGAAACGCCCTGATGAAGGTTTTGAGCAAAGTGCATGTACCTCATAATATATCCCAAGAAAAAGTTGAGAGGATCGTCGATCACATTACGGCTAGCGATCACCTCACCTTCACAGATGAAGAACTCCCCCTAGAGGGGTCGAGCCACAACAAGCCCTTGCATATTTCTATCAAATGCAAGGAGTATCTCATCGCTAAAGTTTTTGTGGATAATGGGTCATCCTTGAACGTGATGCCCAAGTGCACACTTGACAAGTTGACTATTCAAGGAACCCGCTTGTGCCCAAGTAGCACTATCGTTCGAGCCTTCGACGGATCCAAACGAGAAGTAGTGGGGGAAATTAACCTACCAATCCAAGTAGGACCCACTATCTTCAACATTGATTTTCACGTAATGGACATTACTCCAGCGTATAGTTGTCGCATTGGCAGACCTTGGATTCATGACGCTAAAGCAGTACCTTAAACGCTCCACCAAAAAGTCAAGTTTATAGTAGATGATAAATTGGTCATGGTCCAAGTAGAAGATGATATCCTGATCAGTGGACCGTCTACCCAACCTTATGTGGATGCGGCTGAAGAGGCCCTTGAAATATCTTTTCAAGCGCTCGAAATTGATAGCGTAGAGAGACTTCCCAATAATACAAAGGTAGCTCGCATGATGATGAAGCATGGTTACCATCCTGGCCAAGGACTGGGGGCAGATTCCCAAGGGATGAGGGAACCCCCAGAATTCAAAGATAACCCCCTAAAGTATGGCCTAGGATATGACCCTACGAAGGGCCGAGCAGAAAGAAGAAAAGGGAAGTCTCCCCTCCGCACACTCAAGCAGATATTTTGAAGCGGAGGGATACAAGCGTCACGAGCAACCCTAGTCATTAGGAGTTCTTTTACCTTTCTTAAGGGATGTAAACCCAGTGATTATTAGAGATTATCCCCCGAGGCTAGCCCGACCCCCAGGCATCTTTTGGGCACATATTCCCTTACTAATTAATAAAGAATACATTTCTTACCATTCGCTTCTCTTCTTGCTATTTCATATCTAAACCTCATAATAACCATGTTTAAGCAAACAAAAAAGAAGAAGAACAAAAGTGCGTCCAAATAATCAAAACGTACCATTGCCATAATAATCGAGCTGATTGATTAGAAGCACAGAACAAGGTTTTACCTCATCATAAATAAAGTCGTATTTCGCCAATATTGTGTAAAAACAAAAAAATAAAAAAAGCCCATAGATGTCGAAGGCCAAAAAGAAAAGGGCAAAATACGTGGTAGGAAACCCACTAAGGGGGACTACGCAAAAGTTAAGGTCAACTTGCTAGGAAACCCGAACAAAAATAAAGGGTAGCCTAGACAAAAGTTAGGGTTACAAAATAAGGTCTGATAGGATTCCCAAAACAAGAAAAAGGAACCTAGACAAAAGATAGGACAAAAACACAATATCCTAGTCTGAAAACCCAAGGGCGGTCTGGGAAAATCAATTAGTCATAAAAGCAATGGAAATAGGCTAAGACGCGAATCCACAAAGAAAAACGTTTGTTTAAACATGAGCTTAAACACTCGGACCAACCTTAGCCAGCCATTCTTACAAAACCTCTTCTAAATAAAAATCAACTGTCTAAAACACAAGCCATCGAAGTTATCCTCTTACTTCTCTTCTCTTAACCCTCACTACATTATTCTAACAATTAGTTTGGGAATATGAAGGCATATAATCAACAAAAGGATTGAAATCCCTAAAGTAAGGAAAAAGTACACCAACATGGCAAACTGCGCTCTTCGAACCAAAAGTCATTCTTCGGTCACGATAAGTTCGGAACGGCACAAACCAGTACAGCAGAGAAGCAAACATTAGAGGACCCCCGTCTCCCTAAGACACACTAGTTAATTCTTCTGAAAAACTAATGAAATAGCATTATAGGATATCAAACATAAAAACATTGCATGCATAAATGTTTTTGAACAAGGTCCTATATTTCAAAAAAAAAATCCAAAAGCGAGATCGTCGTCTCATTTATTGAGACCGTCGTCTCGCCTTTAGGTTAAAACGAGACCGCCTTCACGCATTTCGAGGCCGTCGTTTCGCCATTTGACGAAAGCGAGACCGCCTTCTCACTTGGCGAGAAGGTCATCTCGTCATGGGCCAGATGGCGAGGCCAGCACGTATCGAGTTCCAGACGGCGGTCCCGAGGCCTCAATAAATCGAGTTCGCCGTCCACGAAATCCCAGACGGCGGTCTCGACTCGAGAGCGAAAATCCTATATAAAGGGGGCATGGGTTTAGAGCATCCATTCCTACTTTCTCTACACCTTCTTCTATATTCTTGAGTATTTTTACCAAAAATGCATCAAGGAGAGTCATCCAAAAAGAGAGGGCGGGGTTCAGGCCAAGTACATCTCGCGGCCCTAGCTACTCCGGACCCCATGTCGAGGTCTGGATTTTCATATCCTCGCCGAATTCGGATGGGAGGACGACGTTCGAGGATACATCGAGAGTATTGGGTGGGACTTCCTCCTCCGGCCTCCCCACCCGCATGTATACACAAGTCGTAATGGAGTTTCTTGCCTCCCGGTACGATGATTGAGCTACCCACAATGATCCGGGCATCCCTCTAGTCAAAATGGTCTCGTACTACATGAACGGGTCCTACCGGGACGACAACGTTGGATGAATTCAGACATCGCCATCGGCTTCATCCGGCCACGAGTATATCCGACCCCGAATATCAAGGGCCATCGCGTGAGCGGTCATCTACCCTCACGGTCGGTGAGATGTGGGAAGATCTCCCTGGTCGCGAGAATCCGCCGACCTTACTAAAGGAGTGCACTTAACCCGCTCTCCGCATTTGCCACAAGGCGTTGGCGGGAACCATCCACGGGCGGAAGGAAAGTCGGGGAAAGGTTACCCACCACGACCTCTCCGCACTGCACCTGCATGCTCCACGAGCGCTAGTGCAATCCGGTTACTTTTTGTGAAGGCCACGAAGGACTTCGGGAGCCGTCTGTAGGAGCCATCCTCATGGGTCCTCTCATCAACCCGTTGGCCGAGAAGTGGGGGTGCCACGATGGAGAGAACATCTCCTCCACTCTCCGGCCCGAAGTACATCGACGGGTCCATGCTCGTCGGCATGGGGATGCTCATCCGGCACGGGACCCGGATGGGCCTTCACCCTATGCTCGCCATGACCACTATATCTCCAAGATTTGGAGAGCGATGCGCGAGGATATCCCGACGCCCCGGAATTCAGCTAACAACAACAACGACAGCGCGATAGCGATAGCGATGCGGGGATGACTTCGTTGGTATAAGCCGCAATATATATGATATCGCCGGCAGTTGGACCGAGATGTCCCTAAGACAAGATGTCTTGAAACACGGATGGAGACCTTCGTCCAAATGCGGGAGGGATGAGACAAGACTCGGCACCGATCCGGCAAGACCAACTCGACTCAATCCGAAGCCGGGACGAATTTCAAAGGCATATGTATCGAGAAATTTCCCCCTCTGGATCGTCTCCGGCTCAAGTCCACCGCAGTCTTAGGGACATTATCAAAATAATCATTGTACAAAGATTTTATCATAATATGAATAAATTCTTTTAGTAAATCTGTTTGTCTTTACTCTCTTTTTGAAAAAGTCAGCGTGAGAAAAGAGACTAAAAAATAAAAAGACTTACGCTTAGTCCAAAAAAGCCAAAATCCAAAATCGCGAGAAAAAAGATAAACCGTGAAAAAGGCGAGGATTAAATCAGAAACATTAGCTAAGGTAAACTGGCAAGACGACCACATTAACCAAAAGTCCCCGACAATCAACAAAGTTGGACGACAAATATCAAAAGATCAAAACAAAGAATTTCCGATGAACTCGACAAGTCTGGATGACTATCGGAAAAGTCGAAAATCAAAAGATCCTCGGCACCTTGGAGGACTCTACCAAGAAAAAGCATTGAAAATCTCGGCGCATGATCGGAATTAGTAAGCCACCACCACGGCCAAGGTGTCGGCTACCACATCAAAGGAGCATCTCGAGGCACCTAACCTAATGAGGGTTCGTACTCATCAACCAAGGGTCGACTACCGCATCAAAGGAGCATCCTAAGGTTTCTCGGTCGGCGCATGGGCTAGAACAAGTGAGCCGCCACCACATCCAAGGATCGTCCACTATTACAAAAGGGTATCCGGAAGATACAACTCACCACCACCTAAGGGGTCGCTACGCATCAAAGGAGCATCCTAAAGGAAAATCTTCATCGGCCCAGAAGGGTCATCTACTCAGCATCAAAGGAGCATCCCGAAGCCTCACAAAATATCGTCGATGGGTCGGCCTCGCTGAGCAAGGAAGCATCTTGAAGACAACACCGGACTACGTTCTTCATCCAGGGTCGACCTTCGCATCAAAGGAGCATCCGGAGGATATCCAGGGCAAGAGGGTTAACTCCTTTACTCGACAATCGACCTTATGGTATGAAAGCCCATAGATCGATTGATCGAGTGAAGGGAAGCGACTATGAGGCCCCAATTCTTGCCGGTCCTAAAAATAAAACGCAAAAGACCTCCAATTCGAAGATGGGCAAGTCCTAAAAGGTCCCTAGGATAGACTAATAGGCCCGATATTAGAGTAGGAAGGTTTTTTTACGAAAAAAAAGGAATTCCACCGAAAGGTCGAGATCAACTGTCTCGCTTTGCAGAGCTACGCTGTCTTGTTTGGCGAGACGGTTGTCTCTCCACTTGCCTGATGGTGAGACCGCCTTCTCGTTTGGCAAGAAGACCTTCTCGCCATTTGTCAAATCGATACCGCCTTCTCGAAAGGTGAGATGGCGAGTCTCGCCATTTGTCAAAGGCGAGACCACGCGTCCGGTTGGCGAGACGGCGGTCTTGACCTTGCGCCAGCGAGATGGCTGTCTCGACTGACAGGCGCGAATCCCTATAAAAAGGAGGGCGCTCTCCCCTTCTTTTCACACGGTTCTTCAACTTTCCCTTTTACCATTTCTTCAAATTTTTCTCCTAAATCCCTACGAAGCATTTACGGAGTTTTCTTAGTGTTCTTAGAGAGTATTTTATAGCATTGTGAGAAAGAGCGATCGACGTTATAGAGTGAAGGAATGTAAAAAAAAGTGTCCTATTCCAAGAATATTAATCAAGAAAGCTTGCTTGAAGGTTTCCACACTTTCTCCCTCTCCTTTACCGCTTTCTATTTACATTTATACATGTATTAGTTGCTAAGGCCATGTAGTCACTATTTTCTTAATTCGCAAATAAAAGGGTAAAGGCGTCATTTTAAAGTTTATTTATGAAATAA